>JBAJHX010000001.1:24808808-24880690 GCA_037176925.1 Amniataba percoides
TCAATATTCGTGGTAAAGATGGAGCATTATCACAAATACTGCAACGGCCATAACAGACCTAATCTAATCGGTAACATCTACTGAGGAGAATCTTTTAGTTTAGCAGAACTGAACAAATCAGGGAAAAACACTCTTTGTACATCCAGACACCTGTTCCCACATTAGAGTGGCTTTTGTAGAGCCAGCTGCAAGCAATTATTTGCTAGTGGTCAGCATTTGGCCTATCTGTGTGGATTAACGGTGAGAATGCTGACCTGGGAGCTGGTCAGCCGTGGTGCCGTCACACCTGAGTGAGTGGACTCTGGGCTCAACTAGGGCTGCAGATAGACTGTCCAAGGGGCCGGGGCATTATGGAGAACGGCTAAACTCAGTGGGAGAAGCATTTGGGCTGATCCCCATATGCAACTATAGTTCCTTTCTGTGTCTTCCATACCAATAAACTCCAACAGAGGTGAAGCTTTTGAAATGAACCACTGCATAATGGAGATAAACCCAAGTCACAGGTCATAGCGAGAGATAAGAGTCTGTATTTAACTGGGCAGATTTATACATCATCTCTCCGCCTTGGAGCAGTGGATAGTTTGAAATAGGCTAAAGTGTGATTGCATGGGACAGAATGTGTTTGCCCATGTGTGACTGCCAGTTAATGTTTTTCTGTGAGTGTGTGCATGATTATGTGTACATTTGTTTAACAGTGTTTGTGTGGAAAAAAGAGAGGGAGTGACTAGGAGTTTGCCCGGGTGTGAATGTGAGTGGAGAGAATGAGTGTATGGGCGCGGGCCTGTGTGCGTCTGTTCTGGCAGTGAACGTGATTGTGTTTTGATTAGGTCTCAGTGGTGCGCCAAGTTCAGGCCTTGTTGAGATTCTTGCCGCTCTCACATCCCCATCGCTTTCCCAATTTGACAGCTGATGGGATCTCAGATGGAATGTGCGTGTTTGAATTGCCAGCAATATACATAACAACCTAATTTCTCTTCACCATCCCTCACCCCTTTTTCCCCTCCCTTTCGCTTTCATTCCACTCCTCTACCTCCTCTCTATTTTGCTGCAGTCATTGCTCTCTCTCTTTTCTTTTATTCGGCCTCTCTATACACCTTTCATGCACCTCTCATACAATTCACAGGGTTCAGGAGCAGTGCCAAACCCTGCCTTTTGGGCTGTAGTTTTTCATCCTGATGGTTCCATGCTGTCTCTGTGCGACAGTTCACTTGATCCAAAGTAATTCAGGGATAGTAGGTTAGCCAGTGAGCAATGCCAGCAGCACAACGTTCTCTCATTACACAGTTCCTTATTGCTGTAAATGGCAACTGCGTCCAGAGCTCAGCTCCTACACAGATTGCTGATCTCCTCATGTACGCTTGATTGTGGATACTAACTGTGTCTGGGAGTTTCGCTATGTACCTTATTATTGTCTAAGGTTACTACTGTGTGAAAAGCATTGCTGTTTTTAAAGACTACTGAAATCTACATTTTCACGATTTCCAAATAACCTTTTTGCAGCTATACTCAGTCATAGTTCCAAAATTATAATGACACTTATTTTAGAAGCATGCTATGATTCTGAAATAAGGTTTTTGATTATTGTTGATGTGATCTTGATATTATATGTGGCAGGCAAAACAGTGGCTAATTGGCTAGCACTGACTGACCTCTTCTGATTGCGCTGGTTTCAGTTTCCTCGGACCGTCCAAAAATATGCAGTTAAGCTTAAGTTTAAGTTGATGGATATAAGTGTTCACAGCTGGTGTGAAGGGGAATTTAGTGATATCAGAACTTTCTGCAAGTGTCATGAAAAAAAACTTAGAAAAAAATTTCTGAAGTAAGTTATCTTAAAAAGCTGTTTTAAGTGACATGTACATCATGCTGTATGCTGTCTGTTTATGCTTGTTTAGCTTTATGCCCTTGTTGGCAACATCATTTGGGTTGTCGCATTGTTTTTAGACATCTGGACTGACCCTGTCTCTAGTCACTGATTGGCACAGGAAGTGTTTATTTTGTGTGCGTCATACCAAGGTTTTCCTCTTCCATCAACATTATTCAGCTCTGTCTCAGTAATTATTTCATTTTCATTTGCAAATGATGCTTTTTCAGTACATGGCAGTCCTCAAATTGGAAAAACTGTGCATTATGCATACTGTTAACATTATGAGGAAAGTAAATGCACCTAGAGGGCATGTTGCTATTTCAATGCATCTGTGCATGCCTACACAACTGTACTTACTGACTGTAACTATGTGTGAGATGCTGTGGAACCATTAATGTGAATAGCAGGTAATTTTCCCTTACTCTGTAAACAAGCTGTAGCACTTACAGGTTTCTGTGTTTTCCACACAGGTATGACAGATGTGTTTCTTTTTTTATAACATACAATATTTCATAACATGTTATAGTGTGAATAATCAGTCAGAACATTTCTGCCCAAAATATGTTTTTCTCTCACTTTAAATGTCCATTAGGCTTAAAAATGTGTCAGCAAAAAAACGGACTTTTTGACTTTTAGTCATCCATAAACAATTCTTTACAAACATGGAGGATTCCAAACACACTAAATGAGAAATAACCACGTCATGGGGCATCCTGGGGTCCAACAGCTTTAACCAAAGCTGTTAACAAATGGTAACATATCATAAATATACATAAAAATACAATTCAGACGGAGAATTAGTGGGAAGCCTGTGCTTGTTTGTCTGCAATGAGCCGGTCCCACCGAGGTAACTTGTCAAACGTGCCAAGAGGAACAGACAGAAGTTAGTAAACTAATATCCGGTAAATAAAATAAAACAGAAATATAATTTTTTTAATTATTGTTATGTCTTTGTGACCTGGTACCAAATCCGGGGGTTGGGGATCCTTGGGTTAAGTGGTTCATGGCTGTCGTACAGGCTTAGTTGGACATCACTTAAGCAAAATAAAACATGGATATTAACTTCCCCCTAAAACTAGAGCACTGCATAAAAGAGTTAGTCTCGCCACAACTCTTGAATACCCTCCAGAGTCAGTAATTCAACCTCATAGTTACTGTTTTATCTCAAATTGAATTTATTGGAAATAATTAAAAAATACTGTCTGACTGAGGTGAATAAAGGTCCTGAAAACTGTTTCAGAATTCACATGAGATTTTATTTTACAAAATGATGACTGTTATTTGTCAGTGGAAAAAAAACAAGCTAATTCTAATGCAGCAGGTACACATAGAAAGCACAACAGCTATGACATACAGCTGCAGCTCAAGAAATACTTGAAGCGCTTTTCATCAGGCTTATCAAGTAATGCAATACATTTTTAAATGGCTAGAATATATTATAATGTGCTTCTGTACCTGTGCATATGCACATTTGCCTAGCATATACTGGGCAAGTCTGTGTGCGTGTGATAACATAGGACATTAAAGTCCATCTAAAGTGTGTTTGTCGATGGGTGTATATATATTGGTGATGCTTTGGGACAGGGCTGTGGTAATGAGCCTTGGCAGCAGCTTGCTTTAGTATTAAATGCACATCTCCCTCCCTTTTAAAGGCAGTAAAGCATGTTGAGATGCAGTGAAATGTTTACAGTGCTGCGGTTGGCTCCTGCAGCATGCACGGCCCATGGAGGGTATTATTGCAGCTCTAATCACTCATCCTTGGCCATCAATTGAGGCCTTCTCCACCGTCTTCCTCCCACCCCCCCTGAATTTCTGAAGTCTGCATTACAAGGACACTTTTAATAGCCTCCCAGAATGCTTATAATAATCAACCCCAGTTAAATAGTTTTCTCATTATTCTTGTTGTATGTAAGGAGGAATTCTATAAATGTGTAGGTTCTGGTGTTCTGTGGCTGTATGTAACCTCAAGGTTGCTGAGATGTATCTATGGTAAGAAATTTTACTACAGGCTTTTGAGAGACGAGCGTTTGGTATGGAAACACAGCAATAAAGATGAGCTCAAAGAAAGATGGGGGATAACAGCAGAACAATGACAGCGCTGAGAACCCGCAGTGTTTTTCTTTTACCGCTAAAGGTCCATCATTTAGTGAGTGACTTCTTGTGTCATCCTGCTCGTAATTCAGGTTTATATATATTTAAGTATATTTAATATTTAAACACAGCTTTATGTATATTTAAGTATACTTAATATTGATTTGATTTTAAAATATTTAATTATTAGACAGTTGACAGTGTAGAGTGACGGGAATATTGGAGAAAAAACAAGGAAGGATATGCAACAAGGGTCTTTGGCTTATTTTGGGACTAGGATTACGGTCACTAGAATTCCCCCTTCCACTTTGACTAAATACTTGTTTTTCCTATAAGTTAATGTCCATATTGATACAGAGTCACTGTGGTTCATGGGTACAATTTGGAGTTGCTGTCATTTACAGTCATGCCTTTAGAATAAATGTTGTTTCGATTTTTAGTACAGAACTCAACTTCCTTGCCAAAATCAGTACAGTCAGTCAGTTGTTGTGGCACTGCTGCATACTTGCTCCTAAGGATGACACAATCAAAATTTTTACCCCAATCCGAGTTCTTGAATATAGGATATCTGCCATACCAAGTCTGATGCAATACTTACATTTCCCTGCATGTGATCAAATATGCATGACACATTGAAATAACAGCTCTAGCCGATTTAATCTGAGTCACCTTATTTTTCATGATCACCTTATTCCAGGTACTGGAAGTTCTGCCACAAAGGCTAATGTTTATAAGCTTTAATTACTGATATGTTATAACCGCAAGTTAAAAAAGGGATAAATGAGAATTACAAGACAAGATGTATTTTTCTGTTGCCGCTGTGGGAAGTACAAAAACAGTTGAGATTGTACTGTAGTGATTGTACAGAGAGTGAGTGGCCCTCTCCCCACAAATGTTTGCCGCTGGCTGTAAAGTACAAACCCAACAATAGACACATTTAATTTTGGCCTGTCATCAGGCTACCCCCAGAATCAACATCGCCGGCTGGTATAGCGGGTCGTCCACTAATCTGAAGGTTGATGAGGAAGGCACTATGGAAATGTAGGTGTAGTCCTTGTACCATTTATTAGGTAAAGCTTAAATGACCTGTTGACCTGTCATTTTAACCAGAGAAAGGAAGAGTATTTTATGTATTCTTACACTCTAAATTTCACATGCAGCAAAATAAAAAAAAAAAGTCCAGTGAAGACAATTGGATTTCAGTTATTTTAGATGACACTTATCCATCTCGTTCATCTCATCCCATCACACAAACCTCACTCCAATCAATGTATTTTACTTAGAAAATGTGCAAACATGTTAATGTGTATTGCATTTTCACCTCACTTCTTGTAGTATGTGATACTGGATGCAAGGATCTCAGAAAATTTAAATACATGGTATGATAAATAACTTTTTCTGTCGCTAGCAAGAACACTATATCACTATATTAAATCAATCAAGTGACTTTTAACTATGTAATCTCAACAGCAACATCTTTTTGAATTCACTAACTGGAAGAAGAACTACTACGTGACGTCTACGTGTAAACTCGTCTTCAAATACAGGGCAGAAAAGGTTGTGTTTTTTTCCCATTCAGGCCAAGTCTTGAAATCTGTCACAGATTTAATTTCCGCTTCTCCACAACATTTCTTTTATCATGCCGCGCAAGACAAGATGCAGGAGATGAAACTAAGCAGAGTAGTTGTTGCTATCAGCACCAGCTATGTGTTTTAGTTCATGATGAAAAGAAGTCTGGCTTTGTTTATTAGTAAGAAAGAAGTAGGCTGCTGTGCTGTTGACTGAGCAGCACTAATTAAAATCCCTGTTGAGCTAGGACTTTTCTATCTGCTGCTAAACTTTGCTGTGCTTTTGAAATGCATTTCTATTTTTAGATGATCCAATTTGTGTCATCCTTGGCAAACTGTGTGCATGTGTGTGTGACCATGTCTAAGCACAAATGTGCAGTGGATTTTTAGAACTGGTTGTTGCAATAAATCTTAAGTGTTTTGAAAGGAGAATGTGATTAGTTTGACAATATTTATTATGTCATTATTTGTCCACTTCTACAAGTGTGTGTGTGTGTGTGTGTGGGGGGGTAATCGCACACATCTGTCTGTATTGGTTATAATTATACAGATTGTTGTTTATTGTATTTGTGACTGAAGCTGTTGTTTTTACACTCAGGGTTACTGAAGGGAGTAGATCATGTTTTGTGAGTTTGCTGCAGTGCTGTCTCGGTGCAGGCAAACAACCACACACACCTACTGTACACCAGTATATGCGCAGATGTGGAAGGTGAGAAATAACCGGTGGTACTGCACAAGACAGGTGTCAGCGTGTCCTCTTTGCCGGCCATAAAAGTTAATTAAAGAAAAGGAATTTTTATTGTGCTCGGTTGCTCAAGCACAGGCGCTGGGCTGCTGCTTAATAACAGCCTCTCCTGCAGCCCTCAGAGCAGCCTCTCTTGAAGCTGCTGTCAAGAAGGAGGTGTACGGCTGAATAATGACTGACTGCAGTCAGTGTGTACAGCATGTAAGGGTGTACAGTACCCGGGTCTAATAATTGTTTGCATGTTTTCTAGAATTCCAGTTTAGCTAGTCATCCTTATTTTGAATCTTTGGCAGTGTTTGGTGTTTATAGTGCTACAGTAGTCCTCCATTGATAACTCTGTTATATGTTTCATACATTCTTTGATGGTCTCCTGTTTTTTCAGAAATGTGACAATCAAGCCACAATAAGAATCATTTGTCTGTTTGCTTCTTTGTGACTGTGCAGTATATTGTAAAAATGTTTCAGGGGACAGTTTTGTTTCATTTACACACAGCAGTGTTTGTGTGTGGCACATAGGTGATTGGCTCATATACAGATTGAACTGTAACAGGTAAAACTAAGAAGGATGTTTTCTTTTCACTTAGCTTTGTACTTACTCAGTGACCCCCATTATGCAATATGACTTTATTACATATGGATTAGCTTGCAGTGTACTCTGTATAGGATATTAATATATATAGTGTTGTTATTTTGACAGTAATCTACAAAATGAAAAAACAGTGTAATGAGAATAAGCCAGTGTATACACACTGTAGCAACAAAACCTCCACAGACCGTCCAATGATAAAATGCACAAGGGAGCACTTGATTATTCACCAATGGTCACATTACTGGTGGTACCAGCAAAGTTGCAAAAACCCTCCACAGACATTGCATGCATGAAATCCGATCTGCCACTCTTTGCAATTTTATCTCACGGATGTCAGTTCATTGTCACTCCCCTACATGTGACATAAAGATCATATGTATATAACAGTGAAGATCTCGAAAAAAATAATTTGTGTAAGAACTGTATTAAGTGAATGCTAATGGAAACAGAACATTTGTTGCTGCTCATAGTTTACATAAAAAGCATTCAGCGGGCAAAACTTTGAAGAATTCACAAGAAACACAGTGTCTTTTTCACTGAGGTTAGTGCAGAGATGGTACATCAAAAATGTTTCTACAAAACAAGACCACTCCAATTTCATCCATGTCTGACAGAAGATATCTGCTTCTTTTTCTGAAAATTGCATAATGGAACAAGAGGGATCCATCACAGTCAAGAAGTAAATGGTGGTTCATGGCATAATTGGAAAAAGGAAATTGTGGACTTTTTTTAAACTCTACACTGTAATCACGTACCAGTTTCTTTTTTGTTTTTTGTATTCTATACAATATAGCGGCTTAAGAAGTGCTTATAGTATTTCACCATACTTTGTTACCATCAGTAACCATGAGCATTGCCAAATAAACCAGGACTGAAATCACAAGGATCAGCAGCTCTAGAGAAATACCGCCATGCTGGCAGAGTGGAGTTGATGTACACTGCAATACAAAAGTCTCCACTGATTCACATACCAGCAAAAGTTGGCTTGCTTACTTTTTTTGTTCTTCATTTTTTTGCTTTTGATGAAAAATTAGCGCTCACTATTGCTAGTATTGATGGCTTACTCAGTCTTTTTAAATACTCGCGGCACTGACCAGTTTTGGGCAAGTTACATCCTGTCACATTCTTGGCTAATTACAGTAATTCATTACACCACCTATTACTCTAACATAGTAAGCATTACTGTACGTCTCCCAACACTGCTCAGGAAATTCCTAGTAGTAAAAATAATATCTGTCGATGCTTTATTCAACTGTAATTTTATCCTCTATGATAGTGTTTTTCTCATGCTGTTGGTACAGTATAGTTTGCAGTAGAGTTGAGAGAATGTATAGTATTTCTACACTATAAAAATATTAGTATGCATTGCATACTGTCCACCAGCCAGCCCTTGTTGCCGTTCTTTTTAATTTTTTTTTGCTCAGTCATTTTGCATTACCTATGTCCACACTTTCTCCTCTGGAAAGAGAAAAGTATTTGTTGGCAAGTTGAGTGTGGCTGTCACAGGTGATAACGCATTAGGCGCTAACTGGATATCTCGTCAGATTCAGCTCCTGTGTGAAACTTAAAGAAAACACTACGCTGGGTAGTTATTGGCTGATTGTGCCAATTTGCTGGCTTCAGACTAGAGGCCTACATGTAGTTCAGGTTTAATTACCAGGAAGAACTTGGTAGTAAATGAGGTGGCAGAGGAGGAGATGAGATAGGGAGGCGGTGTTGGGGAGGAATGAGATGGAGGGGGGGACTGTGAGGAGTGGGGCCGTGCAGCAGTAAAGGATGCATTAAGCAATTAAAATTGGGGAGCAGCAGAATGAAGTGATGTGATGATTTTTCCTGTAATTGTCATAGCTATCACGGATGATTACAAGGGAGCAAACGAGAGAGGAGCGAACTGAATGCTGTACATCAGCATGCTGCTTTGACAGTTTTTCATACATAATCACAGTCAACTGAATACACACAAATACTGTCGATATAACACACATCACTTGTTCGAGGCCGTATTATGACAAGATAATTGTATGTATCCCATAGGTAATTAAGTGTAATGAGATCCACCAAAATGAAATTTGCTTTCATAAAGCCAATACTGAAAATGCCTCTGCCACTGAAATGTATCTACATATTCTCACCATCTGTGCACTTATGCTTAAATAATTATGTATGTATCAATATTTGATGAACAACAAAGATGTTGGCGCCCTGCAGTATTTTTGAGCTTGAGCCATGGGATTATGTTAACAGTGTTCACACAACCTCATCTATGATTCATTTATTGCCAGAACCCAAGCCACCACTGTTTTTACTCCTCAGAGCTTTGTCGAGCCTGTCTGTGGGAGATAGCCAGTGGAAAGACCGAGGCTAGGCTGCAGAATGGAAAGATAGGTATAAAAAGGAAGCCGGTAAGACGACAGACAAGTGTAACCTTTTGTGGGTGTTCAGTTTGAAGCTGTAACTGCAGTTCTCTCTCCCCCATTCTGTGGGTTTTTTTTTTTTTTTTTGCTCTTTTCAGTCCTTCCCTCCCTCCTTTACTGCAGGTCTTTCTGGCCTTCATTAATGCTAATTTATGCAGGCTGGCTGGCACAAAACCAGCAGGGAGGGGTCCTCTCCCTTGATTACCAGCAGTGAGAGCGGGGGGTGTGGGAGGCTGGGGCGAGGGTGACCTGGACAGACACCTCATTTAATTTAATACATTGGAGCATGCAGCAGCGGGGGAGTTGAGGCGAGGGAGGGAGATAATCAAGAGGCTGGGCCCTTATAAATGTGCTCTGAGATGACATGGAAGAGATTGGATTTGGAAACGAAGAGCAAAGAAGAGCAAAGCCAAGCGTAACACAATTGATTGATTCCATTCAAGTGATCGTAGCCACTGATGAGGAATGAGTTATTTTAATGTTTTCTGAGGGAGGAGGATCTGATGAGGTTTTTTCAAATTCAACATAAGTGTTTTCATTCCCTATTCCTTATTCAGCAAAGTCTCCCTTTTACAGTCCCAGCTGTAGAAATAAATAGCCACCATAAATTCCTGTTATGCAGCAAAATAGTCACCAGTTAGAAATGTGGCAGAAAAGCTACGTAGTCAGCAATGTGGCTATACATGCAGTGAGTTTGGTTGTACAATCAGTATTTTTTTTACATGAATCCAAGACACGTACATTAATACTTTTCTCTCTCATTAGTTTTAATCAACTTAATATTATGGATGGTTATGGACAAAGAAACCCATTTGCATTATAATGTAATCCAACAAAACATCCATACTAACTTACTGAAAATGGTGTAAAACCTTTCTTGAGATTGCATGATATATAGGTGTTATCTCAACTCTGCTCTTTAAGTACAGTGGAGGAACAAGATATTATAAACACCTCAATATTATGTTTTACAGTACGACTCTCCATGGAGACAGCCCTAAATCCAACGCCTCTGATGTAGTGTCAATAATAATTTAAAACAAGTCTCACAAACATAATGTTTATTATGTGTTTTTCTGGTTTGTCCTATTGCACACTGTATAGTGTCAAGGTTGAGTCTATTTTGCTGGTATAGGATTTCACCGTCATCAAAAGATGGGAAACTGGAATGACAGATCTTAATACAATGCAGATGTTCCCTGATCTCTGGCTTTGCTCGAAACTCTTAAGAAGATTATTCTTTTGCATCCAGGCCCCAGAAGTCAGAGCTAATTGCCATGTCTGCTAGTGGCCCGGATTCAGGACTGGAAGTCTTTAAGGTAAGGTGATACCTGAACCCCCTCTTGAGCAGATGAGCAGTCCCATCCTGGGGCTAGTGCACCTCTGAAGACGTCAGCTGAGGGTTGACACACCACCCGCACATCCCTCCATCCATACTGTGACGAATGGCAGGAAATCAGATGGTGGCCATGACAGGCAGATTATGAGATCCCTCTGTCTACATGACTTAGCCCTGTCTCTGTTTCTTAATCGTTAAATGTGATTAAAGCAAACAAACGAAGCATTATTAGATTAGTCAGAAGGACATGGAGTCTTTGTTGCTGATTATCTTTTCCTTTTTAATGAAATGCTGCTTGAAATTAACATTGCTTTGACTAATTTGATTTAGCATTGCCCCGAGAAACTACCAGACAGCTCTCATTTGCCTGCAGACAGTTTGAGATCCTTGTCAGGGGCTTGAGATCAAATGTTGGAGCAAGGCAAACATTTCTGTTCTTCTGCAAAGTTCACAGGAGCTGATTGAGTTACTGGTGCTGCACAATATGTGCATTGCAGCTCATTTTAGGTGAGACCAGAGAGAGATGAGTTACAGCCAAAGTCTGAGTCTCTAGAAATGGATTAGCATATCGTAAAGGTGTAAAATATATAGACGGGAAACTTAATGAAGTCTAAAAATTGTAGTGAAATTAATATTAAAGCAGTCACTTCAATGGACACTCAACCTTGCTAGTCCTGATAGTGTTTGTTAAAAAGCTGTTGTGTGCTTGTATTAAAGAGGGTTTGCACGAATAGCATGTGTGTGTCTGTAATTGGCTGCGGGTGCTGCATTGTTGTTGAAAATAATCCTGTCAGCATAATCCTCCTTTGTGAGATTCATTAATTGCATTTAAGATCAGATACAATGCAGCTGATTCAGGCCCCGCTGTTGAGCCTTCCTCTGCTTTTGCTGTACAAAGGCCCCATGTCTTCAAAGGCCAGAGGGTTGGGTAAAGGGTGTTTTGGGATTTTCGTTTAAATATACACTGCTTTTTCATCCCTTTAACCCTTAATAGTGTGGCAGCATTATGTGTATATTGGCAAAATGAATTTAAGAGCTACCCATCTTTAGAGTGCAGCTGGTAAAAGCTACTGCCACTCATGATGTTGAGCTGAGGGCAGCTGTGGTTTTTCTGAATTTCTAATCAATATACTTTGAATCATAAAATGCAGTGTTTTATGTTATATATCAAAAACTTTGACTATTCAGACCTTTCTAAGCGCATATAGTGCCGGAGAACATTTACATTTCTTATGTATTGTCTGCATTCATGCATTACTTGCATTCATACATTTATAGCATTACTTCTCCATATGGTGAAACTTCACTCACATTTGTTACCACACATCATTTAGTCAGTGCCAAATTTATATGTTTTTTCATTGAATTCACAAGGATTTTTGTTTGATTCACCAAATATGTGTTGTTGAAGATATAACGTGATACCATGTGAAAGTGGATTTATTGAGTTAGCCATACGCATCCCAAATGGATATTCACGCACACCCACTCCTTGTACAGAATCACTGATTCCAGCCACCCTAAATGCACAGCAGTTTTTGTGCTGAGGCTTGCTTTTGAACCATGGTTACCAGTCAGGTCCTCTACAATGAAAGGGCAGGAATTTGGAAGCGCTCAAGCAGCCAAGTCTATGATCGAAACACAGCTTTCTCTCACACTGCCTTGTCACTGAATTACTTTCCATTTTTATTTTCCTGAATGAAACTTTAGGAAATCCATTTAGGATGGCCTTTGCAGCTTTGGCTGTCAGAGATACAGCCGCTTAAAACCAGAGGTCACCTCCACACTTGTTTAATAGCTACTCAGAGCACCTTAGTGAGTGTGTTTTTGCCCCGACTAGCAATAAATACTCATAGACGAGGCTGGGTTTATCTTTTCTCAGTGTTTTAAAGGGATGACTTCTTTTTAAAGGAATATAATGTATGAGAACACAATCAGTCAGAACACTGACCCAGTGCGGGTTTGAGTAATGGTTTTAAGGATGCCTGGTACTGAATAATTAGTTTGTATTAATAATAATTATAATTGTTATAATTGTTTGTAGTCCATATTATGTTTGGACCATACAGATAGACAGTGCAAACATGGATTAAGCTGCAGGAGTGACAAAAACAGTTTGAATCTAAGCTGACAACAGTTGCTAGCCTCTCCAAACCTCAAGTCAGCAAATGTACCAAACGGACGGACGGGCAGGGGGCTTGTACACTTATTGTCTACCAAGGACCACCATCATCAAACTGTCTTTTGAATTCACCTTGCAGACAGAAAACAAAGATGTGGAAGTACCCAGGTTTCCATGGGAAGGGTTTACAGAAAGGATCTTTACAGCTGTACAGGACACTAGTATAGATCGATAAAAGTGGAATCACTTCACCAACCACAATCCTTATGAGGACATCTAGAGATGCATCTGGCCTCACAGACTCCTTTTCCATGCTTGCTTTTTGCCTCTTCCAAATAATATTTATGAGACAGCTACCTCAGACTATGTTATATGGATAATGTCTCCCCAGCACTTCATCTAAGCATTTACAAATGATCTGTGTGCGTAAAGTCCTTTTTCTCTATTTATGTGTTTCTAGCTGTACAGTGAAAGAAAAAGCACTGCTCCAGCTTGTCAAATGTCACAGGAGTGGGATCTATGGGGAGAATTGCACAATTGAGACTTTTTCATAGTTTTAAAGCCCGATATTACGTTTTATTCTATGTTGAGATTGTTATATTTTTCAGAAAACATTACAAGAATTATAACTGCATTATTGCAAATTTATTGTTTTTTAGATCTTCACAGAAAATTATGACAAGCAGTTAGCTGGCATCCATGTGAAAGATTTTTAAAAATTATCAAGCTATGTAGAGCTTAAATGTTTGCACACACTCATATTTATTTAAATATTTACATTTATTTCATGTATTTAGCCCGGTGAGATATGCAGTGAGCAGGAAAGCCTCAAAAACAGTCTGTTTATCTGTCATATGTGAACAAAATACACAATGGTCTTAGGCTCTCTCACCACATTATAAGTTCTGTCAGGGTTATGTTTTATAGTTTGTACTGGGATTTGTTTGGCATATGTCAGAAACAATAATGTGTGATTACTGATTTGAGCATTTCTGTGGACTGTCGTTGTGCCTTCTCAGCGCCACTTTCGGTCTTTCAAGCATATCTGTCGCTCTCCTGATTTTTTTTCCTCTGGCTGGTGGCAGGAGGGAACTTGCCATGCATTTCACGTTGAACTCAGAGTATGTTGCTATGGTGGTTGCTAGGGATTTAGCCTAGAGTGACGTGGAAAGTCCAAATATTAAAGGTGTCCTTCTGATGCAGAGGGAATGGAAGCTGTAAGGAATGAGCAATTGCCTCAGACAGAGTTTTTTTATGTGCCCTTTCATTATCATGCCTCTCTCTTTTGAAATATCGGAATTGATTTTCAAAACACAAGAAAGGACTGCATGTAAAGGCACAAGCCATGGCAAAAGGGGAAAATACTGCCTTTATGTACAATGCTTGTTCATTAAATTAGTCATCTTGGCATGTATGTAGAGAACATTTTCTGAGTCCTCCTCATAATACGCACTGTAATTTTATCTATATGCTGAAATTACAATGGATGGTAGAAAGTAATGTTTGATATGACCAGAGGTAGATGTTCTGGAGATGTTCTGTAACAGCAACTCTTTATCTTTTATCTCCTAATAGGCTTAAAATGCAGTGTTCGATGATTTTGAATTGAAATAATGTCCTTGGCAGGGTAGGATGTACGTGGGCAAAATAATAGAAACATCTAATACCTAAAAGGGAGATGGGCCAACCTTTGTCAGACAAGTCTTGTAGCTATATATATATTTTTTTATTTGTAGACAAGAATTTGAAATCTATTTTCAACTTATGACTATCAAGCCTCCGTTAAAGGTTAAATGACGTTCAGTTCTTTTTATTAGATGGAAAGTGGATGGCATTTGACCACCACTACACATTCACATGCAGAATGCTGAGAAAAAACACTCTATAGCACTCTGATTTTGCACAATTGGTGAATTATTTCTGTCTATAAATGTAACTGTTCATGTCTTGAAGGTATAATTTCTGAAGTATTTCTGTTTTTACAGATTCGGTGACTGAAGGTTCACATCAAGCCCATTCTCACACTATTGCACATATAGTAATACAGAGTTCTTTTCAAAAATGAAATGTGGTATGCTGCAGTATGCCTGACGGTGACTAGTGTGTTGGAATTTAATCAGCAGAAGAACACGAACACCCAAATCAGCATGATTATGGTGGACTTGCATGTAGTGTATCAAATGCTCCATATGGAAGGTCGTACAGCTGTAGGGGAAGAAAATGGTGTATTTCTTTGTTCTTTTTCAAATATATGCTACTATTACTTCTTTATTAGCTGACTAACCAAGTTATTTTTAATCATGCTCTGCTTGGCTCAGAACCTCTAATAAGTCAAACATCCTGTTCGAAAACAATAAAAGCCAAGACATCCAGGTGGATCGTTAGCTTAAAATGTGTTTCCCTATCCTTTCTTGGGGTATTGCTCTGTTTGATTAATGCAGCTGATTCAAACGATCCAAATGTGCTTTTTGAGATTCATTAATTGCATTTAAGATCAGATACAAGCCAGCTGATTCAGGCCCTGCTTTTGAGCCTTCCTCTGCTTTTGCTGTCAGATGTAAATGAATCTTCTTTTGTCTTCTTTTCATCTTCTACAGTGAGTGAGTACAGAGATTGGTATAGTTTATCTTAAGTTCTAGAAGCAGAGGAAAATGGTTAACATCGATGGCCCTCCTATCAGCTCCAAAACTGTTACTTACTTTGTTAACTAACCTGATCACCAGTGCCTCAAAGAGGCGAAATGCATTTTCTACTAATGTACGCTGCTAACTGGGCTCAGCTGTTGGTTAAGGAACAGTTCCTGTGAGTAAGTGTGTAGGTAGTTCTGTGTTTACATGTGGTGACGTCACCCTGACGTGGACAAATTATAGCATTATAATATCTGTCATGACTTTCACTTTTTAAATTAACTTGATTTAAACTCATTGACACTATTTTCATGTTGCTCTCTGGCATTAATCTCTTGTTATCCTGCAAATTGGAAGCAAAAAACTAATTGGTGCTTTGCCAAGAATGTTTGCTTTCCATAATATCTTTGGGTGAATGTTTGCATTCTCCTAAGTGCCTTTCTTTCTGTGAGCGACAGCTTGATATGAAGGCTTATTAAGCCTGAGGCAATCAATAGCAGCCTAAACGATAATGTCCAGTGCCCAATTCAAGAGCTCAAGGCCTGGGGAGGGAAAGACCTGCCCTGCCCTTCCTCCCACTTCCTCTTGTACTGCCTTTCCCTGTCTTGCAGTCCACAGCTGTAGCAGCCATCACACAACCTCAGGCAGGCTAGTTAGCCCCGAGAAAAGAGCCTGAACCCTCGATCAATAACTTTAGTCTTGTCTGCCTAATTGCTCATTGGTCGACATTGGTGCCAGACTATATGTAAGTGCATGTTCCCCCGAGTGATCGACTCTGGCTCTGTTTCCACCACTTCCCTCCTAGTGTTGGGCTTACGGTCTGCCCCTCTCTCTTCTCTCTTTTCTCCCGTCCTCGCCTCTGTTCACCCATGTTCGGAACGGAGAAAACCTGACCTGATCGCCTTCTCCTCTGTTGTATCAGCGAGATGAGACCATCCAGAGACTCCAAAGAGATGTGTTGCTCTCTCACCAGGCCCGTGACTCTCAGGCTGCTCAGGTAAATATCCGGGTTTAATGACGAACAGGAAGATTAGCCAGTTGCTCTCGCTCGCAATGTCAATGAGCGCCAGGAAATTAGCCGGTCTCTTTTGGGGTTTTCTGAACGGCTTATTATATGATCTAATGCAGACGCATTTTATGAGCATGGAGCAGCGTATGGAGAGGGCAGTATTGATTGCGTTCATTGTGAATTATGTGAATAGATAAAAGTGTGAGTGTGCATATATATTAGACAATTATGCGCTCAGGTGCTAATGTAAAAATTCTGCTGAATAAATATGAAATATGCCTCTATCAGCATCCAACTTGTGTCCTCTGGACACTAGTCATTTGAGACGATAATTGGGATAGCATGTTTGCCTTTTTCTGATGAGACGAGATATTGTGATAGCTCCCCTCAGCCTGGATTTAAATGTGTATTGATCAGTGTGAGGCTCAGGAGCTCAAATCAAAACAGCAGTGTAGCCCCCGCACACTTGCGTATATTTCTGCCTTTGTTTTTCACATTATATTTTGAAAAACTCTGAGAATCCTCTGGCATTAAACATCGCTTACAATGTTACTTAACACAGTAAGCTCGTTTGTGTTTGCTCTCGCCCTCTTTTTTCCTTTAGTAGTGTGCTAATGTCATGATTTAAATGAAGTATTGATCAGTTTAGGAGGGGAGAATAGAGAGAGAGGGAGCGATTGTGAGGGAAAGAAAGCAAGACCAGGGTTATCGGTGTGGATCGCATACAGAAAGAGAGTGCTAACGGATGAGACACGTTTTAAGCGATTCCGTGAAATGGATTTCTGCATAATCTGTATTTTTAATTCAGGAATAACCGCCAGGCTTTTTTTTGTTTGACTCATTCCATGAAGAAAAAATGGACACGGAGAAGACACTCTGAACAGGGCAGGAATGGAAATAAACGTCCTTTTTCCTCTTGGTTTTTGTTGATTTCATGGAGTATTTGCTGGCCTGTGTGCAAAGGGTTAAATGATGGTTTGTTCTGGTTCCTGTCTGGGTCTCCATCTTGTCTGGTTATGATTCCTCCTGCAACGACGACACTGGAGCAGCATCAGGCACGCTGGACTAAAGCCTTCGTCCAAGTGAACCAGGAGCTAGGTCTGTTTGTCTTCCTCTTTCTTTCCTCCCTTTTCTCCCAAGCTCCCTCCTCTCCCTCTCTCTCTCTCACTGTCTTTGGCTCTCTCTCTCTCTCTCCCTCTCCCCTCCATCTCCCCTCTTGTGATTTAGCACAGCAGGGTAATATTAATTAGTGGCCTGTTTATTATTGTTGTCGCAGTTACTGGGCAGACAGCTGTTTGTTGCCAGCTGCAAGAAGTGTTTATGTCACTGTTTTCTGGATAGTATCGCTACATAACAGTGTACTCTATAGCTGCTGCTCTATAGCTGTATTTTTCTGTAAGATATAATACTAACATCTTTGTCTTGTCTTTGATTACTAAATTTGTTCACTTTTTTTCACTTTATGATTTTAATTCCTACTTTCTTGGTAGCTTGTTCTCACTTTTAATTATTCAAAATTCAAATCTGAGATGAAATTATTTATTTGTCATTCATGATCAATTATGAAATTCTCCTGAGCTTTGTCTTGATAATTTTGCAGAAATATACATTTTCATTTATTTTTTGTTGAATGTACACTACAGAGTTAGTAATCAACATGTATTTTTTTTAATAAAGACTGCATCAGTAAGTTTGTTGTTTATTATTATATTATCACAGTGCAAATGTGAGATGTATGTTTTGAAGAAGTATTGAATTCTCCTGATACAGAATTAGCAGATGAAGGCAGATGTTAGGCCTGCTCTTGATGGGAGTGTGGTTTTGATATATTATTATATCTATTATATTATTATTCTGGTATCTGCTCAGGAGAATGGGGAACCATGGTGCATCTTAGCCTCAGCTACAGACTGAGCAGGTTGGCTGCGCAGAGAGGATAGGCTCTGTGTACTGGATTGATTTTTCTCCTCCTCTCGCTGCCCTGCCTCCTTTTGTGGTTCAATAGCTGGACATCCAGGAGCAAGGATCTCTCAGTCGCTGCCTGAACTGCAGGAGAGCCGCCTGGATCTCCGGAGGAAAAGGGTCGTGTGCAGCAATACCAAAAGCAGCTTCAGAGCCAGACTCAGCAGGCCCAGGACCTCCAGTCAGGTAAAGTGCTCGCTGCTAGGCCCAGGGTTTTCCAGGAGGCCTCAGAACCATCATGCTTCATATGCCCATCCCACTCAGTGCATTTTGAGCAGAATGGCATTTTGAGAAGCACATTTGAAATCTTTCCATCCTAGTGTTGCTTCATTTGGATTGAATGTGGGTTTGCTGGTGCCATCTGACCTAGACTAATACAGCTTCTGGAGTCACAGTAATGTGTGTATAGTGAGGGTTACAAGACAGGTGATGCAAAAAATGCAAACAATGTCCCATTTGCTTCAATTTGTGATATATTTAATTACACAAATGTTGCAACAAAAGAAAAAAACTATCACAGGCAGTGTACTGTGTATACAGAAACAGACAAACATGTTCTGGATGACAAACAGGCACGTCGTCACATGGACAGGCAAAATGAACACAGGACTCTGATGATTGATGATTGGGTGTTTCGACATGTATTCACAGAAAAGAAATGCTGCTAACCACCTCCTCGAGAAAAAGCACTGACCAATCTGAATGACAAACTATGCTGATTGATGGTGTCTGTGTCACCTGTTGCTAAGCCTCTGGGCAGACTCTGTTTGTGGCGTTCAATCAGCGCTCGAGGGGTCATCTCAGTTGCACACACAGTATTGTTGACTGGAACATTCACACTGCTGTCTTAGCTACTCTGCAAACCTAAGCGTATTTATTCTTTCTCTCTATTGTTCCTTCTGACATTGACCGAAATGATCCCCTCGCATTTTCACTCATTTTTCTTACAGTCTTATTCAAACTCTCAAGGAGATACAATTTTAGTACATTTCAAATTAAAGACAATTTGTGGAGTTTTTGCCCACTAGTGGCACTGTGGAACAATGTTTCGAATAAGCATAAAAATGAACCCAGAGGCTTTTAAGAGTGAAAAGAGGTAAGGTGTTATAGGTAGAAAACGTGCAGCATATTTGTCAGACCTTAAGGATACATAATGTGATTTGGTAAAAATGCCAAATATAAAAGAAGACATGTCTGTGTGGTATCAAATCTCTACAGGATTACCTTTTACTCAGCATCTCCGTCAATATTTAGCGCATGTGATTTCAAATTCACATTTCTGGTCCTGTCTCATTTCTCATTTTGCACACAGTTTTTGCCACAGTGACACACATGAGATGATTCTCTAGTATGACTCGGCAGTGAGAAGGCGTCACCAGCTCCAAGGAACAAATCATCCATAAAACATTTAAAGAAGTCCTCTGAGGTTTTGCTGGTTTTGTACAGTGATTATAAAGTTAAATATCACATTTTCCCAAAAGTCGTAATACTGGAACTAGCAGTTTGAATATCAATAGTGTGGACAGAGAAGTTTTTGGTTGCTTTTTTTTTAACCCAGTATTTCAGTTGTAAACTGTGGCCACTCACTCTGAAACTTGAAAATGGTCAGTGAAGTATAATAGATGCAAACCCTTCTGCTCAATGGCAGCTCGTTTTTCAGTCTGTAAATCACGCAACCATTGATCATGTACACTTGTTTTTATTCAACGTCATTACATTGAATCGCCGAGAATAACCGGTTACTGTCAAAATTATAATATAGATCTGATAGTTCTGATACAAAGAAAGATTAGCCCTCTAGAAGGTTTCTTTAACTATGAAGAATGCTCAATAAATTTAAGCCTACATCTGAAATTGGAGCATCCCAACTATGTAAAGTTTAGTGCCAATTTGAAATAGATTCTTTCTTGTATTCAGATGTTTTGTGTGTGTGTGTGTGTGTGTGTGTGTGTGTGTGTATATATATATTGGATTGTAATGTGCCACCGTAGAGTGTCATCTTCATGTTTTTCTGTCTGTCATGTCTTCCTCAGCGGCAGTTAAAGGGCGTCAGGTGGAGATAGAGGCAGCAAATGAAGCACTAATGGAATGTAAGATGGAGTGGAGAGCTCAGGTCAGCATTCATTAACATATTCTGACCCTCACACGTCCACACACACAGACACACACACGCGCGCCCACACACCCACCCAACATTCACATTCACAGGGTTACACAGCCTGTATAAACAACATACATATAGTCTCTGTGACTTACATACCAAAAAGCTATCGGCCCAGAAGAGGACCACATAGTACTTCTCCTCTCTTGTCAAGGACCATAAATGTCATTTTTCTTCTAATCCTTAAACTCTGTAAATCCAGGTGTCTGTGTTTCCGGGTATAGTGCAATCAAATGTTCACTGCATAATGTATTAACTTTTGCTGACAATTTTATGTTACAAGTTATTTACTTTTATACTGCCTATTACAGTGTGTTTAAAGATTTTTTTAAAAGGTGTTTTATTGGTTAACATTTTAAGTGTTAATGCTAGGTCAGCACATAGACAGATGCAGAAGCAAGATGCGGGTTCAGTTTTTGGCAGAGCACAACAGGCAGTGTTTGCAAAAGTAGTGAATAACAATGTTGTTGTGGTGAAAAAGACTGTAGATAACAGTGAGACATGGACTAGAATGTGACTTACAAAACTAAAACTGAATTAAATTATAGAGAAAATAGCCATACTTTCTGTTTTTATACTGCAGGATTTCATTCTTTATTGCTAAATCATAAATGGCCAGTGTGTTTCAAAAATTTATTTCATCCATGAAGGCACCTCAACAACAACACTGGCGTTCAGCTGCCAGACCATTCAGTCAAGTAAACCTTTAATGAACTGATCCGTGGCCAGACTTGCGCATAAGGATGCAGTGAAGGCAGTGATGTTGGTACAGTGAAAGTCAAAAGTCAAAAAGTTGAATGTTTGTGAATGGAGTGCTGATGTAAACATTTGGACTGACTGCGGGCTCTTCAGTAGGCATCAGTTTGACACCTGTGTCTGTTTCGGGCTTTTCACAGTCTTTCTAAAAGCTGTCAAGTAGAAAAAAACAATTAGTAGCACTTGGTCAATATGTGCATTTTGTGGACACCCACTTCTAATTAGCAGGTTCAGCACCTTCAGCCATTGCTAATACTTGAGGTGCATACAGCCATGCAATCTCTATTTACAAACACAAGAATACAATAAAATGGCCACAGTAAAGCACAAGCAGACTCAAGTGTGTGTTCTGCTGGATCAGACTTTCTTCATTTGTACATGCTGTTATGGTGGAGGTGATGGAGGGGATGTGTGCTTGTGGCTTCATGTATGCTCTTACATACAAGATACTGAGTTATCTAGTTGTTATAATCTGGATGAACAACATTGCTAGACAGGGACAGGTAGTTAGTGAAATACAAATGTATTTAAGGTTCTTCTTTGGTATCATATGTAAGAGTGAGGACGGATGGTGGGAGGCACACTGATCTGATTTCCATGGATTTCCGGAACTACTCTAACACACATCTTTTAGTTTTGAGCTGATCATGCTTCTGTTGTGTGTATTTAAGCTATCTCTATTTAAAAGAAGTTTTTTTTTTCTAAAAAGAGACATTTTTAGAAAGGAACTTCCAGAAAGTCACTACATTTGGCCAAGAAATAGTCCTACACATTACCCTCTGCAAAGCCACAACTTGTTTTTTTTACAAGAATTACAATAAGATTTCCATTGTTAAACTGTGACCTTGGAGAGGTGCTGCTGCACAGATTAGATTCTTGTGGTTTCTTTGTACCTTTGGACAGTGTCAGGCTAGCTGTTTCCCCTTTTATAGTGTTTATGTTAACTGTCCCCCACTTCCAGCTCCATATAGACAGATATGAGAATGATCTCAATCTTCTCATTTAACTCTCAGCAAGAAGGCCAATAAGCATATTTCCAAAATGTCAAAACTGTTGCTTTCAAGCTCACAGTACATGCTTTTCTGTGTCTATCCTTCAGGTGTGGCATACTGTCAGAGAAAGACTCTCTGTATTTCATTTCACTGCAGTGCAGCATGGGGCATATTGGTTGCAGAAAGCATGCAGGTGGGGCACAGATGTAAAGACCTGGAGGCTCAGCTGGGGCAAAGACCTATCTCAGTTATACAGTGCCAGGATAGGTTAGAGGACACTAGAAGCAGGGTGAGGCAACCACTGCTCGAATCACTTACTGTACATTGAGTAGTCACAGGTAATGACTTTCTTCTAAGATAAATATAAAGTAAGAAATTATTACTATGATAAAAATATTGCTGCATATTATCATAATGGGAGAAAAATATTTACTGCAGCTACTGTATCTGCACATAATTGAGTTACTTCAATTGAAATATTCTATAAAGTTTACTCAAATGAATGCATGAAAATCTACAGTTATTAGCATTTAACTGCTATTTATCATCCTATTTGTTGCCAGATAAAATAATGTTATGGTTGTTGTGGTGCTGATTTCAAAACTACATTTGATTCGATTCATTGATAAATTGCAGACAGAGTCTGGGTCTGTATACAGCATTACAAACCAGCACCAGCACCAACTTTACCTCACAAAGTAGTCAGAGTTATTACTAGCCCTTGCTGTCTACACAGTGTGTATATACAATACATTGTCTTGCATTAGTGCTGTGGGCTTAATGCATTGCCTCTCTCAGACACCCATTACAGCAACACTACATTATTCGTATTCACTGGAGGTTTAGGAAATTGTATGTGAGCGAAAAGAGGAATTAATGTGTGTATGCAGTGGTAGACAAGTGTATTGGTCGGTAGATGTACAGTAGAGGTTTGGGTTTTATTTTATTCATGCACATGTGTGTATATGTCTGTGTGCACGCACATGTGTGGGCACATGTGGGTTTCGAGTATTTGTCTCCTCTGTCTCTATGTCACCTTTGTTGACTTTGTCTCTCTCCTTCCGCAACACTGTGCTCTCCGCTTTAATGACGCATATATCCTATCTCCAGTCACTGCCTAATCCCAGCAGCGCTGGCTCAGGAACAGATTACTGCTTTCAGACACCAGAGGAGAGAAGACCAGAGCAGGGTGGGGGTTGGAGGATAGAAAGAGATGCCTCAGTGATACAATATACAGAAAGATCGAGGGGGTCAGCACATGCATGTGAACATGCACACACGTACATCAAAATGTACACATTTTTCCATTGTAAATGAAAACCTGTTTTTTTCTTTGTTCTGTTACACCACATGCTCATTTTCATGTATCTATTTACATGAAAATTAGCACTGACTTTAGATTAAAGAATGTATTTGTTACATAACCCATCATACCAGTACAATGTAATGTGCGCCAGAAAACAAAAAAGTAATATAAAGAACACTGTAAGAGCAAGACACCTAATCTAACTCACTATTGTCATATCTGTCAGTGAACATCTAATTCATTGCTCTGCTTTCTTCTCCTCACTCCAGACAGAGGAGAAGATCCTGGCTCTACATGTGGTGTCCAACATGGCTGCCTCTCCCAGCAGGTACAGTTCCCCCAACAGCTCAGACCTCAGCCAGCAGAACCATAAAGTGATTTTACACGGAAGGGCATTCTCCATAGCAGATCAATAAAGTCTCATGTTATTATTGCATTTTGTTCACATTATTATTCCCTTTGTAGGATCACAATGTCTTTTATATTTGCTCTTTGCTCAGCCAGTTCCAGACACCCTCTGGCGTGCTGGGCTTTTTTTTTTACGAACTGGTAAACATGTTCTGAATAGTCAGCTGGTACTTAGCACTCAATCACATGCCTCCTTTTACAGTCAATTTTGAGGGTTGTTCAAGATACAGTATATATGAAAGCATGATGGAAGCATAATGAGTGTATAAACATTTTTCCCTCCAAATGTGGTTATCTTGTAATTAGAGCTCTTTGCAGACCTGTAGCTGCAGGTGTAAAGAAGTGGGTGCAGCATGTGCCAGGGTGGTGTTGACTGTCCAGCAGTTGCTGTCATCACAGCAGCTGCCTACCAAGAACGTGACTTTCAGGACCAGATGATTGCTAATAAAACATTTGATTGAGAGAAGAAGAGAGTGAGAACCATAAACAGGCTGGATTCTGCCCTTTAATTTCACCATCCTCAGAGAATTGGTTTTGCTGTGCTGCAGAGTGGGTCCCACACACAAGCAGTTTAGTTGTCTGCCCAAGGACTGAAATTTAATTTAGCCTGTGTGTTGTGAGACTGCGGGTGTGAGTGTGTGTGTGTGTGTGAGTGTGTGTGTGTGTGTGTCTGTGTGTGTGTGTGCGTGTGTGTGCATGTGTGTCTTTGCGGATGCGTCTGTCAGTCTTTTGTCTGTGCCTGTGTGTCTGTCTGCATGAGTCAGTTTGGAGTGCCTCTGTGTGCAAAAACTAGCTTTGCATGAACTGCATGTGTAAGAGTTTGTGCTCTAGTGTTTGTGTGTAGTTGCTGTATTCTGTGCTTTCTTATTCTCCAGTGACTTAATGGTTTTACACTGCCAGGTTGTTACAGTACCATTTTATACTGTGTGGTTGTACTGAGGCATTTATTTGCTCTGCACACTCTGTTCTGTTATTTCTGGATTTGAATACTTTCTTGTGTAGTTTTGCAATTGATGTGTTATCACTGTGTTAACCTGAAAACCTAAAAAATGCCCCCTGTTACTGTTGGAATCATCAGTTTTCTGTAGAAAACTTTTTGCCAGTAATTTTTTGTTGAGTGTGTGTTGATTGCATGTTTAAAAAGTACAACAACCAAATTGTTTAACAGTGGTCTCAGTGTGGCTAGTTTGTAACGGTTCTTTTGTGTGTGTGTGTGTGTGTGCATGCGTTTGTGTTTATGGTGCTGGTTCCTGATGAAAGCCTAGTGCAGACGCATATATCAGAGCTCCAGCACTAATAAAAGGCCAGCAAGCTGTGCTCCTCTCCTTCTGGGAACAGCACCGCTTTTTACTGCCTCTCTGACAGCAAGATAAAGTGCCCTTCCAATTAGAAAAATATTTGGCCACATACCTACCAACAGCAATCCTGGCTTTTTATTTTTCATGCCATTTGATCAGGAATCCTTGCTATTTTTACAGTGTGCTTTCTTATCATCATGTCCTGAGTATGCACATGTTAATGTGAATCCCACCACTGCACCGTAATGCTCTATAATGAAATAACCGTGGTTTTATTTTGGTGTCTCTCCTCTCATTTTGGTCTTTCTTTCATAAAGGTAGGGCTGCACACAGTTGCGCTTTGGTTTGGGACTGAGATGGAATGTGTTTTTGCATTTTGCATGAGAGGATTCATGCTGCTGTGTGTGTTTGGGTTGATGTCATTCGTGTTGGCCCTGTCATCTGTCTATGCCTCATACAGAGATGTGTGCATATATACTTAACCGCCGATGCTAGTCCCTATCTCTGTTTAAGAATACTGTAGATGTTTTTTCCCTTTTTTTCCAGAGAGTGCATTAAAATTAAATTCTCTCTTGTTGTTGTGAAAAGAGGCACACGTAAAAAATAATTGGCTGTAGGAGAGAACAAAGGGCTGGCTTCTCTCTCCTCCCTGCACACCCCAGCCAGGCATTAATATCAAGCCTGCTGCATTGTTCTGCCGTCTGCAGCCATCCCCCTAGCCAGACACTCAGCTCTGGAGAAGTCACTTTTAATGTCTGATAATCAAGGTGAATTTTCAAAAAGCTGCCATTTTCAAATGATGGTGTATATATTATGTGTAGATGGGAGTTCAGGAACAGAGGAGCTCCACTTGGTGAGAGAGAGAGCTTCAGCCATGCGAAGTGAAAGAGAGACACCTAACGGCCACAGAGGGAACTGCAGGCTGATTTTTAGCTCTAATCAGAATTCTGTGGAGGACGGAAACCAGCTTGAATATCAGTGTCACTGCCAAAGTTTGCCATATAATTTATGTTGTTTTTAGTCAAATTTGTTTTTTAATGGTGTTTGATTGTAACTGACACCTCAGTGTCTACTGTTAAGTACATAGTCTAATATTGCTGAATCTGAATGTGTCTCCTGTGGCAGTGGAGTGTCAGGGGAATGCATTTCTAGAGTACAGATGCTGCCTGCTGTTGCCTCTTGCTGAAGGGAGCTCTTGTGCAGCGTTATTGGGGAATCAGGCAGCCAGCAGCAAAGCATTGGAGCTCCATTTCCCTGCTACAGGGCACAGGCTCATCTTCCTCTTGCTCCTCCCATCTCCCCTCATCCCCCACCACTAGGTATGATTATTTCTCCTCCGCTCCATCGCACCATTATATTCCAGGTCCGCAGTTACCCCTCCCTGCTGTCATTTTTCATGGCATGTTTTTGCCCGAGTGCAGTGCTGCACATTTGCACTGTGCCTGTGCAATATGTTAAGGAGGTGAATATATGCAGTGTGCAGAATGTAATAAGTATATATTTATTTTCTTTGCTGGTGATTTACTGTTTTTTTCCGGTGCTTGAGAAAAAGGCCGGTTCTAGCCATGTATCTTAACAAACATGACTGCTGCGTATGCACTCGCCTCCAAGGCGTTTTACTCACCGGGGAAACAAAATTATACATCTGAGGCAGACTGGTTGTTTTACGTGCTATGACTGTTAAAAACCTGCTTGTTATTTTGGGGTATAAGCCTTGCTAACACCAGTTGGATTAAGTTTTGGTTGTGTGTGTGTGGCATTTACTGGATTACAAATGAAACAATTTTAGGCCCAATTTTTTCATCATGACGTGTGGACGGATGATCAGATCAGAGGCTCGCTGGGCAATTGTTTTTACTTTGGCCCCAGTAGTCCTGCAAGAAAATCAGGCTCAATAGGAGTCTCCAAAATCAAAACGCATATTCACAACACACACCCCCCCACACACACAGGCCTGAAATTGACATTATACTCAGAGGGGAAGTAGATCTAACCCTGTGAAACAGTAGGATTTAAATGGATTCTGTACTGGGAGCAGCACGGTGCACAAGTCTCCCTCTGTGAGGCTGTCACAGTAGGACACTTGCAGACTTGCATAACACACAATAAAAAAAATGTAATTCTTAAAGACACACTACATAATTTTGTTATTGTTCTCACTACTGCCCATAAATCCAAGAATTTCCTCTCAGCTCCCTGTTGATGAGATTAAAAACATCAAGAGTGAGCAGGAAACAGGAAACAGGAACAGGAAATTTGGTGGCAATATCAGAAACTACAACAGCTATAACAAAATCAGAGTCTACTGCAGAGACAATGGAAAATATGATCCAGTGTTCATGAGTGTCATTGATTATTTGAATTTAAGATGTCTTGTTATACAGATGAACTTAATGTTCTAGCTCAGCACTTTGTGAAATGAAAAGACACCTCGCTTTTCTAATTTCACCCCCCATTTTTTAGATGTGCATTATTTTAGATGAACATCTCTCTTATGTTTGCCTTTGTTTTTTCTGTATTTGAAATTGTGTACAATAAACTGGATGACAGAGTACAAATATATTTTATATAGAGTACTTAATCATTTTGACATTTTAATTTTGAAATATTTGCTGTGGTGGTTTTGTTTGTATACAGTAGTGTGCAGTATACAGAGTATCTGTCCCTTGGCTGTAGGCTGCAATGCAGATCATATCATACACTATCTTCTATCAGGACCAACTCTGAGTGTGCTAGCACTCCCATATTATATTGTCATATCTGTCAGTGTAACAGCTGCCAAAAAGGAGGCTCAAATTCCATATTTTTGTGTTGATTCATAAAAATGTACAAAATTGAATACATCTCAGGGCTTACAATGCTTGTTCATACTCCCATACTATGCACCTGATACCTAGTGCGGTGCCTTGATGTAACATTGTTTATAGATAACTTGGTTTTGCCTTCAGTGGGATTGCATAATAACCGAGCATTCAAATGTGTGAGTGCTTTATTTGTTCCCCGGCAGTAGTAGCGGTAGCATTATTTTTCTCTGGCTGGTTGGAGGGCATACTTTCAAAGTGTGGATCTCAGCTGTGGTGCAGAATAAAGCCAGAGAAAGGAGGAGAAGAGGGCCACAGGCGTTTTGATGAAAGGATGTGCGGGGAATCTGGAGTGTGGAGAGAGAGGGAGCGTTTTGCCAGTCCAGTGTGGCAGAGCAGGTCTGGCTCGGTGCCAGTCTGGGCACTGTGCCCACGAGGAGGCGGTGTGTGGCTAGCGCTGACTGTAGCACACAGACAGCATGAGAGTGACTGAGAGACACAAGTGCGTCTGTGGGGGGCTGTCTGAGGCTGACTAGCAGAAGAGGTTTAGTCTGCATTTGCATGTGAAGTGGCCAGGTTGTGATACAGCAGGAGAGTGGAAAGCGGCAGGGAAGAATGAGAGGAGATTTCCTGGGCAGTATTATGTCATCAGCTCTTTTACTGATCACAGCCCCAGTGTGTACAAGCAGTGCTGGTTAAACTTGCAGTAAAACTTGTATCCTGTTCTTACCGATGAGGATTCGATGGAACAATTGGCACAGTTCATTTAATCAGGCATTTGTTGTTTCATTTAATCATGCACTTGATTGTTGCTGTTAATTGCTTTGTCTCTTGTTTCTTTATGCACTGCCTGAGTAAATACTTTCTCCATGGGACGCAAATGTTATCTTTCTGCTTTGTATGCATTTACATATTGTTTGCCTTTACACATATTATCTCTCTCCCTCTCCCCCTCGCTCTCTCTCTTTCTGTTCTCCTCTTTGTATCCTTAAAATATTCTGCGCACCCCTCAGCAGTTCCGCATGGCAGACAGCCCTAATATAATCTGTGCGTCTGAATTCTAATTTATACCGTCAGGATAAAATAAATAGTCTGCAGTTAATTATGGGGAGCCTGCTCCTGGCTTTGCCCCGGTGATTTATGAAGTGCACGTAGGCATTCTGCGATGCATTTTTCTTAATTTATTTTTAATCTGTCTTTCAATTAATTTTACTGCAAATGTCTTAATGATGGCAGTGGGCTGTGTTAATGAGGCCGGTGAGGTGAAATGAACAGGCACTCACCCCTGTGGGGTGGAAGTGAGAGGCTTTGAGGACGGGGTCATGTGAAATGGTCTTATGTAGCCAAAGAGGTTTGGTCCCTGCTGTATGTTTCCCCACCATGTCTTTACACTTCCCACAGATTTCTTGAGCGTTTCACACGTGTCAAAGGCAAATGAAATAGTTCGTCTGAGGAGAATTGTAATTTTCCAGTTATTTTGGAATTGTTTCATGATGTGCAGCAGAGGGTTTTTTTGTGCCCTAAATTGACTTCCTCTAGTGAAAACAATGAAATACAATGTCAGTTGTTCTCAGTGATTGGCATCTTCACACCCACCATCACTTCTATTTGAGCTGGTTCATTCAGCTATTGAAGAGGAACTGTCACTCTATTCTTGAAATACGCCCTTTTTTTTTACTGTGATTTTGACACTGAATGATTGTCCAATTCTCATATCTTGTAGACTACACACAAATTTAGCCTGTGAATAAAAGTTGTATGTACAGTGGATTTGAATGAGTCACGTTTTTTTGTTCTTTTTTGTGACTAATGACTTTAAGTTATGTGAAAATGTAGTGTAGCATAGTTGGGCGGGTTGCTGCCTTACCAACCTGAGTAGGTGGTTTTCAGGTGCAGCTGTTTTCTTTACTTTCTGACTTCAAGCTTATTTGTATTCACAGTCAGCTTGCCCATATTCTATATGGTCCGTGTGTCACTCTCCAGGTGGGGGAGAAAGAGTCGCAGTCTCTGCCTGACAGACAAGAAAATGCTTCGTATGATTAGAAGCATTTTATCCATCGTTTCACCCCCTCTCAAATTAGACCGATATCTCTTCTGTACTTGTTATGCTCCATCGTTTTCTGCCAATTAGCATGGAGCGTGGTTGTCACGGTGCTGGAAGGGCCTGGTGTGGGATAGGCAGGGAGGCGATGTAACTGTGGTGGTCAGCTACCAGACAGCTCACATCAGCCTACCCCATTAGGGACATCCACACACAGCTCTCTGCATCAGGATGCTCTCATTTACCGCCTCCACATCCAGCCATTTATCTCTCTTTCCCCCCGCACTCACTCGCCGCTCTCTCTCTTTTTAATTTTCCTCTCAAAAACAGATCCCACATTAAGCAGCCGAGCATGGCTGGCTGCAGTGCCTCTCCTGAAAGAGCAAAGGAATGATTTAATTTCTCCTCCTCTCTGTCTCTGTGGCCTCTTCTCCCTGCTCATACACAGATCATTACACACAGAGGCCTCATTTTCATCTCCCTTCGAGGGCACATGCAGGGCTTTAACTAGTCAGCCACGCCATGGCCATTGCTGGCGATCAATACCTGTGGTCAGAACGGAGCACGCAGTGCTTCCTAAATAGGCCCTGCAGGTCCAACCATAAAACACCTTAGAGGCCGTACATGCCACCCCATAAATCGCCTTTTTTTTTTTTTGGCTTTCATTTCTATGGAGGAGTGAGGGGAGCCAAGCCTATGTCAGATAGGTTATCCATTGAGCTGGGTAATGATGATTAAGAGGTCATGACACTATCCGGAAAATACTGCTTAACTTAAGGTTCAGGGCAAGAGTTCACTTCAAATGAGTTTGGTTGTCATTGGAATCAGAGAGGAGCAGGTTTGGAGCTGTTGTTTTGGGATAAACACGAGAGGGTACAATGCGTGTTCCCCATTTCATTACAGGGTTTGATACCTGTTTTTCTTAACCGCAACGACAAAAAGTTTAGGTGGGACTGAGACTTAGTGAAGTGACAAATGTGTGTGTGCAGCACACAGTATTTAAAGTGCTTGGTATGTAATCTTCTAAAACATCAGGGCCTGTAGAGATGCTTTAATTTAAACAGTCACAACTCACATCTGAGAACTGCTAATGAGATTTTACTCAGTTGGAACCTAAATGAAACTGAGATAAGCTCAGAGGAATAGTCAGTTCAAGTTTTTCTATATGGATAGTTCCCTGTTTGGTTTCGGGGATTGCAGGACTGGAATAGGTGATATATGGACCAGATGAGAGTTAGCCTGGGGGCTGGTAGACAGAGACAGAAAAATGGATGTGTTTCTCATCTTGCTTTCCCCCCAAGGCTCTCAGCTGGCCTGATCCCTACATTAACCAAACAGATAGCCAACAACTTTAATTACCTTTGCATCCAGTTGCTCTCCCCATCCACCACTCCCCACTTCGCTTCTGCAAATGAAAGAAAGAGAGGGACAGAAGGAAGAGAGGCATAATTACTTATTTTACTGGAGTGCGGCAGAATGCCTTTTGCCAAATGACTCTAATTCCAAATGGTTAACAAGATTTTTCTTTTTAATAGAGCCGAATCCATGTGACAGCAAATTGCTTTCCTATTTGGGGCCTTAATGGCTTTTCATACTTTGCACTTCCAATAAGCAGTAAACTCGGAAATTAATATTGCACACTGTGTTATGATGCAAATGGGAGCGAGATAGGAGAGCTGTACCTTCATGCAGAAACCTCTGATTAGATCCATAATTGCTCTGGTGGGATGGTTTTTCCCGTTTGTTTGAGCTTATTTATTTATTTGTATTATTTTCATCCACACGCTTCACTCCAGCATCATTATCAGTGGCACATCTGCGTTGCTGTATGTTGCATTTCACTTCTGAATGACTTTTAATCAGTTGTAAAAGAAGATAAACTTATTCATGAGTTCTAAATATGATAACAGCGAGTGATTTTTGTAGCCCTACCATGCTGCCACCAAGCTTCACCCTTTTGCTTTGTGCTAAGTGATTCACTGAGAAAAAACAACATTTTTAAGTACATCCTCAAGTAGACTTTGTCCTCTTATTGAGACAAATACAAAGACTGAAAGACCACTCTCTCCTCCATCTCTGGTTCCACAGTAGATTTGTATTAGTCGACTGTTGACTGGGTTGGTTGGACCGGTTTGAACCCTCTTGCTGTCGTAGGATCAGGCACAATCTAAAAAGATATATTTGTGCAAGGTGTTTCTTAATTAACTTTTGATCCAAGTCATTTAATTTCCAATTCCATTTTACACATTCTCAAATATTAATCCTTGTCTGTGCATAAGGTATTGTATTCTTAATAAGGGGGATCACAGAGTGGGACACAGTTCACACAGCACATATAGGTACAGAGGTGCTCCGTTAGCACAGCACACTCATCAGAACAGTGGTGTCACTGACATAATAAGTTAGTGAACCTTTCACACATGTCACCCTACTGTATGTCATATTGATCAGTCCTTCTGCTTCTTTGCTGTTTTAGCTTTTACAAACACTTTTTTCAGACATACTTGCTGTTTCATGGTATGTAGTGTTTTTATTTTATCTCCATTCCTTTTAAATGCACATTGTTAGATGCCTCATTTCAATGCAGATTTTTTTTGTTGCATTATTTTGTGCTATTCTACGCAATCCTCCCTCAGGTCTGTGCTCAGCTCTCCTGGGCTGTCATTAGGAAGAGAGCTGAGAATGTCCTGGGTTTGGCTGTAGCTGCGCCAGACACACAGCCAGCCTGACCCGCAGACAGAAATAGCAAATAAATTCAGCTGGATGGGCCTGCGATTGCTGCCAGCGATTGAGGTTAAGTGTCCTTTGGTGTGCGGGGCCCAAGCGCAGCAGCGGTTCAGCCAGATATTGGTCACATGACCATACACATACAGTCTGATTCTTTGGCTATATCACCATGGCAACCCTTCATTTCTTTTCTGCACACTCCCATTTCACCTGTCATTCTGGTAATTGGCTCTGAATTTTTTTTTACATATCGTCTTGATGATCATAATAAGACAATATTTATGAAGTGAACAGTGACAGGAAAATGTAGGGAAATGGGGGGGGAAAATGAAGCTTTCATTAGGCTAGAATATTAATGTGGCAACATGGCTTTTTAGGGACTAATAAAGCTTGTTCTCCTTGTTTTCACAGGTTCCTGCTCATTGTGTGCATGAGCCAGACTGTAGTGAGCGAGTCTGAGTTTCGATTTGGTTTTAATTGGGTCACCCTCTCCTCTCTCCTCTCTCCTCTCATGCAGTCTTTCTGTTGAACTCAGCTTAATTAGACCTACACGATTGTGACACTACCAGAAACATATTATATCTGCTCTTCCTCCATTTCCATTGATGTTCTGTTTTTAGAAGTATTGATAAGACAAGCTATGTAATGACATTTGCTATACCACTGTAGTCATTAATGGCCCCCAGGCCTTTGTTAGACTGTAAAGCAGCGCAAAGAGAAATGGATAAAAGGTTTTATGGAAATAAAAGATGGTTCCTGAAAGTGGAGATATCCAGGCCTAATGACTGTTGTGCCAGCTGCTCCTCATTACCAAGGTCACTGGCATCAGGACCAGCTGAGATCTGCTAAGTGGTCTATAGCCTTTAAAGTGGCCACGAGGCCTTTCCATCAGTACTGCACCCACTGACACCATAAACTCTGTGAAATGCATAACTGACTCGTATTTTCCTCATTTAAACTGGTTTTCTACTAGGATACTGTGAAAATATGTGCAGTCATGCTGTATTTACATGACAGCTGCATGTTGATATTACAGTAGGCCATAGAATGCATTTTCTTCCTCAGTCATGGTTGCCTGAGTGGCAATTATTGTGAGATGTATGTCAGAGCTCTCCTATTAATTTTATCTCAAATGTTTCTTTTCTTACGCACCAGCAGCAAGGAATATGCAACTTTATTTTTACAATTTATGAGCTTCCTCCAAACCTCATTACATTTTCAAATATCAACATCTAAGTTATTTTACAGTGTTCTGTAACTATAACAAATCTTCCCCACATTGTGGAGTTTTTTGTTTAGAATAAGGTCCTGCTTTAGAGAGCAAAAACAAGAAAGGCGAGTGATGTTGGATTTATATATGTGCTGTTGGGGAAGGGGCGGTTGTCAGTGGAATTAATTGATTTGCCCATATTTATCAGAAGAGTGTAAGCACCTAATCCCAGCTTGCATTATTAAAGATAATACCACAGTGGTTTCTGCAAGACCACCACACTGAATCAAAGTCTGACATGGACTGACGATGTATGGATATATTATTCAGAGCATTGTATGGGCCTTGGAACAGTGCAGCTCCTTTATCTGCCCTCCCAGCTCACTGCTTCCTCATACATGCACACACATGCACACAACCACCACTCATCAACCCCTGGAGGGCACCTGTGTTTTCAAAGTAAAGACCACTTAGAGAATAGCCCCAGGCGTCTGAATACTGAAGTGCCCTGTGTTACACATTAGAAGCCTCTGTACAAGCCAGGAACATAAACACTCTCAGTAGCCCTTGTCTCCTCCCAAGAATACCCCAAATACCGCCAAACAGGGGGGAAACCGCTTACACGGGCCAGAATATGGAACAGATAGTCTGTGGGGACTTTACCACATTTAGGACCACTCACTGAGATGTGCGGCTCATCGGACAGTAACCTGGCAAGAACTGGGGTGTAAGAAGAAAAGCTGACAAGCCAATTAGACTTTTGAACATTTTATCTTTGGCAACTGACAATGAAAGTAAATAGCTTTCAAAGTGTGCCTTGTGTTTTACAGATTTGTGGATTTTTTTAGTTGTCAAATCTCTGTATGATAAACCTCTGGTGCATACAGCTGTCTTTGCCCATGCAACAGAGAAAGCAGCAGCTTAAACTGAGGTGCAGCAAACGATAAAATGTGTAGGAGGCAAACAGCCACCCCTCCTCCAGAGGCAGACACAGGGTTAATGATCAGACATTTCATTCAGCCCCCTAGTCGAGTAAATGAGGTTTGATCAGATGCAAGAAACAGGAGAACAAGACGCCTTCAGAGTCAGCTGCACAATCTGTCATAATGAACACTTTAATATTAAAAGAAAAACAATCCTATTAACAAGCAGAGAAAGACAAGAGTTTTCAGAAAAACACAGAAGCTGTAATCTAAATTTTTAATGACCGCTCCTGCATGATGACTTTGTCTATGTATTTTGTCTGTTTGGAGAGGGAAACGAGTCAGCGCTGTCACACTTAATTCAGGCTACCCTTTTGTGCTAGAGCAGTGGGTAAATAGCTGGGGGAGACATTTGAATGTCTTAATAGATGCTGTAACTGCTCCATCTCTAAATGTGTTGAAATGGAGGCGTGAGGAATGGCATCATTAAGGTAATGTGTTCAGGAAGCCAATGAGTTGTGCTCTAACCTCTGCTGCTCAGCCTGAGATTCGGTAAGTGCACAATCTTAGGTCACCTTAATCAGGGAGAGGCGGCACTTACAAAACGCACACATACACACACAAAGCCTCAATTGCATCGAGAAATTGCTCTCAAATGAGTTGTACAACATGTCTAGCTGCTCTGTTTATGTATTCTCGGGAAGATTCTGCAATTGTACAGTAGGCTTGTATGTGCAGTTGCTATGGTAATGCCACCAAACTATAAGAGCAGTTATGTATTACTTTAAGGTAATGGCTGATGGTGCTTTGTGTTTAGGTACTGTGGGCCAAAAAGAGCACAGCTATGTAGTTCTTCAACTGCGATTCTTTCATTACAGGAGGCAGCATTGAGAGGCAAAGGATTTGAGCCACATGCATACTTTTTCTGAGCCCCAGACGACAGCGTTTCCAAGCACAGCAAAGCTTAAGATTTCTGCCCTCTCTGTTTTTTTCTTGTCAACCCTGCAGCGTGAGTCAACAGTCATCCTTTTCCACACACATTTGTCCTTTAAAGTGTCTTCTCTGTGAGTTTGGAGGCAGTCAGTAATGACCAGAGGTGGCGTTTGGCGCACCAGTGTGTGTTTTGTTTGGGCTGAAGAGTTTTTAGTGATGAATTTCACCCATCACATTCTCCACTATGGTTGACCAATGAGTTTTGTGAGAGCCTGGCCTGTGGTGTTTTTCTTTAATAAGTCCAGAGGTGAGGCAAAGCAAGCAGACCATCAGTCATCCTGTCAGGATCTTACCCTCTGATTAGCCCAGTATATTGGTGCAGATATTTAACCTGCCACAGTGGTCTACATCAGGAACCAGTCTTATCTTTCATGCAATGATTTATTTTCGTTAGCAAAAAATGGCATCTGTGGTCTCCTTGTGAATTTTGTGAATCAGTTACTTTCTGTCATCTATTTCTATACAAGCATACAAGAAACACAAACGTGAGAGTGAGATTAATCACAAAACAGTGCACTTTCAACTAATTTGTTGAATGTTAACAGATGAAAAATGCGTATATGCATCACACACAAATAGGATTGTAAATTGGGTATCTTTTTTAGTATTATTTAGTAGATTATTGTCACAACATCCAATAAAAGCAGCTACAACAAACAAAATGCTCAGAACTCACCTACCACCAGCCTGAAAGCGATTTAGAGGTACATGAAAACTAGTTGGCAAGTTCTGAATGTAAAGCTGCTGGATAAATGATTACATTCATGCTGCTGGAAGCTGGATGTTTCAAACTTGAACAAACCAACTACACAACGAAAATCCAAGACAAAAAATAAACATCAAACATTCTTATAGAAAACTAACTATGTCAGCTCTCTCCCCTTCCCCTCTGTCTGTCCTCTGTTTTCTCACCTCCCTCGCCCTCTGATCAGGACACTTGTGTGGTCCAGCACAGCCCAGGCAGGGCCAACCTGAACAGTGGCACCTCTCGCCTTTGGGCCTCGGTTACACACCTCACAATGGATCTTTATTTACAACACAGAACTCGGAAACAGCTGGTCAATCCATTTAGCCTAAGGCCACTGATTTGTTCGTATTTACTACAACAGCCAAAGAAAAGCCAGGGTATTTTTTCCTCTCTCCTTCCTATTGATCCAGCGCTTAGAAAATCTGCCCTGCTGTCTAAACACTATTGATCCCTCCCTCTCAACGACAGGCTCTCGCACCAGTGTATAAAGGGACTGGATGAATTGAAATTTCATTTCCGACAACTTGTTCCTGTTATTTTTACCCTTTTTTCAATAGTAGAGAACATGGGCTGGCGGGCCGCCACTCACTGAGAGTCGATCAGTGTTTGGCTCAGAGGGGAGAACATGGATAGAGGTGAGACTGTTTAGATTACCGTAAGAAGGTCTTAACACCACTGTGCCATAGACAGGTCTTGCTCAGTCCTGGTTAAATCCTGGTAATGGTTTTTACAACAGGTTTTTAACCAGACTTTAGACTCTCATAATTTCAGACTCATCAGTGCTCATCTATATCAAGGTGATGGTGGAAAAAACCTTCAACAAAATCCACTGATTTGACAAACAGCACTGTACTGTAATAGATTAGATATCTTGAACAAGAGTCGTGTTTGCAAATTCATTTTTGAAACCATAGTTGCATGAAGTGGAGTCATGGGGTCTCTGCAGCATACAGAGGGAAATCAATCTAGAAATGATTGCATGCTATTGAAAAAGGTCAGTAGTCTTTGTTCAGAGTTAATGTAATAAAACATGGAAAATCACCAGCATGGTCTTTATAAATCACAAAGACCTAGACTTTCCTTTTACATTACAAAGCTTAAATTTTGGGATGGTGTTGCGGCATCTCCCCAACTGTATCTGCAGTGTTCCCAACTTAATTTATACATCTCTAGTCCTTCTCCCGATGTTCAGAAAGGGAAACTAAGCTACTGTGTGATTTAGCTTAGTGGCAGAGAAGGATGCTGACCTCTCCTCATTTTTAACTACTTTTCCTTGATTGGAAACGTGACTTGTGGGGTCAAGGAGAACTGTAAAGGAGAATTCATAATCAAGTAAAGAAAGAACAAGACAGGACAGCTGGTGGAGTTGAGCGTATCCAACTGAAATCTCTGTAGGTGACAAACAAATTGCAGTGGTATTTTTTTAACCAAACATTTCGTTATTAAAAAGGACAATAAATAGATTCTTCATGAAAGTAAGTACTACCAGTATGACTAAAACATTAGTCTTTGTTGTAATGGTGAGAATTATTCTAGGTTCTATTACAATGAACTATTTCAGTCAGTCCTTTGTTTCCCAATACAGAAGACACAATGAATACCTTCTCCTGTCTTGTAAAGAGCTTGCAGCTTGACCTCATGAACATGCAGGTTGCCACACTGAGTTTTGAGGCCCGAAATACTAGTTGTCGACAATCAGAGACTGAGATAGAGCCGACCTCCACAATCCACAGCACATCCAAGAGGAGTTCCAGGGTGCCCCACGTAGGGTAAACCAACCAGTAATGACTTAGGCTCCATCTGGCTCACCACTGTGTCCAACTCTTACATTACAACAAGATAGAGTGTGACATAAAAAGGGAGGTTCTGTTTTAATTAACATCAATATTCATGTAATGGTCATAAAGCCGGCCCACATTCCATTTCAAGCTCTTAATGTTAATGCATATTTTAATACATTATCATTGCCACCATCATAATTCTTATTATGATAACTGTAATTATTAGATTTATGACAGAATTATGGTTTTGTTCCCTGAAGGCACATATTTTGCAGGGAATCCAATTTTTCCCTGGTGTACAACGCTCCCAGTCTTTCCCCTCCAAAATACTGAGCAGACACTGATAAAGATAAACACACAAACACCCTAGTGTGTCTGCTGCTGTGCCTGTAAAACACTCAATCTGAATTGCATATCCGCCTTGCCACCAAGCTTGTCATAAGCTGTATTAAGAAAAATGGTCACACGGTTTGACATAAATTGGAAAATGACATTTGGAAAATGGGCGCTGCTGTGGAAATTAGAGATATTAAAATTATAAATCAGTGTCTGGAAGTGCAGGGGGGTGTGGTGGCTTGCCTTTTCTCTTTTTCTCTGCCTCTCTTGCTCTATGTTCATCACTCGCTCGATTTCTCCCTTTTTCTTTCTCTCGCACACTTTGTCTTCTGTGCTTTCTCTGGAGGCAGTCGAGGGTCGGACCCCAGAAGTCAGTCCAGTAAAAATGGTTTTAAATGCAGCCACACACGAGTCTGTCCCACGGGGACAATCCCACCTCTCATCTGACAGTAAAAGTGGAGCATATTGTGTCTTCGTTTGTTCGCGTGAGGCATGTTTGTCTTTGTGTGTCTGCTGCGGCTGCATCTCATCAGCTTATTGCTCGGCTCTCTTGCTGTAACCTGCTAATGGATCATCGCTGAGGTGTGATATGTATTATGCAAAAGTAAGGTGTGCTGACACCTTTAAAAACAGACAGCTTCAATCCTCTGTGCGCCTCACCTCTGCTCCCTCTCTCCCGTCTGTGTGTTGAGCAGGAGGGGGCGTGCAGGCAGAACGAAGAACAGATTTCTGAGCTACAGGTGGAGATAGACGGGCCAAAGGCACCGCAACAGGATGAGAGGGAAGAGCAGCAAAGTAGGGTCAGTGGCCTTCCTATTGACTGAAGACACGCACTCCTATGAATACGCATATATCCACATGACTTGCTTCCTCTGTGAGGGGTTCAGGGTTTTCACTACATGTAAGTGCTCATGTGCACCTTTGACTTCAGTTTAACCTTTCTTTTGATTGAACTCATAGAAGAAAGACAGAAAAGACTGGGAATGCTATGGGCTATTACGCCTTGACCCTTTGACCCCCTTTTGAGAGAGGAAAAAAGGAGTCCCTGCCGTAAGAGGAGCTGTATCTATGCCACATATTCTACCTTTAAGACGGAGGTCAGACGCTCCGAACGCAGGAAGAAAACATTCAATCTTTGAGTCCTTGAGGTGAATGTTGCAATTCATATACATCTTCTTTTGACAGAGGTCCAAAACAATGTCATCTTTCTAAAGATGAGAGGTCACCCATTTAAGAGCAATTACTTCCTCTGGCCTGCTCAACTCTGCCTTCACAATGAGTGTTTTTCACTCTCTCCAGCTTGAAATTTGATGATTGCAGTAGCAGCTCAGTACTACATGTTTACCGTTGGTGCTCGTTCATGCCTGCAGTCTGCTCTGCTTAACCCGCTGGGCCTTTAAATGTCAGGAAGGGCCTGGTGTAGCTAATGTTCATTAGGTTCACGGTTGCAGTAGATTATAAAGTTAGACAAATCTATATGAGCCCCTTCTTGACACCCTATCTCACACGCCCGGCTTGGCTCTCTGCACCGCCACTCCTCCACTGCCCAGCCTAACTCGGCCCTCCACTTCAATATTTCAGCACTTTATTTGCCTCCTCTCTAAATTTCACTTGCACTCTCTGTCCTTATGTTGAAATATTAAAGCAGGTATTTTTGAGCAGGTCAAGTAACGAGAAGAGGCACTTTGTTTTGTTAAAGTTTCATATACCTCTCACTGAAGTCAAGAGGAGGGAAAGAATGTAGGAGGGGTCAGTGTCGCTGGCCATGCCACTCATGAGAACAAGAAAAGAACCTTGTCAAAATGATAAGGAGTGAAATAGCAGCAACTGAATGGTTGAAGAGGTACGGCGTCGTAGTCGTGAACCACATTTTTCGCTCTGGCGTGCCTCAACTCAGTCATTATAAAAGGGTCGTATTGGAAAGTTTCCCGCCCGCCGTGTGTTTGGCTTTGCAATGCATACAACAAAATAAAAAGATTTAAGGAGTGCCAACTGGAGGACAAAGTCTGACCCTCAGGATTTTCCACAATCATAACCTACACATAGCAACAGTGTGCACACACTCGTCACCTTGATACTCTGAATGAAGTCGATTAAAAACAAATCTGTATAGTATGGCCTCTCTGGGATAGATGATGAAGAAGAAGAAGCTGACCAGAAAAAAATGTTCTTTTGTGTTGGGATGGAGGTATAAAGGAGCATAACCTGACCTAACACTGTGTCTAACTGTGATCGCCAAACTTAGGCCAAGAGGTCTTCAGCCCGGCGCTAGATAGCCATGTGTGAGGTGTGTAACCGGAGGCAAGTGGTGAGCACTGAGATGATGTGTTTTTACAGCGCAGTCTTGCTGTGCTTTGGGATGGCAATAAACCACGGCCTTCAAAGCACAGCCAAGCGCCACTTACAGCTGAGTGCTTCTCTGGTGGTTGGACGAGATTACTCTCAAAACAAAGTGCAGACAGGTTGATTAATAGAAGGGTCTGCAGAGGTGCGTGCCGCAGTATATTTTCACACCCAGCGAACACTCGTTCATTTCATTCGCATGGACTTTTATGGGATGATCCTGCCACTGTGTGAGTTTGTCACTTCATAAAAATGGCCCCCCTCTTTGAGTGTCTTTTTAGTGAAAACTTATCAGAGCTGTTACAGACGTGTTGTTTTAATGTCGAGGGAGCACGCCGTGACGAAAGGGCAGCACAGTTCACAGACCATATTAGTCCACAGCAGAATTTGGGGTGAGTAAACCTGCCTGTGCCACAGAAAGCCTCCACCATAAACTCCAAACATCTTTATAAAAAATCTATATGAATAAGAATGAGACTTGTAAATAATAGTCTATTTTACCCTCTAACTGAGCAAGGGGATTACTGACTGATGCTGCACTCTCACTGGTTGTCATTGGTTATTACCGTGCTTTAATAGCTCCCATGCTGACCCTGGACTTCTGTGTGCTGCCAGGTTGTCTCGCCCATCTCCAGAGTTGCGCTGAGGAAGATGAGCACGAACTGAAGATGGATATGGGCTGTCTTGTTGGACAGAGAGTGAAAAGCACACTTCCATACGGCCTCTGAGGCAGCAAGACTTGAATCGGCTGAAGCAGAGGAGCTGCTAGACAGAGAGGCCTGAGCCTGGTGGCCAAGAACTGAAGGACACGGGTGTGGGATCTGGGTGAGAGGGCCTAGTCTGCTGCAGTAATGATGAGTAGGCTCTGGGTGATTGCAGTCGTGGAGGGGAGGGAGGGGTGGGTGGCAGCGTGCCGTGTGGTCACCTCCTCATCACATCAGATCACAGGGTTCTAATTAACTTCAGCACCGCTTCAGACTGCAATCAGCAGAACCACAGAGGAAATTAGATTTTTTTTTCCATGGCGTTCAAAAGCGTGGTGTAAAAATGCATATTAGCCTTGTGTTTTTAATTAACATTTTGTGCTTAGGAAGCATGTTAACAGTATCCCTTAATGAGCTTTGTGGAAAACGAGCCACGCAGAGGACAAAGGGCAACTTCCCCCGTGTTTGCTGATGTGCTGTTCTTTATTCTAATACAATGAGATTAGTAATCATTGTTTAACTCCTCATTCAATATTGTCTCCACATAATCCCCTCCCCTACCACCGTTTCTGTAGAATAGGACATTAGCTGTGATAGAATGAGACCTCTAGTTATTCAGATGTTGAGACTTGCAATGGAGATCTGTCTAGATTTGTACTGAGTTTACTGTGCGCATTTGTTGCTGTTGGACTTCTTGCAGATTTGCCTGAACAATATTATTCTCATTCTGCTCTTCTGTGGACTTGAGTCCTTTTGTTAGCTAACAAACGGTACAATCTGTTGTTTCTTATAAAGAAAGACCCTGGAATATTTGTAACTTTCACAAACTTAACACAGATTGGTCACGAGCTGTAGAGACGGTATAGAAGCCTTCATTATCTGCTTAATAAAAAAATCTTATCACAAGGTCCACTTGTTTTTCTCAAGTGCCTGAAGGCCACAAGATGTGTTTGAGAACTTCTTTAAAAAAAAACTAACAATAAGAGGACATTTTTTCTGTCAAACTCCCATTTCCAAGGCCACTAATGAACCTTCAACCTCATTATCTTATTTGCAGCAAAAACATTTTCATCATCGCATTCAAACACGTGAGCAATCATTTTTGTCAACACAATGGGACATTTAAAATGGAGCAGCTTGATTCATAACCCCAATGCTTCTGGAAATACTTTTCTGCTGTGTCTACCTGCCTTTATGTCTCAGTCGATGACCCTCCTATGACTTCACCTGTTTTTATTACCATACCTGGCTCTGGCATCCATGCATTTTGTGTTTCCCATATCTCAGTGAAATGTGTCTGCAGGGAGGTGTTGCACACTACTTTGAGTCCTGTGCTGCTGTTTAGATTCACTGGGGAATATTGTCATGAACAAAGCCTTTTCCAGCTGAGTACAGAACCATTAATGCTAGACATCATCTCTGGCGTAGGTGTCTCCAACTGAACTGGCAGTCTCCATTGATAGAAATTATAAACTCTGGGCCATCCCAGAGAAAATTGAAAATAATAACCGAAAATGACAAATTTCTTGTAGCGTCTAACTGTTCCAATAACTGTATGAGAATTTGAGTTGTCACCACGCCTCCTGCAGTACAAACATGGTTTCTTTCCTTGCACTTGGAAGTATTTATTTTTCCTTCTAACGACTTGCTGAAATTTTGGAGATGCTGTCAATGGCTGCCAGCTCCTTGCTGGTTTATTTATTCCCTCTTGCATCTGACTGGTCAGTTATTTGTTTGCCACAGTGTCCTTGTGTGTTATAAAAGGGACAGGCCTGTCACTTCAATGCTGAGAGGATGTTTTGAGTTCCTTGAGAGATTTTTATTTATTTAATTTTGGTTAGAGCAGAGCAGTGAATAATGCATCTCAACCTGCTACATGTACTGTTTTTATCATTAGCATGCAGCCCGAGTTATCTGTAGAATACTTATGAGTACCGGCGAAATGTTTGTGATGTTATTTATTTATGTTGCTCCTTTCAATTATTCATTTGTTTATTTATTCATGGAAGAACTAACTGAAATTGGAAAATTCATTTTTGCTGAAGGGCACTTGGCCCCACTCTATCCCCTCCCTACACAAAGGGAAAGGAGGGGGTGGCACATCAGGCTTGTTAGTAATTGCTTTATGTGAAGTTTTCTTAGATTCACCAGAGGACGTCATTTTCATCCAAGCAGACAGGTCAGCTGACAGAAAAAGACAGACTGGAAGGGAGACAAGTGGAAGCTGAGAGGTGGAAAGAGAATCAGAGAGAAAGTAGAGATGGGAATAATTCAGTGTTATTTTCCTCCAAAACTTACAATTTAGCTTGTTCAGAGGGCTGAGCTAAGGTAACGCACAGTGATATGTGAGGAAATCGGATTTTCTGAACACCCAGGCAGGACTCCACAGGTTGGACTGGAGGCAGAGGTTCAGATAGAGAAAGAACATAATAAGCTGCGGTTGCCTTCGGTTGTATCCAGGCCTTCACGCTCTCCTGGCCTCTCCGTGTTATTGTGTGCTCACCGTGTTTTCTTTAATTATATGGAGTGGGATTTTGTTCAATTTCACACTTGCACAAACATGCAGCAATTATTCCTGATAAGTGATAACGATTCACTGAACTTTAAATGAGTGTGTTTGTGCGTGTGGGCAAGCGTGCATGCGTGTTTGTGTCTCGGTGGCTCCGACTTTAGACTAGTGTCACAATGCACTCCTGGACATAGAATTCCAATTAGCTGTAAATGTAAAAAGAAAAACAGATTTGTGTGTCTGTGTGCTCCCATAATCATCACCGATCACTTATCACTCGTTCATTTTGGCACTGTTGTGTCCTTGAACCTTCTATTTGTGTGTCTGTGTTTGTGTGCAGGAGTCTGTGCTGGAGCTGGAGGTGCTGATCCTGCGTTCAGAGGTGAAGAATCTCCAGACAGCTCAGAAACTTGAGAGGCAGAGAACAGCTCCAGCAGGGAAGGTACATCTCTCAAAGGTCTCACATGCATGAAAAATTCACATTTGGAAACCCTCAAGTCATGTGTACATATACCTACTAGGTCACCCCATCACATCATCAGTTCCAGTCACCAAAAAACAAAACACAAACATAGTTAGAGCTCATACAAATAAAGCAGAGTATAAAATATATTTCATTATCAGAACTGCTTTTATGTCGTATGTCATGGCTGATTGTAAAGTAAGAAAGTTATGGCATTGTTTGCCTCAACAAAAGAAGCCATTTTTTCATGAGACGGTCTTTTAGGAAGGCAAGAGTGTTCAGAGACCAGCAAACTCCTCTGACTTCTCCTGACAATTTTCAATATTAGATATTGATTCTTATCAGATGGGCTTTACTGTGTGCCTGTGTCAGCTTTAATATGTTGCCAGTGCGTCATGTTAGAGTTGTGTGTTTACTGTCCTGTGTAGTGAATTCATACTTGCATTACTTTGCTCATTCCAGTTTTTTTATTGCTTGCCCATTTGATGTGAACAGCTAGATTGGGAAACCTTGAGTTTATTATCAGCATTGTGTGACTGTTTTCAGTTTAGTTAAGCCAGATAATGAAAGGATCCCCTTGGCATGTTGAACTTTAAACCCATTTTAAACATCTATCTGGAGTTTTATTGTAAACAAATCTCTGGGTTTTGAACTAATTCAAAAGTGTCCTTGTAGCTCAGGTTTTGGTCTCCACCAATCCATGAGGGCAATGTCTGGCTCTTTGTCTTTGCCTGCCGTTTAGTGATGAGCAGTAGAGCACAGTGGGTTCAGCAGAGGATTTTTTTTCTAAAAACAGCTGCCTGCTGTGGTTGAAAATGATGCTGATGAGAGCTGTGAGAGTGAACAACAAATCCGTGGCCATAAAATGAAGCAGTGAGTAAAAAACACTGAAACGCTCTGTAAGACAGGCAATTGTAGTGTTGAGGAATAATTATCTGTGGGTTCATCAGTGACCATATCATATGACCATATGCTGCACTGTTATAAGAAAAGTACATATACTTTGTATATTGTGGCCACTTCAGAGATTGAAAGAAACAGAACCATGAGCTGAAAAGGTCTGGACAAAATGTACGGTGTGCCCTCAGTCTAATGAATTCTGTTAAAGCTGCGATAGGAGTCGGCCCCATGAGGGTGGTCAGACACGTCACGCTCTCTTTTTCAAGGCAACAAACAGCACACGGCCCTGGAATGACAATTTGTATCATTTAATTAGAGTCCGCTTCTCTTGGCACAGTTCATTTATTGTAATCTTGTTTATTCACCTTGATTGTTTCACAATATAGTTTTTTTTAATTAGCTCAGATTGATTACGTTGCATTGATTCTGTATCCTTATTAAAATAAACCCCCACTGCTCTCCTTCCTTATTTTTCATAATTAATGGTACAGTGTGCTTCTTTGTGGGAGGCGCCAGTGACAGTGCTGCACATTTTACAATCAAAGCAATGTAGGGAATTATTTATTGTGGTGGCTGTCAAAGAGTATCACATTGACAGACATTTTATGAGTTTGTGGAGGTGTTTGGTGGCATGTGTGGTGATAGATAGAGATCTGTGAAAGTGCTGCTGACTTAAAGCACCTCAATATGAGAAATTAAGCTGAGCTCACGTGTTTTGTGCTGTCCCTGTGTCCAGATCAAGCCCACGGACACCACCCCACCCACCCACCCACCTATCCAGCACTGACCTTGGCTGTTAGGCCTGCTGCAGATGGACACGTATACAGGCATGCACGCGCGCACCTGCTGACACAGAAACTCATTCCAAACCTTAGTGCTCTTTTTAATTTTGATTGATGACTACGTTTATCTTTGGAATAACAATCTTCTGACACCCCCCCCTCCACCACCTCGCCAACAGCCTCCCTTTCTACACACCGTAGCCCCCGATTCCTCTCCCCCAGTATGAAAATGATATTAGAAACAAAATGAGATTTGAAATTCTGTGTTTGACAAGCAGCTTGATGAAAGGGTTTCATAGCTGGGCTTGATCCATGGAAATTTTATGCTAATAATACTGCTGGCCAAGCAATCTAGTTGGAAATTAATCAGGGGGCTGGATGGATAGAGAGAGGAGAGGAGAGGAAGGTAGGTTGCTCCATAAACACCCTTCCCCCTCCTCACCCTCATTCGCTCTCCCCAGCTCTGAATCTCATCAGAAATAGCCATGGGGTGTTGTCTGTGTGATGGGGTAGGGAGAGAAATAGGGAGTTAGAAAATTACACTGCAGCTTAGCACTGATTGATGCAGTAATGTATGCAGTAATGTATGCAGCCATGCAGCGAGCTGCCGTATTATGGATTAGACCTCTCCCCTTCTCAAGCAGTTCCCTTTTGCATTAGAGAGGACACGCACACACACACAGGCACATTTAGAAATGGAAACACACACCTCTTTAGCCATGTCTGCTCTCCTGTTATTATTCTGTTTATCCAGTTCAGCCTTTGGTGGTGTCTTTTCTGCATGTATCATTTTCTTCTTCTCTTGTGTGCAGTTTGATGTGTATCTAAATAGTGACTGAACAGATGGCCTGAGTGCGTTTGTTCTTTCCTCTGCCTCGTCACACTGTCTCTCTCTCTCGCACACACACACATACAGTCTTCGTCTCTGTGTTTATTCTCTTTCTCTCCAAACCCTGGGAGTCATCATTACACCGAGTCACTAATGAAGTCATTATCAGATTTCACTCGTTTAAAACAACACAATTAGTAGTGAGGCCTTAATGATGTTTGCAAGTTAAATGCAAACTAATCGCTTTTTTCCCCCATTTCTCTGTCTCATTTCCTCTCTGCTGGCTTGCTGCTCAGTAGGAATAAAGAGAGTAAATGAATCACTGAAGTGTTTTCAAGGATGTGGGTGTGTTTGTGGGCACATATTTCTCAACCATGTTACAAGTCTGTGTGATTTATTATTTTTACCCCGAGAGACATCTGTTACACCATTCCTTATTTTTGTAATGCATCATCAGCCAGAGGAAAAAACAATATTATCCAGTCTGGGATATTGTACTCTGGAGTCTAATAATCTAATGTACACTAGAGCTGGTGTCATTAAAGTGCCAGTGGAGCTGTAGGGAGATAGTAGGTACACATCTGTCTGTCTCTGAATCCCCAGCGGTGTTTGTGCTCCATCCCACCACCTGCCCCGGCACAAACGCACATACCAGAGCAAAACACAAACTCACACACTCAGTCCCATAGCTCGATCTGTGTCTGTTGGAGCAGCCTAACCAGCAGGAGGTGGAAGGGAGAGAGTGAGGTTGTGGCGTTGAGCTCCAGGCATCCTAGGACAGTTTGCAATAACAAGTTCATGATAGCACTGCTCTGCAATGCCGTAGAGGACACACAGATTGGCTGACATAGACATGCACTCGGACACAATTCACTAAATGTAATGCAGAGCTATATGAGGCTCTGACAGAAGCATGCATCCTGTAAGGATCTATCAATGTCTTTTTTTCTCCAGTGAAATATATTCTCCATTTGCCATTAAAATCACACAAATCTATCTGTCTAAATGCTGTTAACTTTTATAATCATTCAATCCCCTGTCATTGTCACGTTTTACTACACACAGACCACATGAGCAAAAGCGAATGAATACATCTGCATATCCTCCTAATAATTTCTGTGTACATGAAGATAACTTTAAAAAATATCTATTAAATCTCTACCTGGTAAACAAAATAGGTCTTTCAGTCCTTTACGGACAGATGGCTGAGAGGATGCTTGTGGGGATAGTGAGGTTGTGTAGGATGTGGTTTGACTGATCAGCTGGGTGAAGAAAGTTCCCCTACTTGGGAAAAACACAAGTTGTCAACCTCAATATATGATCGTAAACATAACTGTGTAATTTTACTCAATATAGCAATATGCTGCTTTTTCTTCCTCACTCAAGCATTACAGCTTATTCACTTATTCGCTTATTCACAACACATTAACGGCACAATTGTGAAGAACATGATTGTAAATTTTCCAAGGAAAGGAGAGCAGACAACCAGAACATAACAGGATGAAGAATGATATTTTTACCAACAGACACATGGCTCTGTTGTTGTTGTTCTTTGTATATTTATTTGTTTGTTTGTTGGGTTGAAACCAGTACAGGAGTGTTTTTTTTCTTTCCCAAATAATTTTTGGCTGAACTTACAAACTTTCCACAAGCAGGAGACTAAAATGTTACTGAGATCTTCACCATGGTTCTCACACCAATATTCATTTTTTTATCACTCTGCTTTCTCATTCAGTCTGCCTATACATGTCAGTCATTACATATTATACAGATGAACAGATGTTCTGGCATGTGATCTGCCTCTTTTGCAGGCATTTATCTGAAAGTCAACTTCAGAGTGCTTCTGCTGATTCTTATTGATTGCAGTCATAGCTGCCACACAGCGGGGAACATGGTGAGAAAATGCCTGATAAGTCAAAAGAGCAGAGACCATCATGCCTGGAAACTGAGAATCCTTCAGAAGCAGGGAGATCATTTCAGGAAGGAGACTTGTTTTTCAAGAACAGCTGTGGACTACATGGTTCAGCCAGTGAAAAAGATGCATTTGTGTGTTGATAAATTCCAAGCTGTACATATGAATGTGCTTTTGCCTGAATGTGCATGAGGGGGAGAGTGTTTGTGCATGTGCACCTGCAGGACTGTCTGCACATGCATGCTCCTTTATATCTGTCTCCTGCATGAGAGTGTGTGCTCATATCTGAGCCTGTGGAGAGACAAAGAAGAGCGATCATCTCAGAGCACTGATGGACTTAAGTGGAAAGCCATGCTGAGAGATAGACTTGTGTGTGTGAGATAAATAATGGGTGTTGGGTGCCGAGTGGAGACCAGAGGTGGAGGAGTGGAGGTGGCTAAAGGTCTGATGGGGAGCTCACCTCCATCTGTGATTGAAGAGTGAAGGTGCTGCTCCCTGCACACTTTACTTTCACACTCATTTTCTCCTCAGCCATGAGCACAGTAAAAGACACAACAAACCCCGGAGTGCTCAGTCCTGCTCTTCCAGCACTGTCTCCTCATGTAAGAGTCTAAAACATGGGAATCTCTGGATCCCGCCCTCCTGTTTTGTACAAATCCTCTTAATCACACACCCTCATACATCTCATGCACACCGTCCTCCAGTGGGTCACACTCAGCCCAAAGTTAATCATTGTGTTTCCTCATGGCTCATGGCTTGCTTGTTCATAATACTCAATGTGGTCATATGTGTATTTTGTCCACCTATATTAAAATGCTGGTTACACTCATCACAGGGTTTGCAGTAGGTCCAGTGTTTGTCCTCTTGATATGTAACTTAGGTCCACCCTGCATTAAAGTACCTGTATGCTAACAGAGGGTGAGTCTGCTTATATTACAATGAGGTGCTTGCTGGAAATTATTGATCTTATTTTATTTTCATTTTAAGCGTATAGCCTGTCATTTGAAGCAGTCCTTGCATCATTACTTAGTTAATAATAGATTGGAATAAAAACATAATCCCCTTGGAAAAGTTTTTACTTTTCTGAAAATAAAGAAAAGGGATTGTTTTTCAATTTCAAGGTCAAGAGCCAATTGTGTTTTTTTTTTTCTGTATAACATAAAATTAACCTCTGCTATTCTAGAAAAAGAAGTTGTTTGAAGATTACAGAGACTTTTCCAAACAGGCTCGAATGTGTTAATTAACCTGCAGGAAACAAATCACACAAAAACACTTTATTTAACAAGGTGGAAATCTGGTGTCTGAGCAAAGGTTGAACACTACCAATTTAGAATGTGTTGCTAATTAGAGTCAGTGATATTTACTGAAGATTTAACTGTTTCTACCAGGCGGAGCAGGAGCAGAGAGAAGGTGCAGTTTAGATCCAGGGTGATTTGTGTAGAGCCTCCTTCATGCACTGACTGAATTTTCTTATTTCACTCACCAACACCAAGAGCAAAAAGGAACAAAAAAGATCCCTGCTGTAGTCTTTGAACATGTGAGGCTGAAACAGGGAGGGCACTTCCTGTGGAGGTTTCCTCTTCCACAGTTTTACAGTTTTTCAGAGAATCTGACATGTAATCAAAAGATCGACAAATGGCAACTCAGAGGCAACTGTGATGAGCAGCCAGAGTTTCAGAAAGGATTACATCAAACAAAGGCAGAGCCAGGCCAACAACAAGAATGAAGAAGGGTCTCGGGTGGAGATTATCTTTAGTTCAGGGCCCTCTGACATCACTGTAGGTTCAGTTGTGGAATTATTCATCGTAGTGTTGACCCAAGCATCTGTGTTTGTACTGAGTCCTAATGACTGGGTGTTTTGTGATGGTCACAAATGATACACCTGTCACATCAGTATGTAGCTGTTTTAATATCACAGAAGAACTGGTGGGCTAATGTTCTTCAGTGCCCTAGAAAAAGGAGGTGAGTGCCCATCGCCAGGCAGGCCCTCAGCATGTAAAGTCCATACCCACAGCAGTGACTAATTGTTTGTTATGTCAGTGCTTGTCGTGCCCGTTTGCCTTTAATGGAGTGTAGTGTGGTGATCCATCAGGCTGTCGAGCAAGCCCCATGTCAGTTGAAGTGGCTGTGTGTCAGTGGGGCGAGCGTGGCGCGCAGATGTGATTTACTGCCCTGCTTGTTGCGCCGCGTCGTGCCTGCCTCTTACCCACGCGCCGCAGCCCACTCCTCTCCTCTCCTCTTCTCCCCTTTCCTCTCCTCTCTCTACAGATTGATGACCGCTGCAACTGGCTCGTGACACTCGCCATCTTCTGGCAACCTTTTAGCGCCATTTTATAGATGGTTAGCGCACCTCATTTGGCTATTTATACATCTGTAAGTGGCCATGAAATATAGATTTGTCTTGATGGGTGTCAACATTGGAGCTGTGGAAGCAGAGCTCAGTGACACCTCGTTATTTTAATGGTGTGAGATGAAGAGGCCACATGGCAGGAGTGATTTTCAAACACCGCTAAATGATACTGTTTTTATTTTCATTTAATGTTTGCACTCATATTTTACTCAAAGCAAAAAAGCATTTTTTTCTTGCAGTGTTTGGTTGGTGCGGGGGGGGGGGGGATTGAACCAGAGAGAGAAGTCACTGAGGATGGAAGGGAACACCATGCCCCTCTCTAAAACACACACACATGTACACACATAGACATACTCTAAACCACATATTCTCTGTGAATGTCGAGGCGGTTGAGAGTGAGAAGAAACCTTAACAGTAACATGATGTGTGACCTGTCACCCACATGCACACATGCACATATTTCACTCCATTCACAGGCAAGGTCTCAGAGGTAATTAGGTGCTGGCACCCACTCAGTGCGATGTGCTGGTTAATTGAATAGTTAACACATCAGAGGCAGGCCTGGGCAGATTGGAGGTGACACCTGTCAGGAAGCTGTTCTCTCCTGACCCAGGACATTTCCTGCTCTACCTGATACGTATGTCATCTTTGTAGAAATACCAAATTAGGGGCAGGCAGCCGACTGAGTGCAGTGCAGCAGGTGTGGAGATAGCTCGGGGGCGGAGGAAGGCAGGCGCACCTCTGCTCTGTCCTTCAAGAGGATTTGTAAAGCTCCGGGCACCTATCCTTACTTCACCCCAGGCCATTTTCATGGGTATGTGACAGGAAAGTGACAGCATTGTGTGTTTGCGCGTGTGCATGTGTGTGTGCATGTGTATGCGTACGCATGGCAGGCTCTCCCCCAGGCCCTGGAGCAGTGTGCCCAAGGCGTCCAGGAGTTGAGTATGCATTGCTCAGAGGTGTGTCAGATGGGTAGAGGTGTCCAGACTCAACCAGCTCAAAGACTGCTGTTCAACAGACAGACTGGCATCTGCAAAAAAAAAATACCAGTCTATCAAATGATACTTTTCATTAGTACATGCCATAAAACTGTGTGAGGTTAAATGAGTTTTCTCACTGAGAGCTCGTATTCTTGCTGAGCGGTGTTGCACCTTGTGGAAGCTGCGGAGGCTGCAGGTGGAGATCACGTTAGGGGCCAGTGCAGTCAGCAGGAGATAACAGCTCGAGAGCAGAGGGTTACCACACGAGAGCAAGACCTGGAGGCTGCTCACAGCCAAACCACTGACAGGGAGCAGGTACCAGCTGGGTCAGGTACTCGTGTTACAGTTGGAAGCTATTCCCTACATATGAACTGAACAATTAAGCTCACACTTATATAGTCTCACAAACTGTACTCATTATGTCCTCTAACATGCTCCACAGCAGTGCAGAACAGGGCATGGGCTACTGTGTTAGGCAAAGAGAGGCTGTGAAGGCAGAGCAGTAAGCAGCTGGAGGCCCACAGCCTGATGGCAGTGCTTCACTGTCACACCACAGAGACCCAGCATGGCCTCCCCTCTGACCTGCTGCTACAGCAAACACAGTAGCTCAAGGAAGGCAAAGGCCACTGCAACGACTCAGGTATGAGAAAACAGCGCGGTTGTTCTCTCTGCCTGATATAAGGTATTTCTGTACACTCCTCTCTGGTTTGTATGAAAATTGCAATAGTTCAAGACAGCGTGTCTGTGGGTGAGACCATCACTTGTGTGACACATCAAGCTTCATCTCTTTGTTCTTTCTCTGCTGTCATTCTTCACTGTCAGATGGGGCCGAAACGTCCTGAATCTCCTGAAAGTCTTTTAGAGAGAAAGTTGTCAGAGACATTTGTTTTTTTCTCTTCTTTCTGTGAACATCCTATCAGCCTCTCTTTTTTTTTGCTTGTGTCTTTAAGAAGAGGCTATTGAAATTACAAAATCAAGAAATGAAAAGAACATTGAAACAGTGAGAATGATTGAAATGGTATAAGTCAGGGAGAGAGGCAAAAGGGAGAGGGAGTGACAGTGACAGGCTTTCCTTTCGTGTCTGGTCAGCTAGCCTCCAGTGCTGGCTTTAATATATTGCGTGAGACAGTCACCTGTGTGCATGTGATGTGGCAGCTGCCTCAGCCACTCACCTGCAAGGAAATTGCCCATCAATTCACAGCCCTAGGCTTTTTGTGTGAGACATGCCACTAATCTACACAACACACCCACTTACAAAAACTCACTCACACTAAGTATGAAAACAATCCATCACGCATATCAAAAGAATGTTAACATATAGATGCACACAGAAAAATAATCTGCAAAAGGTAAATCCAGGGAGAGAGGGAAGTCTTGGTCATAAAAGGAACAGTTCAAACAAAATACTTTACATAGAATTATTTTTGAAAAGTCAGTGTACCTGCCAGGGGACTTTATAAAACAACACTTTTGCACAACCACTCTTTAAAGTGTCACCCTGGAAAGCTGAGCTGTGCAAACAGATGCATCTTTAGGAAGTGTGTTTGTGTGAGAGTGCATATATATTTGTTTTTGTGTTTTATTTTAGATGTCTGTTTTTTGTGCATATATCAGCGCAGGAAGAGACTTGACAGAAGGAGAGGACTTCGTTGTCAGCAGGTGGGCATCAGCAGACTCGGCAGTAGCCAGCAGAGGTGGTGAAGACTGAACAGCTCCAGAGCATTACCTGCAAAGCTACAGGTATGCTGTATTCCCTGTTGTGTTGAGAGCTCAGACCTGAAATATGTATATGTCTGTACTGTTACTGTAAGAATTGTCACAAGACTGCATTTAATTTATACCTTGTGTTATCCCTAGTCAATATGAAAAACACCAGGAAATCAATTTGACTTTACAAACACCGCTGTGCCTCTCGCAGACGGGACTACTGGCTGACAGATGTTTTAGCAATGTGACGCCAGTGTCCTCTCTCCCCTCACCCTCCCATCCATCTGGGCTGCGTGTGGGCCAGGCGCTCAATAGGCGGATCATTTCAGGTCGGGGCCCTCGTGTGAAATCAGATGTTTAACTGGCCAGCTGAAGTGGGATGGGAGCATCTTAACCAGCACCTTGCCAAAGGTCTCATGTTCGCTCAGCCACTGGGGCTGCTGTGAGTGCGCCCGCCACCTGCCAATAGGCATTAGGGAGGATTTAGTAATTAAGTGATAGGCTGAGGACTAAATTGGGTGTTTGTGGGCTGGTGAGCCACCCCAAGGTCCCCACAGCCATGCAGATAGGGGATTCTAATTGCCAGGAATATTGATCAGCCTGGCGAGGGGGGTGCACAGGGAATTCACTAGCCATCGATTAGCTGTTACTGCACCTCACCCGTCAATGGAGGAGGGAGGTGAGCATTGGAAAGGCTCTGGGCTTTTCCCACAATATCCCTCACCACACAAGCCTACACTCAGAGTCAGTGACACAGCATGTTGTGATGAAAGCACTCTCTGAACTTGCCCGTGCATCCTCGTCCACATCTGTAAACCACTCGCTCTTACTGTAGGCAGCCAAACTGGGAGAGAAAACTGCCTTTCAGACGTAACAGCAAAGTGCCACCCTCCACCCAGCCCCATCTCTTTCCATACAGCTTGCCTCTCTGAGTTTGTAAGGGCTGTGACCCGTGGCTGTGGTCCTAGTTAATGTTGGAGGGAGAGAAGGGACTGAGCTCGCCAGCGCTCTGATATTTAATTAGTTGCTTCACCTGGCAGTAAATAGGGCCTGGTCAGCGCTCTCTCACACACACAGGTCTCCGATTATAGTTCTATCACTTATGCTCCAGTGACACATCACCATCACAAAACAACTGGCCGTACAAAACAACACTGTGCCGGCAGAATTGCTAAACATCGTCTCATTAAATGTTAAAGCTTCCTGGTCACATTGAATCTGTTGCACACGCACACGTTGCCGTCTATTGATTTAGTTCCACGCATGACATACTTACAGCACTCTAATTCCCTGAGACTGGGCTGAGCAGAGGAGCAATCAATTAGGAGATGATGACTTTGGAATAAATAGTTTGATGTTAAAATAGTGCGGTTTGAGTGTACTGTTGGTAGATTTTCAGAAAAATAATTGTTTTCCCTGCAGCGTTACACCTTTTGAATTGTTATTGGAAGGATGGCACAGCAGATAGTTTGTGATAGTGGATTTGAAACTCAGGTGGAGGAAGAATTTTGAGAAGAACTTGCCCTGAAGTGCTACAGCTGGAGGGAATCGTGAAGGAGAGTACATAGATGTATTAACTTAAGACCAGGCAACAAAGAGTGAGTGTTTATCAGGATGTACCATCCACGTGACTGAGTGCCAAGATTCTTCTTTGTTTTTCTTCATTTTTATTTCCATGACCTTAAACCCAGTAGCTGGATCATATTTTGAAAAATGACATCATCATATTAATTAAGTTTCATATTGCTTTTATTAAAGAGCAGCTTCCAGTCATTGAGCAGGATGTGCTTCTGTCTCGCTCGACTTGCCCACAGGTTACTTCCATGTATGTCATTTGGATCAACAAAACATGTTGTTGTTTTTTTCTCTTTTTTTTTTTTTTTAAAGTCATGTCTGTGACTCAGTGTAGTTTTTCTCACCCATCTTAGCTGGTGTTTTATATTCATACTGAAATGAACTGCGGTAGCAGTGAGGTTTGCAGCACAGCAGTCTCTAACCTGAGTCATTTAGAGCCTATTACAAAACATCAATATATTGATTGAAGTAAGTGTCTCAGTGTACTGCTCTGTAAACAAACGGTTGGTTCAGTTGTGCATGTTTTATCTGCTTGAATCTTATCAGGATTTGAATCTTTTCATCTTCAATTCGTTTAATCACAGCACTATTGGCCAAAGATCCAAATCACTCTTCCCCGATTTGTTTAGTTAATTCTCATAATGAAAATACAAAATACAACAACATGAAGAACATAATGTTAACTATATACATTTCTTTTTCATCCGACTCACATATATTTAAGGTTCCACATGCAAAGGTTAGATATGTTCAATTTTCTCCTGGCTCCCAGCTGTCCTACAGTTGTAAAGGCTTTTGCTGCTACAGCTCACTTGCAATGAGAACTTTCCACAAATGGTGAATGTTGAAGCCCGTGGCCTGTGTGCCCGCTTCAAGAGCAAAGTGAAGCCTGCTTCATGTACCATAAAACAATCCAGGCAACAGGAGCCACAGGTCAGAGAGAAATTCGATTATAAGCGGACAGAGAGTAACCTCAGACAAGTTTTGATTCAGCTCACAGCCAGGTCAAAAGTTCCAGAAGTGCTCGAAAAGATGAAACTTTAACCTGTAGTCGTCAACTTTGTTGTTTAAAATTATTAGACTTCATGTCATTTTGAGCATTTCTGTGCTGACATGCACCAATACAGAATGAGTAAGAATGTAATTTTAGTTAATTAATCAGGAATGATTTCCTCCTCCATTTGTTTTTTATTAACTTGCTGAATCTTTATTCTTTTTTTCTATATTTGTACCAAGAGACAAGCATATTTTATTTCAAAATATATAATAAGATAACCAATAAAAATGTCTGTAGAAAATGTTTGAAATGTTTTGAAACCACAGCAAAAGTAAAATACAGAAATCCATTTCAGTATTACAGTCTATCTAATCAATACTATCATGTGTCATGTACACCCCAGACCACATGTAAATACATGTAAGGAGACCATATCATTATCACTGTTCTGATACTATGGATGTCCAGCAGCACCAAACTGTAAGGTGAGCATCATGATGTGAATTCCTGTTCCTGCGTCTGTGTGAACTGTGTGATTTCCAAGGTCATTTTGTCATCTGTGAAGGAGGATTGTTCCTCCATGCTTGCCTTCTGATTGAAGCCTTGCTACAGCGTTTATACACCACTCAGAGTCACCCTCCAGCCATGCTCACAAATTGAATTAGTTTCAGTCTGAATTTGTGTTTCAAAACTAGTAATTATTTTTTAACCCCAGAGGAAGCCGAGAGAAATGAGTCAGATCTTCACAAGTCATGAAATTTGACGATATATGATTTTACACCAACCAAAGGGACATAAGCCTGAAGCACAGCAATTTACCAACCATTCATCTGTTAGCAAATTAAATCACACCACATTTGACATCTTTTAGAAAGTTAGATAAATCTGATGAAAAAGTTTCTCTCTCAATTACCATCTGAAATTAATCTCCTTAATCCCAATTTGATCTCTTTCATGCATATAAGGGGTATCTTTCATCTGCCCACCTATGTGCTTTAAATCTCCGCCACAGAGTTATGATGGAACGTGGCTGTCAAACTTAGTCCGACGTGAAACTCCGACACCCGTGAAGCTCCATGAGATGGGGGATCTGATTAGGGGAGATGAGGACAGGGGGGTGTAACTGACAGACGCCCTTTATCTGTCTGTGTAGCTGGCGGAGGAGCGTGCGATGGAGCTCCACAGCGCTATCCAGAGGCAGGTGTGGCTCAGCTGCAACAGTGCAGTGAGTGAAGGAGCCAGAAAAATATAGCTGAGCTGACACTCCAAATATTTATTGACATTGATCTGTTTTTTGGTTGTTTTTTTGTTTTTTGTTTTTTTTTTTGTTTTGATCTTTTATTTGAATTGAAAAGGGGAAACCAGGCTTGAAAAACTGCTTGTCCTCCTGCATTAAGAATGCTGGTAACGATCAGTAAGTAGGTATTGGCTTCCTGTTAAGAGGTCACAAGGCGGAAGGGTTCAAAACTGCTGTTGCATTTTATATGTTTTAGGTAAAAATCAATCTGTGCTTTGTGAGCACATTATCCAAATGCACATGTAGTCATGTAGTCTTTGCATGTGTTGTATGTTATGAAGGTGCAGAGGCACTGGTGTATGTCCTGTTTTGTCCATCACAAAAAATGCCAAAAAAACACAACATAAGGAAGTGTCCCAGCAGCTTGTGATGACTCAGCACTTCAGTTGGATCCTTCAATATTCAATCTGAATATTCAGCAAAGCTCATATAGAGGCTAAAAATGAAATTCCCCATAGAATTAAAGAAAAAGAAATACTGGATGTGGATGTGTGTGTTTAGTTGTTTTGTCATGCGTGTCTGATTGTGCATCAGAAAGGAATCATGAGGTGGAAAGTCTTCTCTGTGTTATGTCCCATCTGGAGCAGAGGAGTCTCCAGCTGGTTGAGGGGTGGCCAGCAGGGGAGGGCTAAGCACCAAAATGAAGAGACGATCAGACCACAGGCCGCTAGCAGACACTCGCGTGGTGAGGTGCAGTTTCAGAAAATACACTTTGCATCGTCCAAAACTGCCTCCAGCGTCTGAGCCGCCCAGGACCACAGTTGATACCGATCGGGCCTAGTTCCACACCAGCTCTCTCTCTTTAAGGGGCACTTTGACCGGCCAGTGCCCTGCGAGCCCCGAGCAGCACAGTGATGGGAGTGCTCCATAATAGGAAGGAAAATGAGTCTCATCTCCTTCCTCAACTGTGGGTATTAGTTTAAGATAGCCAGAGCAGAGAAGGGGGCACAGTGCTCGCTGCTTCACAGAGCATTGTGGTCATTAGTGTGGACCACGCTGCCTTTTCTCGAGAAGAGTCGTAACCTCCAGAGGTCGCAATGTTCACTAATTGTACACTACAGGCTAGATCAGATTCTGAGGGCAGACTTGTATCTTTGCCCTTTCTTTGTATTCCTAAAGCTGATTAGATAATGAGGTCGTTTTCCAGACTCAAGATCTGGATGTGCAGTAATATGTAAGGCTTTCTGATATCACCAGCTGGATGGTTCTTACATATTTTTTATTTTAGCCACTCACAGATCTCAATACTGAGGACCTCATGTATTTTGTTAGTATATATTCGTGTTGGTCTGGAGCTCCTTGTATGCACATTGTTGCTTGCTCTCTGCTCTACAGTGCCATTCCTTTTTATTGATGTGTATGCTGACATACATACGTGTGCGTGTCTGTCTGTGTGTGTGTGTGTGTACGCGCTGACTCCTGAGCCAAGAGTACATCTCTGCCTCATCTCTGAGGCCTGGCGTCAGCCTCCTTAAGTGCTGTCAATGTCACATGGTAACAGCAGCGCTGCAGCCTCTTAATTGGTTTAGGAAAAGCATCCTTGTCATTTTGCGGTCAGTAAACTCCGCTAGAGAAAATGAAGTCCAAGCTGCTGCCACCTCCTCAACCCCCACACAGCCAGCCTAACAAAAAAATAATGATTATGTGCCGTGTATATTTGTGCGTTGACTGTCTGTTTTCACTTTTTGCTTTTAGAAATAATTGCTGTTGGTTGTGTGGCTGCATCAGAGGAAGGGCATTAATGATTCTCACTGGCCGTGAGGAAACGCTGCGCTGCAGAGGGCGGAGAAGAGCAACCCATTTTCTAGAACTAAACATGTATGAGCGAGCATGTGTGTTCTCACGCATTTGTGCTTGAATGTGTTTATGTTTGGTAATTTATTTTTAGTAGTTTCCTCACTTTGCCATATAGTACATATTATATGCAGCCTCGAATAATTATTCTAGCAGTGTGTGCAGAGATGTGTGTATCCCTGAATGACTTTAAGACACGTGTGTTTGTATGGGTGTGTGTGTGTGTGTGTGTGTGTGTGTGTGTGTGTGTGTGTATACAGTGCATGTACATGGCTGTCCTTTTGCACGGATTAGCTGGTGAATGCTGCGAGAGGATGATCAGACTGGGAGCACACCAGGGTTGCTCTGCGATCACACAGGGATTATGGGGGATATGGAGCTGTAGTGCATTCCAGGGCCGCCTCCAGTTAGGCTCATCTCCGCCACGCTCCCCTCACACACACCACTTTAATTGCCTTTGCTTCTTTCATTACTTTTATTGCCTCTCCTCTGCATTGCGTGCTCCCTGGGCTTGTGGAAAGGTCATTGTGATGGTGGTGGTGTGCTCATCGCCTCCGTCTCCCTGACGCGCAGGAAATGGCTGTGGGGGTGAAGCTGGGGAAATGAGTGACACAACAAGGTGGCCACTGACAGACTGTGCACAGATTTTTATCACAATGTGTGTTATTCATTTGTTCAAATTGTTGCACCCGAATTTTGTTTTTTAATACCATCTAATGTGTAACAGAAATAAGAGGGATTTCATTAGCTGGTAGAGATATAGACAATAGATCCTGACAAGCTATAGTGAGCAGAATGCTAAGCAGGGGAAATGCATAATCATTATTAAAAATGGCTTCATCACCTGACAAAGGGAGGAGCTGGCAAAGCAGTGTTAATGGCATTGGCAATATCTTGCCTCAGAAGCTACGAAGAGGTGACAGTCCCAGGATGAAGGACATGTTGGTGCCTTATTGCTTCCCCTGTGCACAATACTAAGGAAAGTCGAGGTTTTAGTGTTGGTAGGAACATTAAGTGATGTATCTTTTGAATCGTGGTACAATAAAGTTTTGCCCTCCCTGGTTAATTGAAGTTACTTTTAGCAAAAACATCTTCGAGATTTGTGCTGCTTTTGCTTTCCTGATAAGCACATGCAGCATATTTTAGTATATGTACTATACACTGATGCTGCACTACTTGTATTATAGTCATATTACAACAAAATGGGAAAGATTGTTATCATAAAGCAAACATGTTTTTTAGTTGTAACCACTGTTTATACCATCCTTCATTATGTGAGAGCTGAATGCATTGCTGGCAGCGTGAGAGGAGGGTGTTTTATGTTGGTATACAAATTTGTATTTGTGTTTATATATGTGTTATATTTACATAAAGGTAGTGTTAGTATCTCTCGGGGATGGCTGTGACTTCACGGCTGTGCAGGTTCAACAAAAACACATGAATAGGCCCCAACAGTCAAATATTCTGTTGTTAGTCTTATAAAAGTATCCTAATCTCTTAGTGCCTCTTTGTCTCTCCCTTGTAGGTCTTACACTCAAAGTTCTAACGTGTAAAAACAGAGGTAGAGTGAGCAACACTACTGACATGAACAGTTTAGATTTTTTTGATATTTTACTTTCAGCCCACTGCCTCTGTCCTTTACTCCCTGTCTCACTCTTCCTCCTTCTCAGTCTCACTCCAAGGTGGTGGTTCAGTGTTGTTAGATGGAGAAGACGCTCTCCACTGTCAACCAGTTGGTCCTGGAATGTGGGTAAAGCCTTAACACACACCACACTACTCCCAAATGAAGCTAATCCACATTTTATCATATCGCTACTTCGCTGCAGGCAAGGAAATGAAAAAACTGGCACAGAAATATAAAAAGCAAAGATCATCCATCTCTGCTAAGAAAGAGTGAACAGGAGAGTTATATTTATGTGCATTACCCTCAAATGCAACAGTGTGTGAAATACAGTGCGCTTTTTTTTTTGTTTGTTTGTTTGTGTGTGTATGTTCAGGCACACATGAATCCACCTGCAGGAGGCTGTGAGAGTTCAGCAAATTGAGGTCAGGAGACGTAAAGCTGAGGTTGACGAGAAGAGGATTGGAGAGAAGATCCAGGTATACACACAGAGGGAATAAAGTGTAAAGTAAATATTGTTGTGCAGTGTCAAAGTTTTACATTCGTTTTCATTTAGTAAATGCTAGACCATCACAGTAACAGAAACCTTAATGAAGCCTTGAGAAAGTGCTGGAGTATAATGTAAATTTTTCATTTAAATTTGCAGTTGCTGAACACTGTCATTGAATGTATATTCCTGAAAAATCCTGTTCTGACCATAATGCAAGTGGTTGTATGATAATGGTATTTGAACCTGTGTTGAAAATAAACTTTTTTATGTGCTAGAAAATAATAGGCCTATATTGTTTGGATAAATGTGTTTTATGTGAAGTGTTCCTAAAATGAAAAGAAAACAAGTTTATATTTGCTGTTGAGGTTCTGACCCAGATACTCCCCTCACAGTAAGTGAAGCTCAGTGCTGATCCAGGAGTGACAATAACAGACGTTCTTCTGAGGGTAAATGTGGAGTCATGGAGGCGGATGCTCCGAGTCCACGTAAGCTGTCGGTACATTTACAGACCAAACAGACACAGTTAAGTGTAACTAAACATCAGGTGCTACAGACCTAAAACTTTAAATCAGAGGAGGAAACAATACTTTTCAGCTTGGTGTTAAGAACTAGATGAACAATATATTGCAGTGAGCACAGGACGTTGTGTGTTTCTGTAGCAGCAGCTTGTGGAAAGCACGCAGTAATGTCAGATGCTCTTATTTTTTAGGCTTCTGATGCTGGATTGAAACCCAGCACAGGATCTTGCCAAAGTGCTGTATATGTCCTTTTAATCACAGGTGACTCCTACAATAGACGGGCAAATTATTTGTGGTGTTTTCTGCTTGTGAGAGATTGCAAACCTTAAACAGTGCATGATTTGATAATAAATAATGATCTATTTATTTGTATAGCACTTTTCAAGCTGGGAGCATAAAATGTTTCCCATAAACAATATAAAACAATCAGAAATAAAAAGAAAGAACAGAAAAAAAAATACACACACATTTAAAAGAATAAAAAATGCACAAATCAATCAACCAGGAGGTAGAACAAATGAAACTATTAAAATAATCTTGAAAAGAGGTAGTCGCACAACAGAGCAGTATTTTGTAAACAGACAAAACTAGTTGTCAGGTAAAAAAGCAAGTCTATAAAAATGTCTCTTCAGACAGGATTTAAAAGCAGAAACAGCATCAGTGTTTGAATACTAAGTGGAAGACTGTTCCAAAGAGTGTGCCAGCACAGCAAACACTCGATCACCCTTTGACCTTTGCCGGGGCTCTTCAACAGCTGGAAGGCCTAACCCGGCACATGGAGAGGCCTTTATCAAGAGCAACTAGTTCAAAGTTCACTGATGCACCCTGGCACCTGGCCATGTAAAGCCTTATAAGTTCTGAGCAGGATTTTAAAATGGTTTCTAAAACAAATTGGTAACCGGTGCTGGGAGGCTTAAACTGATGATGTGAGAAAAGCATTTGGTCTTTGTTTGAAGTGAGCTGCATCTCACGCACTGAGGTAGGTAAACAAGGTGACACAATGGCATGAGAAATAAAAGCATGAGTGATTTTCTCTATAATGCTAAAAGATAACATTGCTCTGATCTTTGAAATATCTGGTGTGGGTAGAAACATGATTGTACCAATATTTGTGTTCTGCCCACTGTCACAAATAACACCCATGATCTCAGCAGTTCCCTTGATTTTTGAGGAAAGGGGACCAAACTGGTTGATCTTATTGAACTCACTTATTATGGTGGTGCTCAGAGTTTTGTCAGAGTTCAACTGCAAAAAGTTTTGGGCCATCCAGTCTGTCACATCAGCTATGTAGCTCTGCAGTGTGACTGTCATCATTTTAATCATTCTCTGTGTAACTATCATAGTCCTAGCAAAATCTCCAGTCATCTTCTAAAAGAGTTTGCAAATCTATAAGTCCCGCTCTGTGACTACATGTTCTCTGCTTTGGCTCTGGCTGACTCCAGAGACGGTGTTGGTGACAAAGCAGTGAGCTTTCAGACGGAGCGTGAGTGTTTCTTGAGTGGCTCGTCTGAAACACGGGTCAATACAAACACTCACCTGCACATCACAGACAGTATCACCGAAAAGCAAAGCCTCTGCATAACTCCCAGGATTTTATTGGCTGTCATGTTGATTTTTGCTTGTTCTGGGATTAGCATAGGCCTCAGTGTGTTTTGTGACTAATGGTCTGTGTTTTCTGGCTGTGAAATCAGCAGCCTGAGAGCCCTGAACAGTGCTACACATCAGTTTTTGAAGTCTGCCCCCCCCACCTCCATCCCTCTGGGTCCTGCTGCTAATGCAGCCCCAGCACATTTCTCTCTCCATCCCACAGAGCAGAGGCTCTCCTTTACATACAACCATGTTTAGCACTCCTCTCCTTCTGCACCCTATTTGACCTCCACTGTAATCTGCTCGACTCAAGCCAGCCTGTCATCCCCACCTGTGGCCCGGCCTCGACTGATGGCTAAAGCTTGTTAACACCGAAGACACATTTGTGCAGTTAGCTGGGAAATGTTGAGGGTGGCAGAGGGAGACTGTGATCAAAGGACATGCTGCAGCAGAGGAAGAGGTCGCACCTCTGCGCCACAGTTGGAGCCTCGAGAGTTGGCAAACTTTTCACCCAGCTGACCCAAGGACATCCTCTCCTCTGGCCAGACAGACAGACAGAAGTGTTGGTCCCAGATGGTGTTCACCAAGACCACACAGGAACCCTTTTAAGTGAATACATCGCTGAGGCGTCACCATGGAAACTTCTAATGTGTTTTTTTAAATAAAATATGATTTAAGGTGTTGCTTGAGAAAGGGGTATTTGTTGGTGGGATGGTGTTCCTACATTTGAAGCCGTTTCATTTTTCTCAGCCAACACAACCTTGCCTCTGAGTAAGCCAGATTTGTATTACCTGGCATTTGCCTGCAACACATTCCTACCTGATACCCTCTCAGATTGAAAGGAGGGAAATTGGGGCTGATTGAAGGGATAAGTTTTGGCGTTGGAAGGACAGAGGCAGAGCGAGAGCTGGGTGAAAAAGATGTGAACCCAATCTGCTATGTGTTGACTGTACTGATTAGGGGCTTGTGCTAAGAAGAGCCTCTCTATCCCCTCATTCCTTCTGTTTACTTTGAGCCTCACCACCCTTCTCAACACAGGCATCACCGCACCCAGAGTGCCCTCCTCACCCTTCTCTTCTCAGTTTCAGTCATATAACCTGCATCACTGGAAGCACAAGTGCTCCTTTGTATGCTGCGGTAGTCAAATTAAAAAGATGATCGCTTAACTGGGGACAGAAGTGGGTTGTTAATCCATTGGAGAAAGTGCAGTAAGCAGTGTGCTGGCTAATAACAGGAGATCTGTGACGTGCCTGAATATTTGCTCGATTTACGCCGGTCTGACAGCTTTTCGTGTGTGTATATTTGTGGAGACGGGTGGAGAGCTGATGGAGATTCAGCCCATTAAGGGCCCCAGGGTGACTCGAGCAAAGTCCAGCTAATGTTTTGGGACATTCAAAAGGCCTGCAGGGGGGAGCCGGGAGCACAGAGGTGGGCTGAAAGCAAACTAGAGATCCAGGGAATAATAATAAATAGATAAATAAGTGGATGGAATGGCATGAGAGAAGCTAGGGAAATGGCACATCTATTCTCACGCAGCACGTTTGTTTATTTATGGCGCCTGGCGGGCCCAGTCTGGGAGCCGGGTGGGGGCTGGGGGACTGCGAGCGAAGGCTTTCCCTCTCAGAGCTCGGCTCCCTAGCTTTCATTAAGTGTCATTACCAGTACTTTCAGAAAGCTGGCCAGGCTGAGACCTGACATCCCCTCTACAGATAGTTGGCTATGCATATGGATGGATTTCTGATCCCTCTCATCCACCACTGAGGAGGGAGAATTAGGCCAGCGAGAGGGAGAGCAGGGGGCTTAAAGGGTGCATCCATATCTGACTTTAATGGCAAAGATGGAGCTATTACTTCAATTGAGGGACAGTGTTCATGCTCGGTTTGTTGCTGTGTATATGTCAGTCAGGTTATCAAAATCGGGAGTGTTTCACTTAAGATTTTCTTCTCTCTGACCTTATGGGTCATGTACACTCGTGCCTGTGCCATCAAGTACATTTTACGCCTTTGTGAAGAACTGTATTTTCATTTTGGCCAGTTGTATAACATACCCACAATGCCATTTTTAAAATGTGCATTTCTAGCAGCACGGTATTCATTAGCAATTTGCTCTTCCAGTTCACTCACTTTCAGAACGTCCCCTGATTGATGGGAGGGGGGGTTGTTCTGTTTATTTGTATATCAGGGAATGAAATATTCATATTGTACGCTTTTTCGAGCAGAAGTTATCTAGATTCAGTGTAAATGGTACTTGGGATTAGATTTTCACAGCAGATTGCTGTTATTAAGGGGGAAAAGCCAACTCCTTTGAGCAGTCATCTTCCTGGGAGGCAATCTATTTCTCTTTCACGCAGCCAGAGTGCTGGACCAGGCTCTTAATGCACTGAAGCAAAAGTGCTTCGGTCCGCAACCTTTCACGCCTTCAGCTCTCCTTTATGTGATTGAATAGTTAATAACTATGAGTCGCCTTTGAAAGCTCTGTGCCGTTGGTCCTTCTGAGGCACTTCTCTTCTTTTTGTCTGTTTGGCTGCTGTACCTGCCCGTTGCTCAGCCTGCCTGCACGTCTACTTGCCCCAGATGCCAAGTCAACTGATAGCCCACCTCTTCTCCACCAGCCCCTCTTACTTTTATCTTTGTCTTTTGCCTGACTTGCCGCTTGTGTGTCTGGCTGTCTGGCTGTCTTAGTCTGTACATCAGAATTTTGAGGGCTAAGGATCAGCTTTTTCATCTCTGATTTTCTCTTTCTCTCTCCCCATACACATTCACACAGACAGACACAGCCTCACACACACTATCTCGCTCGCACAGCTCATTAGCCCATCCCACGCTCACAGCTCTGGCAGAATGTGACCCTGCCTAATTGTGTACCATGCTCATTTGTTCTCCCTGCGTGATGTGACGATTGCTTATTTATTCTCCTCAGGGCTCCCATCTCACATTAAAATGATTGACTCATTTCATTCACTGCACATTTTCAAGCTTTATTTGATAAGCTCATTTCCCTTGGCATTCAAATCCCTCCTTTTCCCATGCTTAAAAGTTATAATGTTACTGACGCACATTATTATTCATACTTGGGATTGTTTCTCCGGCTAATTATCTGTGTTAGAAAATAATTTTGCACATGTGATTCTGTTTATTCCAGTGGAATTGAGCAGCACAAAAGGGCAGACATTAACGATGCTGTTGGAATAGCTGAGGAGCCAATTGTGTACACAAAGCTGGCAGACGCGGTCAACAAGAAGCTTAAGAGGGATTGGGCTACTGTGGAAGCTTGGCTGGAATGAGCAGAGCAAATTTGCATTCTGTTGCAATTTACATCTGGTTAGAGAGCCGTTTTACAAATAACAAAGCCATCAACCTTTTTGTCCAATCATATAATAAGGGAGTGTTTTGACACAGAAAAGAGCATAACAAGCGATTGCTGATTGGGGATTTGGGCGGCATCGTTACAGTAGGGTTTCAGCTCTTATGATACTGCCAGCTGACAGTCGATGTTTTCTCCCTCCAGCTGCTGGATATCGACCGGGCCTTAGTAACACAGCAGCTGGTGGAAAACTGGTAGGTCATTTCAGACTCTGACTTTTGATGGTGACGGGCACAGAGAGATGTGATTGTCAGAAACATGTGAGGCATCATTAGGTTTCTCAACAGTCAAGCACAAGAGCATTTTTTGTAATGTTTCTGTATTGTTTTTGTAATGTCTGATGACTTTTGATTAATGGGGAGTCCAGCAGTTTCATATTTTAAGCTCAAGCTCCAAATTTGATCCTGAGTTTTCCATAATCTCACTCAGTGTTGTCTTTTATCAGACACCTGATGACATCATCAGAGTTATTTTGTCAAACTTTGGAGAGCTACCCTTAAGTCTAACCCTAGGCATCGTACCATTGCCTTTAAACAAGAATAACGATTAAGTGCGTTGTAACATCCCTTGTTTTTAGCCGCCTTAATGCTCTTTGATCATCCCTTTATTGCATGTATTGTCTGAATGAAGTCTCTTGTACTTTAGCTGTGCTCTGAATACAAGACAAGCTCTTATTAGTCAAGCAGAGAGCCCACAGAAGAGGAGAAAACAGTGGTCCGAGCTTGTGTGTTTCCCAGCAGCTACGTGAACAGAGTTGGAGAATCTCTGCTGACCTATGAGGGAGCACCCAAGCACATTTGGACATCTCTTCTATCAGATGGGTCCTGCTCTTCCAGTCCCACTGACGGACATCTATCTAGCACTAAATACGCATGTGAGACGCATAAAGAGGGATTCATGTCTTTCAGAACAGGTACATTAAAAGCTTAATAAAGCTTTGAATGTGTTGGAAATAAAAAAAAGATTTGATCTCAATTAGAATTCAGTGTCCATTGTCCTCTGTGCAAATGCCTTGATTTACATCAGTGTTTTACTTCCAAGTGTTTGCAGTAGATGTAAGTTGAATACATGATGAGCTAAAATGAATATTTATCTATTTTTCATGATTAACTTTCAGAACGTTGATTTCTACAAAAGAGAAGTGGAGCTCTTGATGTGTTTTGAGTCACATACAGTAACTACTCCTAGAGCCACAGACCCCACAAGCCAATGTAGCCAAAAAATCTTAATGAATATGGGCATATAGACAAGAGATTGCAGCCAAATAAAAGAATAATAAAGGCATCCAAACCCTAACAAGTCTGCCTTTGTTCTTCCACTCCACCCACCACAAGTTGGCTGCGTGAACGCAGGCATTGTTGCAGCTTTGAGGGCAGCTCTGAGAGTTCCATGCCCATCGGCCTTCAATCACATGGGATGTCTGAGTTTGACAGTATAAAGTCTTTTTTCTAGAACAAAATAAGACCCCTAAGCAATAGTGGATGAGCTGTTAGTAACCATGCAGTCCACAGGGAGGTAGACCAAGCACGGTAGTACAGTATACACAAAGTGTTGGTTAGGGATAAGACAATGGACCAGTAGAAACATTACTGCATCCTGCAACACTCCTAAATTTCTTGCATTTACTAACAAAAGTAAATAGCACCAGTTTTGGCTCGCAAGTCTATTTGACGCCATAAAAACAAAAAAAAAGTTTATGAAAACAGCAGTTCATTTTTATAAGCTCAAGTTAATGTCTGATTTATACAAGCAGTATTAAAGTATCTTCTTTCTCTTGAAGGAGTCGCAGTAAATGAATTAGTGCTGAATTAGTGAATTAGTTCATATACAGTGCAGCTACTGTCTTTTTGTCCCCCTTTCTTGCAGCATCCTGTCATACCATGCATTTGGTTGTGCCCGTCTCTGGTTTCGTTTGACTTTTCTCAAGGCTTCAGCAGGGATGCACAGAGCTCACGCACAGGGTACTGGTAGGTAAGTTATTCAGTCACTTGCGGCATGTAAGGATTAATTCCAGCCTTGCAGGAAGAGGACACCATCCCTTTCTGCCTCGGCCAAATCAATAGGCAACATTCTTTCCAGCACAGCAGTCAATACGCCACACTTAAGGTGTCTGAGGAAACTAAAGAACGCTAGTAATTGTTATTAATGCCTTGGACATCCCCAAGCACTGCATTTAGAGGCAGTCCCCATGTAAAAGACATTCAGCCATTGTATTGTGTGCAGAGCCCACAAAGGCCTCCAAGGCTCTAGAGTGTCTAAGAACAGGAAGAAACACAAAATTTCATCCAAAATACATAATACACCTGCAGTGTTGGACTTCAAATGTGCTGTTGATGTACCAGTTTGATTATTCACAGTCTCCAGAGGATGAACCCTTATCCCGACCCCTGACTTTTCCTTGAGGTTGGCGTTTTGGGATTTAACTTAAGTGTCAACCACTGAATTGATCACCATAATGTAACATCTGGCGAAACACTCCACCTTTGTCCACAAATAACAATCTGCACACAATGAAAAATCACTTAAAGTTTTAAGATAGTGATGTGAAAAGTATTTTTAGAAACCCCTAAAAATACTAATAAATAAAAAAATATATATTATATGTAGGGAAAAAAAAACTCAGGAAAAACCTCAGGATTGTCTCTTGAATTTGCTGCACTGACTTGACTGGATTTTTAAATCCTCTCCCATTATTGTTTATTCAGTTGAAAAACATCAGTTACTTGATTTTAAATATCACCTTTCACGTGTCGTGACAATAATTTGCAGTATGTTGCAGGGACACAAACAAGCTTTTGTGCACCACTTCACGCTGCCTATTACACATTGTATATAAAGCCACTCTATCAGTGCAGGCAGTTATCAAGTGAAGGACAGCGAACAACAAGCATACATCCCCTCCTGCCTCCATCATAAACCACATGTGGGTTCAGAACTGGTGAAGGTAAGGGACTACAGAAGACGAGGGGGGTGTATGTGAGTGTGTGTTGGGGGGGTAACATTCAAAATTCAATCAAGTGAAGGCCATCTCCAGCAGAGTAACAGGGAGTGGAGGAGCGGCGGGGAGAGATGAGGGGAAACTCAGCTGAAGTTTCCACTGGGCCTGCTGTGCTCCTAATGCAGCCTTGGATGTAATTGGGTCCCAGAAGGCTGTTCATTATCGGGGGTGAGCGAGGCAACAAAACAGAGAGGGGTGGAAAGAGAAAGAAAATGTCTCATTCTTTGCTCGGTGCCTCTGTCCCGGCACCATTATGGGACAAGAGTTAATTAAAAGAGCAGTTGATGCCTCTGTTTTTCTCATCAATCTCACTTCTGCTCTTATTAAGTTTGTAATGACAGCGGAGCTTGTCCCTGTCTGCCACCAGACACACGACGGGGGAAGAATGAAGGGAAGGGGAAGGGCGGGGCAGTTAACTTGAGGGACGGCTCATCTCAACAAATCTCACTGTGGTCAACAGCTAACATTCACCGTAATCCCTCCATCAAATCTCAGGGTGACGGTGTGTAGTCGGCAGAGGAGGGCTGCACTCTCATGAAAAGGCAGCTTCTTTATTTGGGGTGTGGCAGAGGAGCACATTTAAGAGGCGTGGCTTTGCACCATAATCCTGTGGCTCCTATCTCTGCCGCCTAGGAGGCCATTTTAATTCCCTCCATCATTACACGGACCTTCCCTGGAAAGCTTTGGTAAAGGTGACTGCTGACACTGTCATTCACAAGGACTATTTCAAAATGTCAGCCCATAGCTGAGATTTGTCTCATTAAAGTTGGTGGACTCCATTATATCCGTCCCCTCCTCCACCTGCCACACTCAATCAAGGCGACTTGTAGAATTGAGGAGGTCGAGGGAACGCTCATAATCACACTTATTTGCATAAGGGTTACAGTGAGATGGACCATCGCTGACCAAAGAGAAAAGTAGAGTCTGCAGAGGGATTGGGCTAAGACAAAAAAACACCACTAGATGTTGCACACTACATGCGAAGAAATCACAGGCGAGGCCGGTTTCTTTTTTGTCTCTTCTCTCTAAATTGATGCCGACTCGTAAGAGCGGTTTCAGCCAAGAGACATCAAGAAATGTCAGCCTAACCGTGATGAAGACACTGCAGCTTTTGTTCAACAGTCTTGTGACCTGAAGATTTACATGCAGCTTCAATAAAGCCACCCACATATAGCCTGGCTCTTCATCTAAAGCACATCAGCGTCTTTACAGCTGAGGGGCTTTCAAAGCCCAGGGATCACTCATGGAGATGTGTGAAATCTGTGGGTGCCAGTTACTGACTGACTGACTGACTGAGGGAGGGACGCACGCAGGCTTTTTGTTCCTCTGATCACTTTCACATCGCCTCAGCT
>JBAJHX010000001.1:24886668-24899250 GCA_037176925.1 Amniataba percoides
GTTAAGGTAAGTGAGGTGATCGCTTTCTGGGACCGAGAACTTCTCCCTCACCTGGTCGCTCTCCTCCTCACGGCCCTGCAGACACAAACAGATGGAGTTTTCAGTGTGATTCTCTATTTTTCCTCCATATTGTTCAAAACAAATAAACTTATTAAAATGCATCTAAAAGTTTAAACTATTACACACAGTATTTTAACATCCAGTCATTTTAAAATATTGTAAACTACAATATTATTTGGACATGATACAGAAAACAAGTTGTAAACACAGTTCAAGGTTCTTTTGTATATAAAAACATCCAGTTGTTACAGAGCATTCATATTATAACATTCATCTGAAGCTGAGTTTCTGGTTCATTTTGGCTCATGAAGGACAAATCTTGCTGCTAAATGTACCACTTTGGGTTTTTTTTGGACTTTAAAAAAAAAAAAACAGAACAAAAAAAAACTGTCCGTTAGGGTTAAAAACTAGGGACAAATACATTTGTAGGCTCCACGGTGCTGAGGGGAGCTGCAGATTCAGGTGATCCCATTGTTAATATAAGAATATGGAACCACTATGACAAAACCAAATACATGAAAACAAATGGATTCTTAAAAGAATATGACTATATTTATTAAGCTCTCCATCTGTTTCAACATTTAGTAAGTTGATAATAAACAGTGCGTGTTTCAATTATGCAGTAACTGTAAGAAATGAGTCGCACCTTAGGTCTGTAGAAAATGGCCGGCACAGACAGCATGGAGACGATGATGAGGATGTCAGCACTGCAGCCCATGTCGCAGGACACAATCAGCATCTTGGAGAGGGCGGGGTCGAGGGGAAACTCCACCATCAGGCGCCCCGTGGGTGTCAAAGCACCTGAAAGGCCAAAAGGGAACATAATTACAAGGTCAGGGGCGAAGAAAAGTGCATTAGACATGAAGAATGAAGGTGGGACGAGCACGAGACGAGCGATAAGCTTCTTTTCCATCAAAAGCTGGCTGGCGTTGAGGGAGAAGACAGCATAATGTGACACTTATTTGTCTATCACCTTGAGAGAGGAGGATGAACTGCTGACAGTTGAGAATATTTGTGGAAGAAAAAAAATAAAAAAAAGAGAGAGTGAGATCAAAAACTTTGCCAGTTCTGATTTAAATGATTTGACGACAGAGTCTAAGAAGCTTATGAGGAGGAAAAGCAGAGAAGCAGAGCAGCCAGTTTGGGGCAGGCAAGCCTTAATCAGAGATAATCTGCTGTTAACACACCATACAGGGAATCATCAAAAGTCCCCCCTTATCCCCAAATCCCTAAATCCCCTGGAATCTGGCTAAGGATGAGACAGAAATGAGACCCGGCCAGTCAAATCAAACACAAGATCAGTTACTAGGCAATTACTCCACTGGCTAAACCTCGCCACTACCTCCTCCAGGTCTGTTTGCAGTGTCTGCATCATCACTGCGGCGTCCTTTAAACAGCGAGTCTCCTGCCTGTGTTTGTGGTGTCAGCATCACTGCGTAGCAGCTCGAAGCAGCGCTGAGGGGGAAATACCCTCAAATCCCCAATATTCTCTGTCACAGCTTCATCTTCATCTCAAATGGAGGATGATTTATGTTATTTGGAACTACCGTACGTAAGGCTGCTGTCGTCTCTGTAAGGCCTGTTACCAGAGGCGGGGAGAAGAAAACTGATACTACATAGGATCAGAATGTTTAGTGCGACATTATTAAAACCTGATGGATACGTCTTTATCTTTTAATGTCTAATTATTTGTATTTAATTACATTTTTAAATTAGATCTACAATGACCAGAGGATCAACTAGTCTCTTGAGATAAGAATTAATAAAAAAAAAAAAGCTTTTTTTTCAGAAATACCTCCAGCTTCCTTAATGTGAATATTTGCCTTTTGTCTTTGTCACAACTGTAAATGTTGGTCAGTCAAAACAAGACATGAAGAAGAAAACAGACTGATCTCTGGAAACTTGTATTGGACACCTCTCCGAATTTACTGAATTTTACAGACCGAACAGTTACTCAGTTAATTGAGAAAATACTTAGCGGGTTAACGTGGACTTATGAGACCTTCAGACTATATTCAGATGCTAATAATAAAAGTTTTTCACACTGTTAATGAAAACAAAACAGGTGAACTGACCAGACCTCAATTAAAACTTTATTTTTATTAGATTTATTACCATTTTATTAGATGAAGCATATATTCACAAAGTCCTGCTTCTGGGATATAATTAGTTGTCTACTAGGTCATAAAGGTAATAAATTTCAGTATATTAATAGCCTCTTAAAAACCTACCCTATAAACATTATATATATCGTAATGTCTCTAGAAATTCCTGTTCACAACCCACCTGTGTTGTCCAAAGCTCCCAAGATCCAGAGCTGGTACATGGAGTTGAGCATATTGTCCTCCGGTGGCGGGTCCATGAAGTGGAAGAGGAGCAAATCCTGAACACCCAGAGACTTCAGCAGCAGGACTACGTTGGCCAGGTTGGTCCTCTGGATCTCTGGTATGGTCGTAGTCAGCATCTCGTTCTTAAAGGCGCTCTGAGTGTAGAGCCTGGACAGAAAGGAGGGTGAGGGGGAAATTTAAGCCACCAAGAATGACGATACAGTGAAGTCAGATTTTTCTTAGCAAGAAAAATATATGTTTCACCAGGCTTTTTTGTTTCTAATGGCAAATGAAAAACTGCACAGACAGTGACACAGCAATGAACAATATACCCCTCTAGGCCACGTTGTTATGCGACAGTGATGTGAGTTATTCAGTGCTTCAATATGTGCAGACAGACAGTGAGGTCCTGACTGAGCACTGAGGGCCAGATGTAGATCAGCTGTAGAAGTAAACTCATAAACTTACAGTTCATTTCAGGAAACATTTCAGAGCCTGAGCAAAAGGACATGATTTAACAAAGCTCTCGCAACAACTGTCTGATGTGGGTGCTTATAATTACAGAGTCATTTGAATACATATGGAGGTTTTTGAGCTTGTGAGTGAGTGCCTGCAGTCACAGCTAAAAGGGTCTTTGAGTGGGGAATTCTCCACGCAAGCGGAGCAAACCAGCGTGACTCACTCCCTCTGCTCTCCAACACACAGACACACACACACACACACCTCAACTGTACTTGGTGTAAAGCTGCTCCAAAACTGATTCTTCATAGATCTGTGTGAGCTTGTGTGTAAGAGCAGGTGGGCAGGATTAAATCCAGAGATATGTGGGTTTTCATAAGAACTCCAGCTTATTAGCAATGCAAAATGTATCACCCTGTGTGTGTCTGTGCCGCTCAATCTTTACTTAAGTAAATGTGGCATAAGAGGGAGAGGTCAAGTGAAACCTCTGACAGGGTCTTTTGTGGCACATTTCCCTGCCATAAACAGAGTTAAACTGCATGAAATCCTCTGGAGATTAGGGTTCTGGCCTGCTCCCCCTCTTCTTGCCTCTGACTGTCTTGAAAACACGGTCATGTCGCATATCCAGAGCCCTGAGCAAACCAACCAGGGACGGCACTGATCTCAAGCCACTGAAGGGAGACAGCACACCTTCACAACGCTTCTGCTAAAATGACGGCACATTCAAGGAATGAAAAAGAAATGCATATTCAGTTAGTTGAGAGACACCAGAGCAGGTAATTACTGTGTGTCTCTGCTCTCAGCAGACTATTCAAAAGAATAATAAAATGAAAGTGTCTTTCCTTTTGTAGGATCAGGAGACTCTTGTCATCGTCAGCTAAAAGCCAAACTATGTATGGCCTAACTATTAATCACGCTCAGCACAGCTTGAGGCTGTGTGTGGAGAGAAGACAAAGGCCAGTACCTGTAACACTGCCCGGGTCCTGTACGTCCTGCTCTGCCAGAACGCTGGTTGGCATTAGCCTGGCTGATGGGATACACCTGGAGAGCGTCCATTCCAATGCGAGGATTGAAAACCTGTTTACAGAAAAAATAAGTGAATAAAACAATAACAGTGACTGTATACAGGGAAAAGACCTGCGGTGTGGGAAAAAAATCTATACATATATACACAATGTGACCTTTAGTTTGCAGTATCCTGAATCCACGACAAACATGATTCCATCCACAGTGAGTGAAGTCTCAGCGATGTTTGTAGCAACAATGCATTTCCTCACACCATCTGGAGCCTGTAAGAGGAGAAAGACAGTCAGTCTTGTTTTCACAGGTGTGTGTGTGTGTTTTCTTTTTTAAACAAGCAGCCAAAGATGTAAAGGGAAGATATGCACACAACATTATGGGCAGTTAAGTACAAACCTTCTGAAAGATCTTGGCCTGAAGGTCAGAGGGCAGCTGGGAGTAGATGGGCAGCACGGCTAGAGGAGGAGCGTTCTCCAAGTCCTCCAGCCGCTCCACAATCTGGTCTGACGTCACCTGCGAGGACAAATATGGACATAATTTCAATTATGAACATAAAACAGAATAAAATGTTTGAGTGAAAATAACAGCTGTGTGTCTCACCTCAATATCCTCCTGCCCAGGCATAAAGATGAGGATGTCTCCCACCAACCCACTGAGGTGGATCTGTAGGGCCTGCTTCACTGCTGCCTCCACATAGTCCTCCTGAGGAGTCTACACAGCACAAAACATAACCAATCAGTCCCAATACAAAACAAACCACTGCAATGGCACGGTTATATGTTCATTCACATGTCAGTTTACACAGTGTGTCTGTCGGGTGATAAACTGAGGCCTATAGGGCAAATATGACTAAGATTAAAGATATTTTAAAGGTTAAAGATTTCATTACAAGAAAAGATGATTGTATTTTTATGTTATGTTATGTTATGTTATGTTATGTTATGTTATGTTATACATATGTTATGTTATACATATGTTATTAGTGTTATTAAGACAGACAGAAACATACCTTGCTGAACAAGATGTCTACAGGAAATGTTCTTCCTGGAATGTGGAATATGGGAACGTTGCCAAAAAATGCAGCAAACTTGTCTGAGTCCATGGTTGCAGAGGTAACTATGAGCTTCAAATCCGTGCGCCGAGATACCACCTGACGGGAGACAGAGGACAGAAAAGACATGTTGAATGCACTCATGTAGGCACACATCGCACGCAGCTGTGTCTGTCCACCTGTGTTACGTGGTTGTGTACTGACCTCGCGCAGTAGGCCAAACAGCACATCAGTATTCAGGGAGCGTTCGTGAGCCTCATCCATGATAACAGCACTGTAGTGGTCCAGGTCGGACTCCCTCAGCGACTCCCTGAGCAGGATGCCATCTGTCATGTACTTTATCAACGTTTTCTCAGACGTGCAGTCCTCAAAACGGATAGCATAGCCGACCTGCAATGCAGGAATAATCTTATAAAAATATGTACTTGCTTACAGAAAATATTACTGTATGACATGCAAAAAGGATTATAAAAACAAACTGAACATTGTTTTAAAAAAAGACTTAACCTTATTGTTTTTGCAGTAACTCAAAATGGTCATTTTTGACCAGCTCTGCCTAATATCTGAGTAGCTTCTAATTCCAGGAACACACTATGTTTTCCTTTTTTCCACTAGATGGCAGTGTTACACAGGCTACGACTTAATATGAGTTTGTGCAAGGCAGTCCTCACACTGGGTATTACACAATACAACAATTCCAACAATTATTCAAGACAACTTTATGGCAAAGAGCAAAGAACACAGCTGCTCCATTTGCAAAATGCAAAAAATGATTCTTACAGATATTTTGACACATTCACAATTTTCACTTTAAGGTTAAGGTTACTTAATTGTCCTGGATTAAGGGAACTGATGCATAAAAAATAGAAATAACACAAACAAATAAGAGCAGATTAACAAAAATACACCTTTCAAATAGACAAGCAAATTAGCAACACACAGAAACTTGTAACATGGCAGTGTCTGCTAAGCTCACCATCAGTGGACGCAAAAGGGTAGTTTATCACATAACGGGGATACACTGAGAATTAATACCAGCATACATTAAAGAGAGAAGATACTATCAATACTATATTAACATGTCACCAAATGGAGGACTTATGACAAGTAAAATGACCAAGTCATAACAGACAGGAGTGCTGGCTGTGAAAAACAAAGTTTCACTTGCATCAACAAACCTAAAACCAATTTCCACATGAGAAATACTCACATCAACAAACAACTTCATTCACATTATATGTTTACAAGAGTTCCACAAGCAGAGATTAAGCCACACAAAGAGTGCTAGTTGATGACAACATGGCAGAGTCCCCAGATGCAGTGCCTGTCTGCTGGAGCATCAAACAGCTGTCTTACCTCTTCTCCAAGGTTGGTGCCAATCTCCTCACTGACTCTCTTGGCCACGCTCATGGCTGCCACTCTTCGGGGCTGAGTGCAACCCACCATGCCATAGCTAGTGTAACCATCCTCATGCAGGTACTGAGTGAGCTGGGTGGTCTTCCCACTGCCGGTCTCCCCCACAACAATCACTATGCTGTTGTCCCTGCAGATGCCAGTAAACATGTTGAGACAAAGTTATAGCTCAGTCCAAGAATAACTCATTGCAGTTTTGATGTGTGTGGAGAACCTTTTAGAAAACAGGGGGTAAAATTTGAGGATGAGAGATAAACTCTTGTATCGATACCTTATGATGTTGAGAAGTTGCTGTCTGACGGCAAAAATAGGCAAGTACTGTCTCTGTTCCAGAAGACTCTTCTTCTTTGCAAACTCGCTGCTGGCTTCACTCTTCTCTTTCATGTGGTCTGCAAACTTCTGTTCAGCTCTGTAAGGCAGAAGAATCACCAAACATTAATAGGTCAGGTGGATTTTTAAAGAGCAATTGTGAATTGTCATCTAGATCCAAACTTTGCATAGACTTGTCTGGTCACCTGTAGTCTACTTTGCCATCCTCGCCAACCGCCTTGCCACCAGAGATGTCTTCTTCTTCTGTCTTCTTAATTCCCATGATATCCCCCAGCTTGGTGCCTGCTAATTCCCAGTGTTTGTGCTGTGCCTGAAAAAATAAATATTCATATAACATGATTATGAAAATTAGAGCTTCAGCCTGTAGCTACAAATGCAGATTGCAATTTTTAATTTGTCAAGTTGTTTCACCTCACAGACGTTGCTTTGCAGTTAAAATGTCATTGACTGATCAGGTAAGGTGAATGAATGAATAAATTATTTATTGGAGTGATGAGGTTAGACAGCACTGGCATTATCAACTGGACAGGTGCACACCAACAAACCCCATTAACATTTCTCAACAGCAGAAAATGAAGATCATATCTGCTTTTTGTTTAGTGCTTCACCACATTTCTCCATAAATATGAATCTAGCAATTCATTTAAAATCCTTACTGGTTTTACATTTTATAGTCAGTTTATAAAACAACAATAGCATTACTATGCAGACCTTTATTAGTATCAAAAGAATAGTGCTGCTTCCACCCCACAAAAACCTAAGCATTATGCAAACTTGGCATAATTTTGCATGATTTAAAAGGCTGTTAATTCAAAACATATGGGCAGTCAGCATGGCAGATGTTATTTATATAAAATGGTTAATGCAATCATTTTTGCACTACAGTTATTTTCAAGTGCCTTTACAAAGAAGAAATTAAGCAGAATTTCTGTCTGAGAGGTGCCATTAGTGTAATATTGTCACAGTAATTTATAATTTGCCCTGTCAGACCCGCTCTTAGTTTTAGCTAATAAATCAGCCGAACCTTCTTGCGTTCTTTCTGCTCACGATGTTTACGGACAAGCTGGCTGCCTTTACGAGAGATGATGGCCATGTCTGAGGTCGCATCTTTCACGGGGATGACAGGCTCTGGCTGCAGTAAGAACATAAACACAATTAGGTTAACAAAAAAACTCACTTGTGACAAACATATAACACCTGCGGCATTATTAATACACATAAACTGCAAATCTAGAGACTACAGGCGTTAGATCATGAACTGTTTAGGCCCTGTTTACCTGCTTGGTGAAGACTATTCTTCCATCGAGAAAGGGAGGAACCAGGTTGTGAACCAGCAGGTGAACCTTAGCAGCATTGTCCTCCTCAAAGTCTTCGTCCACCTCCAGCCTCTGCACCACACCACTGGTCAGCATTCGGTTGGTCTCCCACCGCTCATTATCCTAAGACAAGGAACACAGCGTGTTACCAACACAGACAGATACGCTAACAAGACAACTACACAAATAATTACACATAATACACATAATTTCAGTGTGTCCCTGTGCATAAAGACACACACTGATTAGGCTGATAAGAAGCAGTGTGTTGAAGTGTTTGTACCTCGTTAATCTGTCGCTTCTGAGCAGATATTCTTTTTTGCGTCTGCTTCTGAAGGATCTGCTCTCTCTTCTTCACATATTCATCAGAGGTGGAAGTGAAGGGGTTGTGGAACTCATCATAGCCTTCATCCATCATGTACCAATCTCTATCAGCTTGCTGCAAAATGTTGACACAATTAGAAATGTTAAAAAAAAAAAAAAAGTTTTACAAAGATCACGGTTTCTTTGAGGCATAAATGAGGGTTAACTGTGCAGCTCACCTTCTGGTCCTCCTGCCACTGTTCTTTCTCATCTTCGTTATCAAACATGATTCCTCCCTCACCATCTTCTTTCCTCCCTAAAGAAGAGGCAGGATGAAAAATGTCATTAGACAAACAGTGATTAAAGCCTGCACTGTGACAAAAGGGTTTGTTTTTAGAATAGTACCTTTTCCTTGTGATAAACGAGGTGTTGAGCCCAAATGCTTTCTGTCATTGGCCCATTCGTTGTACTTGTATGATGGTGTGGGCAATGGTGTGTCGTCAGGGTAACGGCCTCTGATTGACCTATGCACACAGCAGACAGACATTATGTAAGCATGAAGGCGCATTCGTCTCTGAGCAGCTTAGCTTTTCATGTCAAATGAGAAAAGCAGAATGTACAGTGAGGATTTAGAAAAGCCTTTGATATGCGTAAGTGACAGCACAAAATATAATGTAATCCAGAAATGTGACAATGTGCAGCATGGAGCTGATGTGGTAAAATGTGATTATATCAAATACAAACAGCCATGTTACGAAATGCAAATAACCAGCAGTGGACATTACCGTTGTGAAATCAAGTTTGTGAACAAAACAAAGTTGTTTGGAGAATGTAAGTGCAACCAAGTCCAAACACATGGACTTTATTTCTATAGAAACACTCTCATTCATTCCTGAAGACAGATATGTAGGTAAGCATCTGCTTACAAAATAGAAACCAAAATTTGCATTTTTCACAAAAACCTACAAGACAGCATACAATAACAAACACAACTACACAGAAATACATCTTACCAATTACACAACTGATTTAAAGTATCTTAGACCTACTGAGGGATATATTGAATACTTTGTCTAAGTCTGTTTTCAGAGACAATTATTCTTAGTGCAGCTGAACATAATATTTTGTTATTACAATTCCACTATTTTACAAAATATTTTTCAAGTAAAACTAAGGCTTTGGGAGCAGGAGAATAAAAATGTGAGATACCATGATTAACTGTTGTTTACCTGTCCCTCCTCTCACTCTCTCGGCCGGAGCGATGGCTTCGCTCTGAGCGATCTGACTCTCTGTGAGACGGTGCTGGAGATGGAGACTCCCACTGGGAGTGCCGGGAACTGCCATAACCACTGTCATCCTCTTCCCAGTTTGAGCGTGATGGCGTGAAGGAATCTATGTAAAAACAAAATAAGTTTGGTCAAGTAACTGAAGAAATAAAATCCTTTGTACAAGGAAAAAATTCAGAATAAAAAGCACAAACTACCTCTGGGGCGATGTTGTGGTGTTAGGGGTTCATCTCTCTTACTGCCCCGGCTGATGCGTTCGGACCAGCCATCTCTCTGCGAACGATCACTCCTCTCACCACGCTCTGAACGATCCGACCGACTGCTGCGGCTATGGCTGCTCTCTCGCTCATCTGACAGACAGAGGATGAAAAGTTACTCTCAGCAACCTTGACTGATCTAACATTTGCCATCATTACTGACTGTGCTTGTAGTCTTTTACAATGAATAACTAAAGAAAAACAAATTACTTAATGTTCTGAAATGAAATTTAGAATGTATCCAATTTTAGAATCATACAGTACAGATAAAGCAGGCAGATCCCCCTCTTTGAGAGACTACTACCTGCAAATGTTTGCAACTTTGACTTGGTAAATGATGCTGGACAACAATCAAAAGTCGCATTAAAAAAAGAGTGCTGTTCTGTCACATGACTAAATAATCTTTAGATTCACCTCTTTCACTCCTTCGGTCTCTGCCCTTATCTCTGCTCCTTTCTCTGTCTCTGTCTCGGTCTCTGTCTCTACTCTTGTCCTCTTTGGAGGAGGCGTAGACACCGTGCTCACGTCTGTCTTTCTCTCTCTGCTGGTGTCTGCGACGGAACTCTTCACTGACCCCTCCCGGATTAGAGGGCGTCTCTGAGCCAGTCACACGATACTTCCTGTTGGAAAGACTAAAAAGAAAGTATTACACATTAAACATTCTCTAAATATTTGTACATTACTAGAGTTAACTAAATAATCAATGAGTACAAGGGGCACAAAGAAAACATTAGAAACAAACAAGCAGTGATAATGTTCTAGATTCATTTTTGTTTTGTAAGTGCTTTAACAAAACCCCTAAATGAGGATGCACATGTACAACGCAACCCAAAGTAAAATAATTATGAACACAAACAAAATATACCACACAATTGTGAATTAATCCAAAACATTTTCCTAATTCAGCCCAGTATAAATTTAGTCACTTTCCATCGATTTCATTGCGTTATTATTTAATTCAACGGTTATTACTAAATGTTATTTTAAATCCTGTCATTTTTTATTGCAAGAGGCATTCTGAAATATTTATTCATTCATTCATCTTCTAACCCGCTTCATCCTGCACTCAGGATCACGGGGGTGCTGGAGCCTATCCCAGCTCTCTTAGGGCGAAGGCAGGGTTACACCCTGGACTGGACGCCAATCAGTCGCAGGGCCACATTGAAGACAGACAACCATTCACACTCACATTCACACCTAAGAGTAATTTAGATTCTCCAGTTAACCTAACCTGCATGTCTTTGGATTGTGGAAGCACTGATGCTTACCTCTCCTTCTTCGCATCACTGTTTTTTTCATCGTCTTCTTCATCAGACCCAGAGTCACTTTTACCCTCCTCCCAGTCCTTGTAGGAGGAAACCTTTGACTTCTTTCTGTGTCTGTCATCGGCACTAGCATCCGTCTGCTCCTTGCACTCGCGCTCCTTCCTTTTCTGTGCTGCCAGCAGATCGAGGCCCAGCAAGGAGGTGCGTGGAGTGGGTGCACGAAACACATGGGGCTCTGCAGCTGCACTCTTCTTCTTTACGATCAGTCCACCAACTTGAGCAGAGGGGTCAGTCCCTTCCAGTCTATGCATGGACACATCGTCATCCATTATCTGTGGGGAAATAATGATGTGTGCAGAAGATGAAAATGTGTAAAGCTAAAAACTTGCTCCTATTGACAACACCTGTAGAGCTTCTCTTTTGGGTATTGCTGAACTTTGGCTGCAACTAACTATTAATATTAATCATTAATAATTCTATCAATAATAATCAATAAGGGGAACAGAAGAAAATCAACATTCACATTGGAAAAGTGGAAACTCGTCTTTTTTGGCATTTTTGCTTAAAAAAAGACTTGGAATGGATAATTTCTTGCAGATTAAATTTCTCTCAGTCAGCTATTGATTAACTGTGTCAGCTGCAATTAGCTATAAAATTAGCAATAAAAAACCGAAACAGGAAAAAGAAACTTTAATAAATCACAAGAACAAGTAATAGGTAGTCAATCCTGTCAGTCTAATTCATCTAATACTACACTGAACTTTGTGTCAGTTTCTGACCCTGGACCAGTGGCATGTAAGATTATAAGCTTTTACTTTTAATGGATCATGCTTTTAAATCTTGAATCAAGGATCTTGAATCATTCACACACTATCAACATTTTTTGGCTTCTTTTGTGACCTAATCACTTCGTATGTTTGTCCAAGGTTACAGACAGGCGCATAAAACAATGCATTCATAATACTGCCTTTGTTTATCCCCTATTAGGTTAATTTAAATTAGATTTACCTCAGACAGAGCAGCTGGCGGTGGCGGGCCAGTGAGCTTTACGGCTGTACGTCGAGCAGGCCGGGCGGGAAACGTGAAACTCACAAGCTGCGAGTAAAAACAAAGCTCCAGTAATGGTCACATAAAGAGTCCACGATATGAATAACCACTGACTATCACCAAAAAGCATTTACACAGTGTCTGTCGTACACTAAACGCGTATGTTTACAGACAAGGGAGCAGCCATTGCCGTCCCACAATCCTTAGCGGCGGCAAGGAAAAAAAGTCTTTCAAACTTTATTTAAACAGGCTTCGTTAACAGAGAATGAAGTAGAGTAATCACACAGGACGAAGAAAGCAGATAATAATAGGAAAATGTTAGCAATAAATACAAAAATAAATTAGATTTAAAACTGCTGTATAATTAACCTTCAGGCTTCCCTTTAATTTACTACCCTCTTAAGACCTTAAGGACAAAAATGTCCACTTCCAAAAAACTGCTATAAAA
>JBAJHX010000001.1:24899370-24918279 GCA_037176925.1 Amniataba percoides
TTGAGGATTTTAACCCCTTAAATGCCAGTTTGATTACATGATGTCAGTGCTGTTATTTATGAAAAAAACACAAAAAAAATGTTATTTTCCATATAATTTTACTTCACATAGAAAGGCCTAAAAGTGTGTGATTTGGTTAAAGAGAGTTCAGAAGTGCAGTAGCTTTTTGGAATTTGACTATTTTTTCCAACTTTCCCTGAATCAGAAACCAATTAATATCTTGTTTTGTTGTCTTTTATTATTATCACATACAGTGATACTGCATGAAATTCAGGTAATGGAAAAACGAGAGAAAGAGATGTGTCTGGCGAGGTCAAGAAGCCACAGGCTTATCAAACAATATATTTCAGTGTAAAACAGGCAAATAACAACAGACAGTAAAGGAAATATAAGTTAAAAAAAAGGACCTAATGTAATTAGGAAAAATACAAAACAATATTAGACTATCTACACAGACGTCCAAGAACTGAGCACAACCAAGCCAGTAATCTAAAGAGGCATGAGGGGGCGCCTTTTTCCAAGCCTTGTCAAAGGGAGGCCCACCGTCTCAGACTTTAAAAACCCATGATCTGGAAAATACTTTCAGAAAAAAATTATAGAAAGAAACTGATAGTGACTCTAAAAACATGGCAAGGTTCAAAATATTATGACTGCTGTAGATAATGGGGAAATTTGTTCTTTAAAAGACTCACATGCCAGAAAAAAATCTTGTTGTGTAGGTGACAGGAGATGGTGGGCGCTAACCTGGAAAAGTGACTCTTCATCTAAAAAAATGTTTTTATGGTTTTGCCACCCCTTTTAAAACTATAACCACCCTGACCACATCATCAGTGTTAACAAGTAAATAAACATGGTTTAAAAATGCAGTCATCAAAGTTGAGGTCAGTCATCAACAGTTCCACCAGATCAATACCATCAAGTAAAAGCTTTAACTTATATAATATTCAGCCATTTAATGATAAAACCACAAAACACAGTGAAGAAAGTTTCATGACTTAAATTGTAAAAACATGGACAGAACTGCATTTGTTGTGTCAATCACGGGAAGGCAGGAATTTCTATTTAATCAGTTAATCCTCCTATAATGCTTTGTTTGGATTCTTAACCTCTCTGCCGCACAACATTTCGTGTGTAGAGTCACTTGGGAGGTTGTAGATCAACAGATTGTGTTGGTATGAAGAGGTATTCAGGCACACTGTTGGGCAGGGTCGGTGACAGGGTTTGAACCTTGTACAGGCAACAAGTGTTTACTGCATGAGCAGAGATAATCTATCTGATGGGTTAGTTGGACTTAAAGTTATATTGCTTGTTGAAAATGGTGTATTTTCCTTTTATGTGTCCTCTAAGAGAAAGAGGTAGGTTATTGCCAAGTATACACCTGAATGTGGCTTCAGATGACATAATCCAGACTATGCATGTGAAGTATATGGTGAAGCAATCGCTAAGAGCATATGTATGTGACCCTATCTTGTGCAGATATCCTGACGTATCAGTTGCATACATGTGTTTCACAGGCCCCCTATCAACACAGAAATAGGCACACAACTCATCCCTATATGTACTATTGTAAAATCACTTATTTTTCCTTTAAGTCAATAAAAAAAAAATGTCATGGAGTCATATTAGAATATACCATACTAAAGTAATTTTTGCCTATCAGGGCGATTCTCTGTTTTACCTAATACAGTTCTCACATTTGTGTACACACTGTATGAGGGCCTCTTTAAATTATTAAGATGTGCAGAAGACCATGTAACATTAAGTGAACTTTTCTAAAATGCAGCTATGTCATATGGATTACCAATATTTGTTTCAGGCTTTCAGAGTTCTATCTATTGACAAGTGATCCCACTCTTCCCGAATGTTTTTACTTTATATTTGCAGGACATATAATAACCTATTTCTATCGTCAGTTAATGCAAACATTAACATTTGACAGACCGTTTTTAAATCAATTTATTTCCACGTTTTTATGAACTGGCACGGGCACTACTGATCGACCGGAAGTGGTGTCAACTATTGCAATTGTTTAAAATAGCCTCAAATAAAAAAAATGGGAAGAAATGGGACGAAGGGCACGTAAAAATTACGCTACGACACTTGAAACAGGAATACGTGTGTGCGTAAGAGCGACAACATTCGCGAACGCTCTCGTCTCGTGATCATCAAGTGGTCGATGTTGATTGGTCGGCGCTCCCAAAGTCGCCGTCTGATTGGTCGACCGACGTCTATGCGCTTGGTGGTGAAGAGACCGGCACGGCATTGGTCAGTTTCACATGTCTGCTGATGTGCCGGTTTAAGCTGTTTTTGATTTCGTAACCCGACATTGGTTAGCATTTGTGTGGTAGTACTGTTGTTTATGTTAGCTCGCGTCAACTGTGACATAAGGGAGGTCGCGTTTGACCGCAGGCGGATCTGTACGTCGTGAAGTGGCGTCACGTCCACACCTGGCTAACAGAAGCTAACGTTAGCTAGCCGCTCAGCTAGACACAGCTCATTTCCATAGTCGTGAGAATGGGTGAGGAAATAAACGACAACCTCATCGACACAAGCAATGGACGTGCCACTAATGTTGAGGAGAACGGCGAGGCGGCGGAGGGGGGAGTGAAATACTACACATTAGAGGAAATAAGAGTACACAACATGAGCCACGACACATGGCTCATCATCCACGATAAAATATACGACATCACTAGTTTTCTTGAAGAGGTAAGAAATACAGGCGTCTGGAGGTGCAAAATGTTTGTTAGCTTCATGTATTGACGTGTAATGTTTGCTGTCGGTCTTCTCTCAGGGAGATCAGAGTTTGTATCCTGTTAGTTTGAAGTCAAATAAGGTTGCACCAGATATGTAAACCAGAAAAACTTTCACAATACCAAAGTGAATTATTAGCCAGTTATCTAACAGCTAACGCAAGTGAAGTTCTCCGTGACATTATTGTTACCTATCCTTTTATTTAAGTAAAAAAAAGTCCTTTACTAAATATATACATTAATACAGTGTGTTACTGTAACTTTTCTTCGGCCCCTGTCAGAGTCTTAACATTGTTATAAGCAGTTTAAGGGCATTCATGTTGTACATCACGTTGGAAACATTTTAATGCTGTAGCTGTTCTCACTTTGTAACAAGTAAGAATGAGTTGAATGTTAGAAACTGATAATATGAAGCACATGATCAGTGTATCTTACTGTGTGTGTGAAATCACAATTATCAGAGTAACTGGTAACTTTAGCTGTCCATTGTGGAGGAACAAAGCACATTATAGTAGTAGCAATTAGCATTCAGTGGAAATGCTTCATAGGTCAGTACATCAAATTTGCAGTTCTTGTGAAACTGATGGCACTTTGTTAGTTTCCACCATAGTGACTCCTGATTTCAAGTATTTAAAGAATTTCCCCTTGCTTTGGGGAAGTCAGTAGGTTAATCAGTTATTGAAATTAAATGTATGTAATGAACTAAGTATGGGGCAAACAATAAATTAACTTTCTCAACAGTGTGTTTCACAATTCTATGCTTTCAGCATCCGGGAGGCGAGGAAGTTTTGCTGGAGCAGGGAGGTGCAGATGCCACAGAGAGCTTTGAGGATGTGGGTCATTCCACAGACGCCAGGGAGATGCTCGAGCAGTACTACATTGGGGAGCTTCACATGGTAAGATGAGGCCTCTGTGAACTCTGAAAGATCCGGTTTCCTGTCTGTTGATGATGTCCATTTGTGAGAAGTTTAACTTCACTTTCAAATTGTGAAGTTAAACTTCTCACAAATGATTATCACTGCTTTAGTCTCAGCACAATCACTCTGTGTCACCAGGTCTCTTTGAGAAAAATAGAAATCAAATGGTAATTGAATTGAAAGGTCCTTTAGGCAAGGTTGTCATTTGAGCACTAGTTCTGTAATCACAGAGAAAGTATCAAATAGCTAAAACTTGTAGACACTCCTACAACATTCGGCCTAGACTTCCAGCTTTAGTTATTTCACTGCCCATCGTTAAGAAAAAATGTGTAAATATTTAGGGGTGGTCTTCCAAGTAAACTGATGCTCCAGTCATAGATGATGTGAGTAGGAAAGCATGTGGTCAGCACAAAAGAGTGGCTGCAGAAAACCTTTTCCTGGGTGATAAAAGCATGACTGTATGCCTTAAGACTCATTGTGGGCACACGAAAGAACATGAAGCAACAAATTCTACAGTGTGATGAAACAAAAACTTTTAATGGTGTTTAAGGATAAAACCATTATCTTTCTGGTGTGTGTATACATTGAATATGGTATGATCTTAGTGTTTTTGTTATCATTACCACAATTAAAAGGTCACACCTTCTCAAGTACACCTTAAAACAATGCAATAGTCAGGAGCCCATATAAATACTGAAAAAGTTTTTTTTGCTCACATAATCATTGCCCCCGTTTGTACAGGTCATTTTAAAATCTCTCCTAGTCAACTGAGTAGTTTATCTGTAGGTCACATAAGGCCTCAGCAGTCGGAAATATTTAATGAAATAAATGCAGTGGGTTGTCTTCCAAAGTTCATGTTCAATATGAAAGACACACTGCTTTGCATCAGTCGGTGTATTAACATTATTATATTATTGACAGAATTCACAAGATTGTAGAGGGTGGAAACTGTCATTGCTGTCTGTCTGCTGTTTGTCAGTATACCACACAAAATGTTTACATGTTGTCATATTTAAACTAGCAGATTCAACTTTTCAAACAACACATGTGATTGTGCTTAGCAGCTTTCAGCTGCTTTTGTTCCTCACATCTTTTCTTCAAACTTGACTGCTGTGGAAATATCACACCTTTGGTCTTAATGTGACTATCAGCAGGATGTTTGATATTATGTAGGCTAACTAATTCATATTTGAACGTTACCATTGGGCATATATACAAACATTTTAATTCATATGAATACATCTCAGTTTTGATTAATATGTACTCCCTGAGAAGGCAACTTCTTTATTGTTATTTATTTATGAGTGTCATCAGCTGCTAAGTAAAGACAGTAATACTGATTTAATTATTTTCCTTGCAGGACGACAGAAAGAAGGAGCCAGCAAAGGTAAGGCCTTTTATCTGATTATCTGATCCTGACTTAACTACAACAGAGGAGTCATTGAATATAATTTACTATGTTGATAGATTGTTCCTAAATCATTGTATGTCTTTTTTTAATATGTGTCATTTTTTTATGTGTTGCAGGTGGTACATGACACAACTTCAGGAGACTCCAGGTGAGTTATGATGATGCACACTGTGTGTCAAGCTCCTTGTTAACTGTCTCTTGCCGCAAACATTAACCACTTTCTCAGAAAGTGCATCTGGAAATAGGAAGTGATAAGAAAAACATGGAGAAAGGGGAAAATGATTGTATAGACTCCCTCTAAATGTGTGAGAACAACTTCTGATACATACAGGTTTCTGTATTATTGATTAACGTTTTTTAAATGATAAACATGAACTTCTAATTGGAGAAAAAAGCTACAAGCCATTCTAATTAATATATTGTTAAATAATATAGTTTTCCATCAGTTGTTCACTTAAATTGCTCTGGCTAAAAAGATTTACACTTGATTTGTTTTTTATTCCCAGCGGCTCCTGGACCACGTGGTTGATACCAGCGATTATTGCAATTGTTGTTGGTGTCGTGTATCGTTTCTACGTCTTTGAACACAAGTCCTCTTGAGTTCTGCCGTTCTGTTTTCATCTTATTCTTTTTCATCTGGAGGCCTTGAAATGTTTGACCAAAACCTCCTCACACTGAACGCACACAATTGGGAACGTGTGCGTCTTCTGCAACAAGAAAAAGGAGGGGAGCAGTTTGATAAAGTACTTTGGTCCTTGTCCGTCTACATAGAGCGCACCAAATAGACAGTTGGGCGGAGACTTTATTAAATTGTCTGCCATCAGTTTTTTTGTATTTCATTGTCACTATGCCTGTTGTCATTAATGTTAAATGTTGTCTTTAATGTAAGTTTCCATATGCATTTGTCCCAGTTTAGTCTCTTTACGTTTATTGCCCATTTGCCTGCTCAGAGAAAGGTTTTCTACAGCCTGATTTACACACACCATTATCGCACAGATGGAAACATTGAAAGAGATGTTAGTATGCAGGATGGTGGTGGAATCAGGATAATAATTGTGACCATTTTACTTTTTACACTGAATTATAACTTCTAACTCCTAATGCATTTTCTTACTTTTAATAAAGCAAGAAATGTTACTGTTGTCTGTTGGTAAGAACCATGAGTTTATTCCATTCACTCCTTACAGCTTAAGAAATGCTTGATTGCATTTAGCACTTGGTTGTAAATGCACACTGAAATGATATAATTTCAGTGTCATTTCTTTTAGTCATTTCCCTTTCAACAGCAGCAGTGAATTGTATCATATCTGTGGTTATTTAAGTTCTGACTGGTCCATTTTTTTCTACAGTTTTCTTGTCAGGAATTTGTGTAACTGTTCAAAATACTTGATCAATATATTAATATAAATTTCTGTAGTATGTAATAATACAATAATATTTTATTACCCAGATATAATAGTTAACAGTGAATGAATGAATGAATGAATGCCCATGAAAGAAGAGCAGACGTTTATTTGATTTTTCTGTTAAATTTTATTGGTCTTCACTATGCCATTTGTTATTTAACTGATGCTTTTTGTTTCGTTGTAATACATCTTAATCCTTTGTTTTGGGGAGTTGTACTGGTCCAGGTCACTGGGGAGATTGAATGGTCTTGAATGAAGTCAGCCAGTTGTTACTGGAGCCATAGATGGGTGTCTTTCAGGCTGCAGTTTGTCATAATGCATATTTAATTACCTATTTTTAAATTGTCTGGGTTGCTGTTCAGATTTAGTCTCTGTTAAGTATGTTTTGGATTACATTATATTTGCATTTCTAAAATCACTCATTATTGAATATTCTGCAACAGCCATTACATACATTACTTTCAGCAAGGCATGTGTATATTACAATATATTAACAATTTATATCTGTCAGTTCACAAAAGTAAAGACATTCAGAATAGGACCTGCTGCTATTTTCTTTTCACGTGACAAAGCTTTTACTTGCAAAATTCTGTCGTTTGACTTTGAACTCGATATCTCTTTGCATTTCAACTGCCATTTCCTGTCATTAAAAGTCTCTTTGAATAAAATGAATCTTTCAGAAAGTTTAATTGGCTACTCATTGATTCAGTGTGTGAATAACACAGAAGCTATATGTGGATGTATATGGTATGTTATTTGTACATATTAACCACAATAAATAATAAAGATCATCATTTATAAATATATGTTTAATTCACTGGTTTGGAGATTCACTTTTGTCAGAGAAATGTAACAATGTGCAGAAAAATGAAGGAAAATATGTAATAGTTAATATTCAAAGCCTTAATCCAGACTATTGACTAAAGTAAATTGTCTCCTAAGTACGGTTTGCTATACCTGTAAAAAATGTGTTAAATATCAATTAATGTAGAAAGAAAACAATCTATTTAAATCTACTTAACCTATTTAAAATATGACTGTTTAACAAGATGAAATTATTCCAAGAAGAACAGATATCTTCATTTAATAAAAGCTTGATGATAAAAATGTGTCTTGAATAGAGATATAAACACTGAGTCTGTACAATGAAGTTATTCTGATCACAAAGGGGCAGACAAAATAATGACAGTCTAACCTAGAGAACAATGATCGGTATGTCGGCCAAAGAAGACCGATGAAAACTAACCTCAGCTCTTGATAAACCCATTGTTGTTGAGACCTGCCACAAGTTTAAAATGACGGGGTGATCCTGGCAACAAGGAACAAGCCCAAACACAAGCAGCAGTGTAGCTGGGCCGCCCATGATGGCAGCCGCCCAGAAAACAACTCCACTCACACACGTCACTTTGTCATTACACGAGGCAGCTACAGCCAGTGGAGCTCCCTCTCACAGTGTCACAGCCTGGTGTCCTGTGAGGACCCCACTGTTAGCTCACTCATCATACGTCTGACTGTCCCTGTTTCAATCCTGTCTCAGTCCATTATGACAAAGATGTTTAATTGTACTGGTAAATATCTACAATTATCCAGTTCTCCTTTTTATTGAAATATTCATAAACCCAACAGTGGATAGGACGTCACGGCAGCACTGTGCTAATTTGAAAAGCAATTCAGACATGAAAAATTTAACAGCTGGTTTTAATTTCACTCTGTTGTCCTGCTCTTGGCTACAGTAACGTGTTCATTCTTATTCGGATGACCAAAGACAATGTGCTCCTTAAAAAAATTACATTCACATCCTGGCTGCCTACCATAGTAACACACTCATGACAGCAAGAAGAGAGTCAAGTCCACTTTTCCTGTTTTACAAGGTGGCATGCAAAAAAGCAGAACTGAATGACCCTGATACTTTTTACATACTGATTAATGTAAAAAAAAGTACACTATGGCAAGTGACAATGTGGTTTTACTCTTATACTGTCATGTCTTACTCTCACAGTTTGTTTGTCTTAGATAACCATTTCACGGTGTGAAACACACATAAAGTGGGTAACACTTGAGTCCTGCATACGCTTGCTCCTCTCGGCTACTTTTCCCGCGGAGAGGAGCAGGAAGCAGTGATTGAAATTAAAGCCTTTCCATCTGCAACCTCCACAAGAGCCCTCACAGCACAGAGTGGCCATGGCCGGCACACCACAGCGAGCACAAATCAACACCCAGTGATTCATCCTTTCTAATCAGGTGGGGTATATCAAGAACTGGATGTCCTCTTGTTACATAAGTCGAATCATTCTTTTAAAACAATGAAGCATTTTAGTTATTCTTAAAAGACTGATGAAAATGATACGTTCCCTGCTTGTGTTGGGTTTCTTAGAAGAACATCAATGCCACCACCAACTTGGTTAAAATACACACTCAGTAATATAAATTGACAGCAATTAATCTTATTTAGTGCCACGAAATATTACAAACGGACTGAAGTTTAAAAATTGTCGTTTTTTTCACCATGCCATTCTCATTGTGGACAAAAGGTGGCACTGCAACCTCAAGATGTTTAAATGTCAGCTGTGTCTGTTGGCCTTTACCACAAACAGTGGGAATATGTATATTAAATCTTACTTGTGCGCCCACTCCAGTACATTTATCACGTAATTCAGCTGTGTTTATCTCCAGGTTTTCATGGGCATGGAACAGCGGAGCAAAAACAATGCTGTCACACATGGTGGGAAAGACATTATGCAATAATGAAAAAACAACCTGCAACACTGTTGCTGTGATAGTGTGATACTGATAAAGAGATGGTTTGAAATAATATCTAGAGACAAATATACTGGCAAAACTAACATGGGGCCGCTGTGTGCAAACATCTGGGCTGATTTTGCACTCCTGTCTGTCTGAAACAGCTTGTCACTTGTTTGTTTCTTTTGTGATCCCAATAAGCAATATTTAGAAATTATTTCAAATTCCCATTTTTTTTCTTAGCATTTATTGCATTGGCCATTTTACATCCATGTCAGCCTTGATGTTGCAGCAATTATGAGCAGACAGACTGATGAGCTCTTTTGAGACAGCATATTGTGTCTGTGGGAGTACATGAAGCCCTCAGATAGACATCCTTCCCCATGACTGAATCGCCTGTCATCCTCAAGGAGAGCTGAGGCTGCTAATGCACAACACTCTGGCATTTCCTGAGAGACCAAAAATCTCAAACGTCTGGAAAAACACTTATGGATGCTGCAGGGAATATACGTGATCTCTGAAAAGTGCTTCGAGTCGGTCAAAGAGGTCACCTATACATGGAACAGATATTCAGTGTCATTTGTGTTACACAGGACAATGTTAAATTCTTCCTTTGTTTACTTAGGCAGGCAGGGATTCTGTGGTAGTGGAGACACACCCGCATACAGAGAACCAGTGTCTGAGGTGGGAATCCCGAGAGGCTTTTGCAGCTTTGACAACAGGCTAAAAGGTTCACGAAACACTCACCTCTCAAAATAAAAACATTCCCAACTTTACTTTTTTTCTGAAGGACTTACAACCACAAAAAGATTAAATACTCTTGGGAAATAAAGTCCAATTTCCCCCCCTGTCGAGCCATGTTTCGCAGCCTGGGTCCACAGCCTGTGTTTCTTCACGTCACTATGACTTAACATCCTAAAGACACCAGTTATTGTACAAATAGCATGAACTTATCAAATGTATATACAAATTAGACTTAATACTATTTTACATGATATAATTATACATATGCCTCATTTCAATGGCTGTACTAATTTGAAAGCAATATGGTCATCACATCACTTTACATATATTAATGAAGCATGTGTGTTATCATTTGTCCTTCTAATCTTATTTTTTGCTAAACTAATGCTACCTGACTGACAAACAAGTTATTGTCCTCATATTTTTATACCGACCTGTTGCTCGCCCTTCATCTGTAAAAACACCAGGCACACAATCGATCGAATTTCTACCCACTATTATTCAGAGGTCAAAACATCATGTTCTCATCTTCTGATTATTTTCAATCATGTAACTCCAAATCCCCGGCTCAACCTGTTATCTAACATGGTGACGGTAGGTAGTCATTAGCATAAACCAGTTCAATTTATTCATTTTAAACTGAAGAAACTGAACACAGTGCGAAAACTTTGCCAAAATCAACTGACATTTCACATGTGCAGGAATTATAATAAATAACTACAAACATGAGGTCTTTTAATGTTTAATCACCTGTAAGTGCTAATGAGAAACATGTTTTACTTTCGACAATTACGCCACACCAGACACAGCTGGAAGATGGCAGCATCTGTTAGACTAATAAACAACTTTGACAATACAGAAAACTTTTGAGAATCTCATCAAGTTAACATTGAGAAATTATTAAAAATGCCAGATGCAAACAGTGAGAGACTTTCAGTTGTTCTGAGTTTGTTGCTCATCTAATCTCTGCATGCTGTTTTTAATGTACTGTTTCAGTTATATAATGCCTACACTGTGATACAATGGTAGGTGAGGAAATGAATTCATTTTCAGTTCTTATTTCAGGCCCACAAACACACACATTACATAGCCTATTATAAAACAGCATGGGTAATGCATGTAAAACAAACTGAACTTCCATTTCTAAATTAGCACCAGTTAAAGCTCTCTGAATTATATTCATAGATACTGTATACTCTAACATTTTTTTTTTCATATTGAGGAAACATTACGTGAAATTCTATGTTTTTTTTATTTTCCAACTCCATGTTCTTCAACCAAAACATGATCATTTATTAATGAGAAAAACTAATCTACAAGTGTTGTAGAGGAGTTTGCTGCTCTACGATCCACCTGACCCGAGGATTTGGAGAGATGTCCACAGCATACTGAAGCACTGATGTTCACTGACTGCTAGCAGACCATGCTCTGTTTTGTCTGACAAGGCAGAGCAGCTCATGCAGCAACATGGTGTCTTAGGAGTGAACAACTTTATGAGACTCAGGTGCTGTGAATAAGTTACCTGGCTTGTTCTTATGTCATGTGGAGTGCAGCAGAACACTTATTTGCTAATGTCTGTGAAATACCCAACTCAGATTGACGACACAATTCAAAGGCATAATGCTTTATTTCATAGATCATCCATAAACCATACATCTATACATTATCAAACATTATTTGTATATTATTTATAAAAGTAGGAATTTAGAAAAAAAAGATTTATGCATACAAAAAGGTCATGATTAAGTTAGCCATGTTTCTCAAACGATCAAGACCGTCTGATGCTCAATACATTTTAGATCATAACTGCATGTTAGTGGGGAGGCCACCATACTAAGCAGCAACCCAAATGCTAAAATAAGCTGCATAAAACATTTCTGAATTTCCATTTATTTTGCATTATTTTGAAAAACTGCATTATTTATTAAATCAAGTTCATCCCTGACAGTCAACTCTATTCAGACAAAGGTGACATGGGCATTCCCAAGCTGAATCCACGCTGAAGTAGGAGATACAGAGAGGAAAATCATCGGCTTAATATCTCAAAATAAACAACCACAGCCTCAGAAGTTACCCAAGTTATCTCTTGACGGTGCAAATGTGGTGACCTTTCTACGGTGGTAGCTGCTTAATTACTTTTTCCTTGCATACACTGAAATGCCGCGACTTAAAGGTTAACTTCTCCCAGCTGTTATATGCCAAGGTCTTCGACGCACCATTTGAATGGAGGCAGAGGGAGATGGCCTCAATCCTTCAAAGTGCTTGTAATTGGATAGTGATGTTTGTGTACAAATGTCTCATATGAATAGAGGTCTGAACATCAATTTCTTGTGATGGACTTATTGATTAACCTCAAATGTGTGAAGTGAAATATTTTGACCTCAAAGTCTAGATATATAACAGCTGACACTATAAAAAGACTGATTGTATAGCTGTACGCAGAGTAATGACAGGTCTATCTGGGTCACCGACAAGATTGATGACAAAGTATAAAACAACTAAAAAATGTGGTTTAAGAGGCCGTCTCTGACAGTAAATCAAATCTTGCTGCATGAGTAAAACAAAAAATCCAAGTTTCAAATTGAATCTGTGTTCCAGCAAACTTAACACCACTGAACACTGATAAAACATAAAAAAAATAAGAATATAATTAATTTAACTCAAATTATGATGGTATGGACTGTACAGTGTTTATTTCAAATACTTGCCATCACCAGCCTGTCTTAGTGTCAAACCATTTGCACTGCAACTAGTATGACCTATTACTCCTTTTCTTACCCTCGATATGTAGGGATTTATCACTAACTCCTCTTCAGTCGACGAGCCCAGCTCAGCACATGTCCTAAGCCAAGGTCACCAGGGTGCAGGTGGAGGATACACTCGAGGACCGCTCATGGACGCTGTTGTTATTGTTCATAAATCCTGACACAAACTGTGTCTTTGAAGGGCTGCAGCACCCAAGGGTGTCAGCCAGTTCGGGGCAGAGGGCCAGAGACAGCCTCTGGAGGACAAGGTGGAATTTCCTGCGGAAGCTTCGATTTATCCAGAAGTAGAAGATGCAGTTGAGGAAACCATTGGAGGTTGGCAGCCAAACCACCACAAACTCAATCCACTCTGGTACGCTGCTGCCCGAGATTGCTGAGGGAAACATGGGAGACTGAAGTGAGGCAAGTATCCACAGCACAGCAACAACAGTTAATGCAGGACAGAGGCTTCTGGCTGACCTTTTCTTGACCTTTTTTATGAAAGGGTCACAAATGAAACAGTCAATCTATCATCACTTTTGTGATCATGCACAAAAATATTACATTTGCTTTTAAAGCTACTGATGAGCTTGTAATACATCAACTGATAATAGCATTAAAAATCCCCCCGGAGATGGGAGACTTGCCCTTAAGAGTGATGAAATGAATCCATCTTAACATTTATAGTCTGGATATAAAAGTACAAAATGAACTGATAGATTTGGTGGAGTGGGCTTCACAGTGAGGCTCACTGGTGTTTGGACGGCAGCACACTTTGAAGTCCCAGTTAAGACTGTCAGCTTCATTTTGCAGGGATTTTCATCCATATCAGATGAATTACGGCCCACTTTGGGAAAGGTCTTCACTTCTAAAAATATTCAGCTGTGACTCCACTCTCTGTCTTGATTACTCCAAGATGGCACATGGTTGGGGTAAATGAGAAAGAAAGTCAGAAAAGGTCTGAGTCATAAAACTGGCCTTGAATCAGTACATTCATGCCCAGAATCACATAAATAACTTTGACAGCTATTTCTCTCATGATATCCATGGAGAAATAGCTATTAAATGTACATTTCCTTAATGGCAAATTTATCTCAGGTCTTATCTCAGATATTGAAATGCCTTGAGTTATCTTTAGCATAATGAAATACTATCATCATCATCATCAACAAAGCCCCTGTTGAAATTTGACAGTCTCCTAGTTCTCTAACATGTGACCCAAAACAGCATAAATATAAAAAGCCATACACAGTGATGACCTGTTGTCTAGCTGCATTTTACACTTCTCAGTCCTTGTATATATGTATCTACTGGCTCCATAACCTATTTTATCAAAAAACTTGCCACACAAAGTGTGTTGCCAGAGCAGTTTTCATACATTTCGCAACAATAAATACCATCTAGTCTGGACATACATCAGCAGGATGCATGAGCGCCAACATTTGGCAGTTTTCTTCATTCTTCACTGTGGTGTGGAGCAATAAAGTACAACTTTCTCAGATGATTATGGGCTGCTTGATGCAGGAGAGGCTATGTACATATATCTATATGAATGTATACTTATGCAGTTAGATTTCCGTTGTAGGTCAGGATCATGATTTTGCACATACTGAAAGTTGAACACTTTTTCTTTGTGCTTAATTTGCAGACTAGGGACAAACAAAATGTTCTCACTTTGACTTGTGCAGGTAAATTTGACCTTTTATACTATGCTGCTATGAGCGGTGATCTGTAGACATCCATCATGGACATCCAGGAGAGCCTTAAGGGTCTGTCCATCTATTATCCTCACTGATGGGCTACTGCATGTTAGAAGCTATTCTCAAATAGCAGTGTCAACAGATTTAGGCAACGAGTGAGACCCTTTCACTTTCTAAAGATTTCCTTCCACACTTTAAAGGTTTATTCCCTCTGACCCATTGCTCACCATTGTAGATCATAGCTGCCATGCAGGGTGTCCAGCAGGTGTAATAGGCCGCCATCACAGGCACGAGCACCCTGGATGCCACGTTGCGCCTGCTGCGATGTGTGCAGCCATATTTGCGAAGTTTCAGCCTCTGTCTCTTGGCGGCACACCACACTCTCAGGTTTGCATATGTCATGACAATGGAGCAGGGGAAAAAGATTAAACCTGTCAGGCTGAGGGAGTACGCGACATTGGTGGAGTAGGACGGGTTGCAGACGAGGGATGCAGTGGAAAAATGCACCTCGATGATGCCTCCTGGAAATGATATTGGCCACAGTAGGAAAAGGGGGAAGCACCATGCAAAGGCGATCAGGAGCAGAGCCCTTCTTCTTGTCATCAGAGACGAGTACTGCAGCGGGTAAAAGACAGCCACGTACCTCTCCAGGCTTATCGTGGCCAGGGTGTACATGCAGGTGGAGTAGACCGTAGCATTGCAAAAGGCCACGATGTGACAAAGGGCGTCCGGCCCTGTGGTGTAGTCCTTTAGCAGACTCACCCAGAGGTTCAAGGGCATGACCAGCAGTCCAAACGCAGAGTCTGCAGCAGTGAGAGAGAGGAGAAAGTACCGAGAGTTTCTTGACCAACCAGCCACGGAGGATGTGATAACCAGGAGAACCGCAATATTTCCCAAAGTGATCATCACGCCCAATACGATTATTATGCTTACTTTGAGGGAACGGTGGGTCAGCTCCTGCAGTCTCTGAGGGTCCACACCTGACAGGTTGGAGTCGTCAGAGGTGGAGAGGTTAAGTGTCGGGTACATTTTTCCTCCTTAGAGTGCCATGAATGCAACCAAAACATAAGGCATGTGGAGACAAAAAAAGTTTTGGAGGACGCAAAAGATGTGTGCAGAAATGTTACAGGTTAGAGAGCAGAGCAGCAGCTGCTGGGAGACTTTCACCCCAACAATCAGAGGCACACCTGCTGTAATCAGTGCTGGGTGTTACTAGTGGCCTCTCCCAACATCCACTGCAACAGGATCACCTGTTCTTAGTGTCAAAATCACTCCTTTGTTATTTTGACTATTTTCATTTAACCATGTACACTGTTTTTATTATTTTACTTTTGTAGGTGCTGCTTTCAGCAGTGGTTCATTGTGTTTCTACACTGGGTAAGGTACTCTTGCCAGCACAATTTTTTGTAAGATATCTATATGAGATATAAATAAAGACTTGAAAAATCATTCCAAAGAGAAAAACCACAATATAGACTAGAAATGGCAGGTACGACCTTTGATCAGTCCAAAATGGTGAAAACTATTCTTGCTTAACTTGATTTACATATATCTTATTATTTTTTTCTTACTTTACTTACTTTAGTTACTTTCTATACGTAAATGTTTTTTATTTCTGTTCTTGTGCTGCTGCAACAACCACATTTCCACAGTAGATATCAATAAAAGCATGTCTGTTCTTATCCTACTCGACTATACACATTCTGCAAATGTACATTTGATTATGAGTTTTTGTATGCATACATTTGAGTTTAACATCCAATCAGGAAAGGATATTTCTATGGGCATGTACCAGGACGAAGCTTCAAATATCAAACAAGGGGTGTTCAAAAGGATTTCTCTCAGAGAGGGGCTGGAAGGCTGACTGTGAAGATTTGGTATAAAGGATACATTAGGATTTTTTCAGGCATATCGTAATACTAAATCTACATGCCGGTGGTCTGTGCAGTCATTCCTCCTGCCTCTACTAGCTGTGAAGAAATCTCCTTCTAGTATGACTAGAGATTAAAATGAAAATTCTCAGTCATTGTTCAACACTCAAAACTCATTTGAATGAAGTTAAGCCAAAACTAATATAAGTATAGCAATAGTGAGAGTTCAGTAAATCAGTCAGTCAGCTAAATGTACTTACGGTGTGTCAGTCATGTACTGAGATAGACAGGTAGTATTTAAGGTTACTGTTGGATTCTGTTTCTGTGACATGTTCTTGATTAAGTTGCCTTTGGGTGTCAGGACACCAGGAATCTGCCAAATCTTTACAGTGAGGTTTTAAATGTTACACAGAAGGTGCTGGGTTAAAACACACTTCAGTGATAAAATGTAGAAGCTAATCTGTATGTGCTCTCTATGGCTTTATTAGTAACAATTAGCAAGACATCTTCAGCCCTGCAGGGCTTTCATCACATCCAGTTGGGTTGTCTCACTAACTAGAATCAATAATGGTGCGATGAGTGAGTGAAGTGTGGCCAGATTAAGAATTAAATGTACCCGATAGTTCCCATGAATAATTCAGATAAACAGAAACATTGTAGTAAAAAATAGCAAAAGCACAGCTTCTGAGATGTTTTAAAAATGAACACCTGTACCTGTACCTGGAAATGATCAGGTTTAGGCAAATTCATATGCCACTGTTGACTGTTTTTGAAGCTCTAAGTTTGCAGGGCAGTCCACCTTGGCAAGTTTCATCACAAACATTTACAATAAGTCAGTCGACAATTCCTCACTATTATGGTCCCACAGAAATGTACACTCAGTCACAGCCTAGGATGGCTGACACTTCACAACCAATCGTGGCCCAATTTCCACAATCACACACCATCAGTGTCTGTGCTATTCTCCACCTCCTGTTCTTGTGACAAGCTTAAGTGTTTTTGTCTGCACCGCTGAGTGGTAGCTGCCAACTGCCCTCCATGAAAAATACTACATGACATGAGGGCAAAGAAAGGGGCAGGGAAGATAGTCGCTGACCTTCTCCGCTCAGGTAACCATCTGTTTCAGACATATTCAGCTGTGTGACAGTGAGTCCATTAAAGAGCACACACCGACCCACAGTTGCTCACTCTCCTGTATTCCCCAGGGACACCATCCCTAGCAGCCAATCAAACAATCGTATGCTTCTTAGTGTCTCCCATTTATATGAAGAAGATTTTAACTCCTAATATCGCAGTAAATTCATCCTACGACCTTGAAAAGTCTCCTTTATGGAAATGAATGAGACAATACTTGAAGTATTCATCACCAGAATGGAAAATTGTTTTACATTGAAAATATTAAGATCAATGAAAGAAAAAAATGATTCGTGTAATAGAATTCAGGTAATTAAATGATATTTTAAACTCCACCATGGCCTCTTTCGGCAGTGCTATTACAGTACCTTCAAAACCATCAGTCTTTCTCTCCCAAGAATCCTCTGCTAATATTATTAATCTTTTAACAGCAGTGAAGCAGCTGCTACTGTGTGCCTGGGGAGGAAATTTTCCTGTAAAAAGGTACACAGCTCACACACAGAATTTAAACATGGCTGTATGTATACAGTACACATCTATACAGTATATGACCCTAAGACACACAGGCACAGGTTTTCTGCTCTACCATGGCCAGATCCCCCAGAGGAGAACTGACAGCTATCTGTGTTTGATATATGTGTTTCTCGCTGTCCTAATGAGCGGATTTCTCTTGGTAATGTCTAACACGAGGCCTGGAGGAGGGGATGGACTCCGGCTCTTGGGTTAATATTCTCAATCCCTGTGCCCCAGTTGCACTCCTTCATGTTCATTGCACAGCCAATTGCATGCTCTTTACCTTATTCTGTCGCATTTTGAAAGGTTGTGGAAGCACCAGACGGTTACAGATATAGTACACGATGCTACATATATTACTGAAGGGCAAAGAGTTTATGGTAGCCTATATTTTTTTTCACAATGGCTATGCCAGGTTTTTCTGTAAATTGTTCAATTTTTGCTCAGTCCACAATTAAGTGGTTCACCAGGTAATGTAAAGCTGTAGCCTGATATTTTGTGGTGTTTTTAAACAGTAACCTAATGCACGTTAAAAAATAAAGACGAGCCTGTCTGTTTGAGCTGTTCCCCTCTCAGCTCATTCATAAATCCAGCTATTGAGAGTGTTTCTGTGTGGCTCAAATCATGAGATGTTTTTATGTGACAGCGTGTGAGTGTGTGTATGTTTCTATGTGTGGTCTACATGTGTGGGTGTATGCACACAAAACAGTACTTGCCCAAAGGTGCATGTGCATTTGTAGCTGATCCCATGTGAACATGAGTGAGATGAGAGAGGATGAATTCGTACATGCTTGCAATTGAATATCCTGAGAGTGGGCGGACTCCTCCATCGGCCACCTACTGTACAGCACTTCCTGATGTGGAGGAAGGTAGTCATTGATTTGATCTGTCTGTGCACATGTGCTTGTGTGTGTGTGTGTGTGTGTGTGTGTGTGTGTGTGTGTGTGTGTGTGTGTGTGTGTGTGTGTGTGTGTGTG
>JBAJHX010000001.1:24918379-24956768 GCA_037176925.1 Amniataba percoides
TGTGTGTGTGTGTGTGTGTGTGTGTGTGTGTGTGTGTGTGTGTGTGTGTGTGTGTGTGTGTGTGTGTGTGTGAGTGTCTGTGTGTGTGAGTGTCTGTGTGGGCAGTAACACTATCTAATTCTACCAGTGAGGGTTGATGCATGATGTTTAGGAGAGATAGTATAGCGGCGTGGTGTGATGGGCGATTGTGTGAAGACTTGATGTCTGTCTTGACAGTCTGTCTAACTGATAACAGGGCTCTGCCAGCACAGACAAAACCAACCTGGCAGGTTGGAAGTTATTAAAGTGGTGTCTAAGATACATCCTCTTTGAGCCTACACACAAAAATGTACTCCCTGTGGACTCAAATGAGGAAAACCACCCCGTGCTATGTGAAGAGATAAGTGCAGAAACTGAATGTAGACAGTACTTTAAGTAGAATCCTCATACATATTCATGCAGAGAACAGAGGAAACAGATATTCAGATCAGACCAAATAATTTCATATAAACAGTCCACTGCTGTATAATCCTCCTATTCTTGGACAACATGCTTAAATCTAAAATGTGGTAATAGTGTTTCTGTAAATGGTGACAGCATGTCTTGGCTTCCCTTTGTGTTTCATGACCGAGGTAGCAAGATAACTGTGGGAGTTCATTGATTAAGTTCAATTAAAACAAGCCTATCTCAGGGATTTGCAGAGAAACATGCTGCCTTCCTAAATGTTGTGTGTGGACCGAAAGATAGCAATCTGCTGCTCCACATTCCTAAAAAAAAAAAAAAAAAAATCCTGGGTAATTTAAGCAGCACATATTGACCCTGTTACACAATGTTTGTATGTCATAGTGCCTCTGCTTCTCTCCATTGCACAAAAATACCCACACCGAGGCTAGAATTTCAGCCTTGCATAACAGCGATTCCTCTTTCATTTAAAAGGCCTGGGTATTGAATATCATTTAAGACTTTTTACATTTAGTGTTTTTCAGAGAATAACCATTGAATTCAGCTAATGTGCCTCTCTGTAGTCAATCTTATGCAACAGAGGTCTCATCTGACATGTCACCTTGAAAAAGGGCTGCTTAACTTTGGGAAAGTGACTGAGGACAAATCCTTCCTTGGTACTGCTCTCATTGAGCTTGATACTAGTTTTAAACAAAGTGAGAGAATGAATAAAAGTGTATGAATGTCAGCCTCTTTGTTGGAGCTATGTTAAATATTTCATCATTAAGAAAGACAAAGATAATGTGATAAAAATAATGTGTTCTTTGTGCTCTGTATACGTACGTGTCTGTGTATGTGCGTATGTGTGTGTTCATGAAAATATTTCCATTGCAAAAATTTAAGCTGTTTAACTGCCAGACAGACTGGACCCATTGATTTGACCTTTTTCTTTTTTTTGCCAGTATCTGCAACTTACACACAGCCACATCATTTGGTAGCCTTGCTGATCAGCAGCACAGCAGACTTAGTTTAAAGCCAGTTGGTCTCCACTGACCTGCAATGAATGCAGTTTGTCAATGTCAGATTTCAAGGTATTTCAAGCACACTACACCTGCCACTGTGCGTCATACCGTAATTTAAAAGTTCTTAGCTGTCTCATTGCCAATGTCTACAGTATAATAGTGGTCAGACCAGATATTATAAAACATTTTAATAAGCTCAACACATTTAACTCTGCAGCTTTTCTGGACTGCCATTTGCCATCCTTAGCTGAATAAACACTGTCATTTCATCGTTTTAAGATTGTACACAGGCTTTATCCCTCATAGCAAATGAGCTAGTCGAGCCCACTTCACTTCTAAAAACTTTTTTTTTTATGTTTCATAAAATAAGACCTAATGGCAGTTCAGAGTCTACCAGTAGAAATCTAGAAATCTAAAATATTGGCACAGCTGACCTTCCTAAAACACCATGCTTTGTCTTCTATTCTAGCTATTTTGTGCAAAAAGAAATTTGTCAAAGTTTGTGGTGAGCAAGGCTAAACGCTGCAGTTAACTTTACATGTAAAACAAGAGAAAGAATCAGATAGGAGAGAACAGTGGTTTAGATCAGAGGAGAAAATGTACATTATGTATGTAGTAGAGTACTTTTTTCAATATTTGTGAAATCTGCTGATGTACATGCTTGTTTTGCGAGATGAACACATCTGTAAGCAGAAAACGTGAGATGACTATTCTCTCTGTGATAAAAGAGGTCACACAGTCTCGTACTGTATTGTTTGTGAACCCTGAGAAAACTCAGATGAAATGACTGTTGTGTAACATCAATATAAGACCTTGTGTGTGAATTATTGTGAGAGCTGAAAATGTTACCAAAAGCAAGGTCTACACATGTTGTGCTCATATGTGTTTCACATACAGTACATCTCCTGGGTAAGATGATTCAAGATTCAAGATTCAAGAATGATAAGTTTTTTTCTTTTGTTGTTTGTAACCTTAACTCTAACCCAATCATAAATGGAGAATATGAAAATACAAATGAAATTGTACAAATTGTTTAGAGTGTAAATATTTCTCATACTGGCATCACGTCAGGTCAAGAAGTCAGGCAGGAGGAGAGAGAAAACAGGCACAGACAATAGAAACAGTAAATCAACAGTAACTTAAAACATATATGGGTTGAAGATGCTTGTCTTTTACTTAATATCCTGTTGTATGACCAGGTCACAGCTCAGTTCACAAAACAGATGACAGCACTGGCTGGCTCAAGTCTCCCTTGTGGTTGCCCTCTCTGCACAGCTGGTGACTTTCTCTTATTTATCGGTTCCTGTCGGTTTCTGCAGAGAAATGTTTATAATGTGACGTCATCCATGCGTGCGTCAAACCCTGGCGAGTAACAGGCAGTGAATGACAATGAGCCACTGAGTGAAAATTGTGGCTGAAAAGGCTGCCTATTACAGTTATGGCAATCATTTTCTTCTCTGCAGCTGTACCTCAAAATGTGCATTTATTAACAGCATAATAAATTGTCCTTCAACTACAACATCAACAAGTCTTTTTTATTTGGTTAAATGTTTTTATTGAAGAGAAGATTTAAGCCATGCAGCGTACTATTGAAGCAATTTTCTTTTCCATTTTTCTTTTCTCTAACTAAAATCTCTCCCCACCTCTCACCTCTACCTTGTCCAACAAAGTCCAACACACAGTGACATTGATCCCATAATAGACAATAAATCCCAGCAGAGAATAAATACATTAAATTGCATATTTTTTTAAAAACAGGGAAAAGGTCTTGTACATGAATAACCTTAAGAAACAGGGCATGAGAGTGAATACAAATATTTTACAGTTATATAATATTCCACTCCTGTTCGGGGGCAGTTTTCCGAGGCTGTTAAAACAATCGAAAATAATCATTGCCATTTCTTGTAGAAACAGTCTATAGAGCCAGCTTGAAATTTATCTTTTCGAGTCTAAGAAAAACATACCAGGTCTTCAAGCCAGACAGCGGATGATGGGGGATTAAGGGGACTTCCATTCTAGCAACACTCTGCAAGGATTAATAGAGATACATATGCCACTATAGCAGCATGTCTGGCTGTCAGAGTAGAGTAGTTTTCTGGAGCCTCAAACAGTGTAATGAGAGTGCTTTGTTTCAAATTTTATGACAAGTTTCCAAAAACAGAAGCATCTTAGTTTGGGACAAAGACTGTCCAAGACAAGTCTGCAGGGGTGTTGCTGCAGCAGTCAACAAGCTGAATGCAGCTCAAAAGTTTATATCAAATGATGGCTTACAGGTAAAAATCAGGTAAATAGGCAGCTGGTGTGAAACAGTGAAAGGCAACCAGGCATGCTCAGGGAGATGGAAAAGTCCACAGAAAAACCACAGCAAAAGAGGAATGAAGCAGCAATGAAAGAGGACCAGTAGACGTGGAGTGTGGCTGGAGGGGGCAGTTAAACGGGTGAGCAGGTGGGCGGGAAAAGTCAGGTAAAACAGCAGAACTGATGACGCAAATGCAAAAAAATTAGTAGATGGCTGGGGCTGCAAGGTGATAGGGGAAGTGCAAGGATCTCAGAGGGATGGAAGGAGAACAGCAATCGACACATATGGGGATAAACATGGCTCAAGTGGAGAGGCAGGGAGAAGGACTGTGACAGGTAGACCTCGACCAGTGTTGCCTTGCTAAGGTGGGTACGATGTACAGGAAGGTGACAAACATATTCTCTTGAAAGCTACAGCTCAGAGCTCATTTTTACATTTTGACCCAAATTCAATTTCCTAAGATAAGATGATTTAAATCAAATATGTGGATCAAATATCATATAATTATCATGCATTTAGGAAATGATAGACTTTTGGTTGAGCTGAACATCTATATATTTGTCCTGAAGCAGTTCTGCAGTGTTAATGGCAAGTTATAGAATCAGAATCAGAATCACCTTTATTTGCCAAGTATGTGAACACATACAAGGAATTTGACTATTTTTGCAGTATCTTCTCGTGTTTGACAAATAGAAAATTAAATAAATAAACACAAATTAAATAACAAAGAAACTAACATAACCTTAACATTACATAACAAAGAAAATGAACATAACATAACAAACCATAACAAACATAACATAACATAATATAACTTAGTTTAAAGTGATCAGTGGAGTGCAATGACGTGGGTGCAATGGTGCATTTCTGGAGCTTATGTACATAATATACAGAGTTTTTATTTACACAGTATATACAGTTTTGTTTAATTATATGTTTGTCATTGTTAGTTATTAATGTAATCGGCACATGATCTGAAACAACAACCATTAGATAATTTGAGGGGACTACAGCTGTGAGAGGTTTTGATCTATAAAAGATATCTAGGAAAAGCAGTGATGGATGCATTCATATTGCTAACATCAGTAAGTTTTTAGTTAAACCACTCTTGGGCAAGGGTGTATCGCCAAAGAAACATCCCCAAACATTTAAGTTTACAAAATCACTGTGTTGAATTTCACATTTCATTCTGATATACTTATTTCTGAATTCCAGTTCATGAGAAAAAAACAACAGGTGGTAACTCAAGTGATTATGTGTGTAGTCTAATATGACAATGGCAGTTGTAATCACCATGCATTCAGTGTCTGATTTCCTAAAACAGCAGCTCACACACAGTCATCTGCTGTGCTGCACCTGGCACTGGATTTACAAGACTCACTCTGCCTCTGAAAAAAAGCTCAAATGTGCAGTTAAAAGGTGGGATTCAAAGAAAATGGAAAATAAATCAAATAAATGGCATAGTGCTTGATTGAAAAATATTTCCTCTTGGCTGCCATTCAACTCCTGAGAAACCTGTTACTTAAGATATTTCTCACTAAATTTGTTATGATCAATAGCATGTATTGAATTAGTGATGGACAGATGAACATCAGAAAACAAGGGATGACGTGATGTTGGTGAAGTGATAATATAAATTATAGCTGCTCAAAAGCTGGCCTCGATCAGCGCACAACAATCTAATCAAACCAAGTCATCTTAAAAGAATCAAATAAATAAAAATGAAATCTTAGCACTTGAGAAAAATAAATAAAGGACACATTGGTCAACCAAGGATGGAAGGGAGAGCAATGATAGCAAAAGATGAAAAAATAATTACAAACAAGACTAGATGCTCTCAGGTCTGCCAGGCTGTACTTTGGGTCAAGCTGAGGCTGATGGGAAGGAAATGTTCAGCCATAAACCAAATTACTGTACAAATCAGGACTAATCTTGTGGGAAACAAGAATGTTTGTGCCAAATTTCACAGCAAACAAATGAATAGTTGTTAAGACATTTCTGGCCAAAGTGGTGGACCAACACATGACTCACACTGCTGTTTGAATCATCAAAAGAAGCATACTGTCTAAGTGGCTAAACAAACACTTTTTTGTTGGAAATCAAAACACAATTTATAATCCAATTATAGCAAGTCCAATACTAATTTATATATAAAAACTAATCTAAAAATACATCATTACAAAAATACAGTAGACAAATAATAAATATATCAGTGAAATTTACCCCTGGGATAAAAAAAGTGTCCTGATTCTGATTCTGAATGTATAATGTCATGGCGCTACTCTGCCATAATTAATTCCCCTCAGATAACACACACACACTGCTCACAGGAAAGCTCTGCACGTGTGTTGCGGTGTCAGATGCAGATTGGTTTACTGTATGTTCTGAAGACCACATGAGAAGTTAAAAAGCAGAATCGACGTACACACATCAACTTTTTATCTCCAGCCTCAGGACTGCTGTCACGCCTAATAACAAGCGCTTACTAAATCCGTCTGTTGGGTAAGATCACTTTATTTACCATGCTAACAGAAAATCAGATTGTAGCTGCCACCGATATGAGATCTTGCTGGAAAAAACAAAAACACATTTAAAAGACTGCTGAAGATTGCTCTGTCTGATCTGTCGCCTGAGTCTTCGGCTACAGACTGTGATAAGAGCCATCTTCAGGCTTCATCTGCAGCCTCGGAAAGGGAAATGTTATTTGCTTTATTACCTCATAGTTTGGTCCCTGTAGTTATAAAGACCCAATAATGGTGTTGGCAGACAAAACACCTTTTATTGCAAATAACATAACATCTCAAAGATTTTTTCAGGTGGTGCCACCAGAGTCGAGACGTTGTCATTACCAGTGAAACAACAGCAAAGATGTAACTTCCACACAGAGTATGCTAATTTAATTTGCGTTTAAAATTAAAAGTCCTCTGTATGAAGGTCTATATAAAATTGTGTATCAGTTCATCTAGCAGCAATTTAACAGGAAAAGTGAAAATTGTTGACGTGCTGGTGGCTCTTTGACAAAAATCAGGTATCACCAAAGTGAACAAGCTTTCTCCCCTGGGACACATTAATGCTCTGGAGTAATAACAAACCAGCTGACAGAAAGACAGTGCCATCATTTCCAGAGCCACTGTAGTGTGCTAATAATAACAACAACAACAACAATAATAATAATAATAATAATAATAATAAAGCATATTTTTACCTTACTGAATGGCACTATTTCCTGTTTGCGTGTGTAGTTAGAAAACCTGGTGGAGTTTCGCACAGTGTGTGTACTCACTAAAACATGAAACACTGATTCCTCACTGAAGCCATTCAGGGCACATTCAAAGCCGTCAAAGATCTGATGTTGCACTCTATTCATTTTGCTATCCATTTTACATCAGACGTCCTACAGACTGTCACAGTGGAATGATAGAGCGCTACAATCATGGGGAGCATACATCCCTCCCCTATTCTTCTTCCCTTCCCCCTCAATCTACATCCCCTCCTGCTCAGGATTCACTGCTGTTTATCTAGGCAGGAGCAGGTGCTTGCAGAAGAATCCCCAAGGATTTCATCTTCATATGAAGCTTGTTTACCATTCACATATTGGTGCCCTGTTCCCTATTAGTATGAAGCTGCTGCCTTAGTTTATAGTGGAGAAAAGGGGAAAGATGGATTTCTGGTATCCAAATATTACAAAAAGCAGCATATTCTATCACTGAAAACCGAATGAGACCGGTCCATTATTATGTGGCTGACAATTATATATATATTATGGAGTTGTCAGCCCATTATTGAGAGGTAGCTTGTCAGTATGATACAGTTTTTTGCCAAATCTGCCTTGTAGCTTGATAAATGAGACTGGGTTTATTTTGTTTTTCTGTTTATTTGCCATTCGTCTTATCTGTACCATTCTGTCATAACCACTATCTTTTACTTTCAGGTTGCATAAAGGTGCAGGTACTGGACGTGTGTGTCTGACCTGTCGAGAGAACAGACCGTCCTGTCCTGGTTGGGACCCTGTTGCTTTATAAAACATGGGTGGTCCCTTTGTTCCATCCAGAGGAGCCATTGGTAAAGAAATGATTTCTCTGTGTGTAGAGATTGCATAAATTCATATAATGGGTTTTGCAAGGTTGCATAAGTTGTTGCACCGCCTTCTAAATGGAACATTTTTTCCTTGTGTGCACGATTCTATCCTTAAAAAAAAGAAAAAAGAAAACAAATCATGACAAAATTGTAATGCAGCCCCAAGAGAACCTTTCAAAGTAAACATCTCTTTATACTGGTGAATTTAAGAAAAAATATGAGAATGTTTTAAACCCCAAACACATTTAGAATAATCACACACAAGGATGTGTTATGTAGACTTGTTAAATTATTTATCCTTTTAATTTTCTCAAAGACATCCAGACAAACATTAACCCAGGGACTGTCAGACACTTGAGGAGGTGGTTCATTGTAGATGATATTTGTTTTCATGTTCTACCACAAAATCACATTTGAACACTTAGCACAAAGCACAATAAACATTTCTGCTGGCGATTTTTGTCCCTTGAATCTGCATCTAAGACATGTGACTTATGTATTATAAAGTATCATAAAAGAGGAGTTATGTCAGACAGCCAAGGTTTCTGAGGCAAGAGAGGAGAGAGAAAACAAATAAATGACTGTTCAAACAGTTCACATACAAAGAGAAACACACAAAGAGTCTGAGAAAAGTCAAAGACTCAGGCAGAGCAAGTGTGTCACTTGTCACTGATGGCTGGATCAGCTGACAAACACACACAAAAAACATGTTTTGAAGTCAGGGTCCAGCACACAGATTACTTTAACTGGCATCTTGACAGGAAGTCCCAATTCACCAATTCAGATGACATTAACCCTGAACCACCTGAGCTGTAGACCTCAGATCCCAGTTATTGTCATCTGTTCGGTCAATCAAAAAAAAAAAAAAAAAGATGCAGTATTGATTATTAAGTTGTGTCAAAGTGCAGCGGCTATGATCCCTTGCTTTTGATCCAAATTAAATGGGTGTTGTGAGAAGTCTTTTCACAGCCTGTGAGATGTATAGCTGATAAATTTCATGAACAATCATTTTATCCCATCATGCTTTAATCCACGACTGCAGGATAATTATAATGTAATTTCATCCCAAAAGTATCCATACCTGCTTAGAGTGCTAATAGGAGCAATTATGTTAAGTGAGTCAATGCGTGAATCACATTTTAGAAGAATTGTTACTAAACAAGTGATTAACTTCAACATAAATATTGCCCAATAAAAACATCAGATTGTGAATTATTTGCTAAAGGATATAAAACGCAGGATTAATGACTGTATCAGGATTAAGATGAAGACTGTAGATAAATATTAAAGCAGTGCTTCTTTCTTTCCTCTGTATAAAAACAATGTTGGAGAGAAAGAAATCTGAATAGGAAGGCCTTATTAAGCCCCCAGGTTTCATATAAACTAACAGCCTTAATCAGATAATTTATCATCGTTACTTTTGTTGGGAATATATATGAGGCACATCCTGAGATGCTCACTAAGGAGATGTAGGCTTGATTCACAGCAGTATGTTTAGATGTAATGACAGTGAAACTAATATAATTAATGTATTTTGAAAGAAAAATATTATCTGATAGTAAAATGTATTGTCTTTGTAACATCAACAAACTTTATTTTCTTTGTACAGAAACCATGCAAACAGTAGATCAAAGTTGTTTCTGTTCACAAATTCAACATGAACATGAATAAAAAAAATTTTAAAAATCAAAATGCACCCATGGACTGCAACTCTTGGCAAACTGCATTTTCACCTCTTTCTTTTAATCTGGTGTGTGTCTACTGTCTATTATACTTGAGGGATTTTTTTTCTCTCAACAATGAACAGGTAATGCATAGATCTTATAGACTGATATTCCAGCCACAGGTCCGGTAATGAATCATTAATGCACCATCGTGCCACAGAAGTCCTGGTGATAATGAATATGGATATTGGCAGCATCACTTCTGTCAAATGGAGGCTTCGGTATGGGCACGCTGGCACAGAGCGACAAATGTGTTTTTTGGCTTCTGCTGCATCCCATGTGTCACAGACTTGACAACTCTCTTTCATCTCCTCCATTAACTGTCATTTCCACTTGTGGTAGCCAAAAAGAATATGAGATCAAACAAAAGGAATGTGTATGTTAGTTTACATTCATGTGCTGATTAGTTTGAGAGACGAGAGCTGCGACAAAAAAAGTTTATTAATTACGTAAGACTAACAATGGTAAAAAGTATTCTGTTGGATTTCTTCTAACTCTCACACAGACTGTTATCAGTTTGTTGGCTGCTGGCTGTACAGACCACCTTAATCACTGTGATCATTCTGAGTTGCTGGACACAGGGATAAGTGATATAATGGCTGCAATCCATTTCTTGTGCCAGCTCCTTAGTCCAGCTAATGAGCCTGTTAGCTCACTGGTGTGGCCAACAGGCTCGAGACTAATAACATAACTATTGGTCTTTTGCTGCGATGAGTCAAACTATCAGTAACGCTTGTGATTTGTTGTTTCATCAGTGTAAACTTTACTTCACAGTGAAGCTGTGCTATCATAAACTATAATTATTTTTTCCAAAACGTGAGAGAAAGCCGTGCTTTTGTCTTTCAGGAAAACCCTGCAGACTTTCAAACAAATTCACACACATTCATCTGGAAGCTGGTGGCAAGTTTTATCCTGTTGGTCCCTTTAAACTTTAAACCACCACTGTCTCAATTTGCAGTAGTTTTTATGTAACATTATTCATAAGGCAGTTCTTTCTCTTATTTTGGTATTTTAAATAGTTTTTTCTTTCCATATGTCCAGACATATATATATATTACTGATGTGTGGAACTGTGGCTCAGTGATTGGCTCCCTGCAGTCCTGGACCTGAATCTAGATGACCATTGATTCTGTGTCGACTGTGCCTCTTTCAGCAGTGTTTATTCAGGTTTCCAGTGTGAATGCGTTTGTATGTGTGTTAGCCCTGCATGCATGAGTTACAGCCCAGGACACGCCTGGATAGAGTCTCTGACCCTAAACATGAATGAACAAGAATAAAAATAAATAGTTTGTTGATGCTGTGTTGTTGTGACACTGTCGGTGAGAGGTGGCCTGTGCAGAGGATGCAAACACTTGAAATCCCAGCACGCTGGAGTGAAAGTATCGACTTCATTTGGGTAGTGTGGTGTCTCAGCGGAGAGCACTGTCTCCTCTCAGCAGGATCCTGGGCTCACCTGGGCTGCACCACCTATCATCTGATAACGGCACACACTGAATGCCTCTGCAAACTGAACCGCAGCGAGCTTGGCTGCAGTCGCTCTACTCGTTCCCAGCAGTGTCAGTGGCCCTAGCTGAATTGTGGGGTCCCGCCCTCTTCTCAGGCTGCAGGTGTCAGGTCATTTAGGTTAACAAGTAGATGAAAAGAGAAACTAAATCAAAATACTCCGGGATAAGGGTTATCATTTTCAATCTATCTCAAAAAATAGTTACTGGCTTTTCTGCAGCAAAATATATAGCAGATACTAAAAAGGTACCCATTGGAAAAAATACATAAAAATCATGATCATGATAAACTTTCATCTAACATTCTCTCTCTGGTTTAATAGGACATTTAAAAGCTCTCAAAATGTTTTGCTTATTTGTTTTTGTTATGAACAATATTAAAACAGATCATTTGTATTGATTTCTGGTGATTTTCTGGGTTATTCAGCCAAAACTGAATTTGACTTACAAAACTTAAATCATCATCAAATGTCTCTACTGGGTTTTGCTGTCTTTGCATGGAGAAGAAATCATTAAAGTACAATGCAGTAAGTTTTCACAAGCCCATCCTGAATAGTAGACTAACAAGGGCCGTTACGTTGCCCAGATTGGTGTTACTGTTAGTGCCTGGTTGCCGGGTCTTTGCCCACGAGAGGTTGAGAAGTACTGGCTAGAGATAGTTCGGCTCACAGCAGTACAGAGTTACCGGCTTTCTTGGAGTCCCTGGGAGGGGTACTTGATAGTGCTCCGACCGGGGACTCGATTGTTCAACTGAGGGACGTCAACGCTCACGTGGGCAATGACAGGGATACCTGGAGCGGTGTGATTGGGAGGAACAGCCTCCCCAATCTGAACCCAAGTGGTGTTCTGCTAAAATCTAATCATAAAACAACAACATAGCAGAATTTATTTTGGGATTAACTAATCTTGGGATTAGCTAATATTGGAGACTAGTGTAACTAGTGTAAGAGAAAACAATTCTTTGTAACATTGTGAGGTGGAATCTTAAAGGTATGACGAGTAAGATTTTTTTCCCAGAAAACAACATGTACACTTACATGAAAACAGTCTAGTAATAATCATAGTAATCATTACTTATTAGCCTCTGTGTGTGTGGTCCCTGCATCTGCAGAGACCCTGCCAGCCAACAACAGCACACAGAGTGTGAGGATGGGAAGGGACCAATAACAAGATCACACAAATCCTACTCATTATACATTTAACTCTTTCAGTCTGGTTTTAAAACTTTCATGTAAATGAAGGGTTTTTAGTTATGCAGAGTACAAAAAGCTTTCTTAAACAGCATCCTCCTTTGAGAACTCCCTTTGTGTTCTCTCTCAGTCATATTTCATTCTTCGATTTAATTCTTCGCACAAATTAGGCAGGAGAAAGTCTGGTCTGCAGATCCGGTCTACAGTGGATTGTATTGAATCTTCACTCATTTAAATTGAACTCAGAAATTAGTGAAGGTTTTTTACCTAACTACTGGGCAAAGAATCTTATTTGAATTTGGAAACTACAGCCCCTTCAGAGAGTCTTTAAGAGCCTTAACTTTTCTGTCTTGTTGCTGAATCTTTAAGTGACTTTTAGATTGAGTCCAGCTCTATCAAAATGCGCTGAGGTCAGACTTTCTCTTGGCTCAGTATTTTACCATGTGTTTTTTTTTCCTGAGCTGTGGTGGACTCATGTTGGACAGAAAGTAATCGGAGTGCCCACAGATGCCACTTCCAATCGGACGACAGAGGCAGAAAGGAATACTGAACTAAATAATCTCTTTGGTATTTCACTGCATTGCTTTTTTTGTTTTTAACAGAAAAGCAATAAGACTGCAATGGTTGGTATTTTTTAGAAAGACATTAAGTATATGAGTTTTCCCTTTTCCAACCTTTTTTTTATTTTCTTCAACTGAAACATGGGCAAGTTTACTTTGAAGAAAATGTTTGTGTCCTTGCTTGCTAGGTTGAAAATGATTAATGCAGCTCTTCTTGCCTGTAGAAGAACAAGGGAGAGATGGTTTGTTTGTAGATGGATATATGAAGGCTAATACGTTGCTTCAAGCAAAACAGCCACTTGAGATGCAATATTAATCAATTACTGTGCAACACACAATCAACAAATCAAATTATACACTCCCACTTATCCCAGATCTCACTGCAAATATTTTGCTCGCAAAACAAATTGTTTCTGCATCCTTATGACAGTCTAGCTAACAGGAATGGAAATATTGGTATGAAAAAAATAATTCAGTTTGATCAGGAGGGTTGTCTTTAGTGGAGAGAGCGTTGGAAAGATCAGGAGAAATAATTGAAGTTGCATTTACTATAACATCTGTAATCAATTAGGATGTCGTGATCAGTGCTGCAGCTTCAACCCAGAAGAAGCGCAGAGATAAAAGTCTAAGCGTGCTCATGTCAGATAAACCGACTGTGTTGAGTTTTCCTCCACACAGAATAACAAGACCAGGTCTAAATTCGAGATCACTGGAGCATATGGAGACTAAATCATATTCTAATATCGTGATATAAAATGCAGAGATTAATCCCAGTGAAACAATGGCCAGGCCACAAAAATAGAAAGGACCCTAATGAACGGCTTTGAGTGTGGCAGCAGTCTTGAATGGGAATGAGACAGGAATGTGAGAGATGGAGCTGTCTGCCACTGACCAATGACTGCATGATGATGCAGTAAGCCTAATTATCAGAAAACTCATTTAGCCTGACAGAATGATTCACAGCCTCTGGAAGTATATGTGCTGTATCCATGGTGAAACTCAATAACACACACACACACACACACACACACACACAAAGGACATCGTCAAAAACTGCTGATGATCAATATGTATGCTCGTGTGTATAAAGTAGAGAAGAGAACTAGTCAGTCGCATACTTTCTTTGTCTTCTTTTTCTAAATTCTTTCCATCCATCTTTTGTATTTGTAAGTTTTCTTTTACTGTGCAACTAATTAAAACTTTGTAATTGTTCTATAATTTGTTCAAATTGCAATACACTATCTTTATGCATTATGTAGAGGACAGAAAATGTTCCGGGATGTGAGTTCCTCTCTGTGACTGTGGGACCTGCAGAATGGAGGAGGCTGCACCTTTTGTTGGTTTTCACGAGAAAGCAAACATTGAAATGAATGTTGTAAATGTGAAAGAGATCATCAATTCATACCACTGTTTTTCAGCCCATGGCAACTCCATTATGCTAATTTCAAAAACACAGTTGTAGCGCTGGCAGTGATAAATAGCAAATGCCTAATGCTGTATTTTCCTTTATTTCTCTATCAAAGGGTTTAGGACTTCACAAGATTAAACTTCTGCTCTGTTGTTATTTTACTTTTATGCATGGACAGATGATCAGAGCTTTTTGATGCCAAAATTTAACTACATTTCAGTCCATTACTTTTTAAATACCCAAGCCAAATTATGTAGCTGTATAACCAAATGTTGTGGTAATGTGCATTTATAATTTTTCTGATTTTTCTTAATTTTGCAGTGAAGCATTCCTAGACTCAGGAAAACAACACTTTCTCATGGCTTGGTGAAGTTGTTATAGGTCAAATCAGGTTGGGCAATAATGTGGAAGACAGTAGATTCCTAAGTGGAAACAAACTTTCTTTCTTTTCATGCTACATTGCAGACATCAAAAAATATTGATTTTAAAGAACATGTCCTGAAGTGTTTCTGTGTAAAGATTACTAAAATAAAACTTGTACAACAAACCAGATTAAATTGATAGTAAGCATGTTTTTTCATGACTAACAGTATGCTGTCATTTCTCCAATCTCAAATATATGACATGTCTCAGTGTCCTGACACAGGATGGGAAATTGGCATAATCTTGATGCCATCCCTTCAGACAAAATCTGTGGTAGTGATAAAGTGTCAGTCAGACGTTTTTAAATGTCAGCCACATCGATATGAGGCAAGGCGTAGGTGGAAGTCTGTTTGTGCCAGAGGGAGTATAATAGAGAGAACTTCAGGGATGGATTTTTCAACTGCTGGAGACACATCACACTGCCTTTTAACACTCAGCCTTGGCCTGAATGTCTGAAGAACAAGAAAGCACGGGAATGAAGTGGTTTATGTAGATAAAGGGGCTTCATGTTATTACCACGCTTCACCTTTACTTGTGTGATTGCTTCAATGGCACAATCTGTTATTTAATATAAATGCCACATGAACGCAGATCTATTTCCATCCAAATGAAAGAGTCTCAATCACATTTCTGTGGGTTTGACAAATTATTCGTATTATATCAGTTGTGCTGGAGGAGCCTTTGTTTTTTCTGCAGAATCCAAATCTCCTTCATTTGCTGATTGGAGTGCTTCCCTCTTAAGTGGCTCCCAGTCACGTGACAGACTTTCTGCATAAATTTGATTCATCATCCCCTGAAATGCTCTGGTTCCTGCCTCAAGCTTTGTTTCATATTTCTGTTTCATTCATTCCTCACCTTTTTCTTTGTAGAGCTCTTCTGAAAACCTTTGGTTGGACTGTTTGTATAAAATTTAAAAATAGCTGTTTTCTGTTTTTTCTTGGTTGTGTTTTTGTCATCAGGGAGCTCTGTGGCAACCTCCAGGCTTCTCAAAGTCTGGTTGTTTCAGGGCTCTGATTTCTTCCTTGATATTCCCCACCTACTCGTTTGTGAAGACACTTTCAGATTTCAAACTTCTCTGTGTTTTCACTTTTTCCTCATTATCATTGCAGCCTCTCAGGCCTGCCTCCACTGGGCAGAATCCAGGCCTGCCAGACAGCTTCAGCGTCGTCACCTCCCTCCACGGACTCCAGGGCCACCTGTCTCTCACCTGCCTTGTTCAGGCCTCTTTCTGGTGCTCATTTTTCTAATGAACTGTCTCTCTGCAGAGAGACTGTATTTCTGTCTTCTGTCCCTCTAGCTTGATAACAAACCCTGTTGCTGTCTTATCCTTACAGACACTGCAGTTCTCAGTACTTTGCAGTTTTAGCCTTTTCACTCCTCTTTTTGCCATATTTTCCACAGTACAGTTCCTGAGTGTAGTCGGGCCAGCTTCTAGGCTCCCAAGGACCTCTGGCAATCAGCCTTGTCCATCATGTCCTCCATGTTTGGCTGGGTGATTCAGTGAGTCTCTCATAATTCTTTCTGAGGTTGCTGTCTGCAGTGGTTGTCTCACTGATGAAAACTCTCTGAACATTGCTTTCAGATTATGCAACATATAGAGAAATTAGTTTCAAAACTAGTTTTTCCCCAATGTTCAGATTAAATCAGGCAGCAGAGGGAGGAGGCCAAAAAACAAAACAATCATGGCAGTCAGGGACAGCTCAGTAATACCCACGGGAAACAGGAACAGGGCAGGAGAAAGAGTTCAGGCAGGCAGGCACAGATTTCAGGGTTCAGATGCAGGATGCAGGTTGAAAGCCACAGAACAACACTGACAATCTAGCAATGAGTGGAAACAGGCAACAGTTAAATACTGCAATGATGAATATGGAGAATGGAAACTGTTGTATGTTTGAGTCGCATGACTGGGACAGTTGGAAAGGAGCGGTGGACAGGTAGAGGATGGCAAAGCCTGGAGTGTGTGGAAATGTGGCTGGAAGGAGGTGCAGAGGGGCAGAATGATCATTCCTCTTTACCTGGCCTTTATAATTCAGATGTAAAAACCTGCAAGAAAGATAGGTAGAGTCTAAATAAGAGTATAGCTGTCTATGAAATAACATGTCTAATAGACAGTACAGCAGTTCAGAAAGTTTGAAATATATGTAAGCATGTCTGACTGTATTGCTGCTGAGAGCAGATAAGTGAGATATCAATCCCATCATCAAACCTTGTACCAAAAAGTGTTCCTTTAAGATTTACATTTACATTGTCCAATCTTTCATCCAGTCATATAAATTAAGACTGTTATCGTCAGTAAGTAGTCTTTTTTTCCACACAGTAAGATATTTATTTCTGTAGGAATAATGTGTCAAAAAAGGAAGTGTTTCTTTCCAGTGGCATATGCATGAGTTCAAACATTTTTCACTTGCAAAGCTCTTTGATGGCAGGATGGTAAACCTCAGTGGAAGTCACTGAAGATCAAAGGTGTTCATTTCAAGGTGCCATTTCTTCACTTACAGAAATGCCATTTCGGAGGATTTAGCCATCTCTATTTTGAAAAGTTTGACTTTGTAGATGATTGAGAGGAAGGATAGAGTGTAACACATGACTGAAAGAAGTTGAATGATGGTGAAAAAAATATTCCCTCGAGGAATCACTGGATGCTATGGTTGTGTATGTAGCAGTGAAAAAAAAATCATTTGTGGTCTCTCAGAGTGTGTGGCTATTGCAATTTTGAACAAACACAGAACTCATCCTGATACTCATAAGTGCCTAATAATAAGCAATACACATCCAGTAATATCAACTACAGACCACGTACTGGTCTTAAGAAAACTTTCCACTGTGAAGTTTTATTATTCACAGCAAGTTCGCAGCAGTGTTTACGCTGGTGATCTTTCTGACCGAGGGTCAACCTTGTCCCAGCTGGCTCCTGCTTTGTCACTGTGACTCCTCTTTGACCTTAAAGAACATGCCTGTCAAATAAATAAATAAATAAAACCCAGCACAGCTGAAGAGTATACTCTGCTGCATAGCCAGTGAAGATGAACCTTTTATCAGGGAGAGGCACTATCAGTCTGAATGTTGTTGTCTCACTATAAAATCTCTTTCTTAAAGCTATGCAGGATAAAAAAGGATAGCATGATTGGCACATTTTAAAATCTCATCTATTATTTTATGATAAATTACTTTTCTTGAGACCATGGAGCATCAAACGTTATATTTGAATACAGCCTATGTATATCTTGGTCAATGTTGCAGAAAAGTTGTCTACCACTACAAAATGAGGCGTTAACTAAACATTACACTATCTACACTTTATGTTACTGCTGACCATTCTAAAGCATGCTGCATACCACCATTTGCCAAGGTTTAGACTAACATTGATCGCCCACTTCCCACAGAGCCATTATCCATTTCACCACTTTACGACACTAAACCAATTTGCAAAGACATGAAAATGGCTCGAGGTATGTACAGTAATCCATCACTGTGAACAATTTGTCGGCTTTAGTTCTCAGTCATATTACCAGTGAGTAGTAATGCACTTGTGAGCTCTGAAAGCTGTGACTTCGAGTGCTTTGTCCACATGCTGAGCACGACAACATCTTAGCAGAACATTATTTTAAAGAGATCCATCATATGGATGAGATAGACTGAAGATTTTGGGACAAATGTGTGAAATGATGCAAACATTTGCATGCATGATTTTTTTACAATAAGAAGAGAAACTGAGATCAGAAGAGAATAATCAACACAGCATTGTGGGAAACAAAAACACAAATGGTTAAAAAAAACATATTTGATTTTTTTCAACTTTTTAATAATATAATGTTTATTCTTCCAAGTGGCATTGGTTTCACAATGTTGATGAGATTTTTTACATAATATTTTTAAACAGGGCTCAGCCAATCACAGATGGGGACTGGAACCACAGTGCCAGTGATATAATCATTTTAATAAACTAGTATATTGTTTTCAAGTGAATGACGCCACTGATGTGTGTAATTTCCTGGCTGCTGCTCAGAAAATGGAACAATAAAGTGCAATGTTTCAAAGCAATGAGCAACACCTCCCTCAATGGCCAAGTGCATGCTGCATACACTGCCTGATAGTGTCTTTTCTTTTTGTCTTTGGGGGGGTGAACTGTGGAGGTCATTGACTATCAGACCCCTGATGGTGCATACTTTACATGAGTTTAGGTGGTTGACAAAGCCTGGAGCATCCACAACTCACCTGTTTACACATTTTTAATGGTTACCAGGCTGTTTGTCCTGGAGGCTTGAGATATCCAATGCACTTCAGTGAATTTTGGATATTTCCTCAGAGTAGCAGTTGTTGACTGCAGACACTGTTCAAACGATGTGCCATTTTTGTCAGTCACGGTCCATTTTCATCCCAGCCTTTGGGTTGGACTTCAGCTGTTTATTCATTCAGTGTGCTTCTGTCCTGGCAAATATCTCAATACAAACCACAAGAACAAATATGTGTAGTTGTATCAGATAGTGTGTTTGGACAGCACAGTATAACTGTGGCTTTACACCCTCACTCTTGCGGTGAACTCTCTGTCTGTCCACTAAAAGTGACACGTAATCTGCCAAGCGTTCAATGAAGCAGGACAATAGTGATAGCAGAGACGGACAGGAAAAAGCATATTGAGCTGACTCCACATCTGATCTTCAGCACTCAGTCAACCTGTGGAGAGTCAATGGCATTGATCACCGCATTATTGTACAGGATAGAAAGTTCAACTGCTAAAACTCACAACTTATTTAGCTCTTTAAAAGTTGCAACCCCACATCCCTGTTAGTCAAAAGCTCAATATACTAAGTGGAGCGCCTGCTTGTAATTCTGTTGATCTGTTTTTCAGTTGGAAGAAAGGTCGTCATGGTTCCTTTTAGTTTGTAGTTTAAAATTTTGCTGAGCAGTACTCATATCCCACACTCATTTACCTTCTCCCTTTCATTCCCACCTTCAAGCATTTTGTGGCTGATATACAATTACCCCAAAAATCACATCTCTTTGATGATGTTCAGATTTTGTCATCAAAACCCTTTCTTTGGGATGATTTCTCACTGCATCCACACAAAGTACCTGATTCCATGGAGGGGAAATGAGAGCTCTGGAAATTAAAATAAAAAGCAGCGGGGAAGTTGGAAAGGCAAAGGCTTTTAAAGGTAGTTATCATTCATCCATGCAGTCGGTCAAGAGAGTAAGCACCAAAGCACAGAGGCTTAACCTGGGAGGTGTAGACCTGCGGAAATCTCACACCTCCTCTATCAGCAATTCACTGCTCTGACTGGTTTACTGTTTCTTCTTCATCTCCAAGCTTACTGAGATAAGAAGGAAACCCTCACAACTCCTGCTCGTAGACTGACCAGAGTAAGCAGAAATTTGATCTATTAATTGTCCTTGGTGAACCACAGCCCACCACTAGTGACTGAGGGGACAAGAGAACCACTCAGAGTGTTTCAGGAAACTAATAAAGAGCGAGCATAAGAGTGAAAGCCCAGTGTTTTGTACTTAAATCACATCTGGATCCAACCTGCAGGATGTTACACGCAAAGTAGAAATCTGGACTTCTCCTCTTTTGCTGCTGGAGCAGTGAGAAGAAGAACAAAAGCATCAGCCAGTTCAGCAAATCTTTATTTTCAAGTTAAGGCTCCAACAGTCATATAAATCATGTCTTTTGTCTGTCAGGATAAGAGGAGGAGGATTATTATAATATATGTTATTCTATATGTTATTATAGAACTACCGAGAAAGGACATTGTGGTAGATTCAAAATGTGAGACTCTTTTTTTGGTCTCAGCCTAATCTTAACTTGATTATGTTCTTCGTTCATACAGTTGATTTCTTTATAATGGAAACGAGGTCCCCTCCATGCCAGTTTGCCAGGCTGTTTGAGGCTGTACATTGGCAAAACATACTAACATGTCCATAATGACAATACTAACATTCCCCTGGTTTGGGAAGTAAAAGTCCCATTCATTATTCTTATAGACAATGTTACCTGGCTCATAACTGAAACATTTCCATGGCTTTGATTGGCATGAAACACCCCCAACTGAATCATCATCAGTACGAAAGACAAGAAAATCTACAGATGATTTAATTCTTTTAACTCCAAGGAAACTCCCAGTCACCAAGCTCAGTGACAGTGACATGCAGCGCCAACAGAGGGAGAAAGCTTAAAATCTGCTAAATTTGCAACCCCTCACACTCTCTCAGTTTAGCATCTTACTGTGCTAACATTTGCTAATAAGCATTAAACAGCACATCTTGAGCTGGTGGGATTGCCAATAGTTTCTGAAGGATTTGGCCGTGACTCAAAGTACTGCACAGATTTAAACTTTGACATGATGATGGCATCACGAAAAGGTCACCAGCATCATTAGGGTTCATTCTCCATGCAGTGTGCATGTTTTTGGGGTCTGGACCAAAGTGCTGGCAATGCTGGGATGTCCAACCAGTACTGCCTTTCAGAGGGCCATGCCACTAACTTGCCTGAAAAGTTGAGTTAAAAAGTTTTTACAGTATTTATTCATATGTGTTGGCACCTTTGGAGCAGCCAAAGTGGAGACAGTCAGCTGAATATACAATGTGCTGATGATTGGTGAGTAGTAATCTCCTGGGGATACTCATGAAAACACACTCTAAAAAGCAGGACCAATATCAATCTCTGCCAGGTGTTCAAAAACTGATTTGGTGGGATTTAATTCACCTGCCAACAGCACTGCTCTACCAACTCAGATTGTTTTTCTCTATTTCTCAACTTTTCTTGCGTGTGCGTAGAAAAGAGTAGGACCTGGCCATTAGGATACTGTGTTTTATCACGTCTCAGTGTTTGTGCAGGCGAAGCAGTGGCAATATTGGCACATTAACATTTATAGCATACACACCACTGTGGGTAAAGAGAAACTGAGTCTCGTTTGTTAACACCAAACATATTCTGCTGTCTTTTTGGCCTCCAGATAAATGTATAATTAAAATGGGACTCGGACCCTTTCATTCCCATCAGGACATTTTGTGCTTGTAAAGCAGTGAGACAGTAACTTCATGACTGTGGCAATGGTGCTGATGTGGGATTGTACAAGGGACAATGGCATTAAATCAAAACAGACAGTCAGTCCCAGATGAAGCTGTGACTTTTTCTGCACATACACATTTAATGGACCAACAGAACCATTATCAAGCTCCTAATGGACTATAAACTGTTCTTTGCATCACCCACTCCTCCCCAGATAGTTTATGGCTCTTAGTATTACAAATCTGTATTAGTGTTCATGCTGAAAAAAGGGTAAAAGTTGAAGAAGTGGCCCAGCTTAATTAAATACATGCTGTAGGGATGAATAAACAACATCCTGATACCAAGAATCTCATCTCACTGCAGCATCTAGTTTTACAATCCAGTGTACACGGTGTGATTAATAGAAACAAACATAAAAGTAAAACTCAGGTATGCAGTTGAACTTTGTTTTTTTTTCCTCAAGCAACACAGCACAATAAAGTTGCACAAGTAAATGATGGGGGAAAATCTATTTAGCTATTTCCTGCACTCAGTTGGTCTCCTTCAGAAAATCGAAAGGACACGAGCATGCGCTGCATGCTGGGAAATATTGCCTCTATAGTTTCAGTCAATGACACCACACGATACCGTTTGCAGGCGCACCCGTCAGATCCCTCGACAACTGAAACACAACCCCATTCGCACATCTGGACAGGATGTGGTTGTGGGTCTGAACAAGGGCAGCTTTTTCTTATTTTGAGTCTATCTACCTCAAAACACACCACATCTATGATAAAAAAACATAAGCACAGTGTTATCAATATTTTATCTTTCATAATCTTTCATCTACACTGTATCTGCTTAGGCTAAACAGCCATTATTGGTTCCACTATCTTGATTGTCAGTTACCAACCTCTAAACTCTTAATCTTACCAATAGATAATAATTAACAACCCTTCTGGTATGAGGAAATTCTTGAATGATGCCCCTTGACCTGAGCACTACATCTAGTAGTGGTTTGTAAGGTTCAACTGTTAAATCCATTTTTGTAAGAAATGTAACAAATTAAAATGTAACAAATTAAAACCTTGTAAACCTGCAATAGTTGGCAATATAATTTATTGGATTAGGGTTAGGGTAAGCCAGCAGTTGTCTATTTTCAAATCCAGCACATATGCTATATTAATTTGAAGTTGTGTTTTGGGCCAGCTGGTAAATTTAAGTCCAATATTCATTCTCCTTATAGGTCTGTTTTGGTATCCACCACCTCTGGAGGGAAACATCTCTTTAGCTGCTAAAATGTGCTACTTTTTCATTAGACAGTTATTAACTTTGTCTACTGTTTTGTGCTGGACAGGCTGTTTACAGAGGGTTTTTAGTGCTTTTTTCTCTGAGAACAGCTGCCTGCTGAGGCCATTAATGAGAGTGGTGAGTAAAACCAGAACAGTAAAGCTGCAGGCCATAAACCCAGAACAATGAAGTGGAAGATGCTAAGAAGCTCTGCAGAGCCGAGGGGAAGAGTCAGGTCATATTCCTCTGTGTGCATGTATCTGAGCACGACCTCTTTCCCCGATTGTGGCCACATGATCCATTGTTAATATCATCCAAAGCCCCTAAAACAGCTAGTAAATGGACCTGAAGTGACCTGGTGGTTCTATCAGATGCTGTTTCAAAGATTTAAACTGAGACTAAACTTTGCCAACATAAACAAATACTAGCAGAAAAAAAAAGAATGACATTTGAATGTTAACAATGTCATGACCAGTGGAAAACTTCAATCTGCCAATGACATTAATGCACTTTGAAGGCTCAGAATAGCCACTGAATGGACACTGTGAATGTGTTTTTTTTAGTCAAATACATAGTTAACTTTGAGTCCAAACATGTCTAGGTATCTTGAGTTCAAAGGCTCTGAAAACTTAATTTCTCTGTCAGCTTTTCACTATGAGTAATGGGATCCTGCACAGACACTGAACATCGATATTTAGTGGTATATGTGAATTTGAAAAGCCACCTAGATTTTAGTTATATATCTATAACCCTGGATATTCTTCACTACATAAGGTACAATCAAAAGTAAAGTTTTGCTAAATAAATTCAAAAGGTATTATTTGTTAAGAGTCAGTCTAATGTGGCTGTGGTCTGATCAGATTTGATCAATAGCACTGACAACATAAATCAAACAAACACACAAGGATCATATTTTCATTCAAATGTTGATCAAATGTTGATAAAGTAAGTACAGAGCCTCTCCTCCCACAGGCCCCATTTAAATGCTTTTGAGGGTAACTTCATTCTGTAAGAAAACAAGTGCTGTCCTTCCATAATGTTTCATTGCAGTAATAACTATTAGCATCTCCTGTGATAGAGTGAGGAACTGTGATTAATAGAGACACAATCATGTGGTCTGTTTTGCAGAAAAATAGTGACAGATGTATTTATCGACTTTGTCAGTTCTGATAGATGGCACCTCTGTCACGGGTTTGCAGTCAGAGGCAGATACCGTCAGTGGCCATTAAAACCAAATGTCTTGTTTTGAAGTTCCCCTCACACGTTGCTGAGGGACATTAAGGGAAAAATGTTAGCAATGCATTACTCCCACAATAGATGTGCTTGGTGAGGACAGGCTGCTCTATCTTGTGGACAGCACAAAATAAATATTAGTAGCCGTCTGGTTGGGAACATTTGTCTCACAAACCTTTGTTAGTTCTGGAAAGTGCAGCAGTGACAACACCTGTCCACCGTTCATCAGGCGACTGACAAAACAAACAAAGGGATCTAACCATGAAATACATCCATATAAATTCATGTATAACTCATTCTTTCTGTGTGTCTTTTCCAACTACATCATCCAGTCTTCTTCCTCTCAGGTCCAAAACACTGATGTCGTGACATGATTACCTACTTTGTTGTAGGACACTCGTAACACACTCTGCACTGAATCATTTACAGTCTGACTGCAGAGGAACATAAGCATATGGTATTTTGTCTGATGTAGAAACTGCAACTATAACTATTCATCCCTGTGCAGACCTGCTCAGTAGTAGTCCAGGAACAAGACTGCATCATGTAATACATGGTATTAACACCATGAGTAATAGTGTAAAAATAAAGCGCACTTTTTATTTTATAGTGCATTATATTACTTATATTATAGTAAAAATTATATTTATTTTTGAAATGTAATATCTCCCTTTATGTTTTTATTTAATTTCAGTTATTATTCAATTCAAATAATTTTCTGTGTGTGCTTATCTATTTCAAAGCTCCATTTTTACCTACTTGCTCAGTTTTTTTATGTCCTGTGCATACGTTGTAAAAGTTTTAAAAGTAATTCATTCAAAGTAATGAAATCCCCTCAGTACGAAAAATGGACCATAGGACAAAAGGTTGATTATACCTACACAAAAGCTGCCAGTAAAAGAGAATCCAGTCATAATTTCAATCACAAAAGGTCAGCAGAACAATGAAAAACCTCTTCCTGTACTCATAATAATGGTCAATTACATTTTCACTGTTATGACCAAGATCAAGCCCTGTCTTTAATAGGCTTCTCTTTTTTACGTGCTTGGATGGAGACAAGGGAGAGATCATGCTTTTGCACATTATTACATTACAGTTGTCTGTGTTTTTAGCCCCTCTCTTTGAACAAGATCTATAGCTGGTAATCTTAACTTTCATTCAAGATGAATCAGTGATCAAAGTGGTCAAGCCTGTGATCTTCTAACTAGTCGAATTTGTGAACGAACTATTCAGGTGGGAGGTCACACACACTGTAGCACACCTCTGGGTCGTTTAACTGCACAAATGATTTTCTACATCGCTCTGTCTGTCCTGCAACATTGCACTGTATTTACATGATAAAACAGGACTAAACGCAAGATAAAAAACTGTATCAGATGACATGTGTGTCTTAAACTTTCACATTTAACCAGACTTAGCTTCATAGGGTTTGGGCTAATAACTTAAAAAAAAATGTGTACTTCCCACAGTTTCAAAGGAGTCAACCATAGTGACTCAAATTCATGTAAATTCAGGTTTGTGATATTTAATAATCCCTGAACATGTCACAGTGTTTGACAGATTGAAATGTTTCCTCCACTGGGGAAGCTGGGGCCACTTCTCCTCCAGGCCTGAGTGCCGAAAGTGACTTTTTCTTTTTTTCTGTGATTTTATCTTCTGTTTATGTCTGTGTGTGGTTTTCTTGAGCTACAGAATTAGCACCAGCTAATGGGGTCCTTTGATGACTAGTTGGCTTTTTTGTCATGCACTGACTTGATAGTTATCAGTGAAAAAAACAATACACACACAGTGATGATCTGTTTTTAAGTTTTAAGAAAGCAGCTGATTTCTACCAAAGGTTGACAGATGACAGATATTTAAGTATGTATTGTTTTGGATTATTATCCCTGTCATTTCTTACCTGTAGCCTTAAAGGAATGGAGGAAATCTAATCTTGTTTGACATTTCTTTACCACGCCAGTAAAGCAATCTCTCTTGGTACTTTGTTAAACTAGTTAATAAACATACAAAAGCTTGATATTGATTGATTCATGAATTATTCATTCTCCTCTTCTCTATAGTCTAACTAGTACTTTATAAATGTCTTTACATTACCTTATGGTAATTATATTTGGTGCGAAAAAATACTGGAACTGAATGTTTGCGTCGAAGTTGTGAAAGGGAACTTCCTCATTTCCATTATTTTCAGCTTTCAGCTTTCAGGCATTAATAGAAATAGAGATATCAGTATCTGTTTCCTTGTAGTTTGAGCCTTGCTTTTATTGGTTTGGCAATGGAGCCATGCAGGCTGAGCACTGGACAAAATTAAGTCAATTTATCTCCTACAGAGGCAGTGAGCCACTGGAGGCTGTAAATTGGTCCCTTACTTTGTTGGCTTATTCAAAACTGAGGGAAAGGTTTTCAACACATTAAGGTTTTTTTAACTGTTCATTTCTCTCACTGGTATAAATTAGTCAGCAGAAAAACACCAACCCGCACTTCACTCTGAGCCTTTGTTTAAACGTTAAAGATACAGAAGGCATTCTGGCCTCGAACCCTGTTAAAGACATCAATTCACTGAGAGCACTGAGGTGTCTTTTAAAGTGTGGCTTAAGGTATTGATCAGGTTGATTGACTGACTGATGGTGAGAGACCTGTGACTGGTAATCACAACATCTTGAGCCATCTCTAATAATCTTAGAGCAGGTTACATTCATTGTCTATGTGAGAGTGTACCAACACACAGCCTGAAATCAGACTTCATCTCTGCCTCATCGAATGTCCTTGTACTGATGTTCCCGTGTTCCCACATGTCACCAACTGATTGCTGAAACATTGAAAATAAGATATAGTTTAGATAGAGTTTAATTAAACTCACAGGTGACTGAAGAAAATGCAATGTTCTGACATTTGTTTAACTCATGTAAAGCAGTTTGAAATGCCTGAAAGGTGCAACAGAAACAAAGGCAATATGTGTTGCCTCGGACAAACAGGAAATACTCTAAGTACTGGTGGCTAAAGTTACAAATCATTCAATTTCAAGAGATGAAACAATGGAAGGTCATGGATGGCATCCCCAACAATAGAAATCAGTAAAGGGGAAGTGCTTCAGTAAAAAAAAATCCTTACTCCACTTTGGGTGGGTCGATAGGCTGTAACACATGCAACTGCAAATTTGAGATTACAATTAAGATAACAAAAAACAGCCCATCAGGCAAAGGGAGGGATGTCTCTTTGAAGACTTAAATGACATTACTAGTCAATAGAAAGCTGCCTCCTGAGTCCAGAGAGATAACCAGCATTTCAAAACAAGGAGTTTGGAAAGATGCATATACAGAATCTGATAAAAGTGTTTTTCTAGTAAAATGACGTAGTCAAATAGTACACAATCTTCACATGTCCATTTTAAACCTATATTCTGGGGAGCCTCTCATATGTATGATTTCTTTTCATTTTTGTAAACACAGCTTCAGTCAATGAAGGTGGAAGATATTTCATCGAAATGTGACCTCAGGGTCAATACAGATAACCAGCACGAAACTTTAAACACTCCCAGACTGACAAACAACTCAAGTTGTCTGAATAAAAAGGGTCTGAATTCTCCATTCTATCTTGTTTTTAATGTTTTACAAACATTCTGCATAAAATACAAAGTGCTTTATATAGTTAACCTTAAAAGAAATTACATTTTCTTTTTGTCTGTAGAAGATTTATAATCACAGATGCACACTGCCCTTTTATCTTTAACTGAAAGTCCCATAATAGCATTTTGTCCATAACAGATGCCATTTTCTGATAGCACAGCACACAGTTATGACGTCTTTTAAGTTTTGGAGGCGGATTTGGAGTTGACTCACAACATCACTATTATACTTGACACAGATATGTACATTCACCGTCTGTCTCTAAAGACTGGCTTTGACAAGAGCATAAGGGAAATAGCTACAAAGCACAGCTTTGCACTTCTGCTTAAAAATATCACTGTGTCACTGTCAGATATCATTCATTTATCATGTTCAAGCTCATTTAATCATTTTGTGATGTAATATTCTGATTTTTACCTTCTGCTTCATTTAGCAGTCCCACTTGAGAGTACTGTCAATGTTAACTGGTATTTCTTACTCTTCTGCCACATATTTGTCCCTGCATGGCTGTTAAGTACCAGTGCAAAACAGAGAGGCAAAAGCTATTTCTCTTTTATTCAAGGGAGCTGACATTGGTGACATTTTATGTGGCCAAGAGATTTACCGATGTTCAAAGTAGCAGGAAATGTCTGAAAATGAGGTCACACTGGCTGCCACTTATCAGTAGGAATGAGACAAATTAATAACCAGGCCTAGAAGATAGGAGATAAGACCAGTGGCATCATATAGTGTTTTTTTTTCTTTATTGCAAAATGTTCAGCTGTTACTTTGCCACAGCAGAAGTTAATGTAATTTCACCCAAATGTCATCAGAGTGAAAACTGTGCCTGTTGGTTTCTTCTGTGAGCTCTAATCATGAGACCCAAAATGTTGAACTGCACCACCAACTCACTGTTCCATTTAATGAATCATAATCGCTGTAAAAATGTGCACACGTGTACAGTCCTAATGCAGACTCCCACGATTAGCACGAGTGCGTACACAAGCCCATTTAACCTGGTTAACACATAATTGGCAATCATCATCATGGACCAGAAAATCAACAACGTCTCTCTGGATCCATTGTTTCCATCATCTTGCTGCATCTTGTAGCAACCCCAAAGCAGCCATTACATCATACACAGTTATAACACACCATCTTTTCATTCAGTACAATAATGATTCTTGTAACATATTACTGTATGATTTGCTGATATCTGCCAGCACTTTTTCTGCCAGAATTTAATACAAGAATATGAGAAGATGAAAATGAAAATGAAAAAACTGTCTCTCTTTGCTCCTCATGGTTTGTTTTATATTTCCATTTGGGTTGTTCGGCTTCACTGATTCATACAGCAGGTGTTGCATCTAGATGGCTCCTATGTTGCTGCCTACATATTGTGGATGACATCATTACCCGTAGCAGTTGTTCTCAACATGTTTGACTCATGACAATTTAACACCAACGACAGTAATGTGTAATCATCACCCTGCCTCCGGCACAGACTCACGTGCTAAACGGTTTGACAAAAAAAAAACTTCCTCTTTTGTGTTTATATAGTAATTTAATTATCATTAACAGAGATTATACTAAGAATTACCACATTAGTCAGCAGCTCCCCTCAGCTTTACAGAGCTTTATAACGAGTTTCAACAAATTTTCTGGCCCACTGTTTCGATTCAGTCTTATTGATCACAAAATGTCATTTTGCATGATTTGTTTGAAAATCCACTCCACACTACCTGCACAGAATTTGCATAATATGTGTATTCTTATAATGTCTGTGCCACAACTATTATTGTGATGATAATGTATAATTTAAAGATGCAATCCATAGTTTTATGCACTTTTTTTAATTCCATGCTAACACAGAATCAGATGACAAAGATTTGGCAATCTGTGTGTGATGCTCTGGTTTGAACAGACTCTATTGGTATTGCCAGAGAGTTAGCAAGCTGCTACCCTGAGCAATGAGACTCAATAGTAGGCAACACATAACAACAGTAAATGTGCCAGTCTTCACATCTATGTCATAAAACTCGACCCAACAGATGGTATGATACAAAGATCATTTTTAACCCCTAAAAGTTATGGATTTCATCTTTCATAGGCTCTAACCTCTCACTGCCTTCTGCCCTGAAGAATTATGATGAATGATGATGATGTCTCAAACGCAGGCCTTCTGGCTGTTTTGTTCATCAGACATGGGGGAAAGGGGATGGGTGGAATTAGCACAACACTGAAATTGTTTCTATATAATGTCTAACCCAACTCCCGGGGTGCCTGTTTGCTCTTTGTACCAATTATGATAAGCTCCGACTCAGGCAAGGCAAGGCAGGACCTAAATGCAGGACACAGCAAGCGAATCAAAGTTCAAAAAGAAAAGGTTTTAACAAACAAAAGGAGTCCTTAGAAAAAGGCAAAATCCAAAAAGCAATGAAGCATGGCTTGAAACATAAAAGAAAGAAACATGAGGCTCAGAACATGACATGAACATGACTTGACAATCTGGCAAGGAGACAGGGGAGACGAGGACTATATATACACAAGGTAACAAGGAACAGGTGGACACAATCAGGACGGGGCAGACAATCAAACAAGTGGGAAACACACAGTAGCAGGAAGTAAAGGGACCTGAAACATGAGAGAAAGTGGATTTCAAAATAAAACATGACACGCCAGAACAAGGAACCAGAACCATGACAGACATGAAACTTAACAAGACGACACATAACCAAAACATGACAGACGTGTAAACTAGACATGACAAGACATAACTAAACAAGAAACCAACTGAACCAAGACGACATGAAACACTAGACAAACCAGAAAGACATGACACCCAGATAAGGAACAGAACATAACAAATTACTCCCAGGCTCCACGGCATGACCAATTCCCACATGTGGATGAGAAGAATAAAGTCAGCTGGACTTGCTTGAAGTTCTTGAAGACGTTTCTTATCTGAGAACCTTCTTCTGTTCTGATCAGTCTGATCAGTTCAGTCTAGTTCCTTCTAACTTGTTTAATTTTGTATTGGTCAAGTCACATAAGGGGAGGCAAAGCTTTGTCTGTCCCCACTGTCAGAGTTGTGCAGTTATTGATGGTGGTTGATGAAGCAGGATCGAGTCACTGCTGTGGAGCCAAAGGAAGTCCAGCTGAAAAATAAGGCTCTCTAGAACCTAATTAAACTGCTACATCTGTGGGTGTCAGAGACAGACAGAGGAGACTGGGACGGAGGCACAAAGCCACTGGGCCACATCTAAATGTCCTGCATAGAAAAGGCTGTTAATACTTCTGCAGAAAGGAACATCCACTTCCAGAGGAGACTGGTAGTTTCCTGTATTTCTCATGTTTAATACCCCAACAACTTCTGGATTGATTGCCATAAAATTTGTATAAGACATTAATGGAGCCCAGAGGATCAAACCTACTTTGGTGATCCCCTGACTTCTCTTGTAATTCCACTTTAGAAACTTGATAGACAAGACACTTGTGGTTTTGAGTAAAATGACATCCTGTACCATTATTAGAATAAAGTTGTAGTGCTTTGTACTTCATCAATTTTGGCGCTCTGTCACACTAAACTAAGCTGTTACCATTGTTATTTTGGACATTTTAACATGCATTATTTTTTATTTCCTCCAGTGTTATAATGAATAAATAAGTACCCATTTAATGTCATTTTCTAGTAGAAGTAGTAAAAATGTGAAAATTCAAAGGTGTGTGAGAGCATAGAGAGAAACAGGAGGGTGAGATTGTAAGTGAGGCACAGTACAAGACATGACACGACATGGCTGGATGGTGTTAACTCTTCCCGGAGGGGTCAATTCAACTCAATTAAAAATCACAACTACAGTCCCTCCTGTGGAGCGGTGGCTTCTCTTCTTCCTTAGCAGTGTGATAAAACGAGATGACTCATCCATTGACATGTTTCAATAGACTCTGTCGACCAAGGATGCTGAGAAAGATTCTGGTAACTTGGAACACTGTATCACATGAAATAACAGAATATTATGTTGGAAGCAACGTATGTGTGTGAAAAGTACATTTCCTTCCTTGTAATGCGCTGCATATGTGCACCCTGCTGAGGTGCTTGAAGCAAACACCTCATTACTTATTTGGGATGTATTTTCAACTCGGCCTGGCTCTTCAAAGTGTGCTTGTGTGTAGGTGTGTATATTTATACATGCATGTGCTGTACAGTAAATGCACAAAGTGACTGGGGGATAGGGAGCATGCGAGAGACAACATCAGAGGAGCTCGCTGGAAGCATTTCAAAGGTGTGTTCTGTTCCCCCTGGAGAAGGAGGAGACAGCTAATTACTAGTGAGATTTCCCATTCTCCATCTCTTATTAGTCATTTCCTCATTACAGGCAGGCGTTGAGGCAACCAGCCACTGAGAATAAAACCAATTTATTGTCGGTCCTTCCTGTTTTAGCAGTGCCTCCAGCTAGACCTCGAAGCGATAGCACTGTTAGGGAAGCCCAGCCGAGCTTCAAGGTATTAAAGGTAATCTGATAACATGGAGGCAATGAGCGGATTTCACTAAACAACAGCACCTTGTCCCAGGGTGCAAGCCCGCTGTCGATTTTATTGCCAATGAATGTTAAGCGGTGGTGAGTGTTCTCTAATTGTGGCCATAAATCAGACAGCCAGGCTTGAAAAAAGGGTTGTGAGAGTTGGAATGAGAGAGAGGAATCATCTACAGTGAGCACAGAGCTCACCTGGTGCTCACAGCCCCGCCGAGCACTCAGTGGCCTCGCGAAGGACAGCAGCCATCGCAATCAAAGCCTCCTCTTTTTCTTAATAATGTGAGGATGGCCTCCTCCCAGAGCCCTCACCACATCCTGCATCTTTGTCCCTGAATCTGACAAAAATGAAGGTCTACGTCTCCCCACAAGTAGGTGTCACCATGGAAACAACCGTTATTCAGTGCTCTCAACAATAGCCGTTAAATGAAAGGAGCTGTCTGATGGAATTAAAGAGTAGGCTCAGTCCCTCTTTCCATGCACTAAGTACTCACAGCATAGGGAGCCAAACCACACAGGGCAAATGTGTACACGATAGCATAACCTAAATCAAGCATATCAGTATCTTTCTCCTATTTCTATTCATCTCCCCTGCACTGTGGGGAGCAATGAGAAAGTGTTTTGTGTGATTATCACTGAGAAGAGATGGATCAGACGAAGCTGGATGGCAAAAGTAGACAGATGTAGTATATAATTTTTGACAAAACAGTTACAACTGCATTAAATATGATGACAAATCACAGAGACGGTCTCAGTTAAATGATGAGATTTATTTACCTAACTGCAAGACAGAGAGCGTCAACTACAACAGAGGTTGTGCAAATGCAGGCTTGCATATTAGCATATCATAAGACCCAAAGGAATGACTGCACAGCACAGCTTAACAATAAAAGTAAGCATGCAATAAATCCCTTTCTTCCATTTGAAGAAATCAAATATCTACTAATGATGCATGAGTTGCTTTTCACCCACACGGCCTGCAGTTACACCAGTTGCATATCAGGGTTATGGGCTGTAAACCTTGTTCTGATTACAAGTGGATGAGTGAAAGAGAGAGAGAGTGCGTGTACAGGAAATTTCAAATCCATCAGCGTGGTGTAAAACCTATGACTAGTTAATTTTGTCTGACAATGGTGCAAGTATAGATAAGAGGAAATGAGCAGCTCAGTGAATTCTTCAGTGCTTTTTTTTTTTTTTTTTTGAAAGTGCAAGATGGCCATATGACCTGTGGTCTTATTGTCTCCAGTGTTTCAGCTCACTGCTGTGTGCACCACTGTTGGACAAATGATCCCCAACAACATTATTATACATGTTTTTTTTTCTTTTTTCACAGAGCTGTTTAAAGTGATGACACCAAATGGCAGTGCACTTGTGTTCAGATATCACACTTTGAATCATGTCGCTTAATGAAAATGGATAAAGAATTTTCAAAAACGATTTTCAAACGAGGTTGCTTTTTTGGGAGGGGGGCAAATCTGGTGAGGCATTAAAGGCCCATGCATCACTGTTCAACATCTATAACTGTAAGACATCAAATACATTTTGTAAATCAGGTAAATCTTTAAAGAGTATGACACATTTGAATGGCTCGTTGTATGTTTAAACAGAGAAAACACTTATTTGGGCATTTTTGTACAATAAAAACAATTAAAATGTTTAGCTAAATTACGTACTAGCGAAAATAATTTTGATTTTGTATGTTCTAAGGTCATCTATCAACTGTATAACATCTCATAAAAATGTTAAAAGTACAGGGTAATGAACCATTAGAGCTGCTGCAGCTCATAACCTGAGGCAAAGTAGCAATAAGGTGATGCAGGTAATAGGGGACAAAGAGTGAATTGCCATGTAAGGCACAAATCACAGAAGATGTGCTGATGCCTGTTTTATGCTAATACGAGAGCTGGTCTGCCCCCAAGGAACAGACATATTGGTTGAAATCAGCATTTCCTGTCTTATTTAGTCAGAGTATGTATCAACTAAAGATGTATAGCTAAAGGCTTTTGAAAATGCTTTGCTTTTTGTGATAGTAATTATCATCTGAGAGCGTTTTGATATGTAAGGGAATTCTTAGAAAGACGTACTGCACTTTTTACAAGTGAAGAATCTGGAATGTTTGAATTAAAAAAGGCAGTGTTACAATGTGCAAATACAAAAACAAATGATCATATAGACACGACAAGCTTTCTCAAGAAATAACCTCTAACACCAGTGCTATTTATTCTAGCATGTTTGCATTGTAACCTCCAGTCCCTCTCTACTGTAAACTTGCTGCATGGAGCTGGGCTTCGGTTGGAAGACCAAAGTCCCTCCAGGATTATTTACATTCAGGAAACTGAGTATGGCTCCAAATCTAGGCCTGCTGAATCAATAGGCCCCATCCTGTGATCCACAGTGTTTGAAGAATCCTCAATAGTTGTGGTCTTCAAAGGAGAGCAGCCATCTGCAGAGCTAGCTGTGTTTAGGTGCATTCATGAGAAGTCAATACTCTGGGGAGTGCTGCTGAGACTCCAGAGGACAAATCAAAGTCAGATTAATATGTAGCTTGGGGGTGGATTTGTGTATGTTAGAATAGCTGTAGAGACTAGATATCCTTCCAGTGCATTTAATGGCAGGGACAGCTTGGTTTTCGGCCAAGTGAATTAGTCACCATTCAGCTTCGTTCAGAGCACAAATACACCATATAAGCTATATGCAAAAACACTGAGCAAATATGCAAAGTGTGAATTCATTACGAGAACAAGCCACAAATGATGAACAATCAGGCCAAATTGAACAATATTAGGCTTTATACTGTATTGTAAAAGAGTGGAGCACTTATGTTGCTGATTCTTTTCAGTCTGACTGCTGGTGTGGGCAACCAGTTTCAGTCTTTATCAGTAAAATGTTCCACCCTCAGGGGCTCTAAGGGGTTTTAAAGATTCACATAGAACTGCATGTCTGCATGTGCAATCAAAACCAAGGGAAGAAAAAGACAGTGACCCGTAAAGAATCTGTTTACTTCTAAGACAGACGTTGTGTTTGTAAAAAATGTTCTTAATTATGCTTGTTAAACTGAAAGTTAGTCACATAGTTATGAGGTGGAATCATCTATATTTTAAGTGGGTGGGCCATGGTCTCTTATGCAAGTGATAAAAATGTAGATGCCTTTTGAAAACTGAAAACATTTGGTCATTTCAACTCATTCAACTCACGTTCATATTCAGTTGACTTTTTCTGCACTCCTTAAAATGTATTTCCATTTGACTTAAACACTTAATCTCTCCCATCTTGTTTGGTTGGATGCAGATATTCAAACCGTATTTACAATGAAAACTTGTATTTTCTGCTTTAAAGAGTCATTGAGAAGTTGTGCCGCCACGGGTAGTATTAACATATTCCTTTGGGAAATTCTGAGGCCTCAACATGGCAGCTGTTTCAGACTTGTTACAGGCTGCGCTTTGAACACTATGACATCATGACGAGTGAAGGTTATAGCTTATGGTGAATATTGTAAAGATCAATAGAACAGTAGAAAAATCTAAGTAAATCATGACCCCTCAGTCAGTCTGAAGATACTCGAGATGAAAAGAACTAATTCACAGAGCTGTTTGTTCTGGTGACTCTCATGTGCAGCTGGGAGCAAATGTTTAACACTAATTTAATGGTAAGACACTTTCCGATATTCACTGAAGACATGTGGAAATGATGATGATAACTCTGTTAGAATTTAAACATCCTAATATAAATTCAGCTTAAAAAATTCACTCCACAGCTGGTTTTACTAACATTACTATGTTTGACAGCACTCACTGTGATCGGCTTTGTGCTTTCATTTGATCGAAACTGTGTGCTCAATAGATAAATTCCTTATGAAACACTGAGTAGAATTATATTGCATGTAAGAAACAGCAAAAAATAATGTGACGAATGCTACCTGCTCAGGGATGACAACAATAATGAACAATTCAGAGGAAAAGGATTCACCCGACAATGAAGCATGAACAGCTTATACTGAAGCCACCTTACAAAAGACCAAAAATAGGGTGCGATCATTCAGCTTCTCGTGGAGAAAAATGCTGTTCAGGCTTTGTTCCCAGCTGACCTCAGTAAAGACAGCTCCCACTGTACAATCCAAAACCATTTCCTGCTTCAACCTGCCGGCTGATGACCTGGCTGCATTTTCCGTCTTCCTGTGACGCATTAGCTCCCTGTTGTAATTGAAAAAGCATACAAAGAGCTCAAGCTATAGCAAATATCACACTTTACAGAAGGTATGTCACTTGCAGTGTCACAGATGCACAGGGTGAACTGGTCTGGACTGGTGACAAATCTGAACTGAAAAAAATATTTTTCCCATTGCTGCTGTTTTCTCACCTGTTTTTTAAATGGCCTAATCACAGCGGGTTTAGCTAATTACTGTTATTAAGCTAATTGTCTTACAGAGAACACACAAACTTGGCATCCTGCACCTGCTAACTGCTTGTGTTCGCATTTGTTGGGTAAGGGTGGTCATTCTTAGTCATGCTGTTGCAGGACAGTTTTTGGATTGTTGAGAGTTGCTGGTGCACTTTGGAACAGAGCTTTTAATTTAAGCAATAGACAATAATAGTTTAATTTGTATTTTACTAGAAAAATGAAGCATTAATGATTTGCCCTTAGTCTGTTCCAGTGTCATCTAAGGTTGATTTGTAATTGAGATCAGTGTGTGTCTGGGAATACTGTGCGTAATTCCAAACAAGGTCAGTCTGCAGCCAGACAGACGTATGTGAGGGAAAATCAATGTAATAACAGGTCTGAATGCAGCATCTCCTCTTTATACCTGTGATTCAGCTCTAACATCTGGATTAAATATTGCCAGTATGTTCAACTTGAGCAATCTAATTTTGAACATACAGCACTGTACACAATATATCTTCAATTATCTGAAGATATGACACAAGGAAACCGGTAACATCATAGGTGCTGAATTTCATGGGCACTGAGGAGTAAAAGGCCTCCGATCCGATCGATGGATCAGCACTGAGGGATAGGCCTGCATGCATAAAAATTATGAAAAAATTAAAACAATCCTCCAAGATGCTGTAACAGCTGGATTGTCAATTGGGGGGAAAAGCCAGATCCACACTGAGCAGAGAAAGAAAAAAAAACACAGTCTCTGCCATACTGTTCTTGTGTAAACACTTTGATAGTGGTGAAAAATTAAATTTTAACAACACATTTAGAAAGATTTTCTCTTCAGTCCTTGCCCACAATCGCGAGGCATGCGTCCTTTCTTCTTCTCAGTTTGCTGGACTGGTGCTGTGGTCAAAGCTTGGTCCAAGAGAAGGGTGGGTGGTTATTCTGTTGGGGTGGTGGCGACTGGGGTGAGGATGGGGGTGTGTAAGTCCCTCATAGGACACATGGGAGGGATGGCCTTATGGCTGTAGTACTCTACTACTTGGTTGGGCACCTCCGCCAGTACACATTTGGCCAAGGCTGCAGGTGAAGCCTGCAACAGAGACAGAGAGCAGCTGGAGGTGTCAAAACAACTATTAAATACTGTTTTAATGTGAGATATAGAACATTTTGATCAGAGGACTATATGTTAGGACTACTGTCAGACTGATAGGGTCAGTGTCAAACATAAAGTTTGACACTGAAAAGAAAGTAACTGTTCTGTTCATGACTCAAATCTCTCTTTGACCTTGATCCTAAGAGCAACATGAAAACGAATGTCTTGCTGTGTTTGATTTCAGAGTTACATTTTAACTTTTCATCATCAAACTAATTTGCACAGACTAAAAAAAAACAAAACTTGTTAAAGCATATTGTGAAAAAAATCTAAAACTCATAACATAAGGGTATCATTTAATACACAAACTGTGTACTCTGCTTCCAAAGGTTGCATAGATTCTCCAGGTCTACCTTTAACTCCAACTCTTTTAAAGGAATAAACACCATTAATCCATAAAGTAATCCCTCTGTATTTTTAGCCATGGTGGTGGAAAGCACTACGCAATGCATTGGTTTAACTGGTTGGCACCTGGTGAGCGTGAAGACCACAACATATGTTTCACATCATTTTCATACTCATCTCCTCACCTCTAATCACCATCCCTGTGTGGAAGCATCTGCATTCCTTTATACACTGATTTACT
>JBAJHX010000001.1:24956868-24975015 GCA_037176925.1 Amniataba percoides
ATTTACTCAGTTTTATTTCTTTAACTTCCCACCTGTCTGTGTATGGTAAATATATACTGTGACACAAATTTGAAAAAATGTCTCAGTTTAAAACATTTACTCCAATAGACAGTGTACTTGTGCAGCTACAATGTTGCTGATTGCATTTAGCTACATTTATAATATAATCTTGCTTGAGGAAATGTCTGGATCTCCTCCAGTCCATGATGCCCATCTGTAGCATTGGCAAAGCCAGCAAAGGCCTCCTGTTTGCTTTTTTAACAAACAAGGAAAGGGGACGTTATATAAGAAATAGCTATTGTCCATGAACATCACTGGCACAGCACTCAGGGGTGGGGTTAAAGAGAAAACTGAAAGTCAAGATTGACAGATGGAGAAAAGAACTGACCGTTTTGAAGTCTCTGAAGGGCACGAACTGCACAATGTCCCTCAGGACCGGTTCGCCCTTTGGTGAGCGCAGGACTCCATCATCTCCATCCAAAATCTGCATGTCTGTGAAGTCTGCATTGCCCACACCGACAATTATTATGGAGAGAGGCTGGTAGGAGGCTCGCACAATGGCTTCACGCGTGTCTGCCATGTCTGTCACTACACCATCGGTGAGGATGAGCAGGATGTGGTATCGCTGGAAGAAGATAAGAGCTTTCAGTGTGAATTAATCCATGTTAACATTAACCCATTGGAAAAGAAATGTGTGGCTGTAAACAAAGACATCTCTAAGTGTGTGCTGCAGTCTGAAGTAGTCCTTTCATGCTTTCTGGGATCATTTATGTGTGTTGCACAGAAAACAAATTGATCAAGAACAGATAGAAAGGGTTGTGCTAAAAACAGAAGACAGAACCATCATATGTATGTGCATGTGTGTGTATATGTGAAATGAGTTTCATCTGTTCACCTAACAGAAGTGCAATACAAGAATATTACACAGCATAATATACTGTAATCATTTTGATTGGTCCCATGAGTAGTGGTTAGCTTGTTGGTACCCTGATCGTGTGAATGTACTGTGTGTGTATATTTCTAATGTGCGCCCCACAAGCCTGATTGTTTACTGCAGCTCACTTACTGATCACAGATGGGCAGATATTGAGGAATAAATAATGACATGAAGGTCACAGTGTAATAACTTTGAACACATTGTATGTGCAGCCAGAGGGTAATTTAAGATAGTAAAGACATAAAAGACTAGTGTTTTTAGCCCCCCAAAGGGATATTAATGATGGATAAGGAGCACAGTAACTTTATTAACCACTTTTGTTAAATCACATTGTAATTGCAGTTCAAGGCAACACACAAGGGTCAATGATAATGAAATATGTGAAAAAAATACACCACTAATATGGAACTGTATGACCTCAGGCTATAATTTAAAGAATACTAATTTGTTGCATAAAGTGGGTGCCTTCTTCTTTTGCGCCGCAGGATATCATCACTATAAACAGTGAGATGAACCAAAGGCTTTTCCCTCTGGAAGCTCAGTGGGAGACACAACAACAGGCCGTGTATTACAGCCATATATTTTTTAATAGGGAATAAAGGGACACTCACAGAAGCATCTTTAATGTTGCCATCGCCTGCTGCCAGCTTGGCTATCCTGTTAATGATGGGAGAAACATTGGTGGGGCCATACAATTGGATCTTAGGAAGGCAGTTCTGGTATGCCTCAACCACTCCTTGGATCTCTGATCAAAGAGAGCACAGAGCAAAATGATAAACATCAATATAATTATTCATTGCTAATTTCAATTAGAATCATGTTCTGTTTTAGATTTATTTCTATTTCATAATTACATGTAAAGGAGCAAACAGTCAGTTTCCACAATAAATACACGTGGTTAACATTATAAGTTGCAAACAAACCTACACCTTACTTAGTTTACTGGTCAGTAAATGAGTAACTAAAGACCCTAACCCTAACCCTAATTTTCCAGGGAGATAAATCATTCACTAATAATTCACAATAATTATAAGTGACCTGAATGCATTTTCTGCCTCACACAAGTTATACAAGTTAAATCTTCTGAATGAAATTCTGTCATGTAAAATAATATGACTAATTCTTGAGTATAAAACCAGAGAAAGATGCACACAGAAATGGTCACAGATATTGAAACAGAGGAATTTGTTTTCTTCTTTACCATTGGATGCTATAAATATGAGTCAGCCATTTATTTACTTTTTCATTTATTTTTTTACATATGACTCAGGTAAAGCAATAGTGATATCTCAGCAGCCCTGTTGCCAGGTCACATATATTCATTTTAGTATCATCTGCATAGAGATGCACTTGAACAAAGCCATTTCTTACCTTCACATTCATCATCCTCTGGGTTGAAATTAATGGCAAAGTCATGAGACACCTGTGGATGGATAAAGAGAAAAAAAAACTATGATCATTTTGTGGAGACAGCTAAACTTTCATGGCTCCCACATTTCTGCCTAGAATCAGTAAAAACTAACTCTAAAACAGTACTGACCACATAAAATAATACAGGAAGTCAGCTTGCCACCAGGCAGATTAATCAGTAGGACAGTCACTTTTAATATTACAAAACATAATGAATAAATATCTTGAGCATTAACTTCTGCTTTGTGTGTCTTTACATTAACGACAGCACACTTTAAAATGAAACAGTTAAGTAAGCTATATCTACATCAGTAGTAACTTTATGGATAATGCATGGGCAGTAAAAGTAATTGCTTAACACAAATTAACCAAAAAAAAAAACAAAAAAAAATTGAGATTTTGAGTGGAATTTGGTGTGGATTTATTTACAGTGGGACTTTTTATTGAATTTACTGGTTTGTGTCTGCTCTGGGTCTGCTTGTATATTAATCCAGAATCATATGGTCATCATACTATCCAGTAACGAGCGTATAGCATATACTATAGCTTAATATCTGGTTTGTAAAAACAGATCACAACCCCTTTTCTTTTATCTGGTCTATTCTGGAGACCCAAACATCAGATTGACTTTGTTTATCTCAAAGCTGTTTAATTGGCAAAAATGAAATCCTCTTCTTGATACCACCTCTCACAAGAAATCGTTTTTTTCCACAAGCACCAACTGTCGGCCAGATCAGTGACAACTGACTCCTCTCCAGCTGGCTGTTTTTTTTTTAAAGTCATTTTTGTTTTTAATGTGATTAACAGCCTCTATTCAGTCACTGTATAGACAGATATGAGGAGCCATTATTGCATTTTTGCATTGGGCAAGAGGAGGGATCTTGTTCTGTATCTCATTTAACATGCCTGCTTCTCAGCAGACCTTTTGACATGGCATAGCAGGAAATGCATAGGTGTAACTAATAACATTAATAATGGCTGTCTCCTATTCAGGTGTTTTAGCTGGTTCGCTGACATGGCTTACAGGGACACTTCAATGGAATGGAGCATCGTGAAGCATGAGTAATGTTATTAGTCACACCTGTACTTTTCCTGTGACTGTTTCACAGTCAGTTCAACATTACAGTCTTATTGTGTATAAGCTTTGCCTGTCTGTGACGTGAATGTCTATCGGGAGCACCAAAAAACAACAGTCCTAAAATGTAATGTTTTAAAGACCATCAGCTTTTCTCTTACTGTAAGGAAAGGGGAGAGGACAAGATTTTCAGTTTTGCTTATTTCACTTGAGAGATCTATGTGCTTGCTGCAGCACACTAATAGATTTATCTGAATTTAAATCTAAATCTGACAGTTGTTATCTTATGTTGACAGGCCACTGTCGATTAAATATTATCAAACCACAGTCACACAGTCTTTACCTTGCAGGTTAATTGAGTGTTAAAGTACTTGAACCTTGAAGTGTTTGTACCAGTAGTCGGGTTTATTTGGTCCAGAACAAGGAAAGAATGACACATTGCTGCCTTTAACGTCTTGTCTATTTTTTTTTTATTCCAAACAAACCAAGAGGTGAAAATATTAAGTTGTACAGACTGACAACAAGAAGACCCACTTGATAGATTAAATTTAGTGACTGATAGCAGGCCGTGTTGTTTTCACACTGTGTTTATTATGTTCTCTATTCGCAGAAAGATCTCATAAAAAATGTTAATTACATTACTAGTATTTGCCGATAAATCAACAATATGTGAATGTGGATATTAACATGTAATACATGTAATAACATGTAGAAAAAGATGAAAAAGAACCACCTTGTGCAGCAGCGTTACAGATGCTAGGGTTTTCTGGGATTACTATCACACACTTTATAATGGATTTAATGAACTGCCAGAGAGGTTACAAGCACAGCACAACACATTTTGACTGACAGTCTGATTGATCAGGGAAAAGTGCTGCACTCACATGCTGTCATGCATTTGTGTTACTGTGGTTACCAAATGATTCTCAAAAATATAAGCATTGCTTCCTGAACAGTTTGCAATCAGCAGATGGATTTAATAGTTATTCATAATGCCAGAATTGCATATCTGTTGTCATAAAATCCTGTGGTTAGGATGACTGCTTTCAGACCAACACAAAAACATACCAAAATCTGCTAGGAAGCAAATAACCAGAGTGATGCTGCCAGAAAAGGAGGATTTTGGTCCGCTCGTAAAGTTTGAGTCACAGGTATCATACCAGCAGCAAACAACCAAACCAAACAGGTGTGAAAACACCTTTAAATTCTTAATAGAAATGTAGAAATCTAATCTGTGACTATTTTTTTAGGTATTCATGAAAAAGGTTATAGAGAAACACAAGGTTTGAAACAAAGTTTTCAGAAGCATTAAGTTAACAAACCACATCTAGGCCATGTTCATTGCAATGAAATGTGAACCTTCCCATTAATTCACACAACTCATTATCTAGTGAATGTCTCAGATATTTTTTTTTATTTGTTTTCTAATCACAGTATAGAGAACACATAATTAAGGATACAAGAGTGCACAACAACACACACTGGGAAAGAGCCTCAAACCATCAAATGAGCACACAGGTGAAGCCTTTGAGTTCATAGATGCAGTTCATGATTAGTCTAATGACTTAATTAGCATTCTCCGGCGCCACCAACCACAGCATGGCAACAGCATGCAGAAAAACAAATGTGCTGCTCCTGCAAGGCCATCACTGTCATGACAAACTCAGAAATGAATAGTTTGTATTTACTGAGCCGCAAATCTTTGGATGATTGAAATGATAATTATCAGTGTTTCACATCGGTCCATAGCTCAGTGCAATCTTACATTATACATAGGCCGTTCCAGTTTGATAGACTATCAAACAGCATAGTGATTCAACCATGCACGTGTATGTGTGTGTGTGTGTCTCTCTCTCTCTCTTCACATGTCAGATGTCCCCCGAGGGCTCTATTCAGAATCACTGAAGGCTTTTGGTTCTCAAGGTCCAATTTGCTTAAACAAATGCTCTCAAACTCATGTATTCTTATGTAAATCAAGCATCAACACTACAGGGCTTTTATGTCATAGAAACATATTATTATTTTCTCAAGACAAGTTGATATTTTAAGGCAAGGGGCTTATGCATAAAAATAAACTCAATAATTAGTTTTAAATGTGAAACCCTGACAGCATGACAAGCTGTGTCATAAAGTAGGTAATGGAAATCAGCTTGCTTAACGTGAAGGGTCCTGAGGTGGCAAAAAACACCAGGATTTGACAACAGCACATGAATATACAGTATGCATGATATTGTTGTTCATATTGTTCATGCACGAAAATCAGGCAGAGTGGAGATATGATTAGTGATACTCACCTCATAATTTGGAGGGATTCTGGCACCAAACCCCAAAGCTGAAAATCTTTTGTCACTGAAACGATAAGTAAATGAATCAGTCATATATTTCAGTTACTGCAGTTTAATCTGGGATACCATTTGACAGTGATCTGAGAGATATTGATGGCTTATCCATCTGTTCATGTTTCCAAGGGCAAACCCCCTACTTGTTAGCATTTCATAAATGTTAAAAGCTTTGAATTTCAATTTGAAATCTGGCCCGCGGTCCCTGCAGCCAGTGTTTGCACCTGTTCAAAGAGTCCTTATCCTCTCCATTTTTCATCGGGCCACTTAGATGGGCAGATAATACTGTTTGAGGCTCTGCTCTGCCGGATTGTGTGCTTCTTGTCAAAGGCCAGGGGGTGCAGTTTTGTATAAATTACAAGACAAAAGCTGCATCTGAAACCACTCCCTGTTTAACAGATGCTGCACAGTATTTACCCTTCACTATTTTATTTGTGTGTCTGGTTTCTTTTGTGTAGAGATAGTGTTTAAGTAAACTACAACCTGACACTGCTGCTCACACCTTCTCCACCTGTCAACAATGACAAATGCTATGTTTAAAGCACACAAAGTGAATACTGTACGTTTGGATTCAGTAATGCTACCCTTTACATACAGTAGCTGTATGGAGCATTACCCTCCAGTATTCAGTGAATCCTGTTCTACATTCTGATATTAAAATGCACCACTGTAATTTAACTTTTCTAATTCAACTTTTTCTTTGTTTTTTTAAGAAGATGTTGGGTGTTGCCAGGCAGGGAGGGTTTTAAAAAAGATTTGCATTTTGGGAAGTGTAGTGTACTATTTTTAGTTTAGAGTTTTTTAACTTGTCTCTTAGAAGTATCTTAACTTTACTTTAAGTATCATATCAAATCCATAGAGAATCCCCTTAATCCCATAGTTTAGGGACACACTGTAGGACAGGATAAGCGGCAGAGCTGTCACAGCTTGTTTTCAGTTACATCAGTGATTGTTTGCCTTCAGACAGCTTTCTCCAATGGTTGCCTCCCTTATCAGAAGATTTACTGTACATGCCCTGTGCAATCGCAAATAACATCTCCAGCTCGACAGAATCTTAGTTTAGGGCGCAAACATTTATAATGATGTGTTCAATTCATTTACTCTAGACATGGTGTGGGTGCACAGCAAAGTTTGCAGTGTTAATAAGTGTTGATTTATTTGGTGTGTTGACAAGCGTTGATTGGGGAGTTGTTTGTCCACTCATAGAGCTAATATGGCTTTGAGGCAGCTTTTTCAGGGCTATCAGTGTGTTTAATTAACTCTGATGGGTGTGGACTTGACAGAGTGATGATTTGTAGACTCTTAGAGTGAGCAACAAATTATTAACTGTGAAATCTTGACAGAATCAACTTCACTTTGGCATCTTTTAGTAGTTCTAGGATAATAATGAATCACATTGGCACATTCCATGATTGTAGCTGCACTGGGGATATGCTAATAAAATAAATTACAGTGTTATTGTTGTTTCCCTCCTCCTCAAAGAACTTGGAGGAAAAAAATGGATAATGTGTGTCTTTTCCCATAAGTTTGCAGTATTACATTTACAGTGGCTCTAAATGGTAACAGTGGCAGCCTGAAGGCTTTGGAGAGTTTGAGCACAGCGAGAAAGAATCACTGAATATGGTACATGGGCCATTTTGAGCACATATTTGGTTAGCATCATTATCCTCTGTTCCAAGAAAAAAAAAAAAAAAAAGATGAACATGAGTCCAACGTTTATTCTCTGTAATGCATCCTCTCCACATGCCCTGGCTAATGTGCTGTACTGTGTCCAGACATAAACACACTCCAGTTACAATATTCCAAACAAGTGAATAGATTTTAGTGTCCAGCTGGTGCTGCAACTGATACAACAGCATAAAAAGATGCCTTTGCTCTAAATTCACCTTCAGCATTTACATGTTTTCAACTCACTTTTTTACAAACCATTTCTTAGCCATTTCCATCAAAATAACTCATCCACTGAATGCAGGCCTTACTCCCACTGTTGTGACCTTTTGAGCACAATGAGCCATGTTGCAAGGATGCAAAATAATGGAAAAAAAACTAATTATGTTTTTGGTATTATATTGGTTTTACCAGCTTTACCAATGTAGAGATTTTTAATGAAAACATTCTAATGGGGACGGAGTTATTCATGCCGGGCCAATTTTATTCACAGACGTATTGTATTCTTGTTATTGTTAACAAGGCAAGCACACAGCACTCATTATCTCGACCTCTAGACTCTTTCCATACTGCCCTCAGTGAAATGATTTGTATGAGTAACCACACTCCATAGGTGTAGAGATATGACGCAGCGCCTTCGGCCCAGACATGAAGACGGGGAAGACTATTGACATGTCATCTTCATCATATGCTGTGAAGTGCATGGTGGTCCCTTTTTCCTCACTTTGTCTGCACATGTGAGGAGCCATGGGGAGATGTGCCCGGTATAATAACCCTCTCAGCAAGGTAAACGAGCCTCTGCCCACACAGACCAAAGCTAGTCACTCCAGCTCCATAATGCACTCCTCTGCAAGGACTCTAAAATCCCACATCACCTATATTCACTAAAGGCTAAAAGGTTTGCTTGCCCACGTTTTACACCTCAGTAACAATTCTAACTTAAGAGGGATGGGCTGCCTACACTTGCAGTCTCCTGTAGGCATGTTTCCATGTATGATGTTGTTGTGTATCCATGTAAACATGAAAATGATGGAGCTACAATGCTGATGTGCTACTTTTGAATAAGGTTTTCAGTGTCTCCAGTGCTATCTCTCGGATGCTATAATTAGCTAGACAGTGCTCCCCTGATATTCAATAGGAGGATCTGCATAAATCAGGAGTCAGAGTGTTAATCCTCATCTGGCTTAGTTTCGACAGATGAGAGGGTCTTTCTCTGAAACACATCATATTACATCAAATCATTTCCCATTAATTAGCAAGTACCTGCAAGCTTGCCTGCAATAACTAATAGTTTTCTGCACATTTGTACATTGTTTGGTAATTGTTCTCAATTAGACAGTCAGTCATTGTAAATACAATCAATGTGTGTGACTGAAGCCAGAAGCCAACAACTTTATCAACCATTCATCTTCACAGTAAGGGAAATCCTCACATGAAAATATAACTTCAGCATCTTTAATGATTTTTCAAACTGGCTTCCTGTTGCACCTTCCCTTTCTTTACATCTGATTCCATGCCACGCTGTTATTTCTCCAGCCACAATCGCACCCACTTCTTTTTGAAGTGCCTGTTATCCTGGTGTTAGCCCCTCTCTCTGCATGTGTTCGACTGTATTTCAGGGTAATGAGCCTATGGAAGCTAAGAAGGGGGACCAGTAGCTGCAACAGATGCTGAGAGGAAACTGTATCGTTGAGTTATCCACAGGAGAAAGCACATCCAGGCACCACTGCGAGCGAAGAGACTGTGAAGTACATGGAAAACAGCTAACGTTGTCCCTACAAACTGTGTGTGTGTGTGCTTCATCACAGAACCATGACCTTCCTCCTCCTATTTCCAAATGTATTCTATGTACATATATATGCATGTGTATTTTACATACTTTGATCATTTGTGAAATATGACAAGTAAATGTATATGTATGTTATATAGTTATGAGCTTACTGCACCACCAAATGTTTCCATAATTAGACAGCAAGAGAAGAGACCCCAACAGAAAGCTGGAATCTAACCTGGGACGCAGCGACCATATGATATGTTATGTTATTATTAATATAGGCAACAATGAGGATATAACATTAAATCAGTCTTTTAAAAGTCCTTTAAAGAATTCCTGTAACTGTACTTGGTCTACATTCCTATCAAAAACAAGTTATCCTTGACTCATGGCCTTGATTCAAGTTTCCACATCATTTCTGCCTTTTTACAAAATAAAGAATAACTGGACCAATTTTCAATTTGTGTCTGAATGAAACATGGGTGTATGTGGGGGATGACAGAGGTTATGCAGGTAAATTAAGCAGTTACATTGCTTAGTGATGATGTGGCATGAAATTGAAGTTACGTAAAAAATATTGATGATATTCCTCAGTAGTGCCATATAAAAAACATTGAGGAAAAAAAGCCTGGACAAAGACATATTGTAGAATTTCTGAACACTGATGACTGAACTCATGATGAAAAGAAAGAAATGTCACTGCATTGAATGTGTTACAGTACTTATATACTGTATAATACAAAAGGCAGTATAATACAAAAGTAAGGCAACCTCCCATTTTTCACATTTATTTGTTGTCTTTTTTACAAAAATCAATATCAATATGTGGGAAATGTGGTGTTGGTAGATTTTTTCTCCCGACTGTTACGCTAGAACAGTTTGGAAATAAATCAACAGACTGCTTGCCAAAAACCTGTCTGTAATGGATTTGATGACAGCACAGGACTGTGGTTCATGTAAAGGTTAAAATGTCATCATTCTGTCACACACTTAAAAGCTGTAAATTAATGGGTACTTTGAAAAAATGGCCAGTCAATGAGGAAGCATATAGAAGTATGACCAGAATATTGTGTCAGTGTCCTTGACTATTGCTACCAAGCACCATTTTCAGGCCCAAATTAGCCTCATGCATAAGTAATGCAAGCTGAGGCCAAATTTGTTTGCTCTAATTTTTGCTACAAACTGTTTCCCATGCATTACGTAGTTAGGGGTTTAACACAGATTAAAACTGACTCACCATGTGAACATGGTGTGGACAATAACTGAGATTGTATTTGTGCTGCGGTAATCGTCCCCTTTTTTGACAATGCAAGGCTTGTAGCTATAAGAGAGCACTCGAAATGCAAAACACATTGCAACGAAGAAATGAATCGGAGATGGAAAGAGCTGGCGGTCAACAGTTCAGCCCCATCAGCTGTATAACAAACTGGTGAGCAGAAATGTAATAACCTGCAGGATTTTCTCTCTCTGCCATTCTGGCTCCATAATTCCCATTACAATCCTTTTGCTGTGGTTCAGATGGAGTGGCTCGTTTCAGTGTGAGCGATCCCACAGAAATGGCATGCAAGGCGGAGTCTGCAGCTCTGTTTCACAACAGGAGACACTGACAATCCCTGAAGGCACCGAAGAGCCTGTGCTGAGAAATGAAAGACTGACAAACCTGTCGTAGTCTTGACAGATCTCCCCCACTGCTATCAGCGCCTTCAGGTACTCGTTGGGCTGGTAAGGGTTGATGTAGTGCAATGAACAGCTGTTCCTGGGGTCTCCATTGGAGGCTGTGAAGTCAATGGCAACCTGAAAGAAGTACAAAGTGTGCAACACGAACAATATGACAAAAATAATTACATTTTTCTTTTGCTATTTTCACTTTTTGCAAAGACTGTTCATTTGGCTGCTCATTCTGTCTAAGCGAGCCTGCAATATGCCTAATGGCAGAATAAATGATCTGATCAGAGGTAGGAATTTGCACTTTTTACACCCACATAGATTGAGACAGCTACAGCTCTCATCCACTGTAGATCCGAGCAGCCAGCTATTTCAACAAGGAGGAACTGCTTCTACCACCAGCAGTCCTCGTGATTAATATTCATTGCCTCAGTAATCCAGCCAGAGAGTGAGAGGTAGAACTAAAGAGCGCAGACCAAAGGGCAAGAGTTGAACAAGATCTGAATTTATTCCATGAAGCTGCCCACAACAAGAAAACTAACTACGCACACAGCCAGAAACACCATCAGGATGTTTCAAGATGACAAGATCATTAAATACTGTGTAATGTTTCACAATTAGAAAATGGAGCACTCGCTGCATGTGACACTTAATGGACCACCAAATAAAAATTATACAAAACGTCGACAAGTAATATGCAGAGAATTTGATGGTATTCTGTAATTCATACAACCAAAGCCTGTGCCGTTTAAAGCTCAATGACAGCTGCTCCGTTTACCGTAAAGTGAATCTGGCATCCTCCCATGATGTAATCTAAGAAGGAGTACACTCTGTGGAGCTGCAAGAAGAAGGAAAAAATCTTTAATGCAAAATCTCAGAAGGGATGTTTGGGTGGGAGAGTTTTTAGCACCCGGTATTTAAAACATAATCAACCCAACAAATCTGTTGACTTCAAAGGTTAAAAAAATACTGTAATATATCATATAAAAGCAGCAGGAAATAAAAATGCCCTTGATGTAAACAGTTGAGAAATTTCCTGATTTAGATGTAGAGTCTGAGAGACCAAACAAGCATGTACATGTAAACAGCCATTTATTGCTAAATTCAATTCATATTGAGGACCTGTTTCATACGATACAAAGCTACTGGGTCCAATGTTATTGTTTAGTTATGTTCCCTCTTTAATGGTGTAAAATAAGAGAAGAACACACTTATTAGTTCACCTCAGATATGATACATGATATATTTTGGCAGCCGATTCCTACCTTAAGGTCACTGAGGATGACAACTCCTGAATTTTTATAGTTTCTTTTCTTCTGTTTGTACTTGGGATTCACACAGTCCCACGTCACCTTAACAAAGAACAGAATCAAATTTTTATGCCATTTTCAACAGTGGCAATATATACAAATATGTTGGCATTTGTTTAATCTGTTTTCTGGTTTTCAGAGGAGTGAAATGAGAGGCACACTGGAAATGGATGAAACAGTTACACGGCTGTCTCTCCTCCGCTCCGCCTCCCCGTTCACTGACCTTATTTCCACTGGAAATCTTCTGCATTTCCTTGAAAGTGGCGTAGAACTCGCCGATGAAGTCGTGCTTCCCCCTAGAGTCATAATCCCACACTAGGCACTGTGGCACACGCAGACAACACTGTTTACTACATTTTCTCTGTGGGTTTGGTTGTACATACAATATCAATTTATTACATTAGGCTTCAAATATATAAACATATTTTATTCTGTTCCCTTTGAGTCCATAGAAGCATCTAAGTGGTGTTTTTTTTTTGTGCCGTTGTGGACTTACAGGTGATAAGCCTCCCTTACCTTGAGCTTCCGGTCCTCATCACAGCTGCACAGGGATATGAGAGACACTTTGAAGGGCTCCCACACAGGGTTCAGGTTGTTTTTAATCACCTGTTAGAGTAAGCACATGTTACATATGAAGCAAAGAGGCAGAGGCAGCTGTTGAAACTGAAGAAGATATATGCTGAGTCTACCTCAGTCCTGTGCACAAGCTGTTCAGTTTCATCGTCATTGATTCGGTATATTTCCAGAAATGGGTCTGACTTGCTGAAGAGATCCTGCCGGCAAAACAGAATAATAAAATCACTGACTCTTAACATTGATACAGGACACTGTAACAATTGATCCACAGGAAAGATCAGAAAGTGTAATTAAGTAAGTGTTTCTTCTGGTAACATTAGGTCACATTTCCTCCTAAAATTGTAGTGAATCACATAAAGAAAAAGTAGTTTTTCTTTTTCATTTAATTCATTCAGGAAGTCTCATGGAAAACGAGATCTAATAAACAAGAGACAAAATGAGACCAAATTACATACATACAACATCGCATTTGACACTGTGGATTTGACTTAATTTGATTTACAGCATTATTCTTGAAGCTACTGAGTCAGATCGTGTTTTGCCAATATTTGCCATGAAGCTGTGATGAACATAACAGGCAGAATTCACCACTAAAAAAGTGTTTGGGTTTATTTCAGTATCTATCTATGGATGTTGGGATGGTGTCTATGAAAGGTTACTGAAATTTACACAAATGGCTGTTGACACTGATTTATCATTGCTGATTACAGAGGCAGAGGTAATTGTCTCTGTGATTAAAGGTCATAGAGATGCAGGCGTCGCATTTACAGCACAGCGTGGTGGCTCTTTTGGAGGAGACGTCGAACATGTGGTGAAGTCAGATTGAGAAAAAGAGGGCCAGAAGAGAATTTAAGAACATTTACAGGCTTCCAACTCTTATTACAATTTTTTTGCTCAATCACTGACCTTTTTTCTTGCGCCAGTGGCCTTATTAACCTGCTATTTCCTCTAATACAGCCTTCCCTCCAGTACTGAAATGTCTTTAGTGGTTTCTTCAAGCAATATTTGAAGCTCACTAGCAGAGAATTTAAACTTTCTTTATGTGCTCCATTACTTCCCACATGCAAAATGCATCCAAAATAGCCCAGCACTGGGTTGTCGTTAATGTCATGCCTTCAAATTAAGTCAGTGATGGCTGTGCCCATTCACATCATCAGCATTAGTAAATACTCTACTAAAGTGAAAACATGCCACAGATTGTGCATCCTTTACGGTTATTTGCAGTAGCCTTAAATCATCCCCTGAGTCTCAAGTACAGGCGTCTGAGAGCAGAGAAACACTGATTATTTAGGTCAATTGATTCTTCAGGGAGGAAAACAAATGATTACTGTGCGTGTGTGTGGGTGTGTGTGTGTGTGTCTGACTGGCTGTGGCAGTTTGAGAGGTGGTAGGGGGGCTTTGTGTACACCGAATGAGACATTTAATTCTGCATTTCCCGCCACATTAGTCAGATACATCTCCTGAGGGATGTGAGGAAAAAGAGCTGTAGCATCCTGTCTTTATTGCCATGGCAACCGCTGGCCAGTGACATCAGCAGCCTGGACTGATGAGACACACACATCAAAATTCAATCCCAGGCTAACAATAACGACAATGTTAATCATTAGCAATTAACACAATCTAGGATATCTCATCATTAATCAGCGTCTATACTGTGATCCCTCAGTGTTACAGCAGGTTGAGAGGTAATGCCGCTGACAAGCAGCTAATTAGAATGGTGTGCTGCTTGAGTAATCATTTGTTGTCTATGTTAGATAAATTGCTCCACCAAAGTGTGCTGTTGTAGCTAATTGTTAAGAAAATGTGTACGAGTTCTGAATATACCTGATTTCTGATCATATTTCATTTTCACAGGAACTTTAAAATCATAATAATATTAAACAGGTATGCAGTGTGACAGTAAGCTCTGACCTGCTCACATTAGGATATTAAGCATTGAACTATGTTTTGTATACATGAATTAATCAGTTGAAGCTGCACCATTTCAGATTTTTATCAACAATGGATCAATGAATCCAGAATGGATGGAGTGTTTTGGTATCTGTTAGCTGGTGGCAAACCAAAATGCTGTGGTTGGCAGAGACCAAAATTTAGCTAACAGGAGAGTCATTGGGTTGTTAGAAACACCACTACAAATGACTCCTCTCCTGTGTGTCTATGAGATGTGCTACTGTTTGATAAATTCCTTGTTGCTCGGTAGCAATTGCCGACACTACTCATTACTTAGCCAATGTTTCTCAGCCCATCTCCTTTGGTGCCTTCAAAGCCTCCACATTCATATTACATCTTGTATGTCCGGATATTAGACTTTTTAACATTGTAATGCCCAAAATTACACATTTCTGAAAAAAAACAGCAACAGTAAATCACAAGCAATGTTACTGCCCAGCAGTTCTAACAAGCTCCTAACAGGCTTTTTTTTTCAGTTGTCAATGAAGCGCTCACAGCTACTTTTGTTGCCCTCAAGTGGCCAAACAAATCAATAATTGCGTCCTCAACGTTTAATTTCAGCATTTATCCCATTCACTTCTGACAGTGCAGAGGCTTGCTTCTAGTATAAGAAATAAAAAAGTAAAAACTGTTCACAGTCATGTTTGTTGTTAACCTCAACAATAAGCCAGACTTCACCAACAATACCAGACAAGATATCTTGTAACTAGACTTCTTGCTTTCCTGCCTTATACTGACCAAGTTATGTTTGCGATCATCCATCTGAGGATGGGCTATTTTTCTAACCACAGTGAAACTGTCCCTGCATGTAATCAAAGTCAAAGTAATCATTTTCTACATCCGTGTTTTTACAGATTTGGCAGCAAGAGTCGAATTGCAGGTTTTCATTCCAAGAAAACTGCACCAAATAAGCAGCTATAATGTTTGTTCAGAGTGAAAACATGAACACTTTTGTGTCTCAGCAGCATATGATTACACACCACTGCTCCCACGGTGATGCGCCCACAGCTGTAAGATCCAAAATGTAACGGTGATTTATTTAAATGTGCAGAAATCTCAATGGTAATCACGTCAGTTTAAACAAAGCAAGTAGGTGGATTTCAGCAGAAACTCAATAGCACACTGGATATATGAAGCAAATATCACATGCAGGGAAAGGTGCACTTTAGAGCAAGGAGGGTTTTTTTCATCATTTCCCTCGTGTAAGAGTCAGGTTCAATTTCACTGTCAGAGGTGTAGATTGCAAACTGCAATTTCAAAAGTAAATGTACACACTGTAGAAAATTTGAATTTTTCTCCCAACGCCACTGAGAATCAGGGCCAGCCAATGCGTGTGGGCTCCTAAGGCTCACTCCCGAGAACATGGAGTAACTTCAGATCATCAGAGTTGTAATTGGATGTAAGCTCCCGCTGTCTTTTTGACTGAAATATGCCTTCAGCAAAGTTTGACAGTGTGAGATGAGAGAGCAGGAGCAGCTAAGGTCAGTAATGTCCAGTCTTAAAGTGGAACCACATGAATTCAACAAGTAATAACACCTGTTTCACGTGTGATTTTATGTACTGTTATTTAATTGACGTGCAAGGCTAAAATATCCACAACTGCTTATCATGCCTTATTTCGCACCATGTCACTGCAAAGATGTGATATCATAGTATTTTTTTTTCTCTTGCTGTAACATGAAGTCTGATATTGCTTCCTAATGAAACTGAAAAATAATCCCTTACAAGTGTATATTTTCAGGACCACTAATGCACTGCTAGTACTTTCTAAGGTTGCACAACAGTATCATGATTATCATATTACTACAACTACTATCCCTGTCTAGTGCTACTAAAGCATATCTAATAAAACATGAACCGTGTTGGTACTTCCATCAGAAGTGTGTGCTCCGCTCACCTTATCATCAAGCTTCTTGGCACAGAAGGAGAGCTCCACATACCCGTTGTTGCCAGAAATTTCCTCAGCATGCACCTGAAAGGAAATAAGATTTGTCAGTAACATTTTGTACCTTTGGGCTTCATTATTCATGGCAAGCAATACTAACCTTAAAGCTTACGAAAGCTATTGTTGTGGCCGAAATTGAAACTCCACACTTGAAATGTGGATTTTGTGACAAATTGTATCTGGCTGCATATTGAGCCTCTAGAAAAAGGGGGATATTAACTGCCAGCGTTTTTTTTTAAAAATGCTTCAATTGCAGTATATTGGAATGAGTTACCTCTTTTTTCATTTCAAAGATGACCATGGGTAAGGCTATAATGGCTCCTACTCTGAAACATAAGCCCCCAGATAAAAATACCTAGGAGGACTTCTCACATTAACATAACTGCAAGATCTACCCAAACATAAATATGTATCTTCCCACTCAAGATGGATTTTTACAACTAACATTTGCATGCTGAAAATGACACACTCATTTAAATCTAAGTACTTAGACACCATTTTTCAAAATGTAACTTTTACTTTTGTAGCAGTCTTGCTGTGGTAAGCAGTTAACTGAGTGAAGTGCCTTTTACTTAACGGATTGCTGACCATTAAAACTAGAGAGTAGCGAGCCCCATTAGCTGCAAACTAATGGGATCCCACTGTTACAGGTCATTCATCTCAACTCAAACATTGAACTTGTTATGGATGTAAAAGTTACCACATACTGCACAGTGCAACCGTGAAGTTTGGTAGCAGCTGGCTCTCTGCCTGGCTGCTTTTTTTCGCCTGTTAATGTTTGTGTGTTACTTGAAAAGAAAAAGTTCAGAATCACAGAGCAGAGCACCCTCTGCTGCTCCCATTAGGCCCACTTGCAGAACACGGACGTTTGCTCTCTCTCTCCGTTCCTCTGTTTGAAACTGACAGAAACTTTACATCAGACTGCCTGAGCTTTAGCTGTGGAGCACGCACGGACAGAGCTTGACAAGGCTTGACAGTGATGATTGGCAAAGTAGGAAACTTGCTTTTTATCAGACAGCTTGCCCTGACAGGTACCAAGTGCAGGGAAAAAATCTTTATAAAAGGAGTGGGCAGAAGGTGTGTGTGTGTGTGTGTGTGTGTGTGTGTGTGCGTGTGTGTGTTTGCACGCATGTGTGTGTTTGTTTGTGTGTTTGTGTGTCTGTGTGTGTGTGTGTGCTCTTGTAGTTCTGTCTTTACTGAGACCCATTTGGGGTCTCCAGAATAAAACATTTTTAGTTTATTCACACTGTTTGCGAAAGGGCATTTTTTGCGTAACACACATTGTGTATCTACATGAATGTGCAGATTACAGAAAGTAAATCCGACATAAACTGAAAGCTGAACAATGTAACAGATGCCACCATGTCCCTGGTAATGATTATGATATATACCAAAGGAAACCTGATTTTGACAGTGTAATAATAAATATAAATATAAATATAAATATAAATATAAATATAAATATAAATATAAATATAAATATAAATATAAATATAAA
>JBAJHX010000001.1:24995191-25013203 GCA_037176925.1 Amniataba percoides
GTCTTTTATCACATCTGTGCACATTTAAAAATGGAGCAAAGCACCCCCACCCCAAAAAAGAAAGAAAAGAAAAGACCTTTAGTTTGGCTGGTCGCTAAACAAATGCTAACCTACATGGAAGATGTTACTGAGGTTTTAAAATTATTTTGATAGCACATTTCCAGCATCAAAATAAATACCACAGGTAAGGGAGAGTGTCACACAAGTGGTTAGTAACCCTGCCTACTAATCTTTGATTGAAATCACATTATAAAACAGAACAGAGAGTTTATCAATTTACTCTTCAAGTGACTTAATAAATTTATCATACGCAGCTTGATCCATGAGGCTGTCGAGTTCTTCGGGCTTTTCAATCGTCATCTTGATTAGCCACCCTGAAAAGTAAGAGTTCACATTGTAAAAGCCGAATGTGTACATGTTCTTATGAGCAAGCTGTTATATTATTCTGGTTTGGCAGTTTGTTATCTACTTTGGCGACAAATCTACTAGGAGGCATTCCTGGAATTACGACAAATGTACTGGAAATGAACATCGACGAGTGCGAGACGCTCACCCTCGGCATAGCAGGCTTTATTCACGAGTCCAGGATTCTCTGCCAGCTCTGTGTTGATTTCAGTCACTTCTCCTGTCAGTGGTGAGTAGAGCTCGCTGGCAGCCTTTACACTTTCCAAGGCACCAAACTCCTCTGTAACACACACACGCACACACAGATAACAAAACACGTCACACTGCTGGACTCACTCACTCACAAAATTGTGCAGTGTACTTCAGACTCTTACCCATTTGTTCAAGTCTTTGGCCAACTTCAGGGAGTCCACAGTATACCACATCACCTAATGCTTCCTGAAACGATGGCAGAAAGCGTATGAATTATTATATACACTACAGGCCAAAGGTTTGGAAACAAGGTCGATACAGGCCAAACATTTGGAAGAAAACTTCCAAGTTTCTGTCCACAATGCTTGAGTATTTTGGGATGTATTTACTGCATGATCAGACTTTGCTTTCACTGATATGCACCATTTTCGTCAATTTGCCTTTAGGTATACATTGACATTACCAAGACAAAAAGAGGAGGAAGGTGTTCTTCAAAAGATGGTTTGGCCCCCTCAGTCTCCAGACCTTTATACAAGTGAGCTTGTGTGGGATGAATCAGATCGATCATCAGAAAAGCGCATCCCACAGATCAACAGTCTCTTACTGATGAACTTAAGAAAGCTTGGAATGCAATTCCTGGCACAAACCTTAAATAACTTGTATATGCCATGCTGTTGCTAAAGCCAGAGAGTTTAAAAGCAAAGTCTAAGCAAGAAAAACTCAAACAGCTGATAATTATAGTAAAATGTCTTTTGATAAATTAGTCTTTATTTAATATTCATGTTTAAGTATGCAAAGTATACAAATGAAACTGTGATCCTTTTTTGTAGAAATTTTAATAATAAAGAAGCTAGGTAGGAGTAAATAATGCAAATACTGGGGACTATTTTCAGTCATAGATTAAAACACACTTGGAGCTCTAGTAAGGATTCACAGTGGGTGTGTGATTGAAACAATAAGGCTCCTATGTTCATAATTAATGAAGGAACATGTCATCCAGTGTACAGTCTAGTTTTTAATACTTTTGAAACAATAGAGCTCTGTGGCACAGAGGCTAATTTCTATGAGCATCTGGCTACACAGTTAATTCTACAGGATCAAATTTAGCATTGAGAAATCACCCTGAATGAGAAATGGCTTGTCTTGACGACCACACTGTTGCAGTACTGACTCAATCAACTGGTATTAGAGCCTCGGGGACATACACTGAAGAAACCTCAGTCACAAAGCACAACTTATCACGGTCAGCTTGATCAATACTTTGAAGGCAGATAGATGACACCTAAACTACTTTCTCCTCTTTCACACACAACAAAAGTAGAATAGCTGTATCTGTTGTAGGTATAAACGTAAAATATAAAGTTAGCATTTTATCTGAAAATACAATTGTATATGTTGGCAGTGAGTGTCAGAGACTTTGGAAATGATTTACTAAACAGTCACAACTCATTTGGAAATTTGAATCTCTTATATCAGATTCAAAAGTGGAGACTCATGCGAAACCCTCTACTAAGTGATGTATATTTGTATGAGGAATGCCTGCAAGAAGTCATTTACAGCTCATCAGTAACAACTTAAACTCCCTTTAACGACTGTACGAAACTTCACTTATTTCTGGCTTCAACGGGGAGAAGTTCAATGTGAAGAAACTTTTTACTGAAGTAGAATTTTAAAAGGAGGTCATAGACAATAACATTAGAAAAAGTTGTAAAAAGTGTCTTTGAGCTCTGCATATAAAAGCAAAATATACAAAGTCCTAAAGAAATGCAAGACATCACAATCACTGTCAATGGGCTGCAGTACATAGTTTAGGTGGGAGCCCTAAATCACCTGGAAACAGGATTTCCATTCTGATCTGTACTTTTAAGTGTCACGGCATTGCATGCATCATAGACATCAGCTATCAGTAAATTATTCTTTTTTCATGTTTCTTTACATTTGTTCTAGTTTGCCACAGTCTCTATAGTGGATGGTTTTTCATTTGCAGTTCTCCTTTCCCAGATGCTGTGAGTACACATGGTCAAAGGTTTGCTCAGGGTTCACATTCCCAAGTGCAGTATTAGTGTGAATTGGTAAAGTCCACACTCAGAAATAATCACTTCTCACAGTTTATTAGCATTTCTTTCTAAATGTGGCAGTATATGGGGTTAATGAGTATAAACAGAGGCAGTAAATAGGACGTCTCATACAACGGCCGGCCTGACGCTCAGATCATTTATCTGGGTCTCTGAGAAAGTTTACGGCGTGGGCAGAGATTTAGAACACTTGAACCAAACCAGACAATAAGCGCTTGACAATACAAATGATTATGTCCTCAGTCGTTACCTCCTCAGTGATGTTTGAGAGACAAACAAGTGTTGTTTGAGAAACAAACAACAACCAACACAGTAGACTGAGTTCACATCACCATCTTACATCACATGAAACTACACTTTTGACCGGTCAGCGGCAGAGATAAAAAATAGCACCACTGCAGTTTGGCAGGAATCAATAGTCTCAAACAATAGTCATAAAACAGTAAATTAGTTTGTCACAGTGAAGTTGCTTCAGGTGAGAACAAAGTGCAGCACTGACATTAGCATATATCGCCGGTTTTAGACCATCATCTGTGAGCCTCTGCAACAAGTGTGTCATAAATCAATGATTAGTGAGAAGATAGACCCCGACAACCTACCTGAGCATAATTGCTGATACCGACTGTGCCGATTCCCCCCTCCACTCGCACCCACTCGTGCTTATCTGTGAGCTTTAGGGCTGCGGAGAGAAAAAGGGGGAGAAGTTAATCGGGAACAGACGCATTCATGAATTACTGCGTGTAAATGAAGCTGTGAATCAGTATGAACCACAGAGGGACGCACAACAGTCTGGAAGCAGAAACTAAAACTGAGGAGTAGTTTCTTGCGTAACACTGTGTCAAACAGGAATAACAATCTGCACTTTACCAGATGAGACAATGACACAACCACAGACACTGACCAGTCAAAACTCAGCAGCTCTCAGCAGGTGCAGTTTAGCCTCCTCACAGTCAGCAGTTCAAAAACACAGTGAAAGACTCAGAGAGTATCCACATGTGCAATTAAAAAACACAAAACCAGGAATCCAAGCCTTTTGACTCCTCTCCCAACAGCCTGAGGGAAGAGTCACAGTGCCTGAACATCCCTGCTGCTGCTGCTGGCGTCAGACCATGCAGAAGAGGACAGGTTTGAACCAGATCCTGCACTGACTGTCTGACTGCTGGAGAAAAGCTGCAACAGTTTACAGGGAACAACAGACAACAACATAATAAGTGCTGGGGGGTTTCAGACCGCACGCACACACACAAACACAAACACACACACACACACACACACACACACACACAGTGCTGTAATGAGGCCCTGCTCGCTGCACGAGCCTCGGCTCGTCTGCCGTTTGCGGTCTTAAATTAACATCCCAACGTGGAGCTCGTGCTCTGTGTGTGTCTGTGTGTGTGTGTGTGTGTGTGTGTGTGTGTGTGGCATCAAACTGCTCTGTACTTGAACCAGCACAGATAACTTCACAACTTCACAGATTGTTTTGCACTCGAGTTGGAAAACAAACTTCCTCGCTCCGCTCCGCTTTTTTCTTTTTTTGAAATGTGCGTGACCCGCAGCGCGCCTGCAGCCTGCGGTGCCGTGTGTGCGGTGCAGTGTGTGCGGTGTGAGCTGTGTGTTGTGCTGTGTCGTGCTGTGTGTGCGGGTGTTTACCTGAGCGCAGGGCCGCGGCGCAGCTGACGCTCCGCGGGCAGCTGATCCTCCACTGCAGCCGGGCCGCGGAGAGCTGAGCGAGCCGAGGCCGAGAGGAGGGGAGCTGAGCGGGGAGGCTCCGCAGCGCTGCTCTCATCGCCATCTTCACTCCGAGTGTGTGTGTGTGTGTGTGTGTGTGTGTGTGTGAGAGAGAGAGAGTGAAAGTGTGTGTGTGTGAGTGAGTGTGGGACACTTTCACAGAGCAGTGACCGCGGCGGCGCGCACCATCCCACAGTGAGCGCGCTCCCGCCGGGAGGGAGGAGAGCTGCTGTGGATCTGTGGGAGTTTTTTTTTCCTGGTTGTTGGTTTGTTTTTTTCTTTATTATAACAAAGTAACAATGTCGGGAGAATAAAAAACATTCCGGTCCCATAAAATACACCAGTGCAGGAAACATTTGAGTAAACGTGATGCAACAAACACACCTAAAGTATCAGAGTACTGCATATGCAGAAATGACATTTCAGATTTATCTGTATATGTTTGATATTATTAGAATATTATTATTGATGTATAACCATGAAAGGAGCATGTTTTTTTAGACGCTGTGTGTTTGAACTTTTTCTAAGTATTTTATATAATATTGGGAAGTTTCATCTGCAGCAAAGTATCATTTGTTTTGCATGTAAAAAATACACTGAAATACACTGAAGAAGACTGATTAAAGATATATGGATTTCATTAGTGAAAAACAAATATGTGGAGCAGTTCATGTTTCAATCAGAAACAGTGAGCACAGTAAAAAACAATTACAAGAACAATATAGTACATTTTTATTCTGTCTATTCTCCTGTTCACGTTTAGAAAAAGCTCAGAGGTCACATTGAGACGAAGCTCATCATTACAATCATTATTATTCAAAAATCCAGTACAGCCCACAACATCTCAGTCTCTCTGTATTTTATGTGAGAGGTCACGACCCTGAATGGGGAGAAGTCAAAGGTTTTCGAAGAATAAAACAAAAGGTTACCAGGCAGCTCCTGGTTGCTGTGGAAAAGTTCCAGGAAGTGTCTGTTTACCACACGTCAGCAGAGGAGGGCCGGTAAACCAGCTGCTTTCTTCTTCTTCTTCTTCTTTGTCCTTATCTTCCTCCTCCTCTTCTTTCTTTCTGTCTCTTGGAAAGCCATCTACATTTTTCAAATATTCACACATCTGTGCACTGTCCTGCCGTCAGTGTTTCAACAGGCTGTAAAGTGTATTGAGCAAAACTCAATGTACACAACAGGGGTCCCTTCAGTAAAACATCTGAAAACTGCTCAGAGCTGTTTTATGATAGTTTATTTAGTATTGTGAGGCACCGTGTGGACAATCCAGGTGTCTGCATGGATAAAAACCTCCTTCCTTCTCTCATTACCAGGAAAGCAGCCTTATGAGGACATTTGCCACCACAGTGATCCAGATGAGATTATGGCTTGTGGCTGATGAAATGAGGTCCGATTACACACAGAGCGTTGGTGGAAGCATCAGAAGAGTCCTGATGGAGCTTTTTAGAGGCTGAGATAAGAACTTGTACACTCCACAGCACCTGGAGGTCTTTCAAGAAAACAATGTCGCTAAAGGAGGCAGAGTATTCGTGGGAGGAAACAAGTCTTCATTGCTTCCTCCACGCTGGGCGAGGCTCCATCTAACACCTGGCTGTCTCCAGAGGGGCAGACGGAGGATGTGAAGATTGCCTCGGAGGCCTGCAGCCAAACCTCAGGCCTACTGTGAGCTTTGTGGCAGACACAACACCTGGAGATGAGCTGTGTCTGCAGGAGAAGAGAGCACAAACCAGGATGGAGGACTTCTCTGCAGAGGTCATCACGAAATATCATTTTAGAGGTTGATTCTGTGTTGTACTGGGAGTGATATGTTCAGGTTTGTACGGGCACACGCATTCAGACACTTGCTGATGTGTCCTCTAGCAGGTGTTGTTACAGCCTCGAGTGTATTACTGTTTAACTTTTGTTCAGGCTGATGCCGTGTTTCGTCTCGTGTGTTTCGTGTGTGAGGTCTGCTCTGTGCTTGTATGTCTGAATTCAATTTTATGGACTCATTTTCTCTTGTTTTTCCACATACTTTATTAATCACCTTTTGAGGAGAGTATCTTTCTTATCTTGGCCTTGGGTTTAGTTTATTGTTTATTATTGTTTCGATTATCAATTTAAATGATTTCACTTTCATCATAATCCAGTGTTCAATGTAGGTCTGGGTGAGTCTTTTAAATTGCACTAATGGGACAAAACTGTGTTTTAGTTGCTTTTAGTTCATCACAAACCCAAATTGTAGGAAAGAAAAGACTTCTGAAATTAAATGTGACACACATATTAATGATAAACAAATTGTACATTTATTGTTTGTGTGGTTTCATTTAAAACTTGTATGTAATTACAGACTAATAAAAAAATTACTAGGTGGCACATTTGTCATGTTATGCTTTAATGTTTTCTGGCATCCCTTCCTCTAAATGTTGATTGAGGTTTTTACAGCGTGGTGAGTTGAACTGTACCGACTCTCTGCTGCCTCCCACTGGAAGACTGAGGTAAGAGATTTTCACACACAATCAACTTGATAATCACTAAAAATGTTTTGTCTCATTTACAGAAAAAGTGGCATGATCTTGTAAACACAATCAGGATTAATTCTATGAGTGACCCTAAAAATAACCATAAACCTATAATCATATCCTGTGAGGACAAAACGCTTAATGTTTCTCACAGCCGTGGTTACATAGTTGAATCCACTGAATCATTTTTCTAACACTGTAAACTTAGCCAAGATATTGGAGTCCACTATGTGATGATCCATTGTATGTTTTTAAAGTGATCCACAGTACCCCACATGCAGCGCTACATGCTTCTCTGTCCAACTTTCAGAAGTTTAGAAGCTGCTTTTACCTTTGAATTTTGTTCTGTAGACAGACCACAAACTTCACAAGAGAACAAACAATGAAGCTTCATAAGCACTTTATTCAGACACACTCATGTTTAAACTTCTTGGCAGAGGAATATTGAAATTGTCGAGTCTGTTTTGAAAAGTCTCAGACATGGAATACAAGTAGAACTCGTAAAAAAGACAGATGATTTTACTGAGAGGACTTTAAATATCTGGAGGTGCTTGAGCTTTGTTATTAAATGCCAAATATATTGTGTGTTTGTTGGCAAGACTCAAACATCCCTTACAGAATCTCAAAGCATACTGAAAAATACTTCATCTAAGTGTGCATACAGTGGTAGATAACGCAGGACTTCCTGATCACGTAACCATTCATATCCTGTCTGGATGATAATGAGGATTAAAGCATGTCCTAACAGATGAACAAGGGGGATGCAGCAAATATGATCACAGAGCATAAGAAATTTAAAAAAAAGTCATTGTTTACCTGTCAACCATGTAACTGAGATAAGATGACTTCCCTTAACGACAGCAAGGATGAAACAGACAAACCCACATTGATAAAACACAAAACCAACAAGCTCCACTGATGTCCACGGTGAGGTAAAGGCTCTGACTCCTGCATGTATTGGGCAAGCAGGAGAGGTCAGAGGTCATGTCACTAGACAGAGGTGCCCTCTTTGGGTGCTGCTGTTTTGTTGTCATCAGGCTTCATGGCAGGGAAGAGCAGCACCTCCTGCGAAAGGACAAAGCTGTCAGCTGAGGGGATTTCTTTTTTTGTCACAGCATGAATAAAAAACAGGAGACAACATCATCCTGGCAGCTTTTGCATGCATGTAAGAACTTTACTTTGATACTTGATGTTATCTCTTCAGCCAATTGGTCTTTATCTCTTTAGTCACATGTTGCATTCCAGTCTTAACACTATCTAATCAGATGACAATGAACTAAGGAAAGGCTGCATGTGGTCACACAAATGACATGATAACAGACACAAGATTCTTCCCTCATTCATCACTCCAATAAACACCTAAATCGGTGACACACCATCATCCACTTACTTCCATCATATTTCTATAGTGTAAAATGTACAATTTAAAATGTGTTTACTATTTTTATGCTGTAAACTGAGAGCAACGACAAAAAACAGATCAAACTCTTTGTTTGACAACTTCACCTTGATGTTGTTGGAGTCAGTGAGGAACATGGTGAGGCGATCGATGCCCATCCCCCAGCCGGCGGTCGGTGGCAGTCCGTACTCCAGCGCTGTGCAGAAGTTCTCATCTATGAACATGGCTTCATCATCGCCCTCCGCTTTGGCCTGGAAAAAAGAACTCAAATTACTGACATGAGCTTACATACACGCACACACTGCAACAGAAAGGGGCCTGACCCTTTAAATAATGGGATAATGTACCAGGGTGGGTGGGTGGGTGGGGGGATCAGTTTAGGCTTGTATACGTACCTTTCCTTGCTGCTCAAAAAGCTCCCGCTGTCTAACCGGATCATTCAACTCAGTGTAAGCATTGCAGACTTCCTTCTTCATCACAAAGAGCTCAAAGCGCTCAGTTAAGCCTTTCTCTGATCTGTGCCTGTAACAATTGACAGTGTGTAAGTATAAACCTGCACACTGCGTTTTTAAATAACAAATGAGAGGCTGAAATAAGGGGTTTCTCACCATTTAGCTAAGGGGCTCATGATTTGAGGGTGATCACAGATGAATGTGGGGTTGATACAGGTGACCTCAAGGAAATCTCCAACCAACTATGGAGGGAAGAAAACATTAGTGAAGAGTAAATAAAGAAAAAGCAATAAATTGTACAGCAAATTTTCAATGGGGCACCTTGTCGAGGAGGCGGGCAGTGGTTCTGGGTGGAGGACATTCAACTCCTCTCTGTGCACACAGGTCGTCAAAGAATTTACGAGTCTCTGAAGACAAAAGCGAAAGACAATTGTGAAGGAAACGACTGAAATATATATTTATTTATTTTTTAAAAAAGGGTTCAAAACATTGTGTCAAATGAAATCCGCATATTCTTACCATCACTATCGTAGCTGTCAGTAGGAGGGAATTTGACTCCCATGATCTTCTCCAGGTCGTGTGTCATGCTCACTCTTCTGAATGGTGGAGTGAAATCAATCTCGTAGGCTTTTCCCTCCGGGCCGTCTGGGTGATAAGTTACCTTGTATCCTCCAGTGATGAACTTCACCATTCCTGAAGAGAAGAGGGAACCACTAAGTTAAAGATGTATTTGTCCACTTTCTCTGCACATCCCAAGTGCTTCACGCGGCTTGTGTGTGCTTATCATTTCCAATAAGAAATCATTTTGTGCATGGGTTTAGGCGTGTTAGTTTACAGAACGTTCAGTTTCTATTTGACAAGATGGAATTTTATCAGATCGTCACAAAGGAAATCCTCAAAACAAGACTTGCTTTCCGTTGACCTGTTGTCTCTCAGTGGCTCATTTCATTATGATACAGAATTCACAACAACAAACATGGGACATCATTACTTTGTCTGTATATAATCACAACTGATCTTTCTGACTGAAATAATGAATTAATAATTTCACTGATTAACGATAATGCACAGCATGTGCATATACTAAATGCACAGCAATTTGAAAAAACTCATTTTTAAAATAAAGACTTTTTAAGACAACTCTACAAATTTTCAAATTTAACATTATTCCTTTCAAACATCACCCCCAACTGGCCAATTGTGTCTTCTTTGAAATGGAAGAAACCTAAAACTTCCCATTCAAAATATAAACGTGTATTGCTTTACCTGAGAGCAGCTTCTCTGTGATTTCCATCAGGTCATGGTAATCTGCGTATGCCATGTAGAATTCACAGGTGGTGAACTCCGGATTATGAGTCAGATCGATGCCCTCGTTCCTGAACTGACGGCCGATCTCGTACACTCTGTCCATTCCACCGACTACAAGCATCTGTGGGAAAGTAATGATCAGCGAAAATATTCAGACTTTTGAGAAATCTAACAGTTCCCATCATCAAAAAATTTCTGACAAAATATTCAAACACCTGACCTCAAACTGATAAAACAAAGAAACTTATAAGTGATTATTGATTACTGAGAAGTATGACTGTTGAAAGTGATGGATTACCTTGTGGTACAGCTCAGGAGCAATCCTCATGTACAGGTTCATGTCCAGCTCATTGTGGTAAGTAACAAACGGGCGGGCCACTGCTCCACCAGGAATAATGTTCATCATTGGCGTCTCAATCTAAAGTAACAACAAACATGATTCAGTGAAGGAAGCTTTAACTTTGACAGCCTCAAATGTACAAACTATTGGATGGCATTTTATTATAAAATCTCTTCCACTCAAGCTAACGACTTAATAAATACTGTTTAATTGATTAACTGTGTGACATGGTTGGCTTGAATGTCCTGACACACTACAGGCTCTGAATCTTACCTCCAAAAATCCCATCTGGTCCAGGAAGTTGCGCAGGTATGTGATGATTTTGGCACGGGTTATAAACTTCTGCCTGACATAGTCATTGAGAATCAGATCCAAGTAGCGCTGGCGGTATCGTGTTTCCTTTGAGAAAAAGATTTCACAGATAGGAAATTAAATGTGTCCTCACCCGGAAATACAGTTTCTGAAAAGCCTTTCAGGTGACTTTGTACCAGATATAATGTGCTGTAATATTAAGACTCCTAATTTACTGAAATCAAACATTATCACTGGAATTCTGGCTCGTCAGAGCCGCAGAAACACGTTTATCTTGTATTAATTATATAATAAAAGGTTTACTGTGGAATACAACAACAGTCTATACACACACTTTGCATAAATACCAGTTCAACCAGGAGCTCAATTTTAATTTCATGTATTTCACACAGTAAATTCTTGAAAATGCATTACCCTTAATGCAAAGCAAATGGGGAGACACAAGACCTAATGCTTTTACTTTCTGTTGTTAAATTTCACTTTCTAAATGATGTTATTTGCACAGGGAGTGTCTAAGCATGGTAGGAAATTACCTTGTCCTTGAGGCCAAAGTGGAGATGTGGCAACATGTGCAAACATGGTGACAGAAGAGTCAGCTCGATGGGAATGATGCTCAGTTCCCCTTTTTTGGTCTTCCCCGGGTTACCGCGGACACCGATGATATCGCCACGGCGCAGTTTGTTGTTGATGGCGACAAAGGCCTCCTCGGACATGTAGTTCCTGACCAAGTAAGAGAGGATGCAGAGAAATGACCTCACGGCAAACTGGCCACATTAAGAAAAACAAATAGTTGGGAGGCATGGTAATCTGTGCTATCCTGTATCAGAGAGTACAAAAATTATATGAACATTGTTTGCATGGAAGTGTGGATATAATGGGCATGTATTCAAATGTGGAAACCTTGAGTTCGCCATAATTTGCAGCTTGACGCCTTCACCTCGCAGGTCGTAGAAGAGCAGCTTGGCACCGGAAGCCCTCTTGGCATGGATGCGGCCTGCCAATCACACATCAGGCTTAGTATTTTAAGGTTAATATGCAATCATTGCAGAACATAAAGTATTCCTGGTACCTGACACTCTGAGAACAACGTCATTCAGCTGGTCACCAGGCTCTAGGTGATTGTACTTCTCAATGAACTCTGTGAGAGACATGTCCACGTGGTACTTGTGAGGATACGGGTCTTCCACCGTGCCCTTCAGGTCCTGGATGGCCTGAGATCGGATCTTGAAGTATTGCTATATTAGAGGGAAACAGGAGATTGTTTCTATATAAACATACCACAACAGTGAAGGTTTAGTCAGGAAAAGCTCGGGTATAATGACTATAAAAAAACCCTCACATTTGGGTCAAGCATCTCGTCATCCAACGAGCAGGCATCTTGCGCTGCGTCATTGTTGGACTCCTTCTTTTGCTCCACCTGTTCTTTGACCTTGGCTTCTTTCTCTGCTGCCTTTTTCTCAGCTTTCATGCGCCTTTTCAGCTCACTGATAATAAAAAAGGGCGAGAGCAAAGATGACTCACTGAGAACACATTGATAACTGCAATACATTTATTGTGCTGTAAATGACGCAACTGAAATGTAACAGATGTTAAAGCTGTCAAACAAAACTTCACACAAATATAAGATTTCTCGCATAACCACACTGCATATTTTATTCCACTTTGGTATATTAATTCAAAATAAATAAATAAACAAAAACATAACATACTCCACTGACAGAAAGTGCAATAAACATTCATGCAGAAAAGGGGAAGTGGACCACATTTGCTCTGATGACAAAAGGTTGGTTGTTTTTCTCACTGGAACAGAAAAGCCACCAACCTTTTGTCACCTCTCCAACGGTTGCTGTAAATTTGAGCCGGGTTCGCAGCTGTAAGCGGTGGTGCACATTTTAACCACTGTCCCCTGACCCCAAAGGCCTGGCACAGCTGCTGCCTGGCTGCTCTGACCAGACACAGCATACTGAGCTACCACAGTCAGCACGCGCACCTGAGGAGAATAGAAATATATACAAAGACAATGTAGAGTATGCACACAGCAAAGGCTGTCTGTGGGAGCCGTGCAGATTGAGACACTGTTCGGAGCTACACAACACTGCTAGTTTGCACCAAACCACAGGTGAGGCACATCATGCTGCATGCATGATGTGCTCCTCTGTGTTGGCATAAAAACATCCACAATGAGGGCAGCTTGGACTGGATGAGACTTTTTAATTGACGAATTCATCAGCGAAAAAATCCTGAAGAAGTAAAATTGCGGAATTTACACCAAGACCCCTGTCAGTGCACAAATCAAGACCATGAGTAAAAACAAAAATAATTAATAAAGATAAACACGTAGAGAATTTTACATTAGATCGGGTTTACTTTTACTTTTGGTTTGACAGGTGTGGCACAAGACACAACATAACGTTAACTTACTTGATGTGTGTAAATACATGAAAACAAAATGTACTATGCAATTTGACTTCACAATTAGATATACCATGCTAATTTTCTACAATTCTTCTTATCTAAACCTAATCTTTTATCATTTCAAGTGTTGTAATCTTTAAACTGATTAACTCATTCATGAATACTAAGAAATTTGTCCTGGCACTGTGTCATTTCTGACAAAGGGAGAGGACCCGCACAATTACACCATCAGTGTGCGGAAGACGGGTTCTTCGACTGCGCTTTCAATCTTGTAGTTTTTCTGACTAGTGAAAAGCACAGTCCCGAGTGGCGGCGGATGGCGCTCAGGACTTCAACTACCAGAAACCCAACCGAACTGAACGCTGGGAAAAAATCCGCTGCGTCTCCATATGGAAACCCTCACTTAGCTCTCATCCTCTGACCTGATGCAACACAGCGCAGCCGAGCGAGCACGGTTACAGCGCATTGAGAGACGAGGCTACTGCAGAAAGACACGACACTGAGTGAGGGGCTGGGAGGTGTTAAAACGCTGTGGAATACAAAATAAGCTCACTTTTTGCTGAGTTTCCCCTCGTCCACTGCTGTCGCGTCGGCCATGTTGCAGAGTCGGCGTCTGGAAAGACCAACGACCGAGCACGCGACGCAAAAACGCGAGAACTTGGTGGTTAGTTTAGAGGACCGTCGGAAAACAGAGCACTGCGTCAGTGAACACAACACAGCGGTGTTAGAGTGGAGTGTGACAATAATGATGGTTGAAGAAAGGTAAATCCGCAGCGTGGAGCAAAAACACGCAGCTCAGGCTAATTAAAAGTGGACTTGATTATGTCTCAGTCGTCTGCTGATGCACCCGAGAGACTGCTGCTTTCGCCCGGACCTGCCCTTTATATAACAGGAAGGGAAGGGCAAAACATGCAAACATCCCCGTGATTGCAACGACTTTTACTTTTGCTTTGCTTTGCATTTGTTTTTGCACAAATACAAAGCAAAGGTCACACATTTTTCTAGCTCATTTTAAAGCTTTTTACTTATTGTGTTGAACCAAATGCCTGACTGGGTTTACAAGATTTCACTTTAAAAATGTAATGCAACACATTTAAGGAATGAACTGAATGCCTGAATGACAGCAGTGTTAAACAGGACCTATACCATAGCACACAGTCAGGTGTGTATATGATCTGAGGTGGATCTGAGGCTGCTCTCATGCTCTCAAGCTTTTGGTGTAATTGGTGTAATTGTCACCACTTGATGTCCAACTTGAATGGCTCTGCTTTTTTTCTTTAATAAAGTCAAAGCCAGCTTTAGATGCTTCCCCAGCATTGCACAAGGATGAAGGTAGAGGTAAAACTGTTAAATGAAAGACTGTGTAATGAAGACTGTAGTATATATGAATGTAATGAATAATGTAGACTGTGCAATTTATTCATATATGGTGAGAGGCCTCTTGGGTCCTTCACACTTTGGATGCTTTACACTTTATATTTGGAAGCTCTGGCTGCTGGAGAAAAAGATAAATAACGAATCTGGACACACTCCAGACTTCTCCACGTGGTAAGAGTTGAGGAATGTTCTTCGCCCAACCTTTTTAACTTCTCCCTGGTGGTGTCAGCGTGTGGGTGGTGGCAAAAGTTTTGATTATGAACTGTGACCATGTATGCAAAATGTACCAAAATCTCTTCTGATGCTTAGCCTGTGTTGAAATAAATGACATATTTTCTGATGACATGCCTTTTGTTTGCTGGTGAACATTACACTATGATATCTTTAAACACGTGCAGTCTATCCTCTTCCCAAAGTCATGTATTCTTGTGTGGTAGCTTACACCAAAAAACATTAAATAAAAAATCAAAAGGCATAAAATTTAAAGTATATGTTTATTACAGATAGCAGCAGGTTTACAGGAATTTAATTGCAAGAGAATGAAAATAACAAAAGAAAAGCCAAATATATGGAATAGAAGTTTTTTTTTGTTGCTTTTTTTCCCCCCTCTAGGGATGATCATTTTACAGTCGTTTACATGGTTGCTCGTTCCAGGATCAATAATGTTTACTATTAGAGTGGTTCAGTTAGGAGTGACGAGACTTTAAGGAAGCAAACCAATGGAAAATAATAACATCAGACTCAGAGCAAATTAGGCACAAATTACATTGAATATTTATGTTTAGGAGAATTTTTAATTCACATTGTTCCAAAATTACAAGACTGAATAAGAGGACACGTGAGAAGGATGTGACATCTTGATAACTCAGAGGCCCTGAGATAGATCAGAAAGATCAGGAACCACTGCAGCAGTAAACAGTACGCCTGGATACAACAAACCTCCACATAAACCCTGTGAGGAAGGAGACTGACAAACAATAAGTGACCTTTGTCTCATAGAAAAAAATAATAATAGTTCATTTCTGAGATGGTTACTGAGAAGAGGAATTTGCATTTTACTAAAAGATTTAAAAATCTGTTCCCGGCCACACTCAAAAGCATTGGGAAATATTTCAACAAGCAACATAAATAATAGAAGGAACATCTACTTTGGTTTCTACTTTGGAGAGGCTATTTAGAAAAATATATACTCAAAAACTAACAGATCTAGATTTACAGTATATTAGCTGCATAGCAGTTTCAGAGAAATTTGCCTGCATCTACGTTGTATAACATAAATGCAATGGATACTTCAGTACAAACAAGTTAGATGCATGACAGAAATTGCACAACACATTTATCAACCACAACCACATTTATCTGGTCACTGCTGTCGAGCATTTAAAGTACACTTAAAGTCTTATGGCTTAAAACATTCTAGTAAATGAGGACTAACAGTCACCAGCGGGGTATTTAACAGGCAACATTGGTAAAACATCAATCTGCTCGCTATGACAACATCTCCTCAAGGCACATGTACAATATTTACTAGTGTCTAAAGTGACATTTTAGGACAGCGTTAACAGTCTGAACACCTGTGACAGCAGACTCAGTTTGTTGGTATGAAATTCAATGGTGATGTTAAAAGAAAACCACATCTTGTTCTATTGCAAGAAACAGAGAAAGTTAGAGATTGTAGTATCTTCAGTAAAGATGAGAACTTTTTTTCAAATCACCACAAACACCCCTCCATACATTTAACAATGACTTTATGAGTCACACCAATCTCCAGTTACATTGTCAATTCACAAATGAGGAAACTGCAATTTCCAAAAAGTAATTACCTCCCCAGTATGTGTATAAAAGAACATTCTGCATCTAAGTGAGACATTTACAGCTATGCGGTATAATCACATTCAGTACTATATTCATAGTAAAAATACTGAAATATGTTGGTCCTGTTTTGAAGGATTCTTGACTTTGATGGTAAAAAACTGTTTGGTGCCATTTTGCCCTGCTGTTAGCTATTTGGTCAAAAAGGACGACAGGGACGATTATGAACCTCGAGCAAGCAAGATATGTACATTAAGGTGTATGTTATTATAACTACACCCTCCAAAATCACAGAAGAGTGACAGTGCACAGGAATGTACATGTACAAAGCACTTTAGCTCATGTAACATCATCACAAGGTGCCAATTACAGTATCAGCTGGTGTGGGGGGCCAAATCACACTGTTGTCATCACATCAGTTAGAAAATCTTCTGACCATGACTCTGATTGTGGGAAACAATTTTGATAATAACCAACACGCAAATAAATTAGGCATGCTTTTCCAAAAAGAAGCACAAGAACTATACTGAAAAAAGTCTTTCTAAACTTTGTAAAACAAACAAAAACAAATAAAATCATAAATACACAACACTGGAAATCTTAGTTCCTCTATTTCACAAGTTGAAGAAAGCCAATCATAGATAGCTCTTTTCTCCAAAGTCAGGTTTCCTTCAGGAGTAGGGCCCTTTAAAAACCATTCAAAATGATCAGACTGACATACCGTAGTTCCATAAATCACATTAGTCAAGTTTACATAATCTCCATCATGAAACAACAGCTGTTTCTCACTGTAACGTGTATAAACTGTAACGGTTTTTATGGGTTTCTAACAAACTGTACATAGAAAAACGAGACAACAACTGAGGCGCAAAACTGAACTAAACTTGTCATCGTCAGAGACCAGCCCCTTGTTCATGCATACACTTAAAGTGAAACTAAACATGACACAAACATGTTCTTTTTTTTTTCTTTTTTCAAAAACAACACAACAAACAGAAAGTGTGGCAGCAGGACATGATGCCTGAAAATGAAGTTGTTAGATTTACGGTGCTTTGTTTAATGCTGCAATTCAAGAAAAAAAAAAATAAAGGAGAGAATAAAAGCTCATGAGCCATAAAACTGGCCTGTCATCAGGATTTGTGCAAAGCAAGATTCGAGTCAAACTTTGGTCCTGAGGCCGCTGGTCGACTGCAGACTCAGACGTGAAGTCTTTAGAGCTTGTACAGTTTGCATTCACAAGAAAACGTGTTAAATGGGCTCTGGTCCTGCATGTTAATACCTTAATCTGGATGAGATGTATAGTGTACTGTTGTAGCCAACAAACTATAGCTTCTGCTCAACATTCACTACATCCATCGCATTAATAAAACTGGTTAAAAAAACAAACAAACAAACGGCTCTTTTCTAGCTGGTTTAAGAATACTATTCCAGTTCAGTTCATGCGTGCCTGACGCAGAATGATGACACTAAAACACACAAAGATCTAACCCTTATAACAACAACAATAATAATAATGATAATAATAATAATAAAAAATAATAATAATAATAAAATAATAATAATAATAATAATAATAATAATAATAATAATAATAATAATAATATTATAATAATAATAATAATAATAATAATGATAATAATAATAATAATAATAATAAGAATAATAATAATAACAGCATATATTACATTCCAGT
>JBAJHX010000001.1:25013303-25034282 GCA_037176925.1 Amniataba percoides
AAAATAATAATAATAATAATAATAATAATAATAAGAATAATAATAATAATAATATTATAATAATAATAATAATAATAATAATAATGATAATAATAATAATAATAATAATAATAATAATAATAATAATAACAGCATATATTACATTCCAGTCTCTCTACTGTAGATGTTTTGTGTTTAAATAAGAGTTATATGTCGACTGAAATTACATAGTTTGAATAAAAATGTATTGATCCACACTTTCCCTCATTTGTCCAGATTTCTGGATTCAGGAAAATTCTGGATCAGGAAAAACAACTGATTCGATTATTAGGTTTGGAGAATGACTAAACTAATGATAGTATGCACTGTAATATTACATAGACCAGACCATAAAACTACATTTTTAACTATTCGAGGCAGTACACAGTAACTGACTGTGTGATATATTGATATCAGATACTGATACTGGCTTAAAAGAAATGTAGCCATGCAAACACAAGAGAGTAATGGCATCTGATCCATGTGCATGTTTAATAAAATGTATCTTCTTCACTGAGGAATAAGGGAGAGGCGGCTAAAAAAGGGACTGTACTGTACCCTTGATGAGTAAAGTGGTCACAAAGAACAAAAGTGCTGAATATGCACGTGAAAAAACTCCAATAAGCAAATAATAGCATCTACAACCACACTTTCTAAAAAAGTAATCTCTTTGTAATGAATTAAAAAGAAAATCTGTTTCAAAGAGAAGCAAGTTGACACCGTGTGGATTTGATGAGCACAGACTAAATGTTAGCCTGAACATGCTTACCAATATTACAAAGCGCTGTCTCTACACCATGCTGGTGGCAAATATTGAAAATGTGTTTGCCAGCTCGAGGTGACCATCTTCATGGCACAGCTACTGAACTACACATCGAACTGAACTTCTTTTATGATTATTCCTGTATCAAACAGATCTAGACAAGACTACACTCAACATAGCCAGGCGTTTTCATAGATAACAAAAAAGGCCACTTTAGTTTAGTTACACACCTTGTGAGAACAGTTTGTTTCTATATCATATTATTAATGGCAGCTAAAGGCACTCCTATCAGAAACAGCTTGAGTCAATTTATTTATATCATCAGGTACCCAAGCTGGTAAAACATTAAAACTACAAGCACCCATATATATGATGGACTACACTTGTTTTGTGTAGACTTCTCTATTCATTTCTGCAGTTCTCCTACCCCTCATTTCTCTACTTCTCTAACCTTCTAACACTCACTGCACTGTAGGACGAAAATACCTTCACCCTGACAGCGGCCACCTTCCACATCTTCCGATGTAACCATCCATACATACCATGGTCTGTCCAAACGCTCCTGCTACACCACACACTTCACCATCCGTACAACAAATAATACAAAACACGTATTAAAGGGAACACTATTCATGGAAACCACCTAACACTTTGGAGAACACTTCAGAAAACAGCACGGACAGTCTAGCTGCAGATACACACAAAACTTCACGTGTTAAATGAAAAACAAGGCCACTGAGCTGCTGTACTTTTAGAGGAAAAGTTGACGAAAAGGGGCCAATTGCTGCCTCTCACACAGAGCAGCCATGAAAGTTTGTCTCTTCTTGTCTGGAGTCCAACCTTTATCGAAGGGGAGGCAGTCAGTCTTGACGTCAACAGGAGGCATTCACTTATCTTGACCAGCCCAAACGGCCAAGAAATTCCAAACCAAATTCCTGGTTCGCTGCCTGAATATTCATTTGTCCAGTTTGTCTTTAAAAATAATGTCATGCCACTCAGGGGAACATGTATGAAGACTTTGTGTTGGGGAACTGACTCTCTCAGTGAGGAGAGGACCGTCACTGCTCTTTCTTAATGAATCCCAAAGAGGAGTAAATAATGTGTCCATAGGGCAGCGGGTGTCAGCACACAATGTCCAGCTTCAAACTTACTGATTCGGGGCGAAGTCACTAATCTTTTACTGTGAGTTCTTATCAACGGACAGTATTCTGACTACTTTTTACAGCTATTCCAAATATCATCAGTAAAAAATAAAGAGAAATCTGTGAGCCTGTGTGGGGGTTAGAATGAACGAGTTAAGCTGCTGCCCGACTCCTGCAGGCTGACCAGCAGGTCGTCAATCTTTTCCATGTTCTGAGAGGTGGACATGCTGTTCTGCACAGACCCAGACTGAGACAAGGACTGGCTGAGCAGGGACTGGATGTGTGCCTCACTCTCTCTTTGGTTCTGACCGGACTGACTGATGGCTATAATCTGATCTGACAGCGTGTTTCCAGGAGGGTTCATCAGCTGGCCGCATTCTGCAGGGAGGGAGCAGAAAATGATCAGGTCAGAATGCGCGTAGATCACTGAACTTATAATCACAATTTTTTTGTATTTTTTTCAGTACTCTGTACATCTGTAGCAAGTGCAAGTGCAAAATACAAGAATTCTTATGTAAAGTGAACTTAATTTGTGTTATACCACATGGTTTTAAAGGTTTTCTTGGCCAGCAAATCTGACAGTGCATACTGTAGTAATGTATCAGTACTGTAATATCACAGTATAGCTCTACTGGAAAACAATGATCAATAATATTACAGTAAGTTCTGGCCCATCTATACAAACCAGACCAAGAGGCTTTGAATGGTGACTAAGCAATTTCCAAATTAAATGGGTTAAACAAAATACTTTAATATGTGAAATATTGGAATATAACTTATGGCATCCGTAAATCAATGTCTAATTCAATTTTCTAGCCTGTACGCAGAATTAATGACTGCTTCTTCATTTCTTTTCCTGTTTGACAACTCTACTGTCCTTTATGTGGAACGGGAACTTGTGATGGAAAAAGTCTGACAGTTTGCAAAGGGAGTTAACAAAAGCTGTCACTGGTTGTTAGTCAATCTTGTAGATGGTTCACATCAATTCTGACATGGGAACTTGTTTGTGGTTATTTATACTTATTCTCCAACTTTAAGGGTGTGTACCTGTGTGACTGAGTCCTTACCGTTCTGAATGCCAAAAAGGAAGAGGCCAGGTTGCTGAGGCTGGCTGGGCTGATTGATGCTCCCACTGACAGTGGTCTGAAACAGAGTCCCTGGCTGCTGAACAGGGGAAGAGGTGGTCGTCTGGAGGTTTGCCACGCCATTCTGTGAGGCAAACATGGCTGACTGTGTGAGCTCCTGAGCAGCAAGCCCCCCTTGAAGAGATGCCATGTTGGACTGAGGCATAAAGAGGCCCACAGGCTGGTCCTGCCGGCTGTTTGAGCTGCCGCCCAGCTGCATTGGCTGTTGCTCCTGAAACATGACCTGCTGCCGTGGATCTGTTGGGTTCCCTAAGGCCATAGGTTCAGAGCGATCCTGCTGGTTTACTGTCACCATGCTGGCTTGGGAAAAGAGAAGAGAGGGGTTTTGGGGCTCTTGTGAAACCAAACTGCTGCTGGTCAGCGGTGGCATCTGACCCTGGCTGCTGAACAGCATGCTGGAGGTCTGGTCAGGGGTGGACAGGGGGTTGTTGCAGAACAGGAGGCCAGCCTGCTGTTGCTGCTGCTGACCTGGAGAGAGTGTGTTTGCAGATGGATGTGGGGAGATGTTCTGAAACAGGGAAGCCTGTTGAGCTGGCTGCGTGTGGGGCTGAGGCTGTGGGGGCTGCTGCTGCTCCATGGGGCCTCTCTGCTGGATCGGAGAGAGCTGGGTCTGAGCCTGAAATACTGACTGCTGTTCAGGGGAAGGAGTTTGTAGAGCACTGAGAAAGGCCAGCTGCTGCTGCTGCTGCTGCTGCTGTTGCTGTTGCTGCTGTTGGGCACTACTGGTTGTAAGCTGGGAGGGCAGGGATGTCTGAGGGAGGAAAAGTCCAGGGGTAGAGGGCCGCTGGTCTGGAGACTGTAGCACAGTCATGGTGTTTTGGAAGAGAGCAGCTTGGACATGCTCCTGAGAGGCCTTCTGAAACAAACCCCCTTGTGGATCTTGTGTTTCAGCCAAAGAATTGGGATTGTGGAACATGGGTGGTGAAGGGCGTGAGGGCGTCTGCTGGAGGAAGTTGGTCTGAATAGAGAGCAGGTCACTCGCCTGCTGAAAGAGAGCTGCTTGTTGCTGCTGCTGCTGCTGCTGCTGCTGCTGCTGCTGTTGCTGCTGTTGCTGCTGTTGTTGGGCCTGTTGGAAAAGAGTCCCCTGGTTTGGCACCACGACCGGTGATGAGCCTTGCTGTTCTGCGTTCTTGCCCTGAGAGGCATCCTGAAACATGCTACATTGCATCTGGATCTGCGACTGAAACAGCTGCTGCTGTAAGTTCTCCAAAACCTGCTGCTGTTGCTGCTGCTGAAGCTGTTGTTGCTGAATTTGTTGGTGCTGCTGCTGAATTTGCTGTTTTTGCATCTGCTGTTGGTGCTGGATGTGTTGTTGCTGCTGTTTGGCCAATGTGTTGTCAGGCTGAAGCGGTAAGTTACGGAAACCTTTGGCTGTAAGCTGCCGCACTTCCTCCTCCAGCTGGGCCACCTCGTCTACGGGGAAGAGAGACAGCTGCTGCTGTTGAGGTGGAGGTTCTCTACACAGCCTCCCCACAGCACCAGAGCTGCTGCTGGCCCTTTCCTGCCCGAGGCCCTCTCTGGGCTCCAGAAGGAACTGCTGCGAGCCTTGCTGGAGCAGGGAGTCGGCAGGTACAGAGAAGGAGCCGGTGGCTGCAATGTCCTGCTTCTGTATGGTGCTTAAAGTCTCTGTGTTGGTAAAAACAGAAGCCTGGCCTTTGTCAGGGTCACCTGCAGGCTGAGACAGGTTATTGGGGAATGGTCTGTTTTTATTTAGATGGCCTGGAGACATATCTGTGTTCTGCTGGGCTGCGCACAAGTCACCAGTCTGCAGAAAACACAAAACAGAACATAAAGGATGTGCTATATTTTGCATTTAGTTTAACTATTAAAAGTATCCACATATATCACTTACAGACAAGTGACTGTAATAGACTAAGGTAGAAACTAAACTGAATTCATTAGTAATTCATAATATCAAATAACTTACAATCAATTGATGCAATCTAAATAGATCAGATCAATATGTCACCTTAAATACACCAGAAGACTGGAGGTTACTGGTGACCTCCATCGGAGTGACTTCTTCTCTCTTGACTAAAGGTAACATCGAAGGCATCAAGGCATCGTCCAGATCTGCAACAACACCAGTATATCAGAAAATAATCAGCTTTCAAATGGGACGCTGCACTCATGACTATGTAGTGTAGGAAAAGTTAAAGTAACCTTTAATCTGTTCATCAAATGAACACGTCTTCACCGGCGAGGGCGTCTCTTTCTTCACAGGCACATCATTTGCTGCTGTGTGGGCAAACAAGAACATATTTATATCTCTATGAGCCCACAAAACTGGAAAATCAGCATATTTATGCAGCATAAAAATACCAAAGGACAAAGGAAAGATGCTAAATGAGGTGTACAGGACTGCATATTACATTGTTCATTCTTACCTTGTTTACTGTTACTTTACCTTGATACATTGATTTGTATCAGAGCCCTTGCAATTAAAAAACTGTTCATGAAAGACTGAATGTGAACAACCCTGGATTCCTGTTTTTAGAGATGGGCTGTGCCTTCATTGTGTTCTTTGATATTACTTGTTCTGATCCTGCTGAACTGTAGGTGGTGGTGTTGAGCAAACATGAGGATAAATTCTTAAAAAAAGCCTTGTGAGAACAGACTGGAGAAAGCTGTGATGCAGCTGTTGTTCTGTGGTGCAGAAAATATGTGTAAAATAAATATGTTTGGGGTGGTTAACTGCAGTACAGCTTGCTTTTCACTCACAGGTTGAGAAACCGAGTGAATAAGCTGTGGTGCCAGCCAGTAAATCTATAAAGTTCTTTGTAAATAATGGCCAAGTAATCAGGAGGTTACATGTCATCTAACAAGCTGTTCCCAGCAGTTAAAAAACAGACAGATACAGAGACACGAAACTGAACTGTAACAAACCTGAATCTGGAGTGTAGGTAAAAGGCTGAACATCATGAGATCTCCCCGCATTGGTCACCACATAGATTCCCACACACACTGAAGAGGGGATGGCTTGGTTCTGGTATGGAGGGACCTTCACTATCAAGTGATTCTTTGTGGTGATTATTCAAAAAAAAAAAAAGAAAAGAAAAGAATGAATAAAAGCACCACAACTAAAGACACACTGTAGAAAGCGATGACCCACTTGTCATCGCTTTGTTTATACCTTGTTCTCTACCAGCACATCATGAGCATGGGGGTGATACGCATTTCTGTGACAGCAGGAGGTTGTGATGGAAATGTATTCTGGCTGGAGGTCGAAAAAGATCTGATTTATACACCAATGACTCTGCATTTGATTTATTTAAAAAATTTAAACCAGCTCTGTGTACAAGAAGTCTCATGGCATAACAAAAAACTAAATGACATCCAATGAGTTAAACACAAAAACCCTCTCTGTTGGCTGTAGATTCATCATTTGGTTTACAAGGGCAAAGGTTTAAACTGGACTGTTGAGACACACTCAGCACAGCCTTTGAGACGGAGTATAATTAGGTCAGAACACAATGAGACTACTCAAACCTTTGAACCAGCAGCCATTTAAGATGATTACATCTAAAGCCCCATACAAATCTGAAATGGCTGCTTCTATCTACTTGGCTCATTAGTAATTGCCGTTAATCATTCAATGTGGAAATAGCACACAAACAATCATATGATGGTCTACCTGGTGAAACAGCTCCATGTCAATTTCAGCCTCTGCCTTCCACGATTTCTCATCTGGAACAGAGAGATGGTGTAACATGTTTACTGGGGAAAAATTAAAAAACCCAAAACATTGATAGTCAATCAAATCCAACCAATCGCTATCTTACCTGAAACATTCTCCTGAAATATGACTTTGGTGTCTTTGAGAAAGTTTTTGCCGATGATAAAGACCTCTTCTCCTCCTCTCACCGAACAGCTATGTAGTGACTTCTTCAGGATTTCAGGCACCCCTGCTGGCTGAGCTGGAAACAAAGGAGAAATAAACTTATTTTCACAGAAATAAAAGAAACTGATTTCTATAGACCTACAAAAGAAAGACACTTGTATTGACAGCTTTAAAAAATAATGATTCCACTGATTTTTTTACAAAGATACGGTATTTAGTTCATTTTTTTTCTTGGGTTGCAGCATGACGCAGTGGTTTTATTGGATGCTGCTTGCAGCGGAGTAATACAACCTCAGCATAAATAACAGCAACGCACTAGAGATGTTCTTGTCTGGAAATTTCAATTCTTTAATTTTTGTCTCAGTGTAACTGTTAAAATAACAGCACACTAAATGATCTGTTGGCAACAACAGAAATAATATCATCAGGTGGCACTGATTTCTTTCTTTCAACAAATTAAACAAGTGAGACTAACAAGGATCACTGTTAAATTCAAGACATTTTAAAATCACAATTATTTATCATTAAATTTTCCCAGCATTCCCCTGTGGTATTAAACAATAATGATATCATAAATAAAATCAGCACAACCAGAACCCACGCAAATGGCAGAAACTCACAAAAAAAGGATTAAACTGCTTCCTACAGCACAATGCACTGTCACAACAAAAGCTAATATGTATTTTATATTTGTGTAACATCTTTCTCCAGCCCGTAATCTGAAACAAACCTGAAGCTCAAAACCTCTCCCCTGCTTCTCCAACACATTTCATAAAACTACAATGTACCACACACACAGGCCAGGGGGGATTACTTTTTTTTTAGTTTTGTGGAAAGATATTTCCCTGGATTGCATGCTGGCTCTGTGTAAACAATGGAAGTCCACACACCTCTATTGTTTTGTCCTTTCCTTCTCTGTCTCCCCTGTCTCTCTCAAAGCAGCAAATCCACTTACTCAGAAACTTTCTTATGGCCCTAAGCGTCTTTCCTGTTTATGAAACCGACCACACCCTCATACTGTACGCATTATTAAATGGCATTTGAATCTGGAGGGATCTTTACACATTGTCTCAAATGAGGACATCAACAGACAACAGGGTCCTGACCTCAGGCTGCAATAAAACAAAGAGGATCTCCTCTTGAAAAGAAGAAAATAGCTCAGGTTATGGTGGTAATTATTAACTAACTAAGGTTACAACTCTTTGCTTGGACACTCTTTGAAACTGGTTCATTATATTGAAATAGTACACCAGAGCAAATCTACAGAATCTTCTCAAAATCTTGAGGAGCCCGACTTACTGCACAGGATTGGAGATGAGGGAGTCTGCAGCGTGAGCACTGAACCATCTGGACGGGGGATGTTGACCCGAAACACCAGCCGAGCGCGTGTGCTCTTCTTCTTTGAACCAGCCACACCAATGCGAGCCTCGACGTCTGCATTACGGAGCTTCAAGATCCCAACACAGTCCACCCTGCACGGAGAGACGCCGTTAGCTCGCAGTTTAAACAACAAACTTTACAGTGTTTGCTAAACCAGCAGCTCTTTACAACACTAAATTCCTCGGTATCTCATTACAACAACTGACTTCCCCAAAGCGATCAGTCCACCTTGTAGCTCACATGGGTGTCTGTTGTTCGATTGCTTTATAAGCAATTGGTTTGAATTATCTGTGAAGTACAGCTGGGTACATAAAAGCAACATTTGCTCTGTTTGTGTCTTAACAGTTCAATACTTCATTTGTCACAGAGACACATTTTTTTGTCTCAAGAAAATTACATACGCAAGTGTCATGTTGGTGCTCGGATCAAGGGACACCTCGATGACGGTCGTGCCATCAATGTCCACCTCTTTGCAGGCTGTTGTGTTGCGGCCGGTCACCCTGCAAGCTTGGTAAAATCCATGAGGCTTCACACGCCCGGCATCGTTGCCCACAAACACCTGCAAAAGCACTGGCTCGTTCACTCCCTCTAGCTGTGGCAGGAAAAAGGAAAAAGACAAGCACATATATGCATTATAAAGAATGTCACCAAATTAGGAGGGCAAACATTTCATGGTTACTGTTTGACGGTAGACACAGAAATAATGACCACCACTTTTTTTGTGTGAGCCAGAACACCTGAGTCAAGACATTCTGCTCATTTCAAAACTCCAGTATGTTTCCATCCTATCCTATCTAATCACATCATCACTGTTCCTGCTACTGAACCTGTTTGTCTCTTCACGTTTTCTCCCCTTGTTCTGCAAGAGCTAAAAGCTAATGTGCTTCCACACTTGTCAAACAGATGCCCTCAGTGGGATGTGCATTTTTGCATTTTCTCATCAAGCAATTAGCCTTATTTCCACCTTCTTGTGCAGTCTAGTCAGCGTTTTCACAGCCTCCCTGTGTTTCTTATCTTCTGCTGTTGCCTGTTTTCTGCATCTGGGTCCGCCTGCCCTGGCAGTACAAACAGGGTGGTATCTGATCCAGCAGAACTGTTTTGTGTCCAGATTCATCTCCAGATCATCTCTTGGGCAACATCAATCACAAACTGACCAAATTGTTGATCAAACATTAGCGAGTGTCTCTGGTCTGGCTCCTCACTCGCTCTGTTGAAACTCTTCTTCATCTTCCTCCTACTCCAATAGAAAGCAAGATGTCTAAGGTCCAGAGATGTATGCAGCTTAGTTAGTCTTTAGTCTTTTTTTACACATAATTGTAAAATAGTTCCTCAGTTCTATACTGAAAAACACTCTCATAGTAAAGTGAAGTAGAAAACATTTAAATGTTCTTTCAGGGTGTTGGCAGGTCACCTTTTGGCACACAGTGGCCTTTTCACTTCCACCTCTGACATAGCTGAAGGTTTTTGCCCCACCGCTTCTTATAGCTCCAGGAATAGCAAATCTTACACACACGTATTTCAAAGCCACTGGCACTGACCCAATCATTAACTTAACCTTAAACAAAGGCTTACTATAGCAGAAAAGTCCTTGCAGAGGCTCCATTAGGGCCTTAAAGGTTCAGATGGTAACAATTTCAAACTTCCAACAAGTCCTGATAGTAGAATATGAGACAGGTCATCTGTGATAATGATCAGCCTCCTCCGGCTCCGCCTTCTGCATGTAAAGCCATTTGTTAAAATCCACCGTGCCCGCATCAGAACAACCAATCAGAACAATTCCTGAACACGCTGCACAGTTCCGGTCAGTGTAGGAGCTGTCATGTTAAGGCTCACTGCAGGGTCACGAACTTACATGTTTACTCAATGAGGAGAAAGCCTCCCTCCTCTGATAACTACTGCTGATAGCAAAAGAGAAGAAACAAAAGATGAGCGGAGAAGAAAAGAAGCTAAAGAAAAAGGATTTGACCGAGTCAGAGATTAAACAAGAGTAAACACCAGAGCCTTTGAGAGGTGGAGAGAGCTGAAAGATTCATACTGATGGAGAGTCAAACAGCATTATGTTGAACAGACAAGTTAATAGTGTTTATTTTTCACAAACAATCTCATTATTACTCTGTTACTTTTATAATGATCATATTCAGGGATTTTTATTTGGATTGTTTCATAACAAATGTTTCCCTCCAAGATGTCTTCATTCAGAAATGAAAACATATGCATTTCTTTATTGTCTCCTGAGGTCTGACAGAGGCTTGTTATTGCACTTAGAAGAATCAAGAATCCTGTTTTCATTAAAGCTGTGCGGCTTCAAATTAACAGGGAGAGAGAGGCCCTGCTCATTGCTGCCAACTCTACCTTCACAGTGGGAAAGCCTTGCTGAGTGCGGTCCTTCACCGACCCTCTGCTGCCTTCAGTCAGATAGCGGGCTCGGTGCTGAGTCTCAGGCTGGACGAGGATCTTCAGCTCCTTCCCCTCACACTTCTGTGGGTATTGCATCAAAAGAGTCCCCCCTTTCTGTTTGGTTGTTTGAGGGTCATCAGAGCTGCAACAAAGTCAAAAATCACTTATGAAATTCTCTAGCATTAATATATTTATAATATATTTGGGTTGTGAAACATCGTTGGCATGTTCCAGTATTGTGGTGGTGTCCAATACTTGCTTTTTTCCCTGTAACAGACTATGACCATGTCCTTATTTGCTCTGAACCCCCCCATCACCACCCACCGTGATGCTGAGCAATGCAGAGTTAACAGGCCCATCATCACCCAAACATATTCTCTCCCCAGCTCTTAAAGCGTTCAGAGTTATCTGTTTATTTAATCTGTTCTGCTTATCCTAGGTCTTTGAGAGAGGCTCTGTGATTCACTGTGGCTGACCATTGTTTGTACTCCAGTATCCTGCCCCTCCCTCCGCTCTGATCTAACCGCTCTTCTTCAGTCAAAGCGTGGTGGGAAATTTGGAGCTAGAGTAGTTTGTCGAAGATTTCCATCTGTCGTGCAATGTGTCATTTCCTAATAATACCCTCTCTGACAGCCAGGATGAGTGCTTTAAGAGAGTATCCAGAAGGGCCTCTAAGATAAAAGCAACACAAAATAAAAGACGAGTACCTACTTAACAGTGCAACTATCACTGTTGATCACTGTAAAATCAAGAAGAAAGTCTATTAATTACTCAGTTAACAACTACCTACAACAATTTACTGTTTTCTTTAGTCACTGATGGGTGACAAAGGACTGGCAAAACAAACTGGAATGTTGTGGGATATATGTGTGTATAGATGTGTATGTTTATATGTATACATGCATACACAAGATCTAAAAACAAACGGGGGATAACTAAGCACTGAAACTAATGATCATCTTCATTGTAGATTAAGTCATTCATGATTTTCATCATTAATAGATTGATGAAGTGTAAAAGGAAATGAGCAGAATCAAAATATTCTTTAAGAACTTCTTTCAGCTCACTGTGCTGCCTTCAGTTTGCTTGTTTTATTTCACCAACTGTATAGCAACGAAGAGACTTTATATATGATAAAGACAAACAGCAAATCCTCCCATTTCAAGAGTAGGAACTAGGGATTTTTTGGTATTTTTGCTTACAAAAATACTGAAATGATGAACTGATTTTGACAGTATCTGAGTCACTTTCTGTCTATCTACTAACTAAATTATTTGACCAATGGCAGCAGCTCAAGAGTATGTTTTAAAGTAATTCATCCCTCTAGCAGACCTTCTGAGACATTGACCTGGAAGCCGGTGGTGGCCCAACATTTTACAAGGACACCTAATGTTAGGTTTCCCTTTTATCCTTCACCCACCTGTGCATAACCACAGCCTCCTTTGATAACCTCATGGAAGGCAGAGGGGCATGACATGGACCTGTCCTGGCCATTATATCATAACAGCTCACTCTCACTTTGTAGTAAGTGTTAGGTATTTCATATTATCTTCATCTAACAGTTACACAAACCTTCCTTTCAGTCCAGTCTTGCTGTCAGGGCCGAGCTGTGACAGGACAAAGTGTGGACCTTTGGCACTGTCTGCATCAAACACATCCATGCTGGCTTCCCCTGCAGGCACAGTCTTTGGGCCAGGCCTCTGGCGCGGGGTACGTTTGCGGGACTTTCGTGGAACCTCTGTGTTGTCGTTGTAAGAGACGGTGCTCATAATGCTGAAGTTGGAGAGAGAGTCATCCATCCACATGCTGTTGCTCTGCTCTGAGTCCAGAGATGTTTCATCCTGGCAGGACATGCGGCTGTCATCCAGCAGGTCTTGCGGGGGCGGAGAGATGTTCAGCACGGTGCGGCGCTTAGACGGGGTCATCTGGTGATGTGTCTGGGCCTCCTGGGATGTTACACCTCTTCCTCCTCCTAGCTCACCGCCGCCCCTGCAGCCGTTACCGTTCCCACCTTCTGCTCCGACAACCTCTGGCACTGCTCGGCTACCTCTGGTGTCCTCTGGGTCAACATTGCTGCCGTGAACTGGGTTCTGGTCATTTGTCGAAGCACTGGAATGCATGGCGGAGCTGGAAGAGGTGGAAAAAGCACTGCGGGGGCCTTCCATGGTCATAGAAGAGGACATGGCATCTATAGTGCAAATAATTAGATAGTGAATAAAGGCATCCCAACCAGTGTTGGCTAGCAGTCCCATTTAAGCAGCAAAATTTGTTTATGATTTTTTTGCTTTTGTTTCTTTCTTGTTTGTGTTTTTATTCCTCCAATCAAAATTCCCCCTCTTTCTCCCCATCTTATGTGTGTGTGTGGTGCAGATAATTTCTGAGGATTTGTAGATGTACAGTATGTGAAGCGCAGTACAAGTGTGACTAAAAAGGGGCCAAAGAGGAGATGAGAGGTGAGCAGCCCCCCTTTATTTATTTTAGTTGTTTGAGATAAGACTAAAATGCTTGTGAATAAATTAATTTGGAACTGAAAAAAAAGATGGAGTAATTAATTGAGCATTATTATTATTATTAGCTTTTTTTATGTCGAGCGAACAAAAAGCCAAAATAATGAAATGGAGAGGGAAGTTCAAAACAATGATATGTACAATATGATGCATGCCAATTATTGGAGCTTTTATTTTCAATTTTTTTCCTTTTTTTTGTTTTGCTACAAAAGTTCATTTCGTTGGGACTGAACGTAGCCACAGAGACAAAATAAACAAGCTTCTGACCTATGAAGCAGAGAACTGCAGACCATTTTATATGCAGACACTCCCTGCTTCAGAGGGAACTTCCTGGAATATAAAAATGAGACAGCGAATGAGCAATAAGAGCTGAACAGTAAAAAATAAATTTATTCAGATAAAAAAAAAAAGAATAACACAGGGTATTTTGTTTGTCAGAAAATGTCGCTCCAGCATGCTGACATACACTGTAATTTCAAAAGCATTCAAGTAGTTACAGTGAACTGGAGAGCGGGGAAAAGTCTGGTTAAGCTGCAGTTCGCAAAAAAGGAGTTAGACTGCTGTTGACATTCTGGATTGTTTGGTGACTCATTAGTTTGCAAAACACACAGTCGTAAGAAAAAGACGACATTTATGATCAGAAACCAAAAACACAATGGCTAAATCTATGAACAGATACAGTGTTTATACAGATGTGTTAGGGGGGGGGTTATGAGTATTTTCTTCTGCTATACTTCACTCACTACTTTAAAAGATTTAAAACAGTCAAAATGAAAGAAAATACAATTTAAAAAAAACAATTAAAAAAAAGAGCCAGATGATTTGCAATAAAATGTATACTTATTGAAACTAACTGTAAAGCTTTGATGCTACTTCGAGCACCACGGCTGCAGCGAAGGTTAGAGTTATTCAACCACAGTGACCAAATATATCTGTATTTCTAACTTTTCTTTTGATAGCCAGTTGGGGAATATCAACTGGGACAAAAAAGCCTTAATTTGTTCATGAAACAAAAAGCCACATCTTTTATGGCTTTTTGAATTAGTTTGGACTGTAACTAAATTGTCACTGTGTGGGGGGGCTTCTTTCTACTTCTAGTGCTTTTAAAATGCTATTTGTTCTTTATTTATTTGCTAGCCACACCCACATCTATCATACGGGCAATCTGGACACATGCCCAGGAGCCCCTGAGCACACAAGGGCCTTCAGCCATGAGGTAAAAAAAAAGTAATTAAAAAAGGGTAACTATCCAATAAAATGAATGAAGTAGCAGTGATTGGCAAGCAAGTGGCAATGCACTGTGTTGACTGGCTAATGGTCAGGGTGGGCGGGACTAGAGAACAGGTGGTTTACATGGCACGGATCTTGTATCAGTTTTTCTTTAGTAAAGTCGAGATTAATTTGTACGTGACCCCTTGTCAGTGAGGTGGTGAGAAATGTGCGGGAGAAAGCGAGCGAAAAGAAAAATGCAGCAGAAAATGTACGTTATTAGGAGCGGGGTTGTCAAAACAAAGAAAAAAAAGGAAAAGAAAAAAAAATGTAATAGCCCACAGCCTCAGCTAGCCAGTCACAATAATCCTAGTCTGGAAGCATCACGCTCCAGCAGTGCTGCACTGCCACAGCTAGGTGAACAAAATGAGGAAAATGACAACACAGAAGAAAAAGATGAATAGTACTTCTAAAGGTAAGCATCATTTGATAATGCTGTCTGTGTACTGAGCAGTATTAGCTATTGTGATTGCGTATTACTGTTTAATTTGACAGGATTTTTGCATACCATGTATTGCATCACTGCGGTACGATGCTGTTCTGTGGGTAGTTTGTCAAGTTCATGTTTGGCTTAGTGATCTTATTGAGCCTTATTTGATAACCTGCATTCAGGTGTGCTGCGTGGTTACCACAGAATGGTGTTCTTGCAAGTCTGTTCCAGGTCAGGTGGGATGTAAAACTGTTAACTAGTCCAGAGTCATACACTACCATTGCATGATTTGTCTCATCTTGCAGACAGGTAAATGTTGGCATTGTTGGTCTGTTGAACTGTTCAGACACACCTGCTCAGCTGAACTGGTTATTCAGCCAGGGGTGTGATTATGGTCTGGCAGATTCAAAATAATCAAGGTGGGATTGAATGGCTTGGTTGCATATAGATGTAGGTGTAGATGTGTGTATGCATGAGTGTGTTTTGCATGTCTGCGTGGCTGGGGGCTGTGAGCTTCAGCCCAGGGGCCTCCGAGGGTACTAATCCAGCCTTGCCTCTAGGGGGAAAGTTTGCATTTGGACATAACTGTGTTTCATGCTCAACAAAGATGTAAAGCATCAAAGGAAAATTGGAGAAATGTGACACAGCATTAGAGTGACACTTTCCTGACAGAAACACATGCTGATATTACTGTGGTCTAAATGTGCTTCTTTTTAAGTATGCTTTAAACCGTTTGTCCTTTGTTGTGCAGTGTACGAGTCATCTTGTTTTGTTATTTTGCTATGTTTAATGTCAGCATAACACCAGACAATCAACATTTGAGTTAAATGAAATCTTTTTCCGATGAGTGGTTGAGGATCTGTTTAAATGTAATCGTCATAGATCCAGCAAAACATCTGTGGCTCATTTACAGTGCAACAAAACAAAGTGTTTTAAAAGCTGCAAGTGCAACTATACTGTGACTATGACAACACAGGAGTTATTCATTTCCTATTGCAAAAAACCCTTAAACTGTGTCATTAATAGTATGCCAATATGATTTTTGTTTGTGAGCAAAATCTCCATCTTGGGGCTATTGTAAAGCATTATTTTGTGCCGAGTATACAACACTGTGAAACAATAAGCTTTGTTTGGCTCTCTCATCTTTAATAGGTAAAAGAAAAAAAGTTTATTAAACGTGAAAGGGCTCTAAATACTCATCTAAACCTACAACACATGACCTACATTTAGACATTTTGTTGCTGCAAGAGACCACAACATAGAACAGATCAGGTATTCACAACAACAAATCGTCTCGACGAGATATTTCACATTTCATCAGCAGCTAGACATAAATGTTGAGCTGACTAAACTCCAATGATATCATCCTCTTGTTAAGGAAAGTTGTTTTTTTTTGTGTTTTGGACTGAAGTGTAAGGCTGGTTGTCTGATGGGCCTTCCTGCCATGTGCAGGTGTTTGTTTTCCCACAGGTAGAGTGCATTATTGGAGTTGTGTTTTTCTGGGTGGGGCATGACCAGTCCTGCTCGCAGAGGAGATAGAAAGATAAGAGGAGCAGGATCCTACCTGATGCTAGAGCAGCTGAAGGGGGAGGCCCTGCCTCTCCACCGCTCTTTTGACTCATGACGTCTGGATTCTGCCGAGTGGAGGAAGACAACTGTAGCTCTCTGGGGAGCAGGTCATACGCTGATTCTGCTGAGAGACAAAGAACAAATAAAATGATGATGAGGGGACATATTTAAAGGAACTGAATGGCTTTTCTTGGTAAAATAAGAAAGAAAACATGAAGATAGTCAGGAAAATGACTAATTTGGAGTCATAAACTCCTCAATTTCTCATTTTAACCAGATTATATGTTCACTCTTACATGTTGTTGAAATCACAACATTACACATTATTGTACAGCAATTTCACATGCGCAATTGTAAGAACTTACCAGCAACCTAGTTGGCAACAGATCTGATGCAATGCACATCCTACAGAGCTATGCATGTGGGAACAAGACATGATCATTTCATGACTCTGAAAACTAAGAGGAGTCAACATTAGAGTGTGGCAAAGTCTGAAGTGCCCTTGTTAATGATGATGATTTTGATTTGGACTATTCTATACATCTTTACTGGTGAAAACAAAAACAACTGTCTGATGCTTTTTTTTTTTCTTTGTTTCCTATTAATAATAAGACAGACAATAAGACATACAAAGACACCTTTCAGGACTAAAGAGACAGCTGAAAAATGTAAAATCTATCAGTATTCTCTCAACTTTTAAAGATTACCAGGGTAATAATAAATAATCAGCAGATTAACCTATGATGAACATATGCATCAGTTGGAGCCCTGTTTGTGACAATTTAGTTAACCTTAGCAAACAAGGTCTCATTACAAACAGACAGCAAGGTCGTACAAAGCCTTTTTCTCTCCTCTCTGTGCCGCCCTCAGGGCCAACAGGACATGGTGAGGGGAGAAAGCCTTGGGTCAACAGCATGACAACACTTTTACTAGCAGCCTGATTCATCATCCAAATATTATGGTATGAACTTAGAGCGGCCATTACAGTCGCCTGACTCTCTTCTCTGCCAACTGCCAGCTTTAATTACTTGCAGCTGAGTCCCAGGGTTCGGTGTGTATATCAGATACTTAACCCTCCCATTGTTACCACTCGCTGTGTACAATAGACAAACCTGGGACACACTGAAACCAGCCCATGCCTCTTCATTCCCAAAGCCCTCCAGTCTCTTACAGCTCGCTTTAGAAGAGCAGGGAATGCTGGTTCCCAGAAAGGGAGCTTAAATCTGGACTCGGCAAACTCATATAACTCACACTGAACCACACATCCACACAGGATTCTAGTGTGGTTTTGCTGGTTATTTGCTGAGTTCTCCAAACAAAATCACAGACACACATGCGTGTGCATGCACACAAATGCCCCCCACTCCCCTCCTACCCCACCACCATCTCCACAAAAACACTTTCTCTGCCCCCGCTTTTGCACTTTAACTCTGCAGTCTTCTCGGGGCTCGCTCACTAACTGCACATGCAGCAACATGTGCTCCGAGTGAGCAACCCTTCCAGTAAACAGATTGCCAACCGCACAGACAGAAAATATGTACTCTTCTCTCAGAGTAGCGGTCTCGAATCACTGGCTGGCCTGTTCAAAGTGTTTCCACAGTCCCTTGACATTTTTAAAGACTGAAACAAATTCTTATTTTGCTGCATATTTGTTTCCTTGCGAGCAGACAGAGTGCAGGTCTTTATTTCCACCTGACAAAACACTGTCCCTTTCATGCAGGAGACAACTTCTAAAAACTTTAAAAAAAAAAAAAAAAAAGTCAGAATCGTTGGCTGGGAAATAAACCGTACTGACGCATGCACCACGTGATGTTTTGATTTTAACTTAAGACTGCAGCCATGATGTGCAGATCACTGACCACTGAAGAAAACCTTTCATTTTCTATCCATCTGTGATCATCATCAAGCCTGCCTAAAAGTGAGGTGCATTTTGATCAGGTCTACTTTTGCTATTAATACGTTCTGATAAATATCAAATGAACTGAGGTGGTTCACAGGTTCAGTGTCCCCTCACGTTCTGTGTAAACAGCAACATAAATAACAAACCACATAACACTTAAACTCACGGCAGAAATGCTGCATAAAGAAAGATATTTTTGGAGCCACCAGTCAAATATTTGTTCTCTTTATACCCTCACCATATTTTGTGATAGTAGTGCAGGCTAAAGGTGAAAAAAGAGAGCACTCACCATGTGAATGGCAGGACTTACACTCCCATTCATTTCCCTCACATTCCTGCTGCTTGCTCTTACTAGCCCTGGCACCTGGGGCGTGGCACTGCTTTTTTGGCTGAGTGACTGATTTAACTCCCCTTCTGTCCCCCTCCTCCACTCTACCTACGTCTCTCCCTCTCTGTCTTGTTTACTGTGCTCCCAGACCCTTTTCAGCACTTCAACTTGCTCAGCAGGTTAGTGGTATTGTCATGTGGAATCCTGTCAAGCAGAAATGAAGCAACAGAATAAGCCACTTATGTTGAGATAGATGAGGTAAGTATCAGATTATTGAACTTGGTGGAACACTGCTGAACAAAACCCGGCGGGGGATATAAGATTAAGCTTGCCTCGTCAGTGCATTTGGACGTCATTTCAAGCAGTGAAGGAAAAAAAAAGCTCAAGGGACTGGCACCTGCAGCAAACCATGTACAACAACCCTGAAATGTTTACAGCCAAGCCTACATGAAGGCTGCCAGGGACTCCATAGCAACACAGATCAAGGGACAAGTCTTTAGAGCATTTGCGCCTCTTGTGAGATAACGTGGAGAAAGTCAGAGAATAAAACAGCGTTATGCAAACTCAAATGAAGAACTTGGCATTAACAAAGTAGGATATTACATGAGCAGCATTACAACAATGTGGCAAAAAATCTGTATCATCCCAGTCATTTGACACCACCCACTGATAAGGGATAACACCAATATCCCAAATAATACCCTTTAATCAGAGTGCCTTTTGAGGCCATTCTCATTTAAAAGATCTTCTTATGATAATGCAAGAATAAGAGTATGCACAACTCTGCTTTAATATTAACCAAAATGATTTTTTTTAAGTTAGATGTTGTTTTTTTTTACTAATTGTAACTGATTATTTACATAACACATTATAGATAAATGCATTTACATATAGCTAATTTATTAATGTCACTGGCAGCACAGAGATGCAGTTATTTGTACTTTTACCCAGCAGGAACGAGTCAAAACCATCTTTGCTTAGAACCACCATATCATTATTAGAGCATAATTTATCACATTTATAATTCAACAGCAAAATGTCCTCTTATCACTAATGAATTAAACATTTGTTTATGTTGTGTGCTTTTTGAACTCATCATCAAACGGAAATTATATATGATTTTCTTCCTCAAGATGTTCTTGTGTATGTATATTTCATTAAACCAAAAATAATGTTGAATCAACACTTCTCTGAAACACTTTCAAAAACGTAACATTACCACTTCCATTAAGGCTGGATTTATTTCAAGAGGTTTGTGTTGTGCAATAGTTTTGGCACAGTGTACCTAATAAACTGACAGTGTACATTTACAAGCAGGACAAACTTGAAAAAGAGCCGCGCGTACTGTAAAAGTGGCGTGACAACAACGTGAGAAGCAGCGCTGCCTCATTTTTTCACAACTACCCAGACATCCCTGCAGCTCTCTGTGGAGGTCTTAAAACTGCAGTGTCTCAAATCAAGCATTTGGAATTGGGGTCACTATTGATACAGAGAGCGTATCTTTAATGTTCATAAATGTATAATACATGAACACTCATACGTTTCACCATGATGATCATCCTTTACTGTTGTATTGTCGCAGTGTTTACTGTTAAAGTAATCAGTAGCTGTTGTAAAATTTCGTCATTATCACAGTTGTGAGTCACATTCAAATGAGATCATCTGAGGTGAGCATCGACGGTTTTGTATCACTTTAGAGCTTGTCAAGGCTGACAATGAAGGCTGATGGAAGAAAAGACTATCTGAGTCACAAACAGAGCTGTATATACAGCATGCTGCATTTTTCAGCTCAAGTGTTTGATTTACATATATAGTACACTCCCTCCTCATGAACAAATATGCAAATTGCCTGATTATTATCAGCTAAGTGGCGTCACCTGACTTTCATTTTGACTGTAGAGCCTTTTGTGACTCTGCCAGATGTCATGACTCAATCATGTGGACAGGAAAGGCAACAGTCCTCTGCAGCTGTCTAACTGGAGGTATCATCATTGCATTTAAATAGTTACTGCACTCAGGAAGGATTATGGCACCATCACTGTATTTGAAAAAATGTTGGCTCATGAAGAAACAGACGAAAATGACCAAACAGCAGTAAGAAGGATGTGTGAAATCATACACTGAAAAAAGTGAAACGACTATGTTATCCATGTAAAGTGCATTTTCATGTTGGTATAATAAAAAATGATGATTTCTGGCTTATACGTATTTTTTTCACTTTGCCTGAAAGCAAATAATGCTTCCCCAATCAGAAATGAAAAAGAATAATTTTTCTAAAGTAATATTTTTA
>JBAJHX010000001.1:25034382-25062506 GCA_037176925.1 Amniataba percoides
GAAAATCTAAGAAAATTAGGTGTAACAAATTAGAGTAATTTTTTTAAGTTGATCCAAAGTAACATTTTTTTCAGTGTAGTTACTGAGTCTGTGTAATGCTCTGGTACCTGATAAATAACACCAGAAGCTATGGTGGCGAATCACTGCAGCAACTGAGAATGACCACATGTGCATAAGCTATTTAGATAAGGACATCCGACTGACTGACTGCTGAGGCCGGAGTTCAAATGTAGTGGAAACCGTGGATGTTTTATTTCAGCTGCCTTTCATAAGATGTGCTCACACTGTAGAAGCTATAGGGAAGAATTTAACGTTCTATTTTGGCTTTTACTTCCATCATTCCCAATAATCTTTGATAATCTCTGACAGCTTTGTCTCAGAAGGTCTATTCTTTCCACACAGCCGTTTGAAAAAGTGAAGGTCAGCCAGGCTTAAGATCAGGCTGAGTCACACCAGGCTCAGGGTTTGTGGCATGTAGCTGTTTCAGTCCAGCTAATCCTGAAGTGACCACGAACGACCTCCAGGCATCAGTTTACATGACTTGCTTTCAACGAACAGCCGCCACTATCCTGACTTTACAAAACAGCCCCGCTGAGGCTCCTGTGAGGGCCAAACCACACAGCTACAAGTTTCTACAGCTACAGCGGTGTGACAGAGCAAACACTGAGAATAACGCATCCACCTCCGGCCCTGTGTTTACCCGCGCAGTCGAAAAGATGAAATAGACACTGAGCTCAACATGAAAGCGTGACTTTGTAAAGCACAGGAATTCAAACTATTTACAGACGACAACGCACACACACGCAAGCTCGCACACATGGACACTCGCCAGAAAATGCCACTCTTGCACACAGATACTGGAAGCCTGGACTTCCAGAGAAATCACTTCCTCAAGAGACTGTCTGTTTTCTTCTGAATCAGAGGTGACTGCACACACACGCACACACACACACACTCAGAAATCTTTACAACCTACAGTATAACACAACTGTTCAACAGCACGTCTGGTGTGCCAACACAGGCGTTTCTGTCCGGCTCACAGGAAAACCGTGCTGAGGCAACAGGAAGAGCCTTTGGCAACAACGCACGCACACACACACACACCGACAGTGTGACCTCACAACGCTGCCACACTAACTGCACATTTCATTTAAAAATGGAGATGAATTGTAGTAAATATAAAAGTTTTGCTTTTATGTCTGTCTATTAAGTTTTATATGTTATTATGGTTTCATGATTTATCTTTTAGATCTATATTTTATTCTATTACTTAAGTTATTTAGTTTATTTTTAGTTTTGCATCTTTTTTTTGCTTGTGTGGTTTTCCCTCTAAATTTTCTTATGAGCATTGTTTTGAGCCTGTGACTCAGGAATGTCATTGCTCCACGTAAATGTTGTGTACATGACAGTAAAGTCTTAAATCTTGAATCCTGAATATGCCAGCTTAGCTTAGCTTAGCACAAAGACTGGTAACAAGGGTAAACAGCAAACCTAGCTCTGTCCAATGTAATAAAATCCATCTCCCAGCACCTCTACAGCTCACTAATCAATGTTATATTTCATTTGTTAAATCTAGTGCAACAAAAAACTAGTGCCAAGAAATAATCGGACTGGCCTGTTAAGCAGCAAACATTTTCATTTTCACACTGCTTTTTGTACTTTAGAAGTTCTGGTCTGCTGAGTTTGTCACCTTTGGACAGAACCATTTCCAACTTCCAACCCCTGCGCAAAGCTATTTGTGTCTCACTTTCAGAAAGCTAATAGGCATCTAAGTTACAGAAATGTTGAACTGTTCTTTAAAAAACACGACCGTGAACATCAAATATGATATGGAGAAAATGCAAATGATTAACAAAGAATACAATAATTAAATTGGGGACTGGGGTGTTATTGTTCACACAGTAACTTATGAACTACAGTTACTAGCAGACAACCGAGAAACAGAGTAGAGATTATTGAACATGACTTAAAAATAACTCATGGCACAAAGGTCTACTTTTAGAAACCTTGTGAACTGATTTTCTGATGGAGGCTGTTGACTTTATTGATAAGAAAGTGGGAATAAACAGATAAAATAGCTGGCAGCGGGTCAACATTTAACCAACGCCAGGAAGGTCTGTTTGAGTCTTGAGGCACTCTGACAATCACAACAGGACAGAAGAGCTGAAGAATGTAGGCCAAGGAACCTAATGCCAAAAACGTAGTAAAGTGAGAAGCCATTTCAAAACAGTCACAGCCCTTAAACAAAAAAGCAGCTAGATCTGCAGGTCTGCTGCTTTAGGACTTGAACAACTGTACAGTTTCACTGTCTTGTTTCCCTTAAGACTTACCTCTTTCCAGATTTATGACAATGTGTCCCTCAAGCTCACCCTCCAGCTCTAGACTGAGCCCACACCTTCAGATATGAATTACTTAAGAGGATTTGGTGTTAAGTCTAATTAAGGATTTGTCTACTGATTAGTCAGACAAAACCAAGGCAGACTGGGAAAAATGTTGCCTGGCCTTTGTTAGACTGTTTTGAAAATGAAAATTAGGAGGAACTCATTTTGTGGTCACCATGGGTATATTTTGGGAGAGATTCCTGTTACAGTCTATTTTCTGATCAAGTAAAAAGTAAAGCTCTTGTTGAAAGGACCTTTTATTGCTCAAAACACTTTGAAGATTGCATGTTTATGGATGTGCAGTAAAAATGTCCCCAAGATAATGCCACAATAAATCCCATGCTAAAAGGGATTTGTGACAGAATACACAGGTGGGTAAACAGAATCAAGAATGAGCACAAAGAGAAAACAAGTCAGATTTCTGTTGCAGCAGGTTGTGGCTTGCTGATGTGGCGAGAAATGAATGGTGTAATTTATTCTTATGACGTCTTATTTAACTGATCAAAAAAACTTCCTCTTTGCCAGACTCTGATACATGAAGGTGTGGCAATGGGGAGACAAGACAGAGAACAACTTACATCACCAATATTACTAATGGCAATGGCTGATTCATTGAGAACTGATCAGTGGTGATAATGAACAATAATCATACTCCCTGAGGCAGAAACAAGCTACAGTGTCTGATTTGCACAGGGGCAAGAAATTAAACATGACATTGGCAACCAAAGTAGGGGAAAAAGGGATTTGGGGGATGACAATAAACTACATAAATGTACGTACAGTTATTCAGGTGTGACTCACGTCACCTTGACTTGCCTCAACGAGTCCCGAGGCAACAAATTCCAGTGTGTGTGGGGGCCGGAAACCAATGTGACCTTTGTTTTTCAATCAAATTATGGTGGGGCAACTTTACACAAGGTTAAAATGACTTTTATTCCATCAGGAGTTAAACAAACCTCCAACAGCCACTGAATGTCTTCAAGGTTTCGTTAAACCAGCCAGTAACCAGCTTTCAGGGTCTACATTTATCTGTGTAAAATATGTCTAATCTTTTTATCTTAAGGTTTTTTGCAAAGTTTTACATGAAAACAATATTCAATCAGCTTTCATCAATTACTATCAACACATTAACATTTGTCCAATTTTTTTAACGATTTCCAGCATCACATCAATGCACTTTTTCTGTATTTTTCAGTACTTGAATGTAATTCAACAGACATCCAATAACAACTGCAACAAATGTTGCTGGTTGACACGTCTCACTAAGAGTGTGTTCAGCAGATAAACTGATCACACTTAACGTCTGACCTGTGTGTGGGTACCCAGTTGGTTAGTGCCCCCTTCAATGCCAGTGTCGTTCTTCTAAACAACACACTACCATCTCGATAACAGTGAAGGTTAGCAAAGAAAAGTTAACAAAGATAAGATGTGGTGGTGCCTCTGTTTTTAACTCTGCTGAAATAATCTACCATCCTCTATCCTGGCCTCGGCCATGGCAGACATCTCTCACAGTACCCTGTGGTGTCACTTAAAAAAAAGTGAGTATACCAACAATGACAGGATGCAGGAGGAAATCGACCAGTCTGGCGCTTCTATTCATTCCAGCCCTGCCAGTCTACCAAGGAAGCTGCAGATGACTCAGATGACAAGAAAGGAAAACACAGGATATTGAAATACCACAGCCGCTGTAGGGTGGATTATTTGACGACTTTATGCATTTCTGAAGGTCCTGAAATACCTCCCTGTATAAGTCTCTATGAGGAGCCCTTGTGTTGTGACAGGCTGTACAATATAGGAGACGACAAAGTCAACAGTCTCTGTCTCGTCCCCTAAAGAAAACTAACACTGTTCAGAACATCTTGATCAGATCTTTAAAACCACAAAGACTGCAGCCATACAGTGAGTCACAAAATCCACAGCAGGAGGAAAAAATACACCTGAGGGCATTTTCTACTGCTCTTAGTGGGGCGGTGGGACACAAATGAAGTCAACAAACAGGCCAGGTCATGGACAGTTCTGAAACTGACCAGTGGAAAATCTTTCCAAAACTCAAAGTGCATAAAACTCAATTTTCAATTCAAAAAGGGGCCCGAGAATAACTAAACAGGTACAGCAGCTGTGGTTGCAAAGAGTAGAAATGCATCTCACATCGATTAGCTGAATGACAGAGAAATGATGGAGAACTATTTTGATCATTGTTATTGTTCTAGAAAAATGCCAAACCTGTGACTGTCCTTGGTTCTCTATGTGAGAATCTTTTTTCTTTGTCTTTTTAGGTTTGTACTGTAAAATACAATCAACAAGTCCTCCAAATTAAACACCAGAATATGTTGTTTTTCTGTGCCCCACTATAAATGACACTTGACAGCATCACTTCTCTGTGCCTCACAAATCATTGTTCAAGAAAACATCTGTTTTATGATGAGACAGCACTGCGGTTAAAGTTCGGTGATGTGTGCGCAAAAAAGGCCTCGGTGAGGTTTAAGGAAAAGGACCATGGTTTGGGTTAAAATGGCTTAATGTCATTAATGTCAGAAGACTTTGTTGTCATGGTTACAATAATAAACATGTGGTTAAGGTTAGGGAATGGGAAACAAACAGTGGTCTCCTGTTTCACAGTCTGATATTTTGCCGTCCTTCAAAGGTGTCACCGCCAACTGCAACTGCAGCACTTCAGGGTGCCGTGGAGAAGTGACAACGTAGCAGGATGATACATGAGCCGGTTACCACTGGCACTTAGCAACAAGACTGACATTACTAACAAGACACGGTTAATTTGTAAAGCCTGACAGCGGGCATCTTTCTGCAGGAGAAAAGGGTGATGAAGAGACGGGGGAGAGACAGAGTACAGGTGTTAAAGGTCAACTAGTTTCTATGTGAGGCTTATTTTAGTATATTACAATCGAACAATGCACAACCACAACACACACAAAGAACAGCGAGTTGAATCAACAGCTTTCTGGCACAGTCTCAACAAAAACTAAATATGATAAGCTTCACAGAGGGAAGGTTTATTGTAAGGCTGCTGTATTGAATTACATGAAGCCGATGCTCTGGTTTCTGGTATTTCACTATTCATTTAAAACACCGTCGCCTTTGGGTGGTAAATGAAGTGTCCTGTGAAAAACATTATTTGACTGTATTGTAAACAGAACCCCTCTTATTATTTAACCACATTTTAGCACTAAATCACAATCTTTTAATTTTTTGATATTTGTTTTGAACAGATGTAAGATTATTTACATCCTTAGGATTTAGTTTAAGGCATTATAATAAATCACAGTTTAATTCGTCACACTTAACTTGCCACCTTTCCCTCCTTGGGAGCCAAGAAATACTCTGGCAGCGTGTGGCACGGCGTCCACAGCCTGGTTATGAGCTCCTGACACCTTAACTGCTGCCTCTCGTCTGCCAATGGAAAGACTCGAGCCAGCCAAGATTCACCACACTTAATATTTAATGTCTTAGTTCAGAATCATCTCGCTCTGGGGAGACTCAAGACAAGGGGTGGATGTTAGATCTCACAGGTGCTTTGGGCTTTTCACAGAAGAGCGCGAGAAATCTGCCGCAAGATGACTGGAGGCAAAAGTTTCAAGCATCACGGCCTCCTGTACTGCTTCTTTAGATTGGGAAGAGACTTTGTCAACGTTAAACTGGCTCTTTAGTCAATTACAAACCAGCATTTTAACCTGTGAAGAAACAGCACCTACAGATTATTTAATAGATACCTTATACTGGACAATCCTTATGAAGGAGACACTACACACTTTCTAGATAAGCAGAAGTCCAGCTTGAAGAAACGAAACTCTCTCATGCTTTCAGATACACAACATCTTCTTCCACTTTACTTTTTCTCAGTGATACCCTGCACCACAGCAGCATTTAACCAGAAAATAAAGCCCATTCAACAGCTGACACTGGTTCAAGGATGCTTCAGGGTAAGCAAAGATCACCTTCCATTTCATAAACACAGCTGACCTGTTAACCTAAAGTAGGCCAAGGAGACAAAGGTCTGCAAAACCGTCACGGCGCACATGCAAAATATATTTCTTTTATGGTTCAAAGATGTTTGACATTGACATTATGACATCCACAAATATTAAAACACAGCAAAGTGCTTGCTAAAATACTTAAAAACATTAAAGATTCATAGTGTCATAAAATATATTCTAGCCATGTTTTTCTGATATTTTACTGATAATTCCTGAGTATCATACAAATATTGAATTATTCATTTTAATAAATTAGTCAAATTTCTTTTGGTTATTTTTTTACATTGATCTCATAATACTAACGTTATTGATCATTATAACATTACTTTATACAAAATCATTTTGAATGTAAAAATAGAAGAATAAATAGGAGGTGACTCTATCTATGACATAATATAAACAAATTATAGAAGAAAATGCTTCAGTTTCAGATGCAGCACCTTGAACTGGTTAAACCACTCAAACACTGATGTGCTGCGACAAAAACAAAGTCACGGGTGTGTCGTAAATACCAGAGGTGGTGATATTTTGACCTGACCCTGATGAGTCTTTTTACTGAGGTTTAGTTAGTGTTAATGATTAATAAAAGAGGCTTAGAAGAAGGTAAGAAGGTGTGAGCTATTTTTATCATTACTTTTGTTTTTGTCAACAAATACACACAAAGTGAATCTACCAACACTTCAATATACGATGCATTTGTGTACTGTGTGCACGCACATTGAAACGACCCACTGCTTCTGCTATCCCACTCTTCTCGTCTTTTATCTAGCTATCCTTTGCATTAGCCAAGAGGTCGGCCGCAAGTAGCTTTGAGAGAGTGCCAATAAAAGTTTAGAGATCTGCCGTGTTGCAAACTCCACCTCAATACTTCCTGAGCTGTGAAAAGTGCAACCTGGGCAGCAACTTTTGTGGGCCCAAGTTCCTTAACTGCGGTTTGACTGAAGGAGCCTACTTGAGTTGAAAGGTGTCAAAAAAGGTGAATAGTTATTTTCAAAACGGACTATAATACACATGCAAATCATTTTTGGGCTGCATATCCAGAAGGCTACAGCAGGAGCAAGAGAGTTTGAACATATTTACTGTAGGCAGAGGGCCTTTCCTAAACTTTCCTAAACCCAAGTACAGTGTTCATAAACGACTGAGGAGCCAAAGGCCCATTTAGGAGTCTACAAGAAAGCGGGGGATTCTCGGACGGATAGTTTCTGACCTGTTTTTGTGGGGTTGTATTGGTATCTCATTCTGGCTTGGCTGGCTGAGTGTACATTATGCAATTTTCAAAATTATGGCATGGGAAAACAGTGTTCCTTCTCGGTATGATTTCTAAAGAGGAAATGAACAGAAAAAGAAAAAAAAAATGGCGGGTATGATCCTGTGGTTTCTGCCTTTGTGACACTAAACTGTGGCAACCAAAGGGCCTGTCTGAAGAATGCAAAACAGGTTGAGGTTGATGTTACGCAGAGGAAGACACCGTAACGTATGTTCTGGATGACTGCAGAAAAATAAACATGTCAGTGTTTACAATGATCTAACTTCATGAGAATATCAAGTCATGTCATCACTTCAATATTCAAAAGAAAATACACCTTTAAGAGTCCAACTATTGATGGTTTTATGATAGAAAAGCCAGTAAATTAATGCCACAGCACATTTGTGAGCTCTTTTCCTCATTTTTCAGATGTGCTCCCTGCATGGTATTTCTTTCTTTCATCATCACATATCAACAAGCTTTCAAGCCAATCAAGTATTTTTAAGCGCATGCCGCTAAGTTTGCTTAACACAGGAGAGTCAATATTAATAGAGTGCTATTTAAGCCCAGGTTTACACACAGAGCAGCCAGAGAGTTAATGATTGACTCGGCTTTGGTGGGTGTCAATATGAAAAAAACAAAACTATGTCGAGATCTGTGGTCTTGCAATTGTTAACCGCCCTTGATAGAACTTATGGGAAAGCCATAACATTCCTCTCCTTTGATGTGAAACTAGTAGTAAGATGTTTTATGGCGCCATCCTTTACCAACCACAAAAGGTAGTATGACTAGCATTCCTACTCTGAGTGCCCTCGTTACAGTGTGCTGTTTTTTCCTTGGTATTCCTTGGACTAGTTGCACGTTAAGGTGGGTATTCTCCTTTGTGGTTTAACTGTCAAACACAAAAATCGAACACAACAACAAAGTAAATAAACAAAATCAAGAGAATTCAACAAAGTTATCTACTTTATTTTCTCAAATCCAAATGATTCCTTTTTATCCAGGTGTGGGGTTTGTCAATACTGACGATTTTGAGGGATTAAATGAAAAAAGAGATTTTTTTTCTTTACAACCAAAAGTGCAACCTCACAGACAGCTGGGGGGAGAGCCCACCTTGTCGGCAAGATGCAAAACTAGCTTCACCTCTCGCACAGAGCCAACAGTCAACTCTGCTCACACAAATACAAAATAGTGTGATTGGTATGCAAACAGGCCAGGCTAAAGAACACGTTACAATTGGCCCCCATCTCAAAGGAATTTCAGCTGATTTATAGAAATGATGACAGGCTTTCTGATCAGTCAAAAAGTACAACTGAATACATCAGTAAATAAAATTGTGAGTCAAAACTCATCTAAAAAGAATAAATAGTGTTTTCTTTTTTTTTCTTCCCTGCAGTTCCACTGTTATTTTACTGTAAGTGATTGTGAAATGTGTTTATTCAAGACTGTGTTCTACAAATGAGAAGAAAAAAAGACAATCTCAGCCACTAAAAGTCAGAGTCATTGTGTTTCTGACAGTTTGTGTGTTCACTCTTACTGAATCATCCTCTGTAATAGTAACAGAAGTAGTTATAAGTAATTCAGTAGGTCAAAAGGCCAATCCAAAGAACAATCAACATTATGCTGACTTATCCAAAGGTAAATGAGAGAATCAATGAACAAGTTAGTCTCAGAACTACTTAGCCTACCTTTATGAAGGAACAGTTACTGGAGTGGATGTGAAGAACATAAAGAGCTTTGCATTAAAAGGCCTCTACCCGTACTGTGTCTTTGCATGTAAGACTGGTAAATGCACTACATTGCTGGGTGATGCTGTGTTGTGCTATATCAAAAGCTAAGCCAGGTTCAAATGGACCTGCACAGTGCAGGGACCAACATATCTAAATGAATGAGGGGTCTTGTAGTTTTAGCATGTTTCTAAACACGACTTGAGCCTATGCACTGCGATATTTCCCAGAATTACAAGAGCTGGGTTACACAAAATAGAGTCTGAATGATAGATTGACTGGCCAACATTAACTTATAGCTGATGACTACCAAGAAATTTCAGTATGTAAATGCCCAAGAAGTGTTTGAAGTAATATATAATAAAACGTTTAGTTAAGCTAATCTTTCAACTATAAAATATCCCACTTGGTACATACTGTATGTTGGTCACAAATCTTTAGTTACCATGTTTTTTTACATCATGTTTTTAATTCAAATATATGTCACCTGATACCCTAAACCTGCTGCCATTTGACGAGCAATACAGAAGTATCCGCTGCTGTACCCCCATACACACATATACATATACACACACACACACACACACACATTAATAAATTCACCTCACCTGATTATATTTTAGCTCCTAAGCTCCAAAACTCCAGTTGTTGCTTTTACAGCAACTGGGGCAATGCACAAATCTGTGACCAACTAAAAATGTACATTAAACAGTTTTGGAGACACATTTGTTTTCTGACTGAATATTCAGTGTCAGCATATTTCCATTATTTGATGCAACTTTCTGATTTGCACATTACAATACTACTACCTAGTATAAAAGTAATGACCTTTTTATCTATTCCGTATGAGTGTGAGTTAGTTAGGGTTAGTATTTACATATACCCATGTAAGTGGAAATCTTTTACACTATCAGCCTTTTCTGTGTATAAACATGACACACAGGAACACTTTCCCTTTCTTCACACTTACACCTGCTCTCATGGCTTCAGGTCTATCTGACGGCTGCTCCAAAACTGACGGTGACAGTTCATGTCAGTGGGCCCACCAGCACCTCTCTTGGGGGGCATGTGTGGAGCCTGAGGGGTGGGTGGGGTCACCAGCGGAGGAGCTGAGGGGGGCACTGATGGCTTTTCCACACAAGCAACAGAAAGTAGACAGCTCAGGTTTTTTAGCTGGCAGGACTAAAGCAAACTGGTCTGACCAGTGTACATGCAGCTGCTGAGGGCTTCAGTTTGGAAAGAAAAAATAAATAAATAGAGACACGTACCTCACCTGTCTCCAGGAAATAAAACTACAACAAAAGGTTACAGACAGGTTTGTGTAGAAACTCAAAACTTCAAGTATTATCAGCTGGCACGTGACAAGGGGGCAGTTTATAGAGGACTGACAGTAAAAAGGAGGGGGCACACACACACACACACACAGGTAGGTGGATAAGTCACACACACACACACACACACACGACAAGAGCTGTGTAGAAACTGAAAGAGGAGCAGGGATGAATAAAAGAGCTGTTACCTTCTGAGTACAAGGATCCGGGAGAAGTCAGGTCGAGGTCCCCGCTGAAAAGGGAGATGAAGTCAGAGGGCATCGCACTCCCTCACTCTCAGAAACCGGACACCGTCAGGCAGCGTGACGTCGCTGGACGAGCGGACTTTCTGTCTGACTGTCACACACCGAAAACCAAACCAACCAACAAACAAACAAACAAACAAACAAACAGCTGCAAACTTGTGTCGAGGCGACCGCAGCTCCTGAACCGACCCCGTCCTCAGAGCTGCTGCACCGCGTCTGTCGGTTCACGTCCCCTCGGTCCGCCCACGACGCGTGTTGTTGTCAGCGGACGAACCGAGCTGCTCGCACCGGCAGCCACGCCCACACAGGTGACGCAATACGTACGACATGAAAAAAACTGACGTCGGAACGATTGATGCTCGTGAGAGGCTATGAGAAGCTTCAGCGTGCACTTTAACTTCTTTAATGGAGGCTTAGAAACCTTTTTACCTTTGTTTTGCAATTTTACAGTTGTAAAGGCTTTCTTGTGTTTTTATTTCATTATCTTAAATATTGTTTTTTACTTTACTTTACTTTGTGAAGATGTTTTGTCTGGTCTCTTGGATACACCACATGACACGTGAATAATAATAATTATTTTGATGGACAAATTCCATGTTCGTAAATGTAAAGTTACACGTAAGAAGTCGTAATATATTTATTTAAACGAAGAGTTCAAAGAATACAATCTTTCATTTCAACACTGAAAAACCAAAGGAAGTTAAACATATAGCAGCATCTGTTTTGTAACAAGTGTTTATTTGGATCTACGGAAGTCCAGGACGACCAGATCACAAGTTAATTATGTCATGGTCTCAAAAAATATGCTTTGATCTTGCAACAATGGTATGATTAACCCGTTATCAGGAGAAAGTGATGGACCTTGTTGGCTTTATGTGGGCAGCAGAGTCAACCTCTCATCTTTAGATCCAATAAAAAGAGCCTCTGCTCCAGTGAAGGAACTGCATCAAATCAAACTACACAGTTATGGATCCTCCCGGACAGGCCTGACAGTGATCTTCAGGGCTGAAATCATCTGTTGTCTAATGAAACAGACACTCTTCCATAATCATCTCGTTATCACAAGAGAACAAAAGTCGTTTTCTCATTAAGCCAATAAAACGAGCTTTATTATCTCAAGATAATGGCATAATTAACTCAGCACATCAAGATAGCAGGATAAAAAAAATAATTGCAAGCATGGTCATTCTTGGTGTCTGTAGATTTTTACAGAGCACTTTAATGTACTTAGTTATAGTATCTACTGCAGTACATTTGATTGCCTCTATCTTAATGTATTTTTTCATGTTTTGTGAGGCACATTTAGCTGTCTCTTTTTGTGTGAAGGGGGTTACATCAAAGGTTTCATCATGATCATTATTATCACAATGTATATTCACTTTTATTCTCCCATTTTTTTAGTATTTAGTATTATCTAAAATATATAATATTTGTATTTTAAAACACAAATGATTATTTGTATTTTAGCACACTGCTGTGTCTTAACTAAAAGATAAAGGTTTAAGCTCAGCCTTGGTTTAACTTGTTGAGTTACAGGAGAACCACCACACCATAACAATATGTCCCCCTGGCACAGGTCATGTACTACAGTATTATGAATGTACATACCCACACCTCACAAAATTAGTTCATAAACAGAACAGAAAAAAGATCAACTACAATGGAAGATGGCTCTACTTCCTTCTCTATACTGAGATTAATGAAATAGCTTTTGTGTTACAAATATAGTATAAATATAATATGCATTTGAAAAACAAAATCTAGGTTTACTAGAAATACATTTGTATGTTTTTATGCTTTATCCATCACAAATGAGAGAGTCAGTGTTGAAAAGGGCACCAAACTATCTGCATGATTACAAACAGACTGTTACTAATACTTGAACATGCCTAAGTATTAATTAATTCATTATTACATTTAAACATCAAACCAGTAATATAATCTGTTGTCCACTACTGAGTGTCTACAACAGCTTTAGGTGAAATGGCAAAAGACATTTAAGGGCACCTATCAAAAGCATACTAATCTTTATGGTTCACAGATCTCTACATCATGTTACCATTTATTTTGACTGTATACATACAGTAAAATGATAGCTTGTTGAATCTGATAACATCAAGAGGTAGTAGCACTAGATGCCCTAACAACCTTTTGTTTGTTGGCTCGAGGAAAAAAATCAGTCCTCATTGTTTCTCAGTACAAATAAACTGTTACGACCTGGGGCTTTGCTGCATGGACTGCAAAGTTGTATGTTGATACATGACTAAGATATCCATCCATTATCTGTGCCTGCTTTATCCTGACACACAGGGTTGCAGGATGGGCTGGAGGCAGGGCTGACATAGAAAGACAGACAAACCACTCATACTCACATTCACACCTCGGGGCTATTTAGAGACGCCAATCAACCTAACCTGCATGTCTTTGGATTGTGGGAGGAAGCTGGAGTACCCAGAGAGAACCCACACAGACACAGGGAGAACATGCAGACTCCACACAGAAGGGCCCCAGTCAGCCGCCAGGTTTGACCCCAGCTTGCTGTGAGGTGACAGCGCTAACCTCTACACAACTGTGCCACCATGATTTAGATAACGCCACTTAAAGTTCCACTGCCTGGAAACAGTGACAACAAAAGCTTGGTTTTATTTCCCAGTGGAATATTATTTGGGTGTTCTTTTTCATATATATCACAATATACAGAAGTGTAACATGTTGTAGTTGTTATTATATACTACCGGATGTGACCGACAAATTTAGGAAGCCAGCTTATGGAAATTATGTATCATAAAACACACTGCTTTCCATCCATCCATTTGTTATCTATACACCTCACATAGGGACTGCCCCTTTATTGTCTCACAACTAAAGTAAAAAAAAAAAAATAGTATCAGAATATTCATTGATACTGTTTCACAAGTCTCAATGAATAATTATTTTATGAAATAAAATATTAGACAAGATTATGTCACAGAAACACATATTTATTCACTTAACAAAATATACTGCAGCCTAAATACAGTGCATAACTTTTCATAAAGGACTATCCTGTATTCCTAGTTCTCTCAGTGTTTCAGCTTGTCCTACATTACTAACAGCTCTGCAGCAGTAGAAAGAAAAGCTAATCATTTATGGGCTTGCAAGGGTTTAATATTCAGTCACAAAGCAACAACATGTTGGTTTGAATACACGAAGCAAGCTATGGCAAGCAAAAACTGAAGCAAAGCCTTCTGCGGGAACATTTAAACTCTAATGAGCTGTCCCAGAAGAAATCGTTGAGAGTCCATGGTTTGAAGAAGATGAAACAGCTGGCTTCTCAGTCAGGCAGTCACCACTTTGTTTCTTGCATTTGACTCCAAACAAACTGCAGAGTTTCATCAGCATCAGCTCCACAATCTCATCCTCTTCTGATGGCTGTAAGAACAGAGAGTAATATCTCAAACTCCAAGACTATGAAGTTATGTGAGGCTGTTTCTCTGCAGATAGGCTCACGTTCAGACTCAGCATGAGCGAGTTACCTTGTGATGTATCTGTTCTTGACTGAAAGCCACCAGGACGACAGAGATGAAGAGGTTCAGCACCACAAACGTCATGAACACAATGCAGGAGCCGATGAGGAAGGCACCAAGCACTGGGTTGTAATTCAGAACCTGAGAGACGAGGAGGAAGAAATGCACTGACACAGGGTCCAGCTGTCACAATCTGCTGTGGTACAATTATAAGAGTTTCATACAAACCTCCTCATAGTTGAAAATGCCAAGCTGTAGGCTGACCATGGTCTGTGCAGCATCCAGCAGAGTTCGATAGGAGTACAGCTTCCACCCATACATCAGGTTAGACTAAAGAACAGAAAGTTGATCTCTGTGTTAACAACCAGCTTTTGAATTTGATGTGTTTCACAAAGTGGGACGTGTTGGTGGTGAGTGTGGGAACCTGCTTACAGCAATGGAGTAGGCCAAGAACATGATGGTTATGACCACCAGGAAGCCTGAAATATCAGTCCAAGCTCGCTGCAGCGTGGCTGTAATCATGTGCAGCTTTGGGTTCAGCCTCAGCAGGTGCCAAAGTTTGACTGTAGCCAACAACACCAGGAAGGCAATCAGATACCCCAGCACTGCATCAGCCTTTGCTGTCTCGTGGAAACTGGCGTATCTTGAGACAAGGAGTGAGAGGACAGAGCATTATTTTACCAGTTTATTGAGGTTTGAATGCACTGAGGGGGTAATAGTTAGTTATGTTTTCAGATCACTGAAATTCAAATGATTCAAATAACAGATTTTTTTGCACACTTATACATTTCCAGAGATCAGAATTAGGTGCTCTCTCTGAGGTTAAAGTGAGAAATGCACTGACTTGATGTGGTATTTGGCAGATTAGCCCAACACTGTCAGATAATGCTAATTGCAAAATGTTGACAACTTCAAATTTGTCTGGTCTGAGAAAAGACACCAGCTTTCATTAACTGTGAGCTGGTTCAAGTCGTTCTGGTGCCCTAGGCGAGATTATGGTTTGTTCATGTGACTGTTAAGATCTTATTGCTCACTGGTCTTTGTTGTTTTGGTAGTACTCCATGTCCCGATTTCCCAGTAAAGTCCTCTTGATGAAGACAGACAAGGCGCTCCAGCTGAGAATAATGATGGCCAGCTCGAGCAGGTTCCACTTACTCCTGAAATAAGCCCATTTCTGCTGCTTCATCAACTTTCCCTGCCACAAAGAAAGGAGTTTCTGTGAGCAACTAAATTATCACTCACTGTAGAAAATTCAGAGTACAATGAATTCATACTTGGACAAACATATAATAGATGATAAATAGGAAGTAGATGGCTTCGGATGCCATGACAAAGATGTGAAGGCCGCCAGTCGACTGGTAAAGACGCACGCTGTGAAGCTCACTGCGGAACTGGAAAGCTCCTGGAAGAGAAAGACATGGTGACAAACAGTCAAACTTTAAGTACAGTTCTCATGCTGCAGCTGAACGTGGACCACTTACCTATGGCTGTGGTCTCCAGCATGAGTGTGACGATGCAGAAGAGGTTGACGTTGGCATTGTACACAGTGAACTCCACAAAGATTGCCTGAGTGTACATGTCAAACCAGGTGTTGTCATAAAGGTACTGAAGGGATCTATAAAGAAAAAAAAACACAGCTAAATGTTGTTTTTTATAAATGGTGTACCTCAACTAAAGTCACGAGAAAGCAAATGCACAATTTTATGGAGTATAGCTGTCATCACTACACAAATTTAAGGCTAATTTATATTCATATACCGTATTTTCTGCACTATAGGGCGCACTGGATTATAAGGTGCACTGTCAATGAATGGTCTGTTTTCTATCTTTTTTCGTATATAAGGCGCACCAGACTATAAGGCGCATTACACACAGTACATATCACTCCGCGAGGCTCCTGACTACGGTGGCCATAATGCTCCAACAATCCATCAAGCAGCGCAGCTTCGTAGCTTACCAAAGTTGTATTAAAACATTTTGACCAATTTTTGAGTGCCGTGTACCACATAAAATCGGTTCGAGGTCAGTAAGCACAACCAGAATTCATACATAAAGTGCACCAGATTATAAGGCGCACTGTCGATTTTTTAGAAAATTTAAGGACTTTAAGTGCGCCTTATAGTTCGGAAAATACATTTAGCTGACATACATATGATTGTTTCAGTCATCATATGTCTGTCATTCTGTCAATTTCAGTATGTTTAATGTATCACAAGGTCAACCTGCTGGAATTTTGTAAATCTGGCCCCAGATCCATCACAAAGCCGCCTCCCCTGTAGAGCATCACGCTGCCCCAGATGGGGTAGGCCCTCAGGTTACGCTGGGACTGGTAAATCCACGGACTGCGAAGGTTCAGTGACGTGTTATCGCCCACGAAGCTGCTCCAGCCTGGACCGAAGGAGCCCATGTCCTCCAGCTCCCATGAGTACGGTGCGTGACAGTCCCGCTGAGGATGCTGCAGGGAGGAGGCCACGTGGCAGGAGTCTTTATGCACCCTCACCTGGCGAAGACGAGCGTTACCCACCAGCTTGGAGTTTCCATCTGTGATGAATCCTGTAGCCGTTTTTTAGGCAGCAAGAATAAACATAGAGAGATAAAACAGTTTATTGGTCAAAGTCAGTCAAAATAAATTGTCATTGTGGTCACGGCTGACTCCATGATATGAACCACACAACACACATATGAAACACACGCCGTTTTATACTGCTACAGCTTAGTGCCAGAAAATGATTAAGGGGAATGGAAAGCATGATATATTTTATACTTTATGAGGTAAATACACTGTTGACATTATGCAGAATATGTAGTTTAGTAGCAATGATTGGGAGTATAATTTGATGCATTGCAAAGTGATATGACACAAGTACCATACTATTTTACGAACAGCCCCAAAATGATGATACTAGTACATTTTAATTTAAGCAGTATACGACATCTAAACTTGAAATCCTTTATATATTATTTTCATTGTATCACCAATAATATTTGATTATCATTCAATCTGTAATTGGATTGGATTTAAGAATAGATAATTAATTAGAAAAATGCATGTTTTTGCATTTAGCTAAAGGAGATTAATGCAAAGTATTTGTGTGTGTAACAACCTTACAACGTACAGACCTGGGTATTCTCCAAACAGGTTGCTCAGCAGAGATGTGTTTGCCCAGTTGAACACATCCTGAATGCTCATACTGTCTGAGATGCCTTTGCTGAAGCTCTGTCGGATGTGTTGGGTCAGAAAATAAGCATTGGGGTCCCTCTGACCGTACGCCACCAGGAGCAACATCCACATAAAGCCCATGTAGGCTGCATCAGAAACAAACAGCTCGCATCAGCACATCAAAACTGTATTAAACTGCCTGCTTTGTTGTTATGCGTCAAAGTGGCTCTCCTACCAAGAATCTCCCTCACGAGGGCAAAGACTTTCTGCTCTTTAATCATGTTGTTCCTCATCCTCTCAATGTCAGTGGGAGGCGGTGGCTGATAGAAGCTGCATGTGCTGTCTCTTCTTGCTGCGCACACCGAATCAGGATCATCTGACAGAGGGATATTATTCTGATTTGTTCTTTTTTTCACAAAAAACAATGCAACAAAAATCAGAAACTGGCATAAACATACCAGGGTTTCTCAGACTCTCATCTATCTGAGGCTCTCCATACTCCTCCTGGTCAACTTTTTTCAGAACAAGAGCAAAGAAAGCTGCAAAACCAAGAACCTGTGAAGAAAGATTTTCATACTTAAGTACCAGAGGACCTCACAGTGATCAATGTATTATAAGTACAGGATCTCAGGACCTGGAAAGCCTGTCTGCAAAAAGATTTATTAACTCATATCATATTTGCCAATAAAAATAGAATAAAGCTGAAATAAAAATAAAGCTATTACCAAAAAAAAACTAAATGAAAGAAAATTTGCTTATATTTTGAGGGATGTGGCAAATGCTGAACTTGCTGATTGTAATAAACAAACGCATGATTTGTCAAGAAGTAAATTATGTCTTGAGAAATAAGAAATTTTAAACAAAGAATCCCCATTTGTCCAATGTGTAATATATTAGTTTTTTTAGACATTACAAACATATCTGTGTATTCAAAGTTTGGTTGGGAAATGTTCCAGGCTCTTGCATGATTTCCTGTTCAAACGTTTGCCGTGCTTTCTGTGTTTTATCTTATCGTATATTCTGACCATGGACCTTTGCTTACTTTAAGTGGTTGAGTGATAAACAGACTCTCAAAGAAGGAGACCACCATGGAGATGAGCCAGCTTATAGAGCGGTCTTTCCCGTACGTCAGCCCATACATCATGGTAAAGTATCCTGACACCCCGCTGGTCGCAGCCACCAGAGTCCAGCCGACAAACACAAACCACCACGGCAGCCCTTCTTCACAGCACTTCTTGGTGGAGTCTCCGCTGATGCTCTCCTCTGGACTGGGGCTGCGATCGAGCTGGTCTCCCTCCAGGCTGGACGAGGGGAGCTGGTACTCCAGGAGAGCCTTCATTCCCTGAACCTGCTGCACGGCCCGGCTGTAGCTGTCTGGGTTTGGAAAACGAGAAGGTCCCAGCAAACGCAGCTCCTTCTCCACATGACGCAGCTGCCTGTACAGGTAGCGGCTGTTGTTGCTCTTCTTCTGACCTTCATCTGAGGTCTTCTCAGGGCTTCCCCACATGCTGTTTTCTGTCCACACAAACATCTGTATTAGCCAGTTAGGATGTCAAATGCATTATGCCAACAAAACAACAAAGATCAACTGTTCAATTAACAGTTCTCTCTATGAGGGTAATTTATTTTTTCATATTTTCTTGAAATTCAGGCACATTCACTATCAGCATAATTTATTCAATACTTACTTTGCCTTTGAAAACAGAGAGTATAGCTAGGTCATAGTAAATCTAAATACTCTCCTATATTTTTTTTGGACAGCTTTATAATTTGAAAAAAGTAATAATGCTTAATCATTTTCATATCTGCCTATCAAAGGTAAACTAAATCAAGTCAGTCTCATGAGGAAAACACTGCTGATAAACAATAAATTCGGCTACAGGAAAAGATAAAATCCTGTGTATATTCTCAGATATTAATAGATGCATTTCTGAAATTGCATTTATATTATTTACATGTTTTGTATATATCTAATGGCAATTATACAGTAAATTCATATATTATATATTTTTATATTGTTTTTTTTTTCATATATTTATTTTTATAAGTCTGGTGCTCCACATGGACCAGCCAATTAAAAACGTGACATCAGGAGCGGTACCGTTTACCTTGTAGGTTAACAGCACGAAGGCTGAGGATCATGGAGCGATCCATCTTGGAGGTGTCGGTGTAGAAGTCTCCAGACGCTCGGTTCTGCTGTCGGATGATGTCCTCCACCAGAGACAGCAGGGTGTTGATGTCCGCCTGCTGACCAGGCCGGAGCTCCAGGTCAGGCAGCGGACTCTTCATGGCTTTTGAGAGGGACTGAGCGATTCTCTTTATGTCCTGACAGAGAAACCACATGACTCAGTCTAGACATGCAGAACAGGAGAGTTGTTGGTATTTCTAAATCACTGATGAGGATATTTGTTTCCTCACCTTGATGACAGTGTCTGGTGTGATGTCCTTCAGCTCTTTCTGAGGAGAGGAAGTCTGTGAAGGAGAAACTCGGACGGTCTTCCCCTGTCTGGACGCATCTGTTTTGGCGGTCTTCTCTCGAGGACGAGTGTTTCTGAAGATGCTCACAATGAGAAGATTGATGGGAAACATGATGATTGAACTTTGAATGCCAATCATAACTTGTTGCCAGGTGAACTCGATGTGTCCTGCGAAGCAAAGCGGGTCAGAGGACAGATCGCTTTAGTAACTCTTTCACTGAGACTTTGGATGGAATTATTTTGGATACTAGAATACCTACATACACATTACAGACATATTAAAGACATATTTCCCAGTTATACTTTCTCTGTCTACAAAGTCTGAAAACTTGGAAATAAGTGCTGGACAGAAAGAATATAACATCTCATTGTAACTTTGTGTTTTGTTACCTACCTAGGTCCATTGTCTGCTCTGAGGGGTCAGTGGGTATACCCCAAAACATAATGCTGGTCAGCATGGTGCACAGCAGCAGGGAAAAACAGCAGGACACTCGCTGCACACGTGTGAAAGTGCTGCAGGGAGGCCGGCTAATGACAGAGAACCAAATGTGGCCATCACGGAAATCCTTGGCTGTCTTCATGAAGAACAGGTTACTAGCAATAATCAAACAAAAGGGACATTTCTATTCAGGAGAAATACAAAAATGCAACAAAAACAAATTCATTGTAAAAACAAATTCATTGTTTTTTACCTGAACCTCTTCAAATCTGTCTCTGTGGCTACTGGGAAGACCTTGTCAAGAGTGCACTCTCCCACATCTACAGCCAGCCAGGAGTTACACAGGAAGTGCCATTTCTGACCAGTCTCCAGATCCTGCACCATGACTTTGTTGACATACCTGCATGTAACATCAGTAATTATCTACCATGCTTACAGCAACAGGACAAACTCTAGCTTAACTCTGCTTCTGCCATGTTTGGTGTGTCGCCCTCTAACACATACCATGCAGGGTGTGCACCCGAGTTGTCGTGCCACAGCCTGATGCTCTGCAGATCTCCGAGGGAAAAGTGTGTGGTCAGCAGAAACATGTCCACTCCACCCCTCTCAAACACAGGCTTCTCAGGGTCGGTCAGGTGGTGGGGCTCGCTCTCTCCTTCTGTACCCAGCAGAGTTATCGTCACCTGAGGCCAAAAAAAGGTCAGTCAAGATGGGAGATGCTCTGAGTCTGCATTGTGAATGTTGTGCAACTGGAGAAATGTTTTTATTTTCACAACTTTTTACTTCTCTCTCAACTTTAACAGGCATTACTGACCTGAGAGGAGGTGGATGCACCATGCCGATGCCCTGTGCTGAAATTCAGCATATAACGATACTCAGCCAAGGGGTCATTATCCTCTAGAACTGTTATCTTGACCTACAAGTGAATTTAAAGATTTAACATTTAAATTTGATCCACTGGTGGATTGTTGTGACTTCTTCTGTACAGTTTTGCTGCTTTAAAGATCTCATCATATATTCATAACTGAAGTACTCTGAAGGTCTGACACTTGAAGAAAGTCTTCACTGAGAATCACCTTGGCTGAGTCCTGGACATCTTTTCTGCGTGCCCATACAACCACCAGGAGATAAGCAGCAAAGATGGCCCCCACGAAACACACCACCACTGGATTGTTAGTGAAAGTAGCAAATAGCTCTGCGGTGCGAGACACATCCACCAAGTTCGGCATGACAAAGAAAGAGCTGCCAAAGAAAGTTAAGTGGTTACAGAGGCACTGGGTGACCAAAGGTGTGGTGAGTGGGCCGACCTATAGAAGAAAGAAAATAAAAAGCAGTCAAACGTCACAGCTCACTTTTAAAGGATGGATTGATGTTTTTTTTTACTCACCCTGCAGCCATCTTCACTCCAAGAAGACTCAGTTTCATTCCAGTATTTGCACTGGGCAGCGATGGAAGTGACAGCGACAGTGGCATTGATGGATTTGATGCCTGGCTCTACAATGGGCTTCATGACAAGGTAGTGCACACCAACCTCTCCTGCTCTGTCTTTGGGACTCAAAACCCAGGTATATTTTTCATCTGTGTTAAAGTAACAGACATGTTCAAATATCTCTTAAATATAGTTTACATGTGACTTTCAGCCATATGATGATGCTACTTGAAGCAAAGCTGGTAGTTTTCATTTTACCTTCTTTGGAATCCTCCAGAGGGATCTGAGTCTTGGCTACATAATTCTCATCATTTGGATAATCTTTATATCCCAGGAATAGCACAAAGGAAATGTCTTCAGACGGCTCCATTTTCAGCACCAGTGTTACATCCGGCGAGGGGATGTCAATTATTAATGTGCTGAAATTGGCAAGGTCCAGGACTGTGCTGTTCTGCTGCCCAACGTCGAGCCTTGGGAGGAGAATCTGAAGAACCAGAAAACACGTCACTCTGAACTGTCCACCAGAGTAAAGCAACTAAAAGTATCTCCAGGAGGAACATTACCTCTATCTCATCTGGTAGATTCTCCACAGGAATGACAGAGCCATTCAGTCGGGTGAGGGAGACGGAGCCAACAGTTCCTGTGATGTTTTCCTCCTTCCAAGAGTACGGATTCGTCTCAAAACTCATCATCTAAACAGAGGAGGGCATACGCTGATATATCAACAGAAGAAATGAATTTACTCAGTCCTTTTTCTGCTGGTTCCGTGATTTTAGATGGTATAAGAGTTGAAAAGTTTTCAGATTCATTGCTGTTCTACTCAATATTCTATTTAGCATTCTCAAAATTACTTGAAATAATCCAAAAAAGTGCAAACCCTAAAGCTGTTAAGGCAGACTTATAGCTGCTCTGCATAAAAACTTTATTATTTATGAGGACTTTAGTTTACTGTTACTCATCTGGTCATTATGGATGTTCAACAATAAGGACAACTGTACTTAACAAATGGTAAAAAAATAAAATCGGGCTGCATTAGCATCTTTATATTCACAGTAAATCTTTACCCTGACATCCACCGGCTCTTCTGGAGATACAATGTAAGCAGGCAGTGTGGGGAAGGAAAATCTGGAGGAGCTGTTCTTCTGGACATTTATATCCTCCATTTGCATTTTTTCTGGAGAAACTCTACAGGAGGCAGAATCAGAATTATCTTAGTAACTTGAGCAAACTGTCTGTACATGTTAGTATCAGTGTCAGTACAGTATCTATTTATCTATCAATGTGTCTCACCTGTTGACATACACACTGATGTGACCAGAATCAATGATGGCAGGTTTTCCATTCAGGTTTTTGTTATTTAGCAAAGCACTTTGAACATTGTTAATCCCAGTGAGAAGGAACTCTGAAACTTTTTTCTGGGGAAAGTACATTATATCTTGTTTGAACAGAGAGAAATACAGGTATTTATAATATATGCAATATCAGTGAGGGTTTCGTCCTTACATTTGATGAAACATTCAAAATATTACTGGCTGCTTCAACTATCGGTGTAGCTGCTTGTGCAACGGCTCCATCGTCGCTGCCATCCTGATTCACGCTGATCATGTTGAGGGAGGAGCTGAGGTCTACTAACAGCGAACCTGCCTCTTCCTGGAGCAGGAAGCAAAAGAAAAGATCACATCTGTGGTCCATGTCCAACTTTCAACAGAGCTGATGAACATGCATTATACTGTCACAATTTATTAAAGAACTCACTATAAAAAAAACAAACACTTGATTTATCTCTGAGTTTACTCAAAGTTTTATGTTGAGAAAAGCCAATAGAGAGATTTTAAATTAGATTTGAAATGGTCTGCATGCTGCTGCAGGTTTCACTTATTGCCAAGTCACATTTAAAAACTAAATCAAAGTTTGTGAGTCCATACTCACTCACTCACTCAGAGATGCACAATGGCTCTTTTTTATTTTAAGTAATGTAACTTTTAATTCAAAATATTTTTCCATATATTGTTCTGATGTACTTTACTTGAGCAGCAGAAGTGAGCTCCTCTGGGCGCTGAGTGAGTCCAGCCACAGCTCGAGCCGTCAGGTGCACCCCCAGAGTTGTGTTGCTGGGTGAGTCCAGCAGGACTGTGGTCATTTTGGTCAACATTTGCTCTCGGAGCTGAAAGAAAAAGAAGTGCTGATTAATGTCACCATGCAAGCTGTAAGCCCCACATATATCACAGCAATATATGCATGCATCAGCTTCTGCAGTTTCAACGTCAGCTTCCTTCTGCTACCTTTGTCCGCGCATCCTTCTGATCCTGGCCGGCCTCAGTGTTCAGCATATCAGAAACTGAGGTGAATATTTGCCCCAGAGCCTCACCAGAGAGCAGACCCTGCTGCTCTAACTGACTCACTGTATCCTCCACTGCAGACTGGAGGGTCTCCACCGAGGTGCTGGAGCTGCTTTTTTGTATCTTGAGGAACATAAACAACCAATCTGAATCATTCACATGGACAACCTTTTTTTCCTATTTTAATGTCTCCTTCTCTCTCACTCGTACTGGTATATGACAAACCTGAGTGGAGACAGTTGTGGTGGCTTCCTCGTGTTCATTTTTCACAGTTATCACAACAGACAAACTGTAGTTGTTGTTCTTATCTCCGAGAGGCAGGAAGACAGACTTTATCTCATTTGTAGTACTGCAGCGCAGAAGTTGGCCTGAACAACAAAAGAGACAGTCTAGTAAAACTGCTGTAATGAAATCTGCCTTATTTACCTACACGTAAGCTGCGATATGGCCAAAATGTTACAAATAATCACTCAATAATCAATTTTTGATTGGAGGGAGAATGTTAGTCTCACAAACCATATTCTGAACTTTTCTCATTCTTGGATACTTTTGCAACAGGCAAAAAGCAACTAAAATGAAATTAAATACAAATAGCATGAGAACACGTCACACTCAGTGGCAAACTGCTGTCATTTCAACCTAACTATTCCTCGCTCTATTTCCTTCTGCTTTGTCACAGAGCTTTTAAAATGTGTTTACGCTCTCACCTGTGTCTGTCTTGAAGCAATATGAACATCCTATAGAGCAGAAAGTGCTTGCTTCACAGGTAATGTCAAAAGCATCAAGTATTGTCCCTGATAGTGGAGAGATGCTGCATGAGAGGGTGTTGGAGCCTGCAGGTGCCTCACTTGGCTCAGGACCTGGTATTGGAAAAGTGTATTTGGCAAAACCAGGCTCCTCCTTGCCTGTAAAAAGGAAAAAAAGATACATCTTATACATACATTTATCCAGAAGTAGGAAGAACTTTATTGCAGTTTAAATAAAACAAAGCACAACACCTAACATAGCACATTTATTATTTATACTAAAATGCATTGGAAAAGAACATGATGACTGATTAAAGGATGAAAGTGCACCATAAGCAATCACGCTGATGTTGTACAGTGTGTCCCTCGAAACTTTCAGATGTCGGCTATGCACAACATATTCAGTGTTGCCGTCCTGTATCTCAGTAGGTCCCCTCCTCGCTGCTCCAGAGTAACATTTTTCGAGGTCGCCCTGGGAAAAGATCATCAGTTAAAAACTTTGAATCTCTTGTGCCACAGTTTAAAATCAATTTGAGTGAAGTTCCAGACTTACGGACAAAGGCTCTGGGTCCTCAATATACCAAACCACGTCTGGGCAGGTTGTCGCACAGTTCAGTGTCAGCTTTACGTCATCGTTCACATTTATCGAAGCGCAACTGTCACAACTGCAAGAATAAAGTCACACGTATGACATGTATGACATGTGCCCATACATCCTTAATGAAGGGTTTTACAACATTTCTTCTAATCCCATTATTTGCTTCCTAAATTCTAAGATCCTGTTTTCTCTGTCACCTCTTGCTACCAACCAGCAGAATCATCATTTTCAGGGTACTTGAGCATTTATTGTAAATGGTCGCGTTTTACCTGATGGTGACATCTGTGAATTCCTTTGGAGCAACAGTGATACACTTTGAAGTCGAGGCGAGGTCAATCCCTTTCCTGAACCAGGTTGTTCTCCTCACAGTTAAAACATATTTGAACATCTCAAAGGGATTTGGCAGGCAGTCCTTTTCTATAACATGAGTCTCATCCTTTGTTTTGTTAATGCATTTGCAGTTTCCTCCTGCACAGAAAGGAGCAGAAGATCATCAGTAAAGAGACTGATGTGCTGCTGTTGTAGGAGGACAAATATCATAATTCACAGTATCATAATAGAATATTTACAGGGGATGGACAAAGTGATAGGACACCACAGTGCTACCCATTAAAACACCACCATGAACTACAACCTCAGAAAACCATCCAATTAAGTCCACACATATTTTGACATAGCGACCATGTTTATATGTGTTTGTTTATAACATGTAAACATCATATCCTGAAAAAAACATTTGGTCTCTGAAATATAAATTACTGGGGATCAGGTGTGGAAACCAAATCCAGCTGTGTGAAAAACACAGACTAAAGAGCAAATAGGGATTATCCTGAACTGCTGAGGGAGCCTGCAAACTTTGTGCAGAAATAACAAAGACAAAGACACACTCAAAGACACTGAAATTTGGAAACTATTACAATCATTTATGTAGTGAGCTAAATGACCAGGTTTACCATGTTGTAAAATCCATATCCTGAATATGATTATAAGAGTAAAACAGCTTTCATATCAAAGTGTCCTCACACTTTGTACATTTACTGCTCTTCACTGTTCACAAAGGGTGTATGCTTTGAGTTTTCTGTGTTCTATTTGTGTGAACTGAACAGATTTAAAATGCTCAGTGGTGGATTAATTGTTGTACTTACTACATTTCCATTCAAATGTGAGTCCTTTGCTGGGTAATGATTCAGTTCTGTTGACACTCAGAGTGACACTCTGAGTGTAGTCCACCAAAGTGTCTGGAGTGGCAATTATTCTGAAGTCAGTGGAGTCGTCGACACTCATATTACCTGTCTGTAGATGAAACCAAAGTCACTGTGCTGTATTGGAAACAAGCAAACACCTGCACACATTTATAATCTCAGGTTAGGTGATGATATTGCTTTAATTATTGTCTGATGCTTATTTTCTACATACTGTGGATCCATGTTCATCAGATGAAAGGTCAGAGTAATTCTGACAAGCCAAAAGTATTTTCTCCAAGTCCACTTCCACATCAGAGGCAGAGAAAGCATTCATGGCTCGCACCTTCACTTTCAACAGTCCTTAACCACAAAAATATGTGTCTGAGAGCATTGAACATATCTATTATATACTTTGACTGACTGACTTTGACTGATTTTATTTAATTGTGTACAGATTAATCTGCGAGTACCTTCAATTGGGTTGGAGAATGTGTAAGCTTGTAAGCTCCCATTCAGCATGTCTCTGGTCTCGGAGAAAGTGTCCCCTTCTGCAGTCAGAGTGAAGAGCAGCTCCACTGGGGCTCCTCGCTCCAATGAAACGCCAATGACGAGATCGGTGGAGTCCGGACACTCGTCTGCCTCTGCCATCACCGAGGCCTGCAGGCCTTCGACGGGCTCCAGCAGACACAGCTCCAGATCAGTGGACACTGTGTGGGCTGTGACTCGGTTGGAGGCAGTCAGAGTCAGGTTGTGGCAGCCATACCCGAGCTCCTCCACCACTCTTTTACTCAGTGTAATGTTGTGGGGTGTGATCCCTCTCTCCTCAGATGAGTTTGCAACCAAATGGCCTTCATGTAGAACTGTGTAAGAAACATTTGTGCCTGTTTGAAAGGAAAAGGAGGATCAGATTATTCTGTACTGTACTAGTGGTTTACTGGAAGTCTGTATGCCTGACAGTGTCAGACAGACTCACCTGCTTCAACCATGACCTGGATATGAACAGGCCTGCCATGAAGTGCGTTGCATTTAGTGCCACCTGTTGACATATTCCTGCTATAGCACTGAATGACACCAAACTGTCCAACCGGCTCCTGAATAGTTATGGCTTTCTGAGCCGTGACATGCCAGTCACTGGTTGAGCACTCCACTGCAACCATGAAAACACCAGGACGGATAAATTTGTGCATCATGGTGCTCTCCATCCTGTGAGACATGTACAGTGAAATCTTAGATACAGAAGAGTATAGAGTACATCTATCTATCTATCTATCTATCTATCTATCTATCTATCTATCTATCTATCTATCTATCTATCTATCTATCT
>JBAJHX010000001.1:25062606-25100703 GCA_037176925.1 Amniataba percoides
TCTATCTATCTATCTATCTATCTATCTATCTATCTATCTATCTATCTATCTATCTATCTATCTATCTATCTATCCATGCATCCATCCACCATCCATCCATCCATCCATCTGGTTGAATGCAAAGTCTTGCTCACTCCTCTGGGCTGTATGGATCAAGGATGTGGCCATCTCCAGCATTCAATGTGCAGGTGAGGTTTCCCTGAAAAGGATGAAGGAGCCATTTCACATTGATGGTGACATTATCAAAAACGGCCGCCAGCGTGCTCATCAGCAAGTGGAGTCCTGAGAGGAAAACACAGTGTTAATTTGAATTAGAATCAGGGAAAACATTGCTCCATTGTTTTTCAAATGCTAAACATTTCAGCTTTGACATTATGCAGAGTGAACTCCTGTTGCTACAATGAATATGACAGTGGAGTTCGCCTGAGTTCACTCTGCTTATTACGCCAGCGAGCTAACATTTGCCAAAAAGTCAACCTGCAAGTTTGGCTTGAGAGGCTACATAGCTCTGTTGGCAAAGAAGGGAAAATGTCAAGGAAGTCTGAGTGAGTCACAAAAACAGGAACACGAGACATCCAGTGCATAGTCTGAGAGTGATGATCAGCTCTCACTTCTAAAGCAATAAAAAAATGAAAGGAGTTGATAAAAGTGGGAGTAAAAAAGAAAAAACTGTGCATCTGACCATGTATGCAGCGGTACTCTACAGACAGGTAACTCCCCAGCATAGGACACGGTTCACCAAAAGAGCTCAGATCCGCTGGAGCCTGGCAGGCCTGCAGCCCATGGCAACTGCCTGCAGTGACACAAAGGTTATGTAAATGACAGTCATGAGCAGATTATCTGGATTATTATTCAAGATCACTGATTGAGAGTCTGTGAAAATATCTTTTTAGTAAGTTTTAAAGGCCTGTTGAATAATCTTGCCTCTAATGAGAAGGTGCAATAGCTCTTTTAAGAGATATATATTGGCAACAAGGAGAAACACCAGCTATTTACTTAATAATTACATTGAGGACCTCATGTAGCACAACTAAACCCAGAATGATATGAATTTCAGTGTATATTTACCATAAAGCTCATGTATTCAGCTCCTAAGAGGGGATTTGCCTAATGTCTTTCATGAAAGTGTCTGCAGTCGCAGAGCAATTGTAGTTTTTGTGTTTGACACTTGACATGAAACAAAGCAGTTTGTGGTTATTCAAGTAGGTTTGTGTGGCTGTTTTGTTAAAGCAGCTTTAACAAAACCAAATATCTTTCCATAGAAATATTCCTTTTTAGGAAATTATACATTCATAACAAAGTATCAGGCAGCATGTTAGGTAAATGAATTATCAAATAAATCTATTATACATATGTTTTTAGATTTTTTTATCATAGATACTCTTATGTTTCAAAATATAAAAAAGGCCCATTCTCTACATTTGACATATTCTGTTATTGGAAAAAACTTTTATATAATACACATACCTATTACAGAATCCGTCACATCTATCCAGCTGCACTCCTCCTGAGAAGATGTAGGCGAGGCAGCAAGTTTGGATCGGCAGTAGTGAATTGTTTTCCGACCGTAGAAGCTGTCATCTATCTCTATGACTTGACCGGAGCCACATTGCAGTGTTGCGTTTTGGCCATCACATGCGATGGACCTGCCAGAATCTGAGAAATAAAAATCAAGTAATTAAATGGGAGAAAACAGAGTTTATGTTACATTTTATTGATGGTGATTCTGACTTGGATACCAAACTGGCAGATGAAGTTGAGCTCCTGGCTGCAGTTCTCTGTGGCCTCCCACTGGAAGCCCGAATGTCTCAGGATGTGTCCACAGGCTGCCTGTGCATCTGGTATGTTCTCCCAGTTACTGTAGCTGACATCTGAGCCATCCAGCCATGCAAGAGAGCCTTGAAAATGACAAGGAAATTAAAGCTTTTCACTTTTAACTTCAAGTTTTAATGCTGTTTCTCATGCAAAATGCTGCACAATGTCGATGTCATCACTGCAAAAGTTGAGTCAAAGTCATCCTAGATATCTTTTCCTTTAGGTACGGTAAGTTAAATGTTAAGATGCAAAAGGGAGAATGAACAATAGAGACTCATTCTCTGTGATGGGAAAAAAAAAGACACAACTGTAAATCAGACCACTTGACAGCAAGCCTATTGAAGAGCTGAAATGAATGAGGAATATCTCTAATTACACCTGCTGCTCAGGGAGATATCCAAACTGCTGTTAACAGATGTCAGTAAACAAACTCAATACAGACCTGTACAATGGACACGCAAGCTGCCTTTTGTGATAGCAGCTGAGGGTGTAATCTTCATTTCTGACATTTATTTTTTACACAGTTATAAGATATAATTGCTGATCACAAATATAACAGATTTGTTGTTCATATAAGCAGCAAAGTATCTCAAATGTTAGTGAAAGAGCAAGTTTCAGATAATTAAAGTCTTTAACGAGTAATCTTCAGCACTTGTGACATAGCTTTTATTCCAGCTCATATCATAGCACTAAATGACATGTAAGTTTATATTCTAATGTATATAAATCCTGTAGAAGTCATTCGGTGTCCACATGTCCTCTCACCCTCTGTGGCAGCAGAATCGAGCGTGAGGTTTGGAGCTGCAGGAGCCAGCCCGAGCCACCAGTCCGTCCCCGGCTCCAGGTGCTTCTGGAGGAACTGCTGCGTTTCATCATTGAGGATGAAGGCCAGGTGTCCGCCGCCCCGCTCACACCAGCCCTGGGCGCTGAGGAAGGATCGCTGTAGACCCACAAACTCGTAGCAAGAGCCGTCAAAACCCTCCTGGTATTCTGGGCAGGAGAGAGCCTCCGTGTCCTCCTCAGCATAACAAGTCCAGCTGAGGAGGAGAAGCGCCAAAGTCAGCGTGCTTTCCATCTCTGCACCTGTGCACTGTGCAGACTCTCTGTTAACATCAGGCCTTTAAGGGCTGCTGACGTCAGCAGCTCTGATTTCTGACAGGACGGCTTCCTTGATGGCTGCCCAGCTTTGTGTTCTGCTCATAATTCTTGTGCACAAACAAAGCTCAGGCCTGCACTGAAAAGGCTTTAGAGCCCACTGTCAACAGCCACTAATTGCTCCTCTGCCTCCATCAATGAAGGGGTCTGCAACCTGCAGGGGAAGATAAGCTTCTCATTCAGAGCTGTTCCTACCATGAAAATGTCAATCTGAACTTTAAAAGGAAACAGAGGCTTCAGCTTTGGATGTTCAGACTGGTACAGAAGGTTGAACTAAAAATCTGTTCAAGTTAAAAGACAAGAAGAAAACTCCCTAACTTAATAATAAAATAATTCATGAAAATGTGATTACTCTGATGACTTCCCCTGTATGGAAAGATCAATAAACATCTTACATGGCAGATTTTTAGTGAGAAAAGATGGAATGTTTTGAATTAAATGCAAAAAATGACTATACTTATACTTTGCGTATGAACATGTCACACTTTGTTTTGTCTCCTCCTCTGTACATGACAAACAGTTAGTCCAGGCTCAAATATTCATACATTCAAATAATAAAGACAACATTTTAACAGGACTAAAGGACACTGTTGTAAGTTCTTTGGGAGATATAAAATTACTGGGTTAAAAATAATTCCAGTTTCAATCAATGTTTCGCAATGCAATACATGGTCAGCTTTACCAAGAGATATTTTCTATATGACCATTGGATTATTTACCCAAACTAGTTATTCTGGGCTCAGTGTCAGACAGAGCAAGCCCAAGTTTCCCCCTCAATATCACATCATAAATTCATAAATAAAGGCTTTTTTTTATTGTTGTTGTTCCATATGATTCATTCAAACCTTCAAATGATAGCCACATATAAGTTTAACCCTTCCAGATCATCAATCATGTCAGTGTAAAATAATATAATTATTTATAATTTATAATATAATATAATTGTCAGGTCACATTTACATTTTAAACATTTTCAAGTCAAGTCAAAGAGTATTCAACTACAAATGGTCTAAACAGAGTAAGGTATGAAAAAAATAAATAGAGCCACTTTTCTTGGGTAGATTTGCACTCATGGTATTCGCTAAGGATAACCCAGATTTGTCACCAAATTAAATTTAACGTGTACCATTTTTCGGACATTTGTCTTCTTTATTTTTATGTACAGTAACTTTAGATACACATCATATTCCTTACATTGTTTAATCTACAGTTTTAATAATAATATAATTAATACTTACTTGGACATTCAAGTACAAAAGAAAATATTTTTAAGGATACACACACACACACACACACACACACAAATACACATATTTATAATTTACATCCATTACAAGCTAGAAAATAATAATAATAATAATAATAATAATAATAATAATAATAATAATAATAATAATAATAAAACCCCGTTTTTCCTCAAAGTGGTTGTTGTTTCTTTATTCTTCGTGATATTTATAGTTTTTCAGCGAACAAAAATACGACTTGCTGAAGTACCCGGATGTGTGTCGTCATAATAAAGCGACGCTGTTGTCCGAGGACGTGACTTGTTGAATAACTGAGCGCGTCTAAGCTACAGACTGTGCACAGTCGGTAGTTTAAATAAAGGTCCTGTCTTTGGAGCGGTCCTCCTCGTCTCCTTCACCATGTGGGCCTGTCAGAGGAGCCTCTCTGCTCTGCGGCATCTTCGCAGTCATCAAGTAAAAACACGTTTCTCGGCTCACAGCGCTCTGCTCAACCTGACATCTGCTCACCTCCCTGTGTCTGTGCATCCTCAGGTTTCTGTGTGTGGACAGCTCAGATGTCTGTCCACACACACGGACGGAGAGGTCCGCATCACAGAGATACTGAAGGAGAAGTTCCCACAGGCCTCGTCCCTCAAAGTCGTGGATATATCAGGTACAGTCACATCTCAGAGTAACACAATGCATGGTGGGATTTAAATGCACGACCAAGATTTGGGGTGCAGAGACTTAGGCAGCACTTCACAGCAACTGTTCAAATTATAAACATAAAGTCTGACTGATGATTTCATTCATGCATGAATACAGATGTGACATGAATTCCTCTTGCTCAGCATTGACAAATGCTTAGATTATTACTTTTAAATTAATTTAATTCAGTTATGAGTAAAACCGATATAAGAAAATATACAATAAATATATATGCATACATATATTTACATAAGTAAAGTTTTTTGTAACTGAAATACAGCTAACCTGATACAAATGAATTAGTGTGCAAAATAATTTGTGTAAAGATCACGTGTTAACAGCAGGAATACATCATACATCATAAGTTAAACATGATTCAAGTGTCCTCATTTTAATACTGAATAAACAAGGGAAACCTATTTTTAGGAGGTCCCATAACATCCAATGTATTTCATTCACCATATCATCTGTCTGAGTTTGTTTCTCCTCGCTGAAGCTCTGACTGAATGAAATTATCAAACCCATGTCTGCTTTTGTGTTTGTAGCTGTACTGACTTCAAACATATATAATCCAGATGTTAAATGCCTCTAAAATGAAGATATTATAGTAATCATAATTTAGATGTGTTGTTTTATTGTGCTTCTGTTTAGGTGGTTGTGGGGCCATGTATGAGATCCATATAGAGTCCACTGAGTTCAAAGGGAAAAGGACTGTTCAACAACACCAGTTAGTTAATCAGGTAAATCATAAAAACAACCAACCCAGCATGTGTCAGTGTGAAATACTGTGATAAAAGCCATGTGCAACATTTCTGATTTAGACTTTTTTGATATAGTGATATATAGATAGTAGTAGTTGTAGTCAGTTTTTTTAATTAATTGTGCTGAAATCTAAACTTGTATCAGTATCAGAATGTAACTAAGTTCATTTACTCATGTACTGCACGTAAGCACAGATTTGTGGTACCATTTCTGTGTTATGCATCTTTAAACTTATCTTATACTTACACTTATCATCTAATGTATTTAGACTTCACTTCATTAAATAGTGCTCTTTTTACTCCACTACATTCAGCCATACTTCTTGGCCTTGATGAGATCGTCCTCTTAAAAACTAAAATACTACTTCTGAAACACTTGTATGTGTCATTATATTCATTAGCTGTTGTTTTCTCCTTCACAGGCACTCAAGGATGAGATTCGAGGAATGCACGGACTGCGAATATTCACTGATGTTCCGAAACATTAGAGAAAATCCTTCCACTGTTGACCCACAGCCTTTTCCTTTGCTCACCGTATATATTATGAATGTACAGTTGTAAAGAGGATATTGTGTAGGAAATCAATTTTCATAATTGCTTATGTGCCAGTGGCAGAAATTCAGAGAGACTGTGTCTCCGGTAGTTTCACATTAACAGTGTGAGATGTGTAAGATATTACACTACTTTACCTTTTTTTTTTTTTTTTGTGAGATATCTTCTACTCTAAGATAATTTGTTGAAGGCTACAACACGCACAAAATGACTTGGTAAAACCCAAATAAAATGTCAAGTCACATAGGTTTCCTCACAATTTGGGGTCTTCTCAGGGTTGATAATGAGGCTGGTGAAACAGAAAGGAGCTAGTAATAAATACAGCCACGTTGAATATCGGAGAGTTGCTAAAGACCCTTGTTATAAACTGGGGAAAGGGAGCATTATTGTGTCTGTGATCAGTATTTGTGTTACAGTCCCATGATTTTTTTAATTGATTACTAAAATTGGATTGTATGTGATCATATTCATGCTACCTATGCACTGATGATGGAGGATGCAATAAAAGCAGCTGCTTTTCCCCACACTCTTGATTGGCTACAGAGGCTTTTGTGATTAAAAAAACATTTGACACTCAAGTTTGAAAAGACAATGAAATAGTTAGCACATTTAGTTAAATTGTTATCTGTATGTAAGAGCCTGGTCTTACTTTTCTCATTTGTAAATCATGCAAATTGTATTATGTTAATACATGTATTATTATTGTATTAGTATTCAAATTATGAACAACGTGCTGCTGTCAAAGGCAGATGTAGAGCTGGGACAATATGCAACCTTTGAGGGAAAAAAAATGCTTCAGCAGTGGTACAGCCGTTCAGCAGTAATGAAGTTGTTGATTACAGATTTTCATTTCATATGATCAATCACCAAAGTGTTAACTCATTCAGTCATGACTATTGGTTCAACCTCCACAACATTTAGTCACTTGTGCACATCATTATAACAATTTCTCATTCCTTTAAAGGAATTGCAAAAGCATTTGGACATGCATTTCATAAAATTATACAGTTATTACAATGATCATTTGCTTGTCAAAACTAATAGTCCTCATTTCATTGCTTGAGTCAATGCATACGAAAATGTTGAACTAATTGTCAAAATCTGCCAAGTAAATTTTATACATTTCTTTATATGTTTTCCTGGAAATGTCTCCTGAAATGAGCAATTGCTCTCACTGATAAGGAGGAATATCTCCCTCCCTACTCCCCATTCTAAAATCCAGTAGTTTTTTATTTTGTCTCTGCCTGGAGGTGGAAGGCATATGACCGGCGTCTACACACCCAAATGATGACCCTGCAGCCCTTGATGCAGCATGTGATGACATCACATCAGAGTCCTGCAGAGGGTGGATTCGCCACTCGAGGAAATATTTTCCTCGCCGCATTGCAAGGGGTGATATTCGCTGTGATGTAGATGATAATATGAGGCCAGACAGACAGGAAACTGCAGGAAAGATTTACGGTACTCTATATGTTCAGTTACAATATGTACTGTAATATTGTTTACAGTTGTGCACAACGCTACCCAAAGGGTGTTTCTTATGTTTACTGTAAATACCTGACTGTAGTGTACTTTTCTTCAGGTAGTGTCACCAAGATCTGACTTTTTTTTTTTTGCCTTGGAAAACACTTACAGAGTAAACTGTCATAATGAAAACATGACAAAGCCATTTGACTGTCTTGTTCATGAACAATGGTGTCATTTTGATGACAATGGCAGTTTCACATGAATATTTGCTTTTGAGGGATGCACTATCCATTTACGCTTTTGCAGGTTATCAACTAGGTTTTGCAATTTGTACTAATTGTTTTGAAGAATGCTCTGATTGTTGTGCAAATGTTATTAGTGATGTGAGAAGTGCACCAAAGTGACTGAGAAATACTACAACAGACATTTATTAAAGAGGAAATCTTCTAGACTGAGACCTTGTGTGATAAATTGGCCAATCTCATGTCAGCTGAAACATTAGATTATTATTAATATCTGCATATAAGAAACTGCAGTGTAAAAGTGCCAGAAATACATCTGAACTAATAAAGAAACTATGTCACCATACTGGTCCTGCAGGGAGCACTGATGACTGGCAGATTATTCAGCTGGTCACTACATGTTAGTCTCAGTCAACATCAACACATGGAGCTTTAATGTTTGACATAACTCCTGTGCCTTTATCGAGCTTTTCAACCATTATGTTTTTTAACCAAGCATCAGTCACTACAAGTCCAACCAAGATAATGACACACAGCGGGGGGTGGTGGTGGTGGTAGGGGGGGTCGTATGTGATGCTGCGACCACATTTCCCAGCGCACCTGAACGCACCACACTTGTTGCGGCTCGGACTTGAGCGCAGAGAAAGTTTTGTACGCGCTTCACCAGCAGATGGTGCACTTCACGCCGTCAGCCCCAAATCAGCACGCGGGGACGGATTAAACCCCCAGTCTTAAAAAAAAAAAGAAAAAGAAAAAACTTTAGCTGAATCAATCGCCATCTCCGTGTCTCGGATGGAGGAGCAGCTGAATCCAGCAGATTAAACGAGAGCAGAGATCTCAGGCTGCTGCGTGAGCAGCATCACCCTGAAACCCAGCGGAGAGAGGAGAGAGAGGAGAGAGGAGAGGAGGCTCCGACATGGCCAAAGAAGGAGCAGAGATGACGGAGGAGACCGAGTTCATGATAGACAGAAATGTGGGCAAAGAGGCGGAAAGCGCGGAGCCGCGCGGCGGCGGAGAGATGCGGGCGGTGACGCTCGCGGGTTTCGGGGGCCTCAACAAACTCCGAGTGAGCAAGAGGACGATGCCCGAGCTGCAGGAGGGCGAGGTGAAGATCCGCGTCAAAGCGTGGTGGGTGTCTGCACGGCTCTGCTGCCGTTCTCTCTATTTTAATTGATTATTTTGTGATTTTATTTCGGAGGGTGAGGGTGGGGGGTTGCGGTGTGTGCTGCCTGTCCACGTTTCATGCTGTCTCTTACCTGAAGCTTCATCTGACAGCCACGAGGCCAGCAGGTCTACTCCAGTGCAGGAGGGCCAATAAAGACAACAACAATAATAATAATAATAATAATAATAATAATAATAATAATGATAATAACAAAAAGATAGGCTGATTAACTGTTGGCCACACAAACCAGCATTTAAGTCCATTTCAGTCATAATTCCCACCTCATGTTATAGATGAGAGGAACAGATAACATTAGGATGACAGAGGACACATGGCTGCGTTCATGAGGTGTTTGCTGACTCCTGGTTGCAGATGAAGAGTTGGATGGAGGCTGTCTGTTGAATGTGTCTGTATTTCCAGGGGAGTGTAACCTGTGACTCACCGCTGGTAACGAGGAAATAAATAGCACAGGGCATTCTCTAAATCTCTGAGCAGCTCATATGAAATATTTGTGTTATTGATTTTCAGAGTTCAGCTCAGCTGCTTCATGTCAAATGTTCAGTCTGAAGAATGTGATGATCCTGTTTTTTCCTTGTTGCAGTGGCTTGAATTTCCTGGATCTGATGGTGCGTCAGGGGACTATTGATAATCCCCCCAAACCCCCCCTGGTCCCTGGGTTTGAATGCTCCGGGATCGTGGAGTCAGTGGGTGAAAACACAACAGGATTTGAAGTAAGTGAAATTAAGTGCTGCTGGGAAGTGTGAGCGGATGTTTCTGAGCAACCCGATCTGCAGCGGCAAGACCAGAGGCTGAGAGAAGAATAATGAGATATCCGATTAAGTTCATCTATATTCCGTTAATAACTTCCTTCCTTCCATTCCACATCAGCGTCTGCCCGTTATCCAGCTACTCTAACGTGTGTCTTTCAGATTGGCGACAGAGTTATGGCTTTTGTGAATTACAACGCCTGGGCAGAGGTTGTTTGCACCCCGGTGGATTTTGTCTACAAGATGCCAGACGAGATGACTTTTACGGAGGCCGCCGCCTTCTCCCTGAACTTTGTGGCCGCCTATATGATGCTCTTTGAGGTGGCCAATCTGCGGGAGGGGATGTCAGTGCTGGTTCACTCAGCGGGAGGCGGCGTAGTAAGTCCATTTCTTACACGATGGTTTCACAGCCTCAAAACGAGCTCCAACGTTTCATCCAGCGCTCATCATAACTACAGATAACGAGATAAAAAAGTGGTTTGTTCCCTATTACTGCTTAATGATGTTTCTGTCACAGAGGAAGAAGGATCATATAAATGCTTGAACTGTTTCTTACTAAAAAACTTTGGCAACATCCTTTTTGAATGATTTAACATTTAGGGTGACTGAAAGAAATGCTTCATTGTTGAAAGAAAACTGTAACATTATTGTTATAAGTGATGTTAAATATGAAACCTCATTTAATTCTAATTAATACAACTTAGATATTCCTCAGCACTGCATGTTGTTTTCTGTGAATGTTTGTTTCGTGGTCTTTGTGTGATGTTGGTATGTTAAGAGTTAAGCCCAGTGTTCCCAGGCACTGATAAATTATTGCAACTGTTTGTTCTTTTCAGGGTCAAGCCGTGGCTCAGCTGTGCTCCACTGTGCCTAATGTCACTGTGTTTGGGGTCGCCTCATGTTTCAAACACGCGGCCATCAGAGACTCGGTGACTCACCTCTTTGACCGAAACGTTGATTATATGCAAGAAGTCAAAAAGTAAGCAGAGAGAGAGAGTCTGTGTTGTGGTGGATTTGAGGCTGAGGAGTCCGTATGTGGCCACTCGTGGTGTATTTCTACAGCTTCATTTATTAATGTTAAAAAAACAAAATATGAAAGAAAAAAAGATGACAGGGTGAATTTCAAGGTGTCTCCGGGCCGGGTCGCTGCAGCGTGTTTACACGGGAACTAATGTGATAATGTGGACCTCGCTGTGCTCCGAGGATGCAGATGTTACCTGTTGCCTTATTTGGTCTTGTGTGGCCGTGGTCCCCATGGCAACGCTCATCTCAGAGAGCAGCAGCATTGTGTAGGGCGGAGGTCTGAGCCGGCAGTCTGTAACAACTGAGCCAATTAAGGCCGAGCATCGACACCCTACACATCTCATTCACGACGCAGCACGCTGAGGGCTGGACGGCACTGCAAAGAAAGAAAACGCACTGCCTGAGATTTGGCGAAATATGACATATTTACTGCAGTCTTCATCTTTTTTTGAAGATGTTGTAAAGCTTTTAATTATTTAGATAACTTTATCATCATTCTGCCTCCACTGGTTCAGAGAGTTTTAGGAGTAATTTGTTGCTTTGCTGTTGAGGTTGATGTAATCAGGATACATGCAGGATACACATATGAAACACGCTGTATGACTGCTTTAGAATATAATATATGGGGATTCCATTTTTTTCACTGATTATTTCATGCTTTCTGCCTACATATCCACGGAGGTTGTGGATTACTGTGTCTTTCATCCCTCTGGCCCACACATTCTTCTCAGGATCAAGAGCAAAGTACAATTAAATGAGTCTTTTTACAAAAGGCAAAAACCATGGGAATCACAAGACCACCAAGCAGTTTAGCCAAGCAGGTGTCCAGGCCCACATGGGCGAAAGTGAGGAATTATAGTCGCTTTGATAACAACATGCCTTTCATTCTTTTATATCAGTGCCTTTAATGAGTCTCATTATGGCATTATTTTTGTCTGACCGATTCTGCATGCGCTAGGAACATTAAACCTTTTTTTCAACATGATATAGACAACTTTACTTGTGAGGAGTAATGTGGGCTTTACAAAACATCAATAAGTCCTTTATAAGAAAGTTGTAGGCAGAGTCCAAAGGAAACGTGGGTTGTATACTGCAACTTCTTCTCAGAGTTACACTAGAGAAGAATCCACGCTGAAATCTTGTGAATCCACGATTAGATGAAACCTGAAGCTGCTCCAGAGTATGAATCACAGGCTGAATATATAGACTGTAATGTTTCTTTATGACTGTGCTCGCAGTCAAAGGCATTGATGATCGACTAATCATTTAATCAACTGTTTCCAATTAAAGTTATTTTGGTGATCAATGAATCATTTAAGGCATTTATTAAGCAAAAGCTCCAACCTCTGGTTAGAGCTTCTTCAGTGTAAGAACTTTACTGCTTTTCTGTTTTAAACAACTGAAAATCTTTAAAATAAACCAAGATATTATCTTAGTTACTGGGAAACTGTGTCAGGCATATTGTACAGTTTTTCAAACTGACATCTGATGAACTATTGACATAAAGAATGGATCAATGGAACTTTTCATTTTGTGTCGATTTTGGCGGCCCCTGTGGACAAAGCCGGTCATGTTTTACCATAGTGGGCTGCAGCTCTGGGGATGGACCTTTAATTAGCTACCAAAGCAGCTTGAACTCAGACAGAACAAACCCAGCACCTTTTTGTCTCACGACGCAGAAAACTAACGTGATGACAGGCAGTAAGAATAACTTTTGTAAACTAATACAGGTTGCCAGTCATCTTGCTGTTGCTTCTGTAGGTCATAGAAAGGCGCTGGTATTAAATAATGAATTGTGAGTGTTTTATAACATGTTAAAAACTCTAGACAGTGTTTCAAAGAAATGAAGTAAATAATAATGATAAATATTTGCTGCTCTAATGTTCAGAATATAGTCTTGCATGTACGTTAGTTTAACCTTTCAGTTGACATTAAATTCACTTTGTTTTTGTCCTTTCAGGATTTCTCCTGAAGGAGTAGACATCGTTTTGGACTGCCTGTGTGGAGAAAACACAGGGAAAGGCCTGACTCTGCTCAAGCCTTTGGGAACTTACATCCTCTATGGTGGGAACAATTACACAAATTGTAACCAATGTGATGCAAACATTTAATATTAGCAGTGAAAGGGATAGTTTAACCTTTTGGAAAATATGCTTATTGGCTTTTTTAACAAAGGTTAGGGAGGATTAATATCACTCTCATATCTCTCTGTAAATATGAAGCATGGAAACAGGGAAACAGCAGAAAAAAGACTCAACTCACAAAGAAACGCTCTGGCATGATAATACTGCTCTATGAGGCTCTTTGAGGTTTGTGCAGACTAGACACAGAATATCGTGTTAACTTGTGAACTGTAGAGGTTCTTTCATTGCCTTTGCACAGAGCGAAGCTTGCTGTCTCCTCCTGTTTCCAGGCTTGATGCTAAGCTAACCGTCCTCTGGCTGTAGCTTCACTTCTAACAGACAGGCCTGAGTGGTATCAATCTCGGTATCAGATCATTACATCCATTGCTGCATTCATTCAGGGTGTTAGCAGTTAGACTGGGTATACAACACATGAAAGTAAAATGTCCTTCATCATCTGCAAGTGAAATGTGTTGTCCTTCTCAGCTGATCTCTGTTAATTATTTAGTTCCTGTCCTGCCTTACGCATCAGTTAACAGCATTAGAAGTAGAGTAATTCATTACTTTTAGTGGTGCTGAATATGTGCGAGGGCATGCTCGCACAGAGCTGAGGGTCTCAGGGTGCTGACCGTTCCTCCCCCACCTCACCCTTCATGCTTCGTGGCTGCCTGTTATTGACCAGCACCTTCCATCCAGCCTATTGCACAGCATACAGCAATCCTTTTATTTCTGTTTTTTCAGGCGCGTCAAACATGGTAACTGGGGAGACAAAGAGTTTCTTCAGCTTTGCAAAATCTGTGAGTCAGAGATACAGTCTGTCATCAGCATTTGAAGGAAACAGTACCCAATGAACATTTCATGGCACATGAAAGGCATACGCACAAATAAGTCGCTCCAGATGAACATGTCTGTGCGTTTGTGCCTTTTTCCCCTCCAGTGGTGGCAGGTGGAGAAGGTGAACCCCATTAAACTGTACGAGGAGAACAAAGTCATTGCGGGATTCTCGCTCCTTAACCTCCTCTTCAAGCACGGGAAGAGCAGTCTGGTGAAGTCAGTGATGGACAAACTCTTGTGTCTCTACAGCCAAAAGAAGATCAAGCCTGTGGTGGACTCCCTGTGGGCGCTGGAGGAGGTAAGAGCCTGGGGGTGATCAGAGGGCACAAGACAGTGTTAATGTGAAGGGAGAAGTCACGGAAAGATTGAAGAAGAGGATCTTGGGCAGTGTGCAAACTGTTGTTTGTCACTGCTGCTCTCTGTGGGACACTGTCAGCTGTTCTTGGACATTCTTCCACAGATGGTGGGTAGGTTGCATCTTCCTGCTCCACAATTATTTCACACCCACACAAACCCAGACAGGCCATACGTCAATCAGCTCGCTCCCGATTCCCACAAACTCTTTACAAGTGTCCCTTCAACTGTGGCTCTTCGTCTCTGGGGAACCATTGCACGGTAGATACAGACTGACTATAATGGAGATATTTACATTACTGGCTTTGGATCACTGTAAAGAGCACATTCAGTGTGAGCGGTTACCCTCATGCAGCGGCATTGTTCAGAATATATTGAATGTAGAACGTAGTTAAACTTTGTCTGTGTGTATTATTTGTACGAAATCCCCAAAGCATCATTATTCTCTCTCCTCTCTTGCTGTAAATGGTCTCATCTTAATATCTTAATGTTGTCTCAAAAGCATCGCCTCCTTGCCAACAATGGCCACTTTCAACATCAGCCAGCTGTGATGCAGTGTGCGCTTGCTCACTGGTGTGTCTGCAGTCTGTCAGTATCTTATAGTTTGTTGTGTGATGCGGGTTCTTCACTCCTCAGGAAATGTAACATGTTGCAGCATCAGATTCACCAGTTCAGTTGGACAGGACTCACTGGTAAATGAAGACCCCAGAGCTGGAAAGTTTGCCGTCCCAGATATGCTGAGAGACGTTCAAACACACAGCTGGTTGTGGTCTATTAGAGAAAGTGTCTCATTAGGCGAGGTTTCTCCAAGACCACAACTAATGAGGCAGTCAGGGTCAGATGGTTTCAGGCAAATAGATGAGTTGACAAAGTTGTTTCCTTTGAAGGTTTACCAATTTGTTGCTTGTGTTTTTGTGGGCTCTTCACATCCCAGGTGGTTTTGCTTAATGGGAAACCCTGATACTCCACCTGCAGTGCTTACAGTACAGTGAGAAAGAATAAGGAAGAAACATCTAAACCTGTGCCGCATCATTCTCTTACGTCTCGTTGACTATGCTAGTATCTCTTTGGACTTTCTTCCTTTGGTCAGATAGAGACAGCATGGAGGGAAGAAAGTTCCTGGTGATATTGTAAAGCCTTTCACCTGTTTGCCTGATAAAAAACATTAAACAGTTTGGGAAGTTCAAATGCGGCTCCTATGGCTGTGACTGTAAGCATGCGTGGACAGTGTTGTCCATCCATCTGAGATCAGATAGTGTCTTTCCCATTGCGGTGTGATAGAACTGCACTGTGAGTCTCTGATGAGGTTTCACAGTTGGCACCACTGCCACTTGGGTAACAAGCGAGCCCACTTGTGCTTTTCCTGCTATGACAGGAAGAATCGTCTGCGAAGAAAAACTCCATTGATTTATCGTTTATATTTTTATCCTTGGCAGCTGGCAAAACTTGGCCATAACTTTTATGTGGCCAGTAGCTACATGTGACTAATGATACCAGTACAACATAAGGCCATTTGCTCAGCATAAAGTTTAACTTCAGAGTTATTTGTTGCCATCAGCAGTATTAGAGTACATCTAATACGTCTTCTGTTGTTACAAGTAAAACGTTTGGAATTTGTTTCACACCCAAAAATGCTCTAAGGAGTCAGATACACAGTAAGGGATTTCAGGTAATACATCACAAGAGGCAGATTATAAGTCAGCCTAGAGGTCGTATCTGCAGTCAGACAGAGAATTTGTTGATGAAATGTCCTCAGATTTTCACTTCTCATGGGAAACTCCCCCCGTACTGTTGTCATTAAACTTTGGCAGACTGCTCAGGCCATTCACCGAAGCCACTGCCCATGAAGAATCTCATTAGAGGGGAGGATGGCGTGGGATGTAGTGTCAGGGCAGAGCCTGCCTCATTTGTTGATATGCCTGGAGGGAGAATTCAGTGGGCGCTAATTTACATGTTGACCGTAGCAGCCTTTTTTTTTTTTCTGGAATGAAAAGTTGGAGAATGTGCGTGACCAAAACTGAATAACGCGAGGTTGTCTGACCACCGGCTGTTTCAGTTTAATTAATCTTTCTCCTCAGAGTCCCAAGAAAAATGCAGTGTAGGAAAGGAAAAATGGATCTTCGTTTCTGCAGCAGCCAAAGTGCTGGGCAAGTTTTTGACCTATTTTTGGTCCTGGCTTGATTTCCGATTTCTCTTTTAACAAATGAATGCTTGTGGCACAATGGCTTCCAGACAAAGAGGAACATTCAGTTGCGGCTTTGTGTGGACTGTAATGAGAAAGCGAGATATGACATCCAGAGTAATCTTTTGTGATGTGTGAATTTTTCTCTGCACAATTGAGTTGGACAAGCTTTAATGAGCAACACTGATGTTTCATTGTTTACAGTTTTGTGTCTTTACTTTTATTATCCTCCTGCCAGATAAATGGTGTGAAGGAGTTACTAAAAAATGCAGGCAATGGTCAACCACAGACAGCCTGATGTTGTTTCCGCAAAAACTACGCAAAAAATATAAATCATGTTCCAGTTAAAGCCTGTGTCACATTTTCTGATCTCTGATTACTGTGTAACTGTAGGTTTACAACACTGACAGAAATCTGTGTGCTTTATGCGGTTACTTAATGTTATACGATTACTTAGTTTTAAACACCTTTCAGAGCTATTTGAAGTCCCCATATGACCAGATGCAAACCTCCACTTTGACTCTACCGTGATGTGATCAATGGGGTGTTGCTATACAGCGATGGCAGATTGAAGCTTTAAAGATGCGGTGTCCAGCTGATTGCACTTGTGCTACCTCTGCCTTTCCTCCATCACCCTGCTTGTAAAAATCAGACTGTAGCTGATTGATAATATGGACCAAAGCTCAGACTCTCTTACACTTTCTCTGTCTGATCATGCAAACTTTAAAGATCCAGGAATATTGCATTTTTCAGTTATGTTCACATAGCAGGAGCTCTGGGTTGTTAAATTTAGTTGAATTGGAATAAAACGTTCAATAACTAATACATGCCTGATAAAAATTCTGTGATATTATGTATATTATGTGATATTAGTTTATACTCTGTTTATGGTTGCAAGAAACATCATCTCTTCTTCTTTTTGTAATGTTCTATCTATGTTATTCTGATTTCATATTTTCCTCCATAGACAATGAAAAGTGCCTTAAAAAGGGAGTCTGGCAATTAGGAGATGAGAGCTGTGAAGAAGTGGGGAATAGATGAGTAAGCTGAACATTGTGTTTGAACAATGTGTCTGGCTGGCAGAGATTTGTGTCTTATGTTGCATTTAAGTATTTAATAAACCATCCTTACTTTAATTGGTACTTCATTCATACTCACATAAACCAAGCTTAGGACTATATTATGTTGGTGTTTGAAAGTTAATATTAAATAATTGTTTTTTGCAGGATGTAATTTGCTTTAAAACTGCATGAGAACATTTAGTTTCCTCTAAAGCTGCAATCTTCATGAAAGATTTATTGTTTATGTAATTTATTTGTTATTGGAGGTCTCTCTGCCCTGACGGTCTGAAGCTGGTTAATCAGAGCTCCTAAATCTCCTCATAGGGAAAATGAAGCACTTGTGTGCTTAATATAAAACCTCCCTGGATCTTTTACTACAGGCAGTGTGGCGTCAGATGTAGGCCAGCAGTGTGAGTCAGCAGTGTTTCATCAGCATTAAAGCTATTAACTTCTTTCACCCAGTGACTTTAGATTGTAGCTTTTCTGAAAAAGAGCTCCTGTTTCTGTGATGACCAGGAGAGTGGACACAAAAGGACACAAAAGATGTCTTTGTGTGGATTCAGCTGACAAAACAAGTGCTTCCAGAAGGTGCTTTGAAATGTCTTTTCGGTGTTACAGCAGGCTTCCTGTTGGAGAGCTTTTATTTTTGGAAGTTGTTCACCAGTTGTACGAACAGTGAAAGGCTTCTTGTGGTTTTTACACTTTTACTACAAACATGTTGCATCACATCACATCAGTTTTACTCGTCATTCAAAACATGTCATTGTGTTTTTCTATAAAACAATCCAGGTTTGATTTAGATGCAGCACTAATACTGTTTTATAGCAGGAACTTCTCTTGCTTGGTTTAAATAAACCACACTGACCACAGAGAGGAAAGAGCCTAATTCATTTCAAGCAAAATTAAAATCCCAACTGGTGTTTCTTTTTTCAAGCAAGTAAAAAATAAAAGTCATCATAATAAAAGTTTTCATGTGTGACATCTTAGTTGATGTCTGCACCTTTGGCAGCTGTTGTTGTGTTGTTGTCAGCAGTTCAGCTTGTTGATGAAGTTCATCTTTGTGTTTTATTCTCAGGTAAAAGAGGCCATGCAGAGAATTCACGACAGGGGAAATATAGGAAAACTCATCCTTGATGTCGAGAAGTCTCCCACCCCTCTGGTAACAGCAACATTTTGTGTTTTATTTCCTTACTGGTTGTAGGAGTGAAGTTATCAGAGCACACACCCATAAATGGGACATTGTTTAATCTAAATAAGGGATGTTCTTAAAGTTCGAAGTTTTTCACTCTACAACAATTTACAATACTGGCTGATGCATCAACACTTTACATCTCTTAGCCGGCCGATGAATTTAAATCAGAGTAACTAGCCAAAGTTTACTGTCTCTGTGCCACCTTCCAATATTAAACATAAAATACAGTTGAACACATTATGAAAGTGTGATTTACGGTTACAGCTCCCATCTCGCTGTATTTTAAACTTATTACTCATTTACCTTATTTTACTTTATTAAAATGAAAATAAGGAAGTTAATTTGGTTTAATTTTATACATTGTGATGCCAGGTTATATAAATACTGACAAGACCAAAAGAAAAAAATCAAATTAAAGTATTATATGGCATTGAGTCAAAGAGGACGAGGAAAGAGGAGGACAGTGACAGATGGCAAAAGGATGCAAATACACAACCAGTCTGGAGAAGTTCCAACAAATCCTTGTGGTTTGCGTGATTTATGAAGCTTCTGCAGAGGTCCATTTTAAAACATCTATGACAAATATGCTTTTGAGAAATGCGGAAAACAGAAGAATATGATGTGTATGATGGGCTCTCCTGTCTCCCTGCTTGATTAACCACCCTGCACAACATCTGCTGGCTGACCTGCAGTGTGGTATTTGTTGCTGATAGATGGCTACATTTGACATTTCTGATGCCTACTGCACATTTTCAGGTCCAGTCAGGGTGATAAAGAGGCAGTGAGTGGGATTTTCCCCCTGTTTTAAAGCAGTTGTTTCCATGGTGATCTCATCAAACCTGATAAAACCGTTGGACATGTACTCATATTGAAAACATGGACCCCTCATTCAGCTGTCCGTTTACACTTTAGCTGTCCCGCTCAGTATCTGCTAGGATTTACGCACGCCTCTGTTTGTTGCTCAGCGTGGATTTAATGATAATATTTTACCGCTAGATGGCCAGCGACAGCACAGAGACCAGCGAGGCAGGCGAGGAGGAAGAGGAGCCAGAGGGAGACAACGACAGCAAGGAGCGGATGCCTTTCATCCATTAGACACGGCGAACGCCGCCCAACACACCGAGAGACTGGAGAGGCTGCACGGCCTCACCGCAGAGGAAACGACCACACGCAAGCGTTGTGCAGTCTGTGTGCATGTGCTGTATGCATGTATGCATGGATGTGTGCGTGTACACGACATGCCATCTGTTGCCTATTTTCTGTCAGTTGATTGGTCAAGCAAATGTTTTTGGAGCACATGAAGACTAACAACACCTTTGACAATATAAAGTGCCATTCTCAAAATAGTATTATTATGTTGGTTTTGACACAAGCATTTATTGATATAAATTTGAGAATATGACCCCAGTGTTTCTTCTTCTGTCCAAGCGAGTGAAGCACTTTCTCATGTCGCAGTAGTAGTGTTTAAGCCAGTCGAGGTAGAAAAGTCTGTGTGTAGATATTTGCATGATATTTTATTCTTAGGTGCCAACTGTGTAATATTATGGACTCACCAGTGCCTTTGAGCGACAATGAGTGTCTCTTACTTGAAATGCTTTCCTCTCATGACGTACACATCGAACAAACCAACAGCTAAATGTATCATTTAACTGGAAAACAGAAGCTAGATATTAAAGATTCCTCCTCACCTGATAACATCATTTGTAGGAAGGTGAATTTGTGGTGCCATCAGAGCTCTGGTGTGTTTCCCCTCCTAAGGTATATATTCAGGACTTTTATTAAAATGCCTGATATACACCGTGGTGTGTTATATTTACTGTCAGGTCACAAGAGTTATTACAGAAAACACTGGGATGCAACAGAACACATTTACATTTCAGGTGGTTGAAATCTGTCAAAATCTCTCGTGTGTGTGAATACAAGAGAGCAGAAGATGAATCAGTGAACTCTGTGTTGTCTGAGGGAGGATCACAAAGCGGTCAGACTGCAGTCCAGTGTTTGTGGAGTCTCTGCTTCGCTTGTCCGACCAAAGCTGTTTACTTGCTGGTGCCTCACAACAAAAGTGCCATAAGACTCCAACATAAATTATTTTTACAGTGAGCTGGTTTATAAAGGCAGAGTGATGTAGGGTAGAGCGACACCGTGTATTACTTAATTCAAGTGTGATGCCCTCTGCTTTGCTCCACATCTACAAGTTGTTTGTCTGCCACACACTCACCTGCCACAGATGACAGATGTGTTTTTATTTCTAATGTATCGAAGTGAATTCAGACCGCATTGTATGTCGTTTTCACAAGTCCTTTGGCCACAGTCATTTGAATTATTTATTACTTGAATTATTCAAATAAAAACCAGAACATAAAAGTATTTTCTCAACTATTCAAACAGTAAAATGAGTCAGTGTTTTGTAATTATGACGGTTTAAAAAATTCAAAATGTATCAACTGACAGCAAAAAAGGAGTAAATGCTGCATGATTTGAAGCTAAATGGTGGAGAGAGTTTTCTGAAGTCATTAGATTTAGATACTGATTTCTAGAAGTGGAAATAGTGACGTGTAGACACTTTGGAAAAACATCTTCATTTTGATGCCTTTAATGTCACATGAGTTTGTGCCTGTATGTGTGAGAGAGTGTATGTTTTTGAGTGTGTGTACTCATTTTGCCTTGTAAAAAAAAAAAAAGAAAGACAAATGTGTCTAAAGAAGTGTTTAGCATTGTAGTGTGTTCCCAAAATTCCTTATAAACTATGGTTTACCTGTAGTCGTATATTTTTGTCACATTTCTTTTTGTTGTGTAATTTCCTTGAGTACAGTTCTGTTTACTTGAATAAATTTATCTGCAAAGTATTCTGTGATCCATGTTTCAATTTATTGGTTCACCTCCTCCCTGAAGACAGTTATTTCCATATTACATTCAGCGAATATTCATTGTTTTCAGAAATATTATCTAAATATATATTTTTATTTTGAGCTTATGGAATCAGTGAAGCTTTTACCTGGATTCAAATCATATGTTCGTCATGTTAAAAATGTTTTTCAGTGCACATCACAGTGCACATCGCATTTCATAATATATATAGTGTATAAGGTAGCACTAATACACTGCACAGCCCCAAGTTTAGCACCAGATGGCATCAAAGTAAGGCCTTTTCATACGGCAGCACATGTACTGTGCTACTGCAGAACTGCTGCAAACTGTGTGAAAGATCCATATATTTGTGTCATAACCATTAACTATTAATGAAACCAGAACTGCTGACCCTCAATACAGCGTCTGTCTCGCCTTCAGCTCTGGGCTTGTTTTGGGTTTTAGAGAGACGTGTTAGCACAGACTTCATTGGAAGATGTGTACAAGAATTTGCTAATGCAGCTTTTTTTGCACACTAACTAAACACAGAACTTGGACTCAAGACTAAATAAAACTAAATAGTACAATTTGACAGCCATTACACATTTACATTTACCTACTGAATGGAACAGCAAACACAAAAAAATCTGTTTTGATTTCAAGACAAAGTTTCTATGATTTGTTGGAAAACAACATGTTCAGAATGTGCACTGCAACTTTAAAACTATCACGCTATACAACCATGTTTGATTAGAATAATTAGAGAACATTTCATATCATATACAAGGAGTTTGTGATGTTCAGTTCAGCCTTAAGTGAAGGTTAATGCTTTGAAATGAACTTTAAAGCTGTAAAATAGTTGAACATACTTGAGCCGGTTTGGAGAGGATTTCTATACTGAGCCCATACACCAAATGTTTTTTCTGATTTAGCTGCCCCCTCCCATCTTTATACAACATCTCACTCTAAAAATAACTTCACCCAGCAGCAGAGCAGGCAGCCGGACTTCCTCGGCTGTAATCGAAGCTTTATTTTGAAAGATTACACAACACGAGTCTGTGTGATTGAAACGATATCTCCAATGTCTGGGTAGGTCTTGCTGTCATGTACTTAAAGTTATGAATTAAAGCCTTGTGAGTGTAGTCACACCACTCAGTGTACATGAGTCCTCCATTTCACTGTGAGATGGTATTATCTGACAGTTCTGAGTTGTCGCTGATGTGTAACATTATTTCTCACTTGTCCAAGTCTGATATGGGCCTCTGGTTGGATGAGGAACACTCTGTAATAGTGGAGCAGTCAATGAATTTCCAGTTTGTTTGTGAAATGAAAGGGAATACTGCTTAGCGCACCTTGTCCCAAGTAAATATTTATGAATAGCCAGACACAGGGAGGTCATTATTTCCCACCCCGCCCTTATACCTCTCTCACCTCCTCCTGATGTTTGGGCAAAAACAAACAGAGTGGGAGCCAGTGCAGGGAGGGTACCCAGAAAAGGCACACAGAGGGCCAGTATATATTGAGCCGCCTGCAGTGTTTTTGGTTCCTTTCACAGCAGTACAAGCTGTGCCACTGTGTCCCGTCCTGAAGGACCCACCGGCCTCAGACATGGCACGTCTGGTCCTCCCAGTCTTCCTCGTCCTCTGCCTCTCCTCGCTCCACTTCAGCTCCGGCCGGCCGTCTCGCACCAGGAAGGCCGTGTCCCCTCGCCAGTCTGGAGGTAACTGTGCAGATACATGTTCAGCAGTAATGTGTTTCCCCACCGCCGGCTTTCATCTGATCTGTTTTTCTCGCCTCTTCGTCGAGAGCAGCTGCAGAGGACGATGTGAAGTCCCAGCTCGAGAGGCTGTGGCAGGAGGTGAACTCACTGAAGGAGATGCAGGCGCTGCAGACAGGTACAGGACATGAGAGCAGATCAGTGCAGTGTTAGATATGTTGTTTTAAAGAAGGAAGTGAATCAGTCTTGGGGAAATGGTTGGCTGACAATATAACTGTGAATTTAGGTTGCATTATAAATACCTCATGCTGCTCTCCCTCTGTCACTGTTAACTGAGGCCACTGAGATACCGGATAACTTGATCCGTGCTGTAGGTTTTTGAACTTCTTGGTCACCAGCAGAGGGCAGCAACACTTATTATGAGCCACAAAGTAAAGGTTGAATCACAGAAGGAGAGAGTGGGTAACATGCACTTCAAAGTTGTAACTTCAGAGTTATAACAAAGATATAAAGAGAATAACAAGTAAAAAATAAGAGGAAATGAACTGAAATGAAAAATTTAAAAATCAATTATAAGATGTGTTGATCATATGAAAAAAAACTATCAATCTATTTATTCATCATGTCCTCTTTTACTTTCTTATGTATTTGTCCCTCTTTAGACTATGCACTCTGTATACTGTGGCAGTATGAATTACTATAATATCTGTTGGATAAAAAAAGGTGGATTCAAAAAGTGTTCCTAAAGATTGTTCTTGTTATCTTATGTCCATCACAATTATTTTCCTAGCAAAACTAAACCTCTCTAGGACTAAACACTGAAATAGTTTTTAAAAGTTTTTCTGCAGTTCACTCATGCAGTCAGTGCTTTGTGTTTTCAGTCTGTCTCCGTGGCATCAAAGCTCACAGGAAGTGTTACCTCACTATTGAGGAGCCCAAACATTACCATGAAGCAAATGAAGACTGCATTGCACAAGGAGGGACTCTGGCGACACCGCGGGACATGATGGAGAACAATGAACTGAGAGACTATGCAAAGAGGAGCGCTCCAGGATCCAAGGACTTCTGGATCGGTGTGGCAGACATAGTGAAAGAAGGCCAGTATGTTGATGTCAACAGCATGCCAGTCAGCTACTTCAACTGGGACCGCTCCAAGAAGCAGCCCACAGGAACGAAGAGGGAGAGCTGTGTTGTCCTTTCAGTGGTCGCACAGGGAAAGTGGTACGATGAGGTGTGTCGCAGCCTCAAGAAGTACATCTGTGAATATGTCATTCCCTGAAGGAGACAGAGTGGTTGTTGACAGCCTGGTGATCATTTGTGTGGGTGATTCATGCAAGATGCTGTTGTTGTCAGATCTGTGCTGATTGTCTCGGTGGTTATTAATTAGGTTGCTAATTGGCTTTAATACACACAGAAATATCTGTAATCAATATAATGAGGTGAAATTTCCTTTCATAACAGACATCAGGCTACTGCCATTGACTACATGCAAAGTTTCGAATCCTCAGGTGATGACTGAACAGCAAGAAAAGAAAGAAATGCTGAATGAGGTGACATAGAAATAAATAAAAATGTAAACTTCTGTTGATTTGTTTCTACTATTTCATGCTGCTCACGTGCACTTTCTGCATTAAGGTTGCTGATAACCCCATTCATCAACAACAGTGAGTCTCCCAGTTTACATCTCAACTGCTGACCACAGAACAGGAAGTGTTTTTTAACAGGCCCAAAGAAAATTATTTGAATTTGATTATGGAAGTATTGCGTGCATGAGAGTGAAACAAGAAAGATATCATCTGAACATTTAACTCTGTTATTGGATTTATTCAATTAAAAGGCAGTTTGTACAGTTCTGAATGGTAAGTAATGTTCAATCTTTTGACCCAAGCAGTACAATGAAGCACTGATGAGTGATGCTTTCTCTAACACTGGACTCTTACAATGCACAGAAATAAGTTAATGCAAAAATAATTCAGCACAACAAATTATTGAAATACTGAAAGGGTGAACAAACATTTTCACTGCGATATCCATAAATGATGTCACAGCCTGACATTTGTGTTAAAGCATCATAGTAATATTTCAGCATACAATTTAAAAAAAAACTCAGAAGAACCTATTGGTGTCTTTGATGCATGTTAACAGTTTAAATGTCTGTTACCATGTTAACCTCCCCACTATCCTGGCCAAAACTATGTGTAAATGAATATCTGTGTTATAACATGGAGGGTAAATATGAATTCCAGGACTTTGCATGACCTCTACATGATCTCTTACAAGCCTAGCCAGTTGAATGTGTGAATGAAAATGCATCTTTACTTCCTGCTGGCATTGTTCACTTGTATGGGGACAACAAACTATGAGGAAGTTACTCTTACACTCACTTATCCTGTTTTAACACATTACTCTCTGCATGTTTTGATCAGTGATGTGTCTCCAGACTCAGCTTGAAGGCTCCTGCATGAAAACCATGTACAATATAGAGTCAATCCGCCTGACTGGAAAGTGAGAGGAAACCAGGATCACTGAAAATAACCTTGAGCAAACAGAGAAAGAACATGCAAGCTTACAAAAAGAATCTGCTATCAACCACGACCCAACTTGTTGTGAGGTGACAGTCTGACATATGCACAGGCTGATGCAGCATAAAGTGCTGCGGTGTAAAAATATGAATTATTATGAAAAAACTCTTATGTGGTGTACCTACCCAGTTACTTCAGTAACTTTGCCCCATGTAAAGTTACTTATTATATTTGTAGAAGTATTCATTCAACCACATTATGATTAGCATAAACAGTGTGTGCATTAAGCAGTGACTGAGCAGAAGCAAAAACCTTAAATGACTTACATTCTCATGTATTCACCCACTGATCCTGGAGAACTTCACAAACAATGGCTGGACACATTATGGTGTATGTCTTTTTCATTCTCAGCAGTCTATTCAGAAATAAAATGACATTTAAATTAGAACATCCTTTGGGATCACCGTGAAGGTTGGGAAGCTTTGTTGAGTCTCTCTCTCTCACTTCCTGTTATGAAAACAGCCTAAAATGCCCCAAAATATACCCAGTTACAACTATACAAATCAGTTCACGCCCGTGGTGTGGCCTTAAATGAGCAAGTCATTAACTACCCGTCCCTCCCCCGTCTGTGTACAGTATTACTATGATGGCCACAGGTTGCAGAGTGGCAATTTGATAAAACACAAATTCATCTATGCCTCATGCATGAAATGAGTGGAAGTAAAATAAAATTTTAAAAAATGAAAAAAGCTGTAAAACTTAATTGAGATATGGGAGCCTCAATATCAGGTAACAAAGTGGGAGGCACCCGGCCCTTGTAATGTCAGCTGAAGGTGTTTTTTAAAGTTTTTAAACATTTTAAAAATAATGAATCTGTCTAATAAACTAATGAAACTGGTGCTTCACGGGGCCTCTGAGGGTCTGGGGCTCTTGGGCATTGAAGGCCTGGTGGTGCAAATGTCCTTCATTAATTTACATTCTAAAACATTATGATTAAAGTTATGAGTCAGTGAAACAGTTGTAAAAAAAAAACCTATTCAGACCATGAGCTCATCTTGGTTAATTCTGCCAGCCCTTAGGATTCAGGGGCTATTTTGGTTGTTTGTGAATACTTTTGATCTATGCCTTTTAAAAAGTTGACTATGCCAATGTTGGTGTATTTTTTCCAGCACAACATAACCTGTAAGACCTGACAATTATTTTTCCACTTTGACAGACTGTACTGGAACACCTGAGCTGATCACACCGGTCTCTGATCAGGGACCTGGAAGAGTTTAATATCAATCATGAAACCAGGTTGTGCACTTCACTCAAATTAATCTTTCCTAATTGTTGTGATCAGATAGAGAGCAACCTATTGTTCGAAGTGAAAGCAAACTGACCTGCATCACACACACACACACACACACTCACAAATAAAGTCATACACACACGCTCGTTCTTTCTCTCACACACACAAACACTTAACCATCGCGATGTGTTGTGTTGCTTTTTTAGTGCGTGTCTGTCACCCCTGTCCTTTTAATCACGCACACACACACATATTGCCGACGTCATTCCTCCCCGCACACATCACGCACGCCCGTCTGGACTGACTGTGACGCCACAGCTCTGAGTGAAGTCTCGCGGAGTGAAAACAACCGGCCATTTTTCTCTCCCATTTTTACAGCAGGGACACTTTGTGCTCGGGCACCGATCACTTTGACGAGCCTACAAGTTTCATTTTCTCTTAAAACAAGTTTGCTTCTGTCATCCAAACTTCCAAACAAAGCGGGGCACGGACCATGTCTGCGCGCGCCGCCGCAAAGTTTTCTCGCTGACATCCGGATAGATGCTGCTCGTCTGAAAACTGTCGCACAAATGGAAATGGTGCCAAGCGAGGACAACCAGTTCGTACCCAAAGAGGTGAGAGGCTGTGTCGGGCTCAGGGGCGTTAGCTGGCACCTTCCTTTTTAAAGACCAAGCTGTTTTTTAGGTGGCACAAAAGTTTGAGAGTATGCAGTTTCCTTGTTTAATTTGGAGGCTAACTCTCGGCTGCTAACAGTTAGCTCAACATGGCCTGTCGAGGCTAACAGTCGGCTAACGGCTAGTGTCACTGCGGCTCACCAAACTGAGTTTATGAAGGTTTATCACGAATATCATCAACAAATATCGTTGTTTTTAACCTTTGAGTTTGCCCCTTTAGTTGCAATAAACTCCTGAGGTTGACATCGTGTTGCCCCCCCCCCAAAACAGACGACATTTGTCAACATTACTTAGCTACTGTTAGCATGTTAAATGGCAACAACTCCAGCCAATCTAGATGTTTTTGAAGTTGCTACACCAAAGTAGCTCCATCAATAGACATGCCCTGCAGGACTGGAGCAGCTGACCCACAACAGTGTTAGTGTTTTAAATAATATTCACACTGTCTCTCCTGTGTTTGCAGATTTATTTTGAATGAAACTTACAGCTCTTGTGTGACTGGGAATGTTAGCAGGTCAAATGAAAGCTAATGTTAGCGGATTTGCTCGTGTAGGTGCAGGTGTGTGTTTGTGTGTTTGTGTCTCGATCAACACAACATTAGCGTGATTTTAATGCCCCTGATGGTGGCATTAAAATGTTTGCCTTCCCTCGGTTTGGCATGACGATGAGTAAACTTGTGCTTGTTTATCCTGTCATGTTTATCTCGGTGGTGGATGGCAGCCGTCCTACAGGACCCCGCAAATAAAAACAATACGATCTGATTAATCCATCGTAGAAATCTTAGATAATGAATCCAGCTTCTTGTTATTTTTTGTCAGCAGAAGGTAATTTTAATTCTGACACATTGGCTCATTGTGATTTCTGAAGGCCAATGTTGGCAGTGCAGTCGTGTTCATGTGTTATTTCGCACTTATGCTTATCTAAAAGGTCGCTACAAGTTACCTAGAGTCCCAGTTTTTAATGAACGGTGTTTTATTAGAGCTCCTTGACTGCATTTACGTCAACTGCAGAGTCGTACGTCATGCACATGACGTCATCCGTTGATATTAGTGCTAATGTATAAATTATATTTGCACTGCACGATTCAATTTGAACGCATTTAGGAGTTATATTTTTAGTGTTTATATAGCTTTAGCTCCACAACTTATGAATAGATCTAATAAAAGCAACTGAACAAGCCTTTGTTTTAACACAGAGGCTTGATCTTGTGTGGAGGATAAAGCTTTTCACTTTGGCAGCAAAGCAGGAATGTTTTCTAGACCCTCAGATTTAAGTTAAGATGGTGAATTGTTTGTGAATCACATCATTAAGCTCCCTGCTCTGCCTTAGATCATTTAAAGTATCTGAATATTTGATATTGAGCCATGCAGCCAGGAAAGATTTGATGTTGTTGTAGTAGGTTTAAACCCCATTGTTTGGAAGTGTTCAAATCTTATTAAGCTTTGATGTAAAATCCCTTTAATGCATATGTTTAACAGTCACACACACTGACTTAAATGTAAATCAGGAAGAAACCCCCCCTTGTCGTCTTCCTGCTTGAGGCCCTGTTGTTACAACATTAACAGTGATTTTCCTGTGGTTAATTGACACCCCCCCCCCCCCCCCACAACAAAATAATAATATCAGCTGACCATTAAGATAAACATGTGACTGTCCTTTATGTCTGCGGACATCCCGGTGGGACAGAAGCATAACATCTAATAAAATATCAATTACAGCACTTCAGCTCTGTTGCAATCAGTGGCAAGGTTACAAATTATTGACTAATGCTGTGGTGAAAGACATGAGCTCAAGTTTAGGCAGGCTCGTGTTGGTAACTGAAGCTGTGTTTGGCGTTTGAAGTCGGTGGTAGCAGTGGTGCGGCGTCCTGGGATACCAGGAGTCACTCAGGGCTCTCTGTTGATGCTGTGGGCCCAATTAAAGGAAAGATTTGTGAGGAGAGATGCCCAAATAATAAGCACAGTCACACATGCAACCCTGTAACGTGTAAGGTGGGTGGTCACTGAATGGTTTTGTATTGGCAATGGTCCTGCTGTGGAGATTCATGATAACAGAATCTGTCTCATACATCTGTAGGCCTCATTTACACGTCGTCACTCTGTACACCATGTGTGAATTCGATAGCTGTACGATAACAAAAAAATATTTTGACATTTAGTGAGTGTAAAAATGTCTTCCATGCACCATGACACTGAGAGCTGCAACATTAAATGTGTGCTGGTAAATTATGATGATGCCTCTTGTTTGATTTAGTGTGTTTTCACAGCATTTTCTGTTTATGTATATTTAAATTACATCTGTATTTCATTTTCATAGTGCTTCACATTATTTAGTTTAATTTCAGCTGTTGGATTAGCAGCATGATTTGAAAATGACAAAGTATGTAACATTTGAACTGTAGGTAACTCGTTTGAAAAAATGTATTTACAATGGTATTAAGATATTATTGGCTCATTATCTTCTATCTGCTGTTATTAAAAGAATAACATCAATTATCTTGGTTTTTGAGCTACACTGTGACTTCCCAAATTGCCTTTTGTTTTACATAAGAGACATTCATGGTTAATTATTAATTTTTATAGGATAGGATTTTTCCACAAAGAAACTGACTCTCCCTTTTGCTACCCTGTGAGGTGGCTAAGTGTACAGCATTATGTATGAACAAAGTTAAGAGAGATGAAAACTTTCCTATTGATCCGTTTTGTTTGTACAAGTCACAACAAGACCAAAACAAACATTCTATGAACACGTGATGTTTGCTCCCACTGTTAAAATGGATTTTGTTGCCACTACAGGAGTTTCCCCCTGCTGTAGTTTAAATGTTTCTTGTTTCACGTCTTTTCTATTTAGCCTCATCGCAGTTAGATGACAGGGAATTGATCCACCTGTTTTATGTTTGACTTTGTTCAAGTGGAAGCTGAAGTTGTCATCCTGCAGTGCCCCTCTGTAGGTTTCATATTTCTTTTGCTTTCACTTTCAGGCTGCCAGCAGTCTCTGAACAAATCAGCAATTGCAGGTTGCTAATTTATTTTGCTTAGCCAGCGGAGGTTTAACAGTACATATTTGTAGTGACAATCAAATGTTCATTGTATTCTCCTCATCTCATCCACCACTCTCATGCCCCCATAAAGTCATCAGCCACTCTCACCACCTGCCAGAACCATTTTTTGGATACAGCTGTCCATGCAAATCTGTGGCTGGTTACTCTCCAAAGTGTCTGGTTTTGTTGATAAAGGTGCCATCCATCATAAATTACGTTTGAATTATAATATTGACTGTTGTTGATTTCACTACCTGAATCTTGGTCCTGTTTTAAGTGCTCGTGTTTGTGCCATGTGCACTCATAGTCACATTACATTGCATAAATTGGTGTTCATGGATACTGACATTTCACAACATTATAGCCTGTCATTATTTTTGTGCCATTTAGAATCAGTTACAGCTCTGAAAGAAATGCCTCCTGTGCTTTGCAGTACCTGTGGCTTCATGTCAGCACCTTGTGATTATATCCACGTTAAAAATAACCTTTAATCTCATAATACACTTGTGTGTTGTCAGCTGCAGCTTCTTTATAGGACCTGTCAGTCACATTTTGCCAAGATCACAAACCTCACAGAGAGCCAGCAGAAAAACAGGAATATCTTGAATATATTCCTGTAATTATCACCCCTTTCATCAGCCAGGAAGTTGGTTTGCCAACCAATCAGTGGTAGGCGAAGGCCTACAAGTGAGCTACATTTAGCCTAAAGGCGGTATTTGAGGGTAATTAGAAAGATATGTTTTACAACGTATTTCCCTTACTGTGTTTGTTTTTAAGTTGTTCTTCACACCCACTATCTCCGTATATTATTAGGGTGTGTTTTGGAGTTGCAGACAGACTATGTTTGATGAGATGAAGAGGATTTCTCAGGTATCAGTACCTTGCGTGTGTGCGCTCATGATGCAGCATGGTGTTACATGAATGCATGTAGTCGCATTTGAAATTTGAATACCCACGTTAACATACCAATATGAATCTTGTTTGGTACTGATGCTAAAAGGCTATCTATTTCCCTACTTCATTCAGCGATAACATGTTTGTCAAAAAAACAAGCCACACTTTTCAGACATCTCAAATGCACCAGTGTTAATGTGGTCTAAGATAATAAAAATCTTAGGGATAGAAGTACCTTATTTAATTTAGTTTATTCCTCTTAGCTTGATAGCTTATCAAATGAAGCCCCATAGGATTATTGCAGTTAGATGTTGACTTTCTCATCGCCTCTTTTATTAAATGTTCATGCAGGACTTTAAGTCATTCAAAAAGTGGGACACTTTGTAGTTAATCACCAACACCTGAAGCTGGCCTGAACATCATCTGTGCATGTTTGGTTACGTTAGTGCTTGTTGAATGAACTTTCCTGACCCTTTTTGCTACCTCCGATTTTGATATTAGCTTTCAGTTTGCGTGCCAGACCAATTAGAAAACAAAACCAAAGGGAGTGTTCAGATGAGGAAGTGACTTGCTGTGTCTGAAACTCCTGCTCGTCTTGAAAAATGGTTTAGACTCTGTATAATACAGATAAAACGAAGCATGTGTCAGCATTTGCATGGCCTTGTTTTTTTTAACAGATTGGGGACAGTTGAGGAGGAATTTGACATAATGTCCATGTAGTATTAACTGTAGATCAGCGACTTGTACATTCTTGTGCAAGAAAATCTAGCTACTTGAAGAGTCTCAAGCAAATTCCTGTGAAACCTTAATGAATCACAGTGACTGAGAAGAGCATGTGAGCGACCTTTAAAAGGCTATTATTTCTGGATTTAAGCTCCTGCATGTCACCAACACATCGGTTTATTATTATTTATTGTGAAGAATACCATTATTTTCTGTGATTGGCATGAAAATCCAGGAAAAACATTACTGTCTAGACAGTTTCAGTTTTATGGTCCTTCTACTTTATATAATCATAATGACAAATACTTTTTTTCATCAGCCATAACTTACTGTTGAATCTTTGAATATAACTAAATAAACTCCTAAAAGAATAATCTCAGTATCATATGAGAATTTCCAACACTAGTGTTGTATAATTTTTGGTAGAGATACCAAAACAAGTAATTTTTTGGATACCTTATTTTGAGGAATAGAAATTTGATTTTCTACAAAAACGTTTGAGGACAGAAGTTTCTATTCTTAAATGACACTCTCCGATCAAAGGAAAAAGTAAACAAGGTTACAAATCTGACCAGATATTCTATTCCAGCTTTTAATATTTTCTTTTTCGATGCTCTAAAACAGCTTAGTTGATAACAAAGACTCATTATGGTTCAATGTTAAAATTTTCCAGTCGTTGAAATGCCAGTTGCAAAAAAGAATGACAATTCCTCTATTTGGGATTATTTTATTTTAAATTACTGATAGCTGATCTATTGGACATATCATCCAGCTCTTAATATCCATCCATATCTCTTTTTGAAAAATAATGACTCATAACAAAAAGGTCATATCGGTACTGAAGCATGACATGGTGATATTGTTTTTCTTTTCGCGTGTTTCTGATGATAACATTTGTCAAACAGCTTTACAAGTGTTCTAACCGTATGCATACCTTTACACTAGTAAATCATGCCTATAACATAAAGTACAGAATGGAAGCTTAAATTTAGCCAATACACACATACAGGCTAATGTTTTTCCCTGTTCTTGTTGATTTGCAGATCCAAAATGCAGCAGAGGAGCCCAGAGTGCTGTGTATCATTCAGGACACCACCAGTGCAAAGACAGTCAACGAGAGGCTCACCCTCAACCTGCCTGCCTCCACCACCCTCTCCAAACTCTATGAAGATGTGGCCCACAAAGCTGGATATGTGAATGGCACGTTTGAGCTTGCCTGGGGAAATACGCCGGACATGGTTAGGAAATGTATTAATCTAGAAGGTCACCATTTTTCTGCTGACAAATGAGAATGGGTTTTTTTCGCATAAATCCATGCAGCAATCAGTGTAATCGTCAGATCTCAACTGAGTTACGGGCTGAAGTTTTGTGATTACCCCCAAATCGAAAGGTTAAGTTGAGGCGGTTGTCCATTGTTGGGGTTAGAGTGTTTCAATGCGATGCCGAGGTGGCGTGTCTTGTAAAAAAGTGTGTTTCTTTTGTGTTCTTAAACCTTGAGGTTTGCATTCAGTGGGAGCCCTTTTCCTGACTGACAGGCAAGTGTTCACACACAAACATAGTTAACATAACATGGCAGGAAAAGCTCTGTATTTATGGTAGCTTAGGTTTGCATGAAAAAGCTGCACCATTCAATACTTGAACTAACAATGGATCAAATTACTTTTTTTTTTTTTTTTTTTTTTTAGTGTGCGCATTTAGGCACACAACTCCAAGTCTAAACTCTAGTCTAAAAGTACTAAAAGTTTATCGCTTGCTACTCTATTACTCTGCATTGCTCTGTGTACAATGATACAACAAAAAGAAAGATTAGTGATTGGACCGACCAAATGCAAGTCGACGCAGGGCTTCTTGACTGATGATTTGAATCATCAGTGTTTTTTTTGGATGTTTGAATCTGCAGTTGTTTTGCTAATATGCTCAGAAACAAGACTAGGAAGTCCTAGTTTTTCAGTGCTGTGTATATGCCCTTTTCCTGTTGGCTTTGATTGGATGAAAAAATGAACATGTGCAGCTTTCAGGTTTACGTTTTGGTTTGGTGTAGCTGAGCTCAGGAAGAGTTCATTTCAGTGACTTCCAGCCTGTGTTTCAGTGTTTCTGCTGTTCACATATCCACCACTTAAAAGAGGTTGGTGTTAGGACACACACATCTACACTTGAAGCGCAAGTCACCGTATCATGACCCCAGTGAAGCTGATAGTGGTGGAGATATGTTTGAAAGCCAGACATGTCAACTGGTGTTTCTTTTTTTATACTATCAGTGTTCAATGGATTTTGTCACACCATTGTTCTCTGCAACAAAGAAAACTGTGTATGTAAGAGCAGTGTTGCTAAGAGAGAGCCCTCTCACATTTAGCTTGGGAAGACTGTAGACTGAAAGCAGTCTTAAAGTGCTCACTCACAGTTTGTCCTGTGTTGTGTATGTTTGTGTACATAGTATTGCCTTTTCTTAAATGAGCACAGGCTAATCCTGCTGCTGACCCAGGCCAAAGCCCAGGTGCTGTGTCTGTTGTTATCTCACTGAGTAGGTCAGTGGATTAAGCCACTGTATGTTTCCACTGCAGCACTTTGCTTGCTTGTCCTCAGCTTGCCCAGGAGAAAGACAGAACATCTTCTGCTGCGTAGCATCGTTCACATGTTGGCTTCAAGCTTCTTTCCTCGTACACGACAATACAGGGAGTTTTCTGAGAATGAGTTCAGAGGAAATCTAAATCTTATTGTGGGTTCATCCAGTTTACAGCCTGTTGGAAACTACTTGTATTGAATGTATTGCAGCTGTTGTTTTTCTACATTTTTTTTCAGGGACTGTTGTTGTCTGTTCATGTGATATTTTTTTCTTGTTATGTTTTTACTCTGCCTCCCTCAGGCACCACTGGACCACAGCAGTGAGATGGCTCTCTCAGATTCTGGGTTTGAGCCTGGTGGGAAGAGGAATTTCCTCCAGCTTACAGACAAAGATGGAGAGCAGCCCCAGATTGCATCGGTGAGTGGTATCAAAATGACTTTCTTAATTTCTTAAATAATGTTTTAAAGGTAACCATTTTTTGTTGTTAGGTCTACTACTGTGACATTGGTTCTGGAGACTAGAGGAATTTTATTAAGATATACTGTTCGTGTGCACAGGATGAGTCCGGTACAGCAGATAGCAGTGGACTGGATGACAGCTCCCAGGAGCGTTTTATTGGGCCTTTACCCAGAGACAGCACTGCAGGCTGCAGTGGTGACTATAGCAACCCCTCTTACTCCTACTCATCCATCCTCAACAAATCTGAGACAGGTGAGGTTTTGTCTCCTGTTGAATATGTGACATCGCTCCTTTCATGTAACCAGAGCCAACTTCTTACTTCCTCTCTCTGCCTTCCCTTTGTAGGTTACGTGGGCTTAGTCAACCAAGCGATGACCTGCTATTTGAACAGTCTTCTACAAACTCTGTTCATGACCCCAGAGTTCAGAAATGCCCTCTACAAGTAAGGAACTTTGCTTGTGGAAGTCTTTACAAAGTTTTACTTGTGAGGAATAACTTTTAAAATTCCTTCTGCAACTTCGATCTAACTTCAGCTGGGAGTTTGAGGAGTCTGAGGAGGATCCAGTCACCAGCATCCCCTACCAGCTGCAAAGGCTGTTTGTTCTGCTGCAGACAAGTAAGAAGCGGGCGATTGAAACCACCGATGTGACGCGGAGCTTTGGTTGGGACAGCAGTGAGGGTGAGCATTTGCACTCTCCTGTGACTAGACTCACATGGCTTGCGCGCGTGTTTGTGGGAGGAGGTACCACGTGCCGCTGCATCTCCACACTTCATTAAACTTTTTGCATGTTTTGTTTATAGCTTGGCAGCAACATGATGTCCAGGAGTTGTGCAGGGTCATGTTTGATGCCCTGGAGCAGAAATGGAAGCAGACAGAGCAGGTAAGAGAAAGCAGGAAATTTTCCTAGAATTGGGACAACAAACGTAAATTCAGCAGCCAGTCTGAGCCCCCCCCCTCTGCCTTAACAATGGAAACAAAAGGGCCACTGTGGGAAATGTGGAATGGGCCAGTAAGCCTCAGGGTTAGCTGTTTCTTATCTCAGGAGTGAGTTATAAACTGCAAACACTTTACCCAGTGTGCGTATGTACGGCCATGTGGTCTGTGCCCATGAGCTCCTGGTTAGCACGAAATGAACGCATGTGATTGACATTGAAAATAACACGTTACTGTAACTATATTTTAGTTACTTTTTTTTTTTTTTACACAGTTTACAGTCAAAGTGAGGATTTAAAAGTTAAAAACATTAATCTGGTTTTGCGTGTGTGTGTTGTTTTAGATTGTCAGATGTAGTTTGAACACCTTGGGTTCACTGAATTAAACTTAAACCAATGAAAGTTTAACTACAGGAAGTCTGAGCTGATTTTGAAATGTCTTAAAATGGCTACTGCATAAAAGACAAATTAAATTTTGATTTTGATAACAACATTGCGTTTTCTGCCTTCAGACCAAACTTTTTCCATACTTTGACTTATTGGTGGTTTTAACTTACAGTGAAGTTATTTTTACATTTAAAGTACCAATTTGGTTAGCATATGGTGTCACACAGAAATAACTGCACATGGGTAGCAGGAGGAGATAAACTTGTAGTCCAAACAAATGTGTTATTGTTACAAGTCAAACTTGAGTGGGCCTGACTGTCATGCCTCCATATCCCCAGGCTGACCTGATCAACCAGCTGTACCAGGGGAAGCTGAAGGATTATGTCCGTTGTCTGGAGTGTGGCTACGAGAGCTGGAGGATTGATACCTACCTGGACATCCCTCTTGTGATCAGACCCTTCGGAGCCAGCCAGGCCTATGGCAGTGTGGTGTGTTTCCCTCCACATTTCTTTTGTTTAAACACTTAACACATTTGCATAAAAACAGTTATTAATGCTACGGGATTCACACTTACATCGTGGCTGTTTTGAATTCAGGACTTCATGTGCATTTAAATCCAATTTATGGCCATTTCATATTCCAGCTTGTATCTAAAAGTACCTAAAATTATTTTTTTTCTCTAAAACAGGAAGAAGCTTTGCAGGCGTTTATCCAACCTGAAACTCTGGACGGGCCCAACCAGTACTTCTGTGAACGCTGCAAGAAGAAATGTGACGCCAGGAAGGTGAGCACACTGAAACTCCCACGTGTGAGTTGTGCTCAGTTTAAGGCAGTAATACTGCTATTAACCTGTCTGACTCGCTGACAAATTCTTCTCACAGGGTCTGAGATTTCTGCACTTTCCCTACCTGCTGACACTACAGCTGAAGCGGTTTGATTTTGACTACACCACTATGCATCGCATCAAGCTCAACGATCGCATGACTTTCCCCGAGGAGCTCGACATGAGTCCCTTCATCGACGTAGAAGATGAGGTGAGAGCAGCAGTGGCAGTACTTGTTTTCATCACTTTCTGATTTTAATTAGAATAATAGGAGTAGATAGGAATAATAGAAGTGGTGAACCCTTTGTGGTTTAACCGAAATGTGATTTCCTTCATCAATATTATCAAGAATACATCAACAACTGGATGTGACTATAAGCTATGGTTGGTTATTGAAACCAATTCTCAAATACCTAATATGTCAAGTGGTACGTGAACACCCCTGCCCCTGTGTAATTCAATATAATATGACACAAACACACACAAAATTTTAAGTAGCAAAAAGATACTAGTAGTTTTTAGCTACTGTATTTTCCGCACTATAGGGCGCACTGGATTATAAGGCGCACTGTCAATGAATGGTCTATTTTCGATCTTTTT
>JBAJHX010000001.1:25100803-25119368 GCA_037176925.1 Amniataba percoides
TGACAGATTTTTGAGCGCTGTGTACCACATAAAATCGGTTCGAGGTCAGTAAGCACAACCAGAATTCATACATAAGGCGCATCGGACTATAAACCGCACTGTCGATTTTTGAGAAAATTTAAGGCTTTTAAGTGCGCCTTATTGTCCGAAAAATACGGTACTCAAAATGCAAATATCATATAAACAATGTCTTACAATTGTTTCGGGACATGTTTTTTTCAAGCCCTGCTCTATTATTGTTCATTTTGAAATGGTCTTGTCTCCAGAAGTCACCTCAGACGGAGAGCTGCACTGACAGTGGAGCAGAGAATGAAGGCAGTTGCCACAGCGACCAGATGAGCAACGATTTTTCCACAGACGATTGCGTGGATGAGGGCATCTGCTTGGACAGCACCGGCAGCACAGAGAGGGTGCTGAAGCCAAAGGTAATCCTAGTGACCACTTACAATGGAGATGTTGTTGATAGGTATTGATCTCCTTGGATAGTTAACTGTGTCGTGAACAAGATAATATGGCCCTGACACGAATCTGGCTATGTGCCAAGTTTGTTCCAGTTCCTCTATTTACCTGAATGTTGACACATTAAAATCACTTCTCAAACTGATATGACTCGATCGGTGTGTGTTACAGAGTCTTTTACAGTACAGACTCCGGCTGCAAAGAGCAAGAACATGAATGATGCATGAACAGACTCAACAAGTTTTAATTTAGCTCACCATCAAGTTACTCACAGAATTAATTAATTAGCTTCTTCTTGGATGTTTCGTATGCTCCTCTTTGCTAACAAGAAGAGAGGTAACGGCTTTGTTAATGCCTGAGCTGATGAACTCCATCATGGGTATGATCGAATCATTTTTCACAGAGCAAAATGCTTGCAGTCTAAAACTGGTTGTCATTAAGCTGCAGCACCAGCAGGCTGAGCTGGACAAAGACACAGTAGTATTGAGCAGAGGGGGTATCCATATTCTATCAGCTTTATTTTGGCTGATACTGATACATTAAAACATGCCTGAGTCAGCCCTGAAACCGATACTGAGGATCAGCTGGAATTATCCTGACATATGACCAATACCAGCTACATCCAGGGGAAAAATGAAAGGAAAACCTTGAAAGCATGTGTGGGGAAACAATCTGGATGCTATGGTGGATATGTGGGGTTACCGAATGACCAGAACAAGTTTTTTTCCTTAACTGTCTGCTGGGAGACAGCAAAGCTGGAAAGTGATGCTTTACTTCCCAGTTTTTGTTTCATGAGATGTGTGTCTTCCATTGATAATGTATGATGCATTTTCCAGATGATGACCTAGCCAACACTTTACAGGTCATGGTGGTTTTTGTAATAAAACTGAGTGCTGAGTAGCGCCTCCCTTCTGGGCATGTTTTCCTCATTTGTACAGGCAATGTTGATTATTAGATGTTACTGTACCTTGGTCATCTTTAGGTTATCTCTGCCGTTACAAGTAGACATCCATCACTGACCCTGCATGTTAAGCACCAACATATATGTCACCATTGCTTTTGTCTGAACAATGAGATTTGCCCTCCTTTCTCCCCTCAGAGTTTGCTGACCTTTGAGCTGTTCTCCGTCATGGTCCATTCTGGGAGTGCTGCGGGCGGCCACTACTACGCCTGCATCAAATCCTTCAGTGATGGCCAGTGGTACAGTTTCAACGACCAGCATGTTAGCAAGGTCAGCCTCAGCCCTTCAGTAACCTGGTTTGTCCTCTTACAGCACTTAAACGTTGTGCAGAATGAGTCACCAGACGATATGAGCCTTAGTCATCAGTTTGTACTTCTACCAAACAAAGCAAACAATTTTGACACTGTACTTGGCATTAACATGGTCTGTTGAATCATTGTCTGAACTTTTCTGTGCGTCTTTGTTGCGGCAGATCACCCAAGATGATATCAGGAAGACATATGGGGGGTCCTCAGGGAGCAGAGGCTATTACTCTAGTGCCTTTGCAAGGTCAGTTGGGTCAACACACATCACATGCTTACAGTACATTAGCACAGGGGTTACAGTAATAATAAAATGGATCTGTATCAAAAGTCAAGGCAGCTTGTTGTAAGACTGATGACTTATCTTTTTCTCCCTACAGCTCTACAAATGCATATATGCTGATTTATAGGTTGAAAGACCCCTCAAGGAATGCAAGTAAGACATTAATTCAATTAAATCTGTTGTTCACTTTGACTTGCATTACTTGGGTTACCTTAACTCAGCCTTTCGATGTGCCCCCTGTTTGCTCCATCTGCAGAGTATTTAGCTGCTGAAGACTTCCCAGAGCACATAAAGACTTTGGTTCAGAAGGAGAAAGAGTCTGAAGAGCAGGAGAAGCGTCAGAGGGAGATTGAGCGTAACACTTGCAAGGTGCCTTCCTTTGGCCCAGTTGCTCCACTTCATCATGTCAATGCTTTGCCTGTGTTTTAAAACAAGGTGAACTGTCATTGATGCTCTTTTGCTCCTTACCTTCAGATAAAGCTTTTCTGCATGCATCCAGTGAAGATGATGATGGAGAGCAAGCTGGAAGTACACAAGGACAAAACTCTCAGAGAAGCAACAGAGATGGCCTACAAGGTTTGTGGTTTTTGTAGTTTGTCTTTGGGATCAGACTCTCCAAACAACATAACTCACCATTGTGTGTTCTGCACCTCAGCTGATGGAGCTGGAGGGAGTGGTCTCCCTGGACTGCTGCCGCTTGGTAAAGTACGATGAGTTTCACGAGTACCTGGAGCGCTCCTACGAGGGCGAGGAGGACACACCGATGGGACTGCTGCTGGGGGGAGTCAAGTCCTCATATATGTTTGACTTGCTGCTCGAGACCCGCAAGCCAGAGCAAGTTTTCCAGCCTTACAAACCCGGAGGTCAGTAGCCTACTGCTGTTGAGTCAGACTTTTCACTTCAGAATGTCTGAAAAAATGGACATAATCATCTTGTTTTTCAGTGTCGTACTTGGTACTGCACAGGTAACAGGTTACTTTTTAAGTATGGTTAACGCCCATGTAGAGTGCATGATGATGTAGACTCTGACTCTGATGTTTGTGAGCTAACAGATTGCATGGAAGTAATGGATTTAAATGTGTAGATGGTCAGAATAGCAAGCCAAAATGTGCTTTATGTCATTGCATCTGTCTGTTTTATATTCTACAGAGGTGATGGTGAAGGTTCATGTTGTGGATCTGAAGAGTGAGACCATCGCCTCTCCAATCAGCGTTCGAGCGTACCTGAACCAGACGATCACAGAATTCAAACAGCTCATTGCACAGGTTTCAAACTCTTCCTCTCTGTGCCTCAGCTTTTTAACACATTATTAGTATAAACACAAAAAATTGTGTAAAATATACCTTGCACCTGTGAGAATGTGAGATCAGTCTGGACTTAATGCTTATTTATTTGTCTCTTCTCAGGCTACAGGGCTATCTGCAGAAAATATGCGTGTGGTCCTGGAGCGCTGCTATAATGACCTTCGCCTCCTGTATGTCCCAAACAAGACACTGAAAGCCGAGGGGTTCTTTAGGAGTAACAAGGTCCCCACATTTTCTTTTATTTTCTTTCATGTCTTTCCATTGTGTTGGGTCAGTTTTGGGTGAAAATCTACTTCTGGACAAGATTAAATTTAACCTCTGTCTTTCATCAGGTTTTTGTAGAGAGCTCTGAGTCAACAGATCATCAGGTTGCTTTCACCGACTCACTCTTGTGGAAACTGTTGGATCGTCACGGAAATACAATCCGGCTCTTGGTCTTGCTGCCTGAGCAGTCACCTGGCACCTTAGCCAACAGAACTCTTTGCCAAAAAGTAGGTGGTGACTCTGATGAGACCTTTGAGGGGTCAAAGAGTAACAGGAAATCTGTTGAGGCTATTCTTGAGGAGAGCACAGAAAAGTTAAAGAATCTGTCTCTGCAGCAGCAGCAGCAGCAGCAGCAGCAGCAGCAGCAGCAGGAGGGCTCCAGCACCAGTGACAGCCAGAAAAGCTCTGACGCCAGCGACTTCGAACACATTGAATCCCCAACCCAGGAGGCTGACTCAAACTCTTCACTCTGTGTGGCCGCAGACAACAGAGAATTAGAGAACCGGATCAGGGCTGCTGCTGGGGGCAGCAGCGGCGCCTCCTCCGACCCCGAGAACCACTTTGCCTGCGAGGAGCGCTCAGACTCTGAGGTGAACAATGACCGCAGCACCAGCTCAGTGGACAGCGACATCCTGAGCTCCAGCCACAGTAGTGACACACTGTGCAATGCTGACAGCGGGCCCATACAGCTCGCCAACGGCTTGGACTCGCACAGCATCACGAGTAGCCGGCGCTCTAAAGCCCACGAGGGCAAAAAAGAGACCTGGGACACTGCCGAGGAAGACTCTGGGACAGACAGCGAGTACGACGACAATGGGAAGAGCAAGGCAGAGGCTCAGTACCTGTACTTCAGAGCGGAGCCTTGTTCTCAGGATGACTCCACCTGGGATTCACAAAAATGTATGAAACTTTATTTATGGTACATCATCTACATCTCAGAAAAATTACTCCACAATACATTTTTTACTACAGGCAGGCACCATGAGTATTTCCAATCTCCCACTGACAACATTTTGTAGCATATTCCTCAAAATTCAAATTCAGATTTATTTATTTAAAGCCCAAAATCACAAACATTGTTTGCCTCGAAGGGCTTTACAATCTGTACAGCTGTAACACCCTCTGTCCTTAGACCCTCAGTGTTTCCCGAAGCAGGCAGGAAAAAAAATGCTGAATTGTTGTTTCTTGTGATCTGCTGCAGGTTTAGTGGTTCACGTGGACAAGAGAATAACATTAGCAGCTTTCAAACAAAACCTGGAGCCCTATGTGGGCGTCACCTCCACCCAGTTCAAGGTGTTTCGGGTGTACGCCAACAACCAGGAGTTTGAGAGTGTCCGCCTCAATGAAACACTGTCATCGTTCTCCGATGATAACAAGGTCAGGATCAACTTGACAGTTGATGGATTTTAGTACTGTCTGTTCTAATCTTGCTAGACTTAACACGGACATTTTATTGCTTCCCACAGATAACTATTCGACTAGGAAGAGCACTGAAAAAGGGCGAATACAGAGTGAAAGTGTATCAACTACTAGTGAATGAGGCAGAGGTAAGAACGGAAAGACCCTCTTTTTAACCACTAAGATTGTGACTAAACGTTGTAACCAAGCATATTGATCATTTGTGTCCCAGCCCTGCAAGTTCCTTGTGGACACTGTGTTTGCCAAGGGAATGACTGTCAGACAGTCTAAAGAGGAGCTGCTCCCTCAGTTGAAAGAGCAGTGCAAGCTTGACCTCAGCATCGACAGGTAAGACTGTATTGCTACGTATTTATATATATAAAAAAAGAGGGGAACGAAAAAGTGTAAAAAGTGTTTACCAAACAATATGTGTGTGTGTGTGTGTGTGTGTGTCCAGGGTTCGTCTCAGAAAAAAGACGTGGAAGAACCCAGGCACAGTGTTTTTGGATTACCATGTCTACGAAGAAGACATCAGCATCTCCTCTAACTGGGAAGTTTTCCTGGAAGTTCTCAATGGTAACAATGGTCTTTCAAACATATTGTTTTATTGTAATAAATGTACTCTTTCTGACAATTACAGCTCAATGTGTAAATGTTTAAAAGTTACATTTTCAGTAGCACATAATAAAACCCCTGAAATCCCTTAAACATTTTGCATAAATTGATCCATCCATTTAAGCAAAAGGTGAAAATATCTGTTGCTACCAGAGATGGAAGGAAATATCACAGTAATTCAAATACTGATAGCTTCGTGCATTTAGAGGGCAACTTGGTTAAGTTTCAGTTTGTTTTCAAACCTCAGAACCAGAGAAGATGAAGTCCATGTCGCAGCTAGCCGTTCTGACCCGGAGATGGAGCCCCTCCACAATGAAGCTGGGGCCGTTCCAGGAAGTGATTCTGGAGAGCAGTAGTGTAGAAGAACTCAAGGAGAAGGTACACCTGTGTCCTCCATTCTGTCCAGTGCATTCATCCATGAAAATATGGAAATATACAGTGATGCCCACAAAATAATACCATAAAAACTTCATTACCATGTTCCAAAGCGAAACTGCAGCCTGTCTCCCCTTTTGCCTCTGGTTCATTTTCATGTAGATTTAGATTGTTGCGCTAAACAATATAATTACATTTTGTTCAGTAATTGAGAGAAACTAATTTTAACCTGGAAATAAATACATCACACAAATACGCTGGTTCTTGTAACTTATTTCTTTATTCTTTTTGCAGCTTTGTGAAATCAGCGACATTCCTCTAGAAAATCTGGAGTTTGCAAAGGTATGTAAGATGCAGCTTTTTTTTCATTTCTTTCTCTTCTTTCATGTTGGTTTAGTATCTTTAGTTCTATGATAAAAAAAAAAAAGCATCTGTTTGCTCTGTGCAGGGTAGGGGAACATTTCCTTGTGATATTTCCGTGTTGGAGATCCACCAGGATTTGGACTGGAACCCCAAAGTGTCGACTCTAAACGTGTGGCCTCTGTACATCTGCGACGATGGCGCTGTCGTCTTCTACAGGTAAAGGAGCTCTGCTGCAGTCCACATGCGAGTCCTGATCTTTCTCTCCCAGCTCTCCCACCTGACAGACACACAAGACTATAGCTGAGCAGCGTGCGCTATGATGGGCCAGTTGATCAGCTTTATGGGAATGCTCCTAATATTTGTTCATTTAAGTCACATTTTTGGGGGATTAAGCATGTGTGAAATGTGAAAATGTAATAACAAGGTTGGTGGTGTGCACAATTGTTATCTGTATTATACTTTTTCTAATATTTAAGCATGGATTAACTGCATAGATTACCAAATATAATATATTTCATTTTTTGAAGATGCAAAAGTCACTCTATAGCTTCTATTATACTAAATAAAAGCTCAGTTTTGGTGACGTAAGAGGGGTTCAAATGGACTTCAGAAAAGAAACTGAAAACTGTGTGTGTGTGCTGAGCCGGAGTCCCTGCAAAACATATGCAGGTACAGAAGATGGAGAATTCTCTCAATGAACACGACACAAGCTGTATTGTGTGTTACATTTAAAAATGTTTGTGACTTGTGATGTTTGTCTGTTCAGGCACAGCGCAGAGGAGCCAATGGAGCTGTCGGAGGACGAGCGTAACGAGCTGATGAAGAAGGAGAGCAGCCGCCTGCTGAAGACCGGACACCGCGTCAGCTACTCGCCGCGCAAGGAGAAAGCCCTTAAGATCTACCTGGACGGAGGCCCCGCCAAGGACCCGGGGCAGGACTGAGGCACAGAGCGCGCCTCTCCACTCTCGCCGTCATTTGGATCGCCTGGCTGCCGCAGCAGAGCAACCAGGCTACGGGACTCAGTCTGAGTATCGGGCCCGATAGTTACTTGAACATCAAGAAGCGCTGTGAGGCTGACGTGCTCTCACCCTCCACTCTGAGCCCTCGGGACTGGTTCAGAAACCCTATTGTGCACTATAGTGTATTGTACTGTAAAGTTTAAAGGGAAGTACGAAAGCTACTCAATACAGAAAAAAGAATCAAATACTGTATAGACAAATCAAGTGAAAGTAAAAGCTCTGGAGATGGATGCAAGGGGTGTTAGGACTGTGAAAATGGGCTGGAAAGGCATCCATCCTGTCTATTTAAGTCTCCCGTCTCCTTTCACGTCAGTCTCTTTCACTCTCTTCCCTGTCACTGCGTGTTCCTCTTCCCGTTTCAGGAGTTGGTATTGATTCTGATTCATCCGTGCCCATCTTGTGAGTCCGTATGCTCGCTCCTTTTTTCCTCTTCTTTTTTTTTGAGCGCCGCTCTATTAGAGAAATCACCCTCATCTTGACATCGCTCACCTTCCTTTTAAACACTTTAAAAACCAACAGCACATACAACAAAGACCTACTTATCCAGCCTTCCTCGGCCTCCCCCTCTCCTGGCGAGGCAAACCTCACTCTCTCAGTGACTTTGACAAGTTGAGACGTCATTCATTCACGAGATTTGATGAGTCAAAAAAGAAAAGCAACAATAAAGAATTTGTAAACCGGAGGTCGTTTCTGCTCCTCTCATGCTCCTATAACGCCAGAGTAATGTGTTGTTATGGGTGTCCCCTGCTGCTGCTCTTTGTGCTTTATAGGAGCTTTACCTCTTACATCACTTTCACTAGTTATAGTGATACATAGGCTATTGGTCCTTTTAATACGAAGTACAATGAAACAAAACCAAGTAGACTATGTTAAGAATCTCCTTGCTTTGTTTTTGTTTGATGTAAATTATTGTTTTGCTCCAGACCTAACTGTTCAGTTAGGCACCAGGCACACATCCGATGTTGTCTGTATTAACCTTTAATTTAGACCGTGGATTTCTTTTCTGTTTTTTTTTTTTGTCTTTGCACCATATGAACTGGGTGCACATCTCTAGTGTGGATGTCTGTATGTATGTATGTATGTGTGTGTGTGTGTGTGTGTGTGTGTGTGTATGTGTATGTGTATGTGTGGTGTGTTGTACTCTCTGGACTTTTGGCAGAGAGCATGAGATTGTTTCTGGCACTTCTACCTGCTGCTGCTTGATAACCGGCACCAGAGGGTGTAGAGAGCCCGCTGGACTTTCTCAGTCTACCTGGGCAACTGGTCAGAGGACTCGGCATCCCGGCCCCTGTGGGCTCCTGATGCTGCCACCAGCTATTCACTGTAGAAATGCCAATATCTGAAGAAAATTTTTGTTTTTTTTGTTTTGTTGTTGTTGATGTTTATTTCTTTTGAAATTTAAATCCTGTGTGGAAAATAGTTTAAGATGATTTTAGAAATTAAAATGCTTTTTTTCATAACTGCAGTTTTCTGTCACTGTACATTAAAATGGCTTAATTTAACTCGCAAACCACATTCAGCTCTAAAGAGGCCTGGTGTTAAAAAAGCTGCAGCTGTACAAGCTGCATGTTGGGTTTCAAGTGCTTAAGAACAGTGCAGAGGATACACGACAGGCATAGCTGTATGTTAGTTAACATCCATCATACATTCACACATAAGTATGGCTTATGGATGAATGGAAAGTAGCATGAAAGACACAGAGCAGACAGAGGCAACAAGAGTTGTTGGACTTGTGCCATGTTTTTAAAAGGTGATGTTTGGAACAGGATTTGTTTTATGTTTAAACAGACTTCAAGTAATATGGTATATAAACCAGAGATGTCTCTACATACAGACTCGTGCTCCATCCACACAGGTGTCTTCACTCATGTTGTCTGATCACACCTTTGATCAGGAGTGTGTGTGCATGTACACACTGTAGTGTATGATCCTTTTTCTGCTGCTTCAACAAATGTCTTCTATGAAAAAAGCCTTTTCACATCTCCCTGATGCTTTCTAGCTGGGTTTGAGGATTTGAGGGTCGTCTTAAACATAATCAGTCTTTAAATTGGTACATTAAATTGGAGGTCGGAGACATGTTAGCCAACAGAAATATAAGCCAAAAGGTCGGGTACTGGCATTTTTTTAACTCTGCTGATTTATCTGTCATAATAGAGTTTTAAATATAGTTACCAGTTTATTCGGTACACCTGTACAATCTAATATAGTCCAGTTACTACTAATCCTGGTGATGCTTAAAATGGCTGTTTTGGAGACAGAATAGGGGTTCTACTAGAAACTGGTAACAGAAGTTTACAATCAGACTGAGGATAGTCGAATGTTGACAGACTAATGCATATGAGAGACTGCTTAAAACAGTGGACTATTGAAAAAAAAGTACTAATTTACATCACATGCTAAATAAACATACACACAAATATTAGACAGGATAAATCCCCACATGGCACATTGGACAGTTCCTAATGTCATGTCAAGTCTGTGCCGTATAAATGGAGAGCGCTCAGTCTTGGCGAAAACAAACTGTTCCTCTGTGGGACAACATGAGCATTTTTGGCAGGGGAGCAGATATCATTAGGATCAGTGATGTTTGCCAAAACATGCTCTCAGGAACAACAGGCTGTGTTACAAACAACTTTTCTGCAATATAACCTATTAGGATATATAACCAAAAGCAGTTATTTACATTTTACTGGGCACTGCCCTTGTTAAATAAACTAATAAATAATTAAAGTAATTAATAAAATATATATATATAGTAAGTCATACAGTACATGAAGCATGGTTGTATTCCTCATAGTTCACAGTAGTTGCAGTCAGACTACAAACTGGGTGGCTCAAAGGTTACTTGTTTGATGTGAGGTGAGTAGTGTATAGCTAGATCTTATCTAGTTATGTTCGCTCTTTTGTAGTACATTATATGACTGGGATTAGCATTAGATAAGGATAGAGTAACAAAACACTATAGAGATGCAGCAAAGAGTCAAGAACCCAGTGTTTAGTATCAACACACGACTTTGCAAATATGTGTCCTGTTTTTTTGTTAGTGACTTTATATCTACATTTTCATATATCTTTAAGAATTTTAGACCTCAAATCTAAAGTAAGTAAAATAAATAGATTTTCATTTCCCATGCTGAATAGTCTAATTACTTTGGATTAAGCTGGCAAACAGAAAGTGCTGTGACTCTTTGCAACAAAGCTCTGAAGTCAGTGAAGACTAAATGATGTAGTCTATCTCTGAGTACAGAGTGTCTGTCAAGTCCTCTTCACTCGAGTCCTCTCCTTTAAGGCACATGGACCCTCGCCTGTCAAAAACATGCAGGATAAAACTTCAGTATTTTGAATTTAGTTTCACAGCGTCAGTAACTAAAATGTATGATGCCTCTAAATGTCCTGCGCTCACCCCAGGTGCTGGCAGTGCAGATCTCCTGCACAGGGGCAGTGTTTCCTGGGTCCCTCGTCCTGGGCGTTCCATGACAGAAGCTCCAGCAGGTGGTTGGACGCACCAAAGCAGCGCTCGCGCTCAATGGGCTTGGCCGAGCAGACAGGGAAACGCAGGGCTGACCACGCACAGAGAAACACACAGATTCGTTTCCTGAGAGTAGAGAATGACTGAGCAGCACATACCCACTGCATACACTGTGATCTGCACTTTACCTTTGTGGAAAGCACAGCAGAGGTCAGGGCTGCAGTCAGTCTGGTATTGGCAAGTGCTGCCAGCTTCTCCTTTGGTTGCATTTTGACTGCACTGACCCCACACACACAGCTGTTCCCCGCAGCACTCCTCATCCTTTGTACAGGGCTGACAGAATGGAAACAATAGTTCTCATTTTCTCAAAACATTTAATCTTTAAACTACTGATAATTAACGCAATACTGTTTTCTCACAGAAATGCGAGAATGTGGCACACACCTTCAGTTTGACTGGGCTGAAACTCATCAGAGCATTAATGGCATTAATGATTGTCTGAGTGTGAAGTCTGCTGATGTTTTTGTTTTTTCTTGTTAAATATAAATGAAATCAGCAGGTCAGCTGGTTTCTGATAGCAGTGAGACACATGCCTACTCTTACATACAGCCAATTAATTGTTAATGAAGAGATACGGCGCACTGTGCTCTGGTTATTTCCATGCAGAGTTTTTCAGTGCAGCACTCTTGACGAGACACAGATCCTGTCCTCTGAGCATTTATTATCCCTGCACACTGTACCCTTGTTTGGCAGACAGCCAGCATCTTTATACTTTTGCATCACTCTCTGCGCTGCTACACCATCAAGACAGGTTCATCCAATGAAGACACTCCAGGATCAGCAGTAATAACTGAGTCTTAAATAAATCCGATGAGTCTCTAAAGAGACTACTTTAATTACCAATATTATTTTCTTTCTTGATGTCCTTTGAGAGAACAAAGGGTAAGAGAGGAGTGCTTATTTAACCTTGACACGCATTGTCCTTTCATGTGAAGCTCACACACACTCACATTACACTTGTGGACACACTGCAATGCAGTCGAAGTGAAACCCCAGCTGCCCCGAAGTCAGTCTGTGTGTTTCAAAGTCAATGAGAAATTGTGCATTTTACACAGAACTCAAACAGAGAAGACGCTAATATAAAGGTTCACATACCACATCAATGGCTTTGCAAGGCAGACACTTGGAGATGTGCACGTCAGAAAGGCAGTATCTTCCCTTCCCACAGCCCTCGTCAGTGATGCATCCCTACAGACAGGAGAGAGTGGAGGCATTACACCAGGGAGTCTCTGCCTTTTCCATCTCCAAGGTCTGGCCCAACAATCAGAGGGCCATCCAGTTATCACGTGGAATAAAAATGGCATTGTTTTCAATAACATGAATGAGCTCCTGATGATCTATTTGAATGATAGAAATGAGATAGAAATGAGGCCTTGTGCTGTAAAATCTTCATATCAAATGTAAAAATCAGTGTTAGGAGTCTGTGACCATCACACTGCATTTATCTTTCGGGATTCAAACCCTAAAGGAGGAGAAATGCTGGGTTTGATGCGCATTCAGGTCACTATATGAACACCTAAACAAATGAAACTTTTATGGTACATAGGCTTCTTTGCAGTTGCTTAGGCAAAAAGAAAACCTGCAACATATTTATGAAGAAAGCAGCACCTCCTCCAGTTTTATTTTTACCTCTTGTAACTAGGACAGACTCTTGTCCCTGACTGGCCATGTAAACAGCTATCTGCCTCTCTCTTTTATGTAGCAACTAAACATAACTGTAACTGCACATCATTCAATGGACAATCTGCCAATATGTAAAGTAAAAGTAGCAAGATGAGTGAGTTAATTATCAGAGAGTTGCTCCTTGAATTAGGTTTTTATCAGACAATGACAAGAAATGTTTTTATATGATTAAATTATGAATAACTGTGTTTTTAAATCTGTGCTGGTGCTTAAGGACAACTTCTGTGAGAAGCTTTAATCCTAAAAGTGAATTACAGTTACAAACACAAAATCAGCATTCGTTTTTTTTAAACTTTAATTTGACACACAGTGCAGCTACGGCAAATCATGAATGAAGACGTGAATGCACATCCTCCACGCACTGTTTCATTCATTTGCAGACATCATGCCAAGTCAGTGGCTGTGATGCCGCTGCCAGACATGATGCAATCTCGAGGCCATTTCTCGAGGTGGAGAAATTCAAACTGAGTAGTCAGAGGTCATATGAAACACAAGAGGCCTGTTTACGGACGGACTGTGTGGACTGCGTATCCTTTACTCACATGATCAATATTGTTCTCCAGCTCAGAGGACTCCACGGCTGTGCTGATGTTGTTTGTCTCCTGTGTGAAGGTGGGGCATCTGTTAAAGTTCATTTCCACAAACAGAAGTCAAACACCTGACCTGTGTTTACTGCTAACGGGCCTACCTGGTCTGCTGAGGTGGGGGTAGGTTCATGATCAGTCACCTGATTGCTTTCATTGTGGGAACTTGGGTGGAGGCTGCTGGGATGAGGACCGATGCTGTCGTTGTTCTTCTGGAAACATTGGAGATGATCAGAGAGTGTTTTTAGGTAAAGACACGCATTAGCAAGTCTGCCTCTAAGCTTTATCTGTACGCAGAGATACAAGTCAGCCTTCACAGTAACAATACCACCAAGTGCCCCGCAGCTCGGCCTGTGTGAAATGATGCTGTGTGAAATGATGCTGTGTCATGTAAAAGCGGGCTGCCTACATGCTGAAACGCATCCTCGGGCTTCGGCTGCGGCTCCTCCGGCAGCTGCTCCACCTCCACGAACATGCGGTCCAGCTCCGGCTGTCCCTGGGCATTGTCCTGCAGGATGTGAGCGATGCCCTGGTCTCCTGTCTCGGGGAGGATGCCGGCGCAGACCGCAGCCAGAGCCAAAACAGTGAGGACGCCCCGCATCGTGCTGCCGCTGCTCCGGACGCCTCCGCGCTGTGAGGAGGGTGTGGCGGTGCTGAGACACCCGCAGCGTCACCGCAGCTGAGGCAGGGAGGGGATGGGGAGGGGGGCACCGCCTCATCGATCTTACTCTCCAAAACAACTAATTAACAGGTAAAATCATAAACACATACCAGAAATGTTTGTATTTTCCACACTGGCTAATTCGGTAAACTTGTTCAGGACGTCTCATAAAGTAGTGCCGGTTGAGCTTACCCGCAGTTCTAAATTAGTACGCGACCCGAACAACAGATAACCATAGCAACAGCACCTCGCTAACTAGCTAGCTAACTGATGAAACCTATCAGAGGTGTACTAACTATGGGCTAAGTGGCATAAAATAAATGTAAATGAAAATAACATGAAATAAATATAAATATTAAGTAGTTGAAGTGTAGGCAAAAATCCCACATTTTCCTCTGCCTTAACTAGCTAAGTGCTCAAGTTTAGACCGCAGCATAGAATTCCAGATGTCCTGATGTGAAGCTAGCCAGCTAACTTAAAAAGACAATTTTAACAAATTACTTATTAATTAAACCACATCTGCCTCTGCTTAGTCTTATTCCCCACAATTTCACTTCTGCATCCACTGTGATCTGATGACATCGGGATGCTTAATAAAATTTAAAAGAGTAAAATTTCATATTGTAAATTAATACCGGAGAAGTTTTCAGTGGAGAAAATCTCAGGCAAATACACAGTCCGCATTACTTAGTTACTCAAGTTTCTTTTTGTAAAATGTTAAAAAGTTATTTGGAATTAAACCACAATCATTTGACCTGTCAACTTTGTGGGACATAATGTGGATGAACTAAACTTTTGAACCACAAGATGGCGGCATTAGCTTTCACAGTTTTAAAGAAACCCGGTCTACTCTGTGTGTGTTGTCAGCGTCTGTTCAGCGCTTTTGTCCACTTTCTGCTGACACTTTGTAAAATGTAAAACACGTTGCCTGTCTGTAGTTTGGGTTCAAAATGGAGATTTACACCAGAAAAACATGGTTTATTGTATCAGACGGGAGTTTTACTCGTGATTCCTGACACGATTTCACAACCATAAACTCTACATTTCGGCTCAAGTGTATGTCAACACATTTTTAAAAAAGCGTTCCCCTTCATTTGAACGATATAGCTTTTACTTCCATTCATTTTTTTAATAATTTGCATTGAATCCCAGATTCAACCAACATCTAGTCAGTCTGTTGGGGATCAGTGACTTGTCTCCTGTGTGTGTGTGTGTGTGTGTGACAGCAGCAGACCCCGGTAGCTGCTCTGGGATGTGTCTCTGTGGTGGAGCACCGCCCTCAAACTGTGGACTCACTCAGCTGCAGCCAGACTGAGGACCGACACACTTCACACAGCAAACCCTGTTTGACTGAAAGACACTGGGAGGGAGGAAGAGTTCGGACCGGGTCTGAGATATGAGGTGAGTTATTATACAGCATGTGCCTTTTTTCTGTCTGTCTTCCCTCAGACATGTGGATGGTGTGAGGCTGAGACACCTGGCAGAAGTGCTGATGGAGGATTTCTGTAGGATGTTTAAGTTTTGAGGGGTCCTGTAGGGTTATACTGAAAGTTAATGCACAGAGAGTGAAAATAACGCTGACCATTTCACCGCTATCAGTGAGGAAGTTGATTGTGATCAGAGTGTCATTGTTCCTGTGCAGGTTTATGAAGACGTGCTTAAATCTTGCGTTTTTATTGTGACTTTGATTGATTGAACGTTGCCCCAGAGGAGTCAGACATCTGGGCTTCTCTCAGCTCACTGATAACAAAAAAGGGGTTATCTCCAATTGCGCAACCTGCATTTTTGTGATACTGATGTTTGTGCCATAAATCACTGCTTAGCACAGCTTTTCAAACATGTCTTAAGACAAACCCATTGAAAGTGGACTGTGATGGATTTTCTAGTTCAAAGGCAGTCAAAAAAAGAGCAGAAACAAGTAAATCTAGGCCACAGTCGTCCCAGCATTAACATGTTCCTGTCAGTACAAGTTAAAGAAGTCTGCCGGGTGTTTTAATTCTTTTCTTAAGTCTGACTCCACCTGCTCAGCAGCTTCCAGACTGTAGAAAGCCCTCAGCCCTGCCTTTGGGGTTGCAGTGACACAAAGTGCACGATAAAGAAAGGTGTGGTGTTGACAGGTTGTGCTGTTAAGTTACTGAATGAAGCTTGGTGAGTGACAGAAACTGCCTGTAAATGTTTTCCAGTGTGACCACATGTTAATGTGCAGCTACTGCTACTGAACAAATACACACCAGGGCCTTTGATGGATGTCAGATTCCCGATTAAGCAGGAAAAAAGTTGCCACACAGACAGTACACAGTACTTTCTGATTAATGTGTGCCCTTCAGTAGGACTGATCTTCTCCTCTTCCACATTTCAACACACCGCGTGAGAGCTCTGTCTGGTGTGATTCATATGTTTTGCAGGATGATGCATGATTTGTTCAGCTGCATTTTTAAGGAGGTTCACTGGAGTCATACAAACAGCGGTAGTTTTCCTTCCCACTGCTGTATGAGCAATCGTTTCCTGTGTACTTTTATGACTGTTGAAGACAGACAGCACCCCCTCCTCCATCGAACTGTGAGGGTCAAACTTTACTACAGAGTGGCTCTGCCAGTGGACGTGCTAACATCTAAACAGTGTTCGTACATATAGCGTCTGGTCTCTGGCCCAGACACTGATGGTCCGTGTGATTTACACTCATGGAGATTAACAACCTCTTTGTGCATAAACACTGAACTGCAAACCATGTTATTCTCCTCCAGCTGGTATTTCCCTCTCCGTTGCTCTGAGTCATTCATGTGCTGTGATATGAAATACATGAAAAGACACAGTAAGTAGTGTATTGGTCAGTAAAATAAGTCGTCTTTTTTAGCGATTGCTTTAACAAGCAGTCTTGTGTTCTTTCCAAATAGCTGTAAGGCTTACATTATTAACATGCTCTGTGACTACAGATTTAACTCTGAATCTGAATCAAATGTAACTTATGTCCTGGACGTCACCGTGAGACAGACAGTGTTACAGTTCATTTACATTTACGTGCAAACTTCTGCATTTTACAAACAATCCAGTGACTGTTGCCAAAACTCTGAGCATGATGGGTTTCAACTCACAAGCCTTGCAACTGCTGGTTCTTGTGCCAGCGTCTCATTTTTAGTTTGTAATTACCAGCTTTACTGGAGTTTGACTTAAGAACAGTTGTGTGGAGATAGAAAACAGCAGTGCAGAAAACGACACAGGTCCCTTCAATCACGCAGCCAAATGAAGGCCTACATTATGATGATGCCACAAAAAACATCTAAAAATGACTCAGACTACCTTGTTTTTTACATATCCTGACTGTAACAGATCTCAAATGCATATCAGCCTCTCATTGTTGCCATTTCAACAGTCTGCAACAGCTGTGATTGACACGTAAGTGAGTGTCCAAGTCTAGTGTAGTCACCTGTAAGATCTCAGTGGTGTAATGATTGCTTCAGTCAGTCTAAGCTGCACTTAGTGTCACACTATTAGTCAATGCCTACAGCTACTTCCACATAGGTAAACAAATATAATGAGCACTAACAAATGTGAGATTTAATTTAATTATTAACTTTTTTTTAGAAACAACACTTAATGTAGTTAAAGAGATACATAAATCAGTGTAATTCAATCAGTGAATGAGGATGGAAACAATGTAAATGTGTTACACGCAGCCTGATAAAGTGACCATGACTGGAAGCTTGTACTCATTATTGCCAGAGTGGTGTTGTAAACTTTCTCCTTCCTCTCTGCAATATGTTTCCTTCCTTGTTCCACAGCATAAGAAACGGACACATGTGTCCAGGCATGGGCCACACAAAGGAGAGAGGAACTTTCATGCGTAGGTGGGGCGTGTTGTTCCCTGTAGCCTGACAGTCTGTAATCCAGCAAAACGTTTGCGGCTGAATCAAAGAAAAAAAAAAAAAAGTTTCTGCTTTCTTAAAAACTTCTGCTATGTTGTGCGTGTCGCACACTTAATGATGGAGCCACTGAGACTTTGTTGAATTCACCCCAGGATATCATTAACACTCTCCATCTGGCAGGGACAGGAGCTCACTGAAAAGGATTTTTAAACAAATCTTAGTCATGCTTTAAATTCACAGAGGTGGAATTTTACAGGAGCAGCCCTCCTCCGAGCTTTGATCTGGACAGGAAACCAGACATACTCCACAGGAAGAGTTTGGACTGGGAGGCGTCTGAGGGAGCTCACGCACTTCACTGCAACTCTCAAAACATTTTGAAATGTACAAACAGGCATCGCATGTCTTTCTCTCTGCCTCACCATCGTTCAGTTTCACTACCAAAACAGTAGAGCATTGTTTTTAATATTTTGTTTTGAGAGGAGCGTTAGTCCATGTGGCTGCCCTCCACAGTTCAGGTGAACCCAGAGTGGGACTGTTACTGATTTGGACTTTGTACAGGTTTGTGTTCATCTGAGGCAGCCTTGTTTACAGGCTTTAGCCCTGCTGATATCTTTACAGGTCATGTGCTCTTGTTCTGCAACATGAAACTTGTCTATTTTGAGTCTGGCTTTACCGATTGTTGGCTTACAGAATCTGCTATTTCTGCCAGATGGTAACACAACCATCTAAACATTCAGCCCCCCAGTGATGTCCCTGAATGAAGGATGCCCTCTCATCCTTGGCCCTTAGTGCAAGTCAGTTTACAGCTTGTCTTTGATTTATATTTAGGTAGGTAGGTAGGTAGGTAGGTAGGTAGGTAGGTAGATAGATAGATAGATAGATAGATAGATAGATAGATAGAT
>JBAJHX010000001.1:25124837-25149693 GCA_037176925.1 Amniataba percoides
GTGGAAATGTTACATATATGTATGTGTGTGTGTGTGTGTGCGTAAGTAAACTGTAAGTGGTATAACAGTAGTATATATATGTCACATGTATTTTGCAGATTTATTAGATTTACTGAAGGTATTACATTAGACTTCATTGCTGTTAAGAAGGTTCATATGCCATGTTAGAAAAAATACATTTCATGACTTTACTATCAAGACTTTACATTTTGATAGCACGTAAAAATGCAGTATCATTTTATATTTGTCCAGGGGGGATACCTCATGTTAAAGTTTCAATAGTTTTGTTACATGTGAAGTGATCACTGAAGCCATTGAAAAGTTTGAGTCTGTGTTGAAGCAACAAGTCCCATCTAGAACCACAAACAACCTCTTTTACAGGCTCACATGGTTACGCCTCTATAAAGCACAGCAGAGTAGAAAATATGCTTGACGACAGACTGGCTCATTTTCTTTTTACTCTCTGCTGTTTATCTCACAGCCGTGTCTCTACTTGGAATGTTTTCTTATCAATGTGGGTGTAAGCTAACTGTGTTTCAAATGTTGACTTAGATATCGACTCTTAATGAAGACTGGTACTGAGTACACTCTTGATAACTGGGCAATGTAAGCGGGAGTCACAGAGCACATAAAACACAGCTGTTGTCAACTTAACTTGAATGACTTTAATATCCTAATCCGTATAAAACTATTTAAATGTATTGAAGCAATGTAATGAAACATTTCCAGTTTTTCAAGGCTAATAATAGTAGATGGAAAAACATTAGTTTCCCAAAGCCCTCTGCGAGAGACTCTTTGCCATGAGATGACATCACACTCTTGTCTGTCTTGCCTCCTCAGACTGGGCATGATGGTGCGGGCCAAGCAGAGGGTGTAGCCACATCTGGCAGAGCGTGCTAAAGTAAGCAGGAGCCTCAGCGCACCAAATCATCAACTGTAGCAGGGAAGATGGGAGAGACTGAAGAGGAGAGGGATAATGTGGGAAAGCTGTTTGAGAACTTTGTCCAGGCCTCGACCTGTAAGGGAACCCTTCAGGCCTTCAACGTCCTGTGCAGACAGCTGGACCTGGATCCCGCAGACAACAGCACCTTTTACAGCAGTCTGAAGGCTAAGGTCACCACCTGGAAGGCCAAAGCACTATGGAGCAAACTAGACAAGAGGATGTCCCATAAGGAGTACAAGAAAGGCCAGGCCTGTGTGGGCACCAAGGTAAGTTTAATTATGTCTTTTGTCCTGTATTTCACACCACAAAAAATACACTAATTATAGGGCAATATAGATTAACATTAAGGATTTAGACTAGTCAAGGAGCAAGATAAATGTCAGTTGTAGCACCATACATGTGGTTTAACTAGAATTATCCTTATTTTTTCATCACTGCATTCACATTGGAATGCATTTTTAGACTTATTTCCTACTTTCTATTTGTTATTGTTAATTCCAGTTTATTTGAAAAGTCAGTCGTTTTCAGTATGTTGTGAGATTTATCTCTGTACACATGGACTACATGCGCATTGTTTTGTCAAACATTTATTATGTGTCCACTTGCTTATTTTATATTTGTATTTGGTGTTTATATCTTGGTGTATTCCAGGATCCTCCATCATTCTACTCAGCTGACCAAGAGAAACCCTTTTAAAACAAAAGACAGTGACTTTATTTTCTTTATTAGTTTCTTTTGGGTATAGTTTTCTAAATGAAATAATAATAAGAAAAAAAAATAGGAATAAATAATGGCTGACAACATCATTAAAACATCGAAGAAAATCATGGGGCTTTGCTCATACATAATTTAAGTTGGCAGTTTATGATTCAGGAAGTATCTTTGTGACTTCATGTGGTTCCTACTTTTATTTTCAAACAATCTGCACTTTGGTTCTTCCCCTGGACTGTTTAAGTGCACTACAGAGTGTCATAGGTAAGGCGATGTCATGATTATCACTTCACCTCTACCTGCCCAGACACAAACCATCAACTGCAGTAACACTCACTTTCTCACTGAAACAGCTCCCAATGCACAGAACAGGAAATGAAAAAGATGTACATTGCTCTGCACTCATTCTGTCTGTCTCAGGCAGGTGCTACGAGACAAAGCTGTACAGAATGAAATACAAATATCCCATAACATTCTTTCAAAGACAAACGTGTAGCTGAACCATCATACATCATTTTACAGTGTGTGTGTGTGTGTGTGTGTTTATATATGTATGTATGATACATATATAAACACACACACACACACACACACACACACACACTGTAAAAAACTGTAAAAATGCTATGAAATCACAGTCATTACATGTACATAATTTACTAGCCAAAGCCAAATTTCATAAAGACACAGATGCTTCATCCAACCCTGCAGCCAAATAACACAGAAATAACCAATCACATTCAGAGAACAAATTACAGACAAAGTGGAAATTCCATAAACATGTTTAAAAGTAGAGCTATTGAAGCTGTGCTTTGGCTGAATTGTGAAGAGATCGCTGCTGTGAGGACAAAGAAATCATGATAGGGTGTGTGGTGGTGGTGGGAACGGGGGCACTTGGCTATAAAGGTGATGAGGGATTGTAGGAAAACCTGGAGGAGTGTGATTACCTTTCAGGCATCAGCTGCCCCCAGCTTGAAAGAGTGTTTTTATTGCACAGAGAAACAGACAGCATCACTCAGCAACTATGATTATTTGGCCCCAGTTGTATTGAGGGTGTGCTCTGCTCTTTATAGGCTCTTCCTAAAAGGCTAGAGCTGGGCCCACGTTGTTATTAAAGTGTGTTGTACGTGCTTCAGTGTGAGCACAGTTTTACAGGTTCTGTCTGATTTAAGCCAACACCAAAATAGGTAAGGAGAAAAAGGTAAACGCCTGAAGGAGGTGTGATTCTCATAAAACTTTTGGGTCAGATTTAGTAGTCCTGACAATCCACAAGATTGTGCTGTTAGATAAAAGTGGTACTGTGTACTGAATTAGTAAACCAGATGTACAAACTGTATTCATTATTGAAACGCTTACTTATTGTGAATTTATGAGATTGCTTTTTTCTTCTAAAAGCTGTAGATTTAATGGGTTGCTTATTAATTTCCACACATGTGCGACACGAGCCCTGTTTTAATCACTCACAGGGCAGACAATCTGTTCTTTCTTGATTACTAATTTCTGCTCTCCCAGGGAGAATCACAAGGTGACGACTCGTGTTTTTATGGCAACTCAGCTCTTTAAACAGTGACAGATGTGAAATCACTCAGCGCCTCGTCTTCATATTCCCGCTGTAGCAGCAATCTTTAAAGGATGTGATGTCATCCGTGTTTTATGGCCTGACACAGCTGGCTGCAGTGACACTGACACATAACCACAGTGGGTTTCTTCCTCATAAACATTTATATACACCAAAAAAATAGGAAATTGACCTTTCTCTTATAATCCATGAAATGATGTTGTGAAGCCCTCTCAGAGCACTTCATCAGAGCTCTGTGACAACAGTGCGCTTTTAATATGGAGGTATCATACAGAACTCATGAGAGAAATAGTCATATTATTTAGACTTTGGACTCAAACTGACAACCTTTAGGTAAGATATGGTCATGCTCTCATTAGAGTGCCTCTGTAGTCATGCAGTCTGACAGTTGTGTTTTAGGTTTGGGATGATAGTGTTTGTGTGCTTTATATAGGTGAAATCAGTCAGTTAACCATTTAGTCCAAAGGTGTTCAAAGTGAGAGCTGGGCCTCTCCATGGGAGCTCCAAACAGTTTCAGAGGAGGCTCAGTGAATGGAAGTGAAAAAATATTCCATTGGTTATGAAAAGGAGATTACATAGAATAGCCTTTTTGTGTGATTTCGTTGTTCAGGGATATAGTAGTTTTGGAAAATTTAGTCTCTTCTCATTTTCCCAGAGTCAGAGACTAATAAACGCCTTAGGACAGACCTTTTTGTGTTTTTGGTGAAGTCTGAAGTTATGTCAAACAGCAATATTAGGCTGCATTGGCTCCACTGTTCATGGCATCAAGTAACATAATCATGATCCCATCGACATCCAGGAATTGAAACAAGTGAAACTAAACAAGTAAACTAGGCCCACAGTCTCCAACTTTGAAAAAATTTTTCATAATTAATCAATCATTAAATAATGTTTCAAATTAAAATGCTTCCTGATGAATATTAGCTTCTTAACCCGTAATGACCAAATATTTCTGGGATTTTGACTGTTGGTTGAACAAAACAAGACAGTTTGAATGTTTCTGAAAAGGTAAATGGTGACACGCTGATTGACAGAGAGGGTTCACTGATGAGGCCGGGGGACAAATGTTGGAGCTGCAATGAGAGCGAGGTCACAGGTGGGAAGCTGAAAGGAAGCATGTGTGTCCTGATTCAGCAGATGCAGAGCAAGCGGTCAGGAAAAGCCTCCTTTTTGGAATAATATATTAGCGCATGGAAAAGAGCTAAAACAAACAGCCTGTTACCGCTAGTGGCTGATAAACAGATGAAAACAGTTCCATGAGTTTAGATTTGAAAAAAAGCATGTTGTTAAATGTACATCTGAATAAACTGGGTAGATACTGTGCATATAAATTATGTTATTGATGACATCCCTCCTTCTCTGTCTCTGGCTGTTATTGACCCTTGGTTAGGATTAAAAAAATAAACTAAAAAAAACATGGCCGACAGACAGGCTTGTCTGGGCAGCACTTCCACCACCTGCATGTGCTTCACACCTGAGATTACCTCATCCTGATAACCTCAGGCAACAACATGATGACAAATTGTGCTCTTCATCACCCACATCCCCTGGGACGCCCCCCGGGGTCCACAGAGGGAGTGTATAGAATGACTAAAGCCCCAATCATCTTGTTTTTGGCACAGGAGCAGAGAGCCATTTAGGGTATGATTTGGGATTTTGGTCAGCTGCCACCGGGCGCTCTGTAAACAGCACCCAGTCTGATTGTCTCACAGGACTGATATGGATGGGTGGCACCTCCTCACACTATCCTCACTTTGTGTTATCCTGTTGGTGGACATGCAGAATGGCAGGAAGCGAGTCCTCTTGTTCAAATATGTGGCAAACCCCTGTCTGCATACTGGTGGGATTTAAAGGGCCGGCCAGAGCTGTAGTGCTTTGTGCTGTTCAATGAATGGGAGGGTGAAAGAAAAAAAACTATTTTCAGCACTAATTTGGGAAGGCTATCAAGACAGGAGACTGTCCACCTTGTTGAGCACAGCAGGGGGACTTTCAGAACTGGTTTGGTTCTGGAGGAAATGTCAAAAGAATACAGACACACATCTCCTCCTCTAGACAATACTCTATACTGCCTATTAACTTGTTCAGAGAGAAAGAAGATATAGTTTGCCAGCACACAGACCTCAGTTCTTTCATCTATCATTTGAGAGGATGATGTCATGTTTGAGGCACACATTCTCAGACAGACGCTGTAACCTCAACGAACTGACTTCATGCATTTTTGGGGTGAGGCAGATGCATGAATAACACATCAGATATGTCAAAGACGGTAGTAACGGTTTAGCTTAACGGAAGATGCTCTCAAACTATTTCAAGAACTTGTAAACTCTGTTTGCCCAGTCCTTGTACTGTCCTTGTACACACAGGGTGGTCTGGAGAAGTCATCTTAAGACTGCAACGATCCTCAGAGTCAGTGTCTGTCCTGCTGAAGTGTCCTTGAGTGAGACACTCCACCTCTAAATGCTCCAGCGGTGCAGTAAAGTGCTGCTCCGCTACTTGATCTGTGTAGATCTTACAGATATATTAATAAACAAGAAGGATGTAAATCATTTTTCATCTTGGCGTCTTCTGCAGAAAAAAGTCTCAGCCCGCTGTGATTATAGATGATGTAGCTCATGAGTCTGTGCCTCGTGTGGGTAATGAGGGCAATTTGTCATCCTCTCTTATTTAGTGCCTCATCATCGGAGGAGGCCCCTGCGGCCTGCGGACAGCCATCGAGCTCGCTTTGATGGGCGCCAAAGTGGTTGTGATCGAGAAGAGAGACTCTTTCTCCAGAAACAACGTGCTGCATCTTTGGCCCTACACCATTCATGACCTGCGGGGCCTCGGGGCCAAAAAGTTTTATGGCAAATTCTGTGCCGGGGCCATCGACCACATAAGTGAGTACCTGCCTTTACAGTAAAAAAACATGAAGACCTTTTTTATTTTTCAATGACGTATTATTAGCTTTCCTTTTACATATATATTGTCTATTCTTGGCGTTTATCTTATATATTATTTCTTATAATTAATTTTTCTATTTTACATAGTATTTTGCTTTATATTGTATTTTGCTCATACCCCGTTTTTTTTGTGATGCTGTAACACTGTATTTTCTCTTTGAGATCTCCTATCTTTACATCTTGTCCTTAAATGTCACAATGTGCCTATAAATATCTTGATTTGGGTTGTACAAGAAACAAGAGGAAATGATAAAGGAGAGTAATAGTTCAGGCCTCGCTCAGTGTCAAGACAACATAACACACAACACAGTTTGGCAGTGTTAAACATCTGTGTGCAAACAGTAATGTGTGTGTCCGTGTCCAACAGGCATTCAGCAGCTGCAGCTGATCCTACTGAAGGTCGCCCTGATTGTTGCAGTCGAGTTTCACATCAATGTAGAGTTTGTGAAGCTGTTGGAACCTCCCGAGGATCAGGAAAATGAAGGTATCCATCCGCACACTCACTTCAGTTACATGTTCAAACAACAGAGTAACACTGCTTTTGTATTCATCCACCGACGGTTGTTTTATGACCTGTGAGCTTTGGGAAGAAGAGGAGACTTAAGCAGCTGGAAACAATACAAGAGGAACTTGAAGTGAGATGAAGCTGAGAAGTTTAATAATGTGCAAAGCTAGATTTAGACATCAGGCTGCATCTGTCGGTTTGTTGGAGGGATACTGTGGTGCTTCCAGGAGCATCTGTATCTTTTCATCCTGCAGTATTTAATTTCCTTGACAGCCACCAATAAACAGGAGACAAACATTGGCAGTGATCTAGTTTTTCATCATATTTAGATAAGGTTAGTGGAGGTCAAGTATACAGCCCTACTCCCATATGACTGCTCAAATGCATGCTACTGTGTATGCAGCACTCACTTATTACGTGAATACTAGTAAATTATGTTTTTTCTTTTCTTTTAAATAAAATCTTTTACTCTCATCTCATGATATTTCTTCTAACATTTAGTGCTTCAGATCAACTTAGATCACATCTGAGAACAGCACTTTAAATTTGCATGACCTTCTGATGATCACCATTTAGCATTTAGTTTTAAAATATCAGCATAACGCATGGCTGACATGAAATGTTAATGTTCTCTAAGACACACAGTACGCTGTGGGTGACTACTTGATCTCTCTCTCTCTCATCTAAGATTGGACTATAAACTCTCATGAAGAAAATAACTTGCACACTGTTGTCAGGTGCTGTCTCTTCAGCTGCAATACCAATACACTGATAACAACGAGGGCCCTGCCTAAATTTAGACACAGACTTATCCCTCCTGCTCCACTGTGATGGACTTAGCTGTGCCCTTGACATCATGGAACGCATTTTCCACATGGCGATGTTACACAACAACCTGCCAAGCTGTTACCGTGCTGCCCTCACACTCCTGCAACACCCACACTTGGAATGGCTGATATTAAATCTGAAACTGCCTTCGTCAGTCAGGTTTGCCGACCAGATGCAGCAGAGTTTACAGACATTGCAGCCCATGACGAATTCCTTCTTTAAACATGAAATTAAAAATATGTGCTTACACTGGCATCATAGCAACAAAACAGCAACAGTGTTTGAGTGTGCTTGTTATTCTTCTCTGTACTGACAAATTTGGACATGTTTGATGGCATGTGGCAGAGCGGTTCAGGAATGAACGACGACAACGTCCTTGAACAGAAACACCAATCTTCTACAACACAAAGGAAATATTCCTGCAATTTATACTGTGGAATTTTCATACCCCCTTCACTCTATGTCTGTCTTTGTTTTCCATCTCTCAGGGATCGCGTGGAGGGCTGCAATCCGACCTGCTGATCACCCCGTGGCAAACTTTGAGTTTGATGTCGTGGTGGGGGCTGACGGGCGCAGGAATACTCTGGAAGGTGAGAGGACGGCAAACAAAAGGGGTGAACAGTATAGAGGCCTCAAGGATTTACTTCATTTTGCCTACAGAATATGATATAAAATTACCTGTGTCTGATACAGGAAATCCATGACGCAAATGTATATTTCTCACAGCTGACATTCAGAACAGAGATTCTGCTCACACGAAGAGTAAAGTCAATATTTTCTGAAGCTGTTTTGATTGTGATTTGTTTACTCCATTTTTATTTGATAAAGCTGTTTAGATACAGGCCACTACTTTTTATGTATATCTCTTATCTTCAGCAATAAGAAAATGCCACATGTAGCAGCATTTGCTTATCAGCCACACACATTACTTGAGTTTCTGTTACAGATAAGCAACATGCTTACACTTTTTGTGCCCAGTATTGTTTTACTTTGATTTTCACATATTTGCATTATTGTGAAAACCTCTGAAGCATCATGTGGTAGAAGAAGTCATGTTTAACTGCTGACTTGACTCAGATAAAACCCAGCGCACCTTCTGTTTACTGAACAGTTGAAGACGTCCCACCCAACTGTTTCTGGACCCATTATTTCTGTTGTGAAGCTATAAATGAAACTCACCTTTTGCAAACTTGTATGACGCAGTTAATCTCTCCCAGCGGGAAAGACTACATTTCATGAACTCTAAAATGCTGTACATAAATAGAGCAGAGCTGGGGCTCAGTGCAGCAGCTGATGAATGTGTGCTGGATTCTCTCCATCTGTCTGTCTCACTGTTTTCGGCCTCTCTCCTAAAAATGCTGTCATCTAACAACCAATTCGCATTGGATGCTTATTCCCTAAAATGGGCATTTTTGGGCAGGAAAAATGTTTAGCTCATTCTTCAATTATGATGCCTTCAGGAAATGATTTTCGCCCACAGTCAGCCTGCTTTGAGCTACTTTTTGTGGCCTAGCTATGGTAACACAAAGGTAAATGCAATCAGTTCTGCAGAGGGAGAAAAGGTCCACCATTATTTTAAACAGTGATCATATAAAGGAGTGGTGACATTCAGTTCAGACACTTTACTTTTGCCTGGAGGAAGTACTGTCACTCTTTCATACATCACTTTGTAGTAAGATTAATAAAGTTTTATCTTATCTGTTTTTTGGTTTTGGTCATGACACAGAAAGTTAACACTGAGAAAACTCTTTCCTCTGTCCCTGTTTTCTGATGCAAAATAGAGATTTCTCAAAATAACTTTTTTTGGTTCAGTTAAAATCATGGATTTTGTTTCTTGGGCTGTATAAAAGATCACACAAACTGCCTCTTGCCTGAAAAGAACTACCTTGTAATCATAGTTCAAGAATCAATTTTCTGTTTTTTTAGACAAGCCGATAGGAAGGGTTTTCTCGGGAAGATCAACATCAGTTAACATCTTCTTGTCTCACTGTCTCTTCCTCCCACAGGTTTTAAAAGAAAGGAATTCAGGGGGAAGCTAGCAATTGCCATCACTGCCAACTTCATCAACAGGAACACCACTGCAGAGGCCAAAGTAGAAGAGATCAGCGGTGTGGCCTTCATCTTCAACCAGAAGTTCTTTCTTGACCTCAAAGAGGAGACAGGTGGGAGGGAGGCACAGTCCGACTGCCTCACTGTGCTGTTGTCTTGAATGATCTGACACAAAGTTTGTTTGTTCTGACCGCTTGATTAAATGATTTTGAGCAATCCTCTCAACTTTTAACAGTACAGATTTGAAGCAACAATATATCAACAGAATTAGACATTGATTGGACTGACTTTGCTCCAAATGATCTCTAAAAACTTGAAGGCAAGTAAAAATGTTTAGCCATTCTCAAACCATATCATTTTTGCAGGTATTGATCTGGAGAACATTGTGTACTACAGGGACAACACACATTACTTTGTTATGACTGCCAAGAAACAGAGCCTGCTGGACAAGGGAGTCGTCATTAACGTAAGCAGAACATTTGTCTGTGAATTGTACAGGGATCCATTGTGTTGGGGCCATTGTTTTGTTTTTAAAATTTTCTCTGTGTGAACTCCTCCTGACCGCCGAGCTTCTGTTCAACAGGATTACGCAGAAACCCAGATGCTACTGAGCAGTGAAAACGTCAACCAGGAAGCTCTTCAGTGCTACGCCCGAGAGGCTGCTGACTTTGGCACCAATTACCAGCTTCCCACGCTGGATTTTGCCATGAACCACTGCGGGCAGCCAGATGTAGCAATGTTTGACTTCACAAGCATGCACGCCTCAGAGAACGCTGCTCTGGTGAGGGAGAGGTTTGGACACCAGCTGCTGGTTACGCTGGTTGGAGACAGTCTGCTAGAGGTAAGCAAGGACGAGACCCATCACATTATGTAAAGTGAGCTCGGGTCAGGTGAACGGAGGAAGGTATCAGGGGTGGAGGAGACTGACTGCTTGGGAAAAGAAGCTATTACACAAACTGGCAGTCGTGGATGTTTAGATTACAGTGGCCAGATGCTGGAGGGTGAAGAGCCTGTGAGGGGAGTGTTGGGCAGTTGCAATACTTGCAAGTGCTGTTGATGCTCCTTCATGAGGAAGATGTTGCCAGAAGTCATCAAAAGCACTGACAACACACATATCCACTTTTGTCCTCTTTTCTCTTTCCTTTATTATGTATCAGCTCTCTTCTTATTTATATTGTATATACATGTTTTTCTTTTGTAAAAGGAGATCTACACTAATCTCCTCTCTTAACAAATCATGACAAACCACACCCAACCATGGTTTTTTCCACTGGGTCAAACCCTGTATTGCTCTGACGTCGTCTCTGTAATCCTTGTCACTATATGTATATTATATAACGTCTGTCAGTGTTAGATCTCCTGTAATGCTTTGTTTTGACTGACCAATATAAAAAAGCATGTCAAACTATCTCAAAATCATGAGTGTTTGCATGACAATATTTAGTATTGCTAATCACAGTGTTTGCAATGTTGATTTCATTACTTTAAATTAATGAAGTGTTGATGATGTTCCTGTGTAGCCCTTTTGGCCCATGGGGACCGGCTGCGCCAGAGGTTTCCTGGCTGCCTTCGACACGGCCTGGATGGTAAAGAGCTGGTCTCAGGGTCGGACGGTTCTGGAAGTGCTGGCAGAGAGGTACACACACACACACACACACACACACACACACACACACACACACACACACACACACACACACACACACACACACTATGACTGAGAAATACATGTGTACGCACTGACATGTTAAAGTGATATACAAAACTCCATGTATCTCCCTCACTTTGCTTTTTTGTGTTTCTATAGGGAGAGCATTTACAGGCTTCTTCCACAGACAACACCTGAAAACATTGCCAAAAACTTTGAGCAGTACACCATAGATCCTGGAACTCGATACCCCAACCTTAACTCCTCTTGTGTCAGGCCGCACCAGGTGAGACAACACACGTTGACAATATCATCACCCCACAAGCTGCCAGCTGCATTTCAAGGCACAACTTGGCGTGTCTTTCATTTTCCTGTTCCTTCACATTTCAGGTGCGTCACTTGTACATCAGTGGAGAGCTGAAATCCTGCTCTCTGGAGCGTGCTGCCACCATACGTCGGCCTGTCAATCTCTACAGAAGAGGTGAGCTTAACAAGAATTGACAGATTCCTGAATGTTGCTTTCATGGTTGAATCTCTGGCTCATTTCATTGTTAGATTATTTAGGGTTGTAATTTTACTGATTGAGAAGGGGTCTCTCACTTCTCGTGCTTTGAAAGGATCATTGCATGAAGAACGGCTTCCTTCTTTCTCTGACCAAGAGAAAAAAGTAAGGAGCTAGAATGAATTGCTGTGTAGGGAGTAAGACACAGTGTAAGGTTTGTTTGTACATGTGGGTTCAGTTGGAGGAGAAAGCTTGGACAGGAGGTTTGTTGAAAGAACCGTCTGACACATATATCTCCTTCTTTAAATTCAACATTACATTATGTTCCTGTTTAAAATAACCCTGCGTGTATACTTGAGAAAACAATCACTCATATCCTTTTCAAAAACTGCATGAATGTATCCAGATAAAATGCATGCAGGACAAAAAGTAAGCTTTCGCCATCCTTTGTAAGATAATTTGATTAAAGTGCTGCAGAGTTCAGAACTGGATCACATACATAGAGGAGAGAGAGGCTCTACTCTGAACTGAGCTGTATGTTTGACTGACATTATACACCAAAGGCTGCAAGGAAGAACATGTCCAGACAGAGATGACAAAGATGTGTACATACCTCAGCGCTCGCTCCCAGCATGTTTATGATGACCTTATTAACTGGCATGCCATGTGTTTGCATGTGACATCATGTCCTCTTCATCCAGAATGTTCTAAAGTTATTTGAGGAATTGCATTGTTCTATCAAAAATGTATGACTTTTCCGACCCTTTTTACAGAGTCAGAGATCAGACCGGCGAGGCTCCTAACCTGGTGCCAGAAACAGACAGAGGGCTACAGGAATGTGACTATCACAGACTTGACGTCTTCTTGGAAAAGTGGTATCGCCCTCTGTGCCCTCATCCACAGGTTCAAACCCCAGCTGATGTACGTAACACTCTTCAGATACTATCAACCTGTTGCGCAGCATCTTTCCGTCCAAAGCCAGCGTCATAAACATCATCTTATCTCTTTGCAGTATTTAAGGCACACACGCGTTCTCATGAACAAACCTGTTCAACTTTTTTTTTGTCAAATGAACACTGCACCCTTTTTGTAACAGCTGGTTGTGAGGAAATCTATTTCTTACGGGTGTGTTAAATATGCTTGGTATGAGAGTGACTCTTTTGATCTATGAGTGTTTTTTTGCTGCGTTCTCATCCTCCCCCTAACTTGTAAAACACTGGTGATGATAGACGGAGAAAACAACTTCATACATGCCTGTCTTGAAAAGCTAGCTGGTGCAGAAGCATTGGGAAGTTGTAGCTGTGTACATTACGCACATTTTTATCAAGGGCATTTTCTCAGTGAGTTTATCAACTCAACTGAAATAAATACTGGATGTTACAGCATCTGTACATGCATTAATGTGTGTTATTGAATATTATATCACTCTAAATAATAACCTTTTTCTGTTCATCTGCAGCCACAGAGAAAAACAGCAGATGTAGGACTTAGTTTGCTTTGGTTCGCACTCTCAGCACAGAATCTGCCTTAACAAACGGAAACTGGACCTGAGTTTCCACGTTTCAGGGTTAGACTGCCTTACACAGCACTGGATTATGCAGTGCAACTGTAGATTAGTACATTTACAAATCTAATTATATCCTCTCACTCTTTAATTATTGCTTTCGTACGTCGCCACATGCCGCTACAATTTCATGTGGCCCTCTAAGTTTCCAGGAACCACTGGCATTTTTCCTCTTCCCTCCTCCATATGCATGCCTGTCAGTGGAGCAGAGTTGAGCAGGTTCATAGAGAAAGAAATGAAGAAAGAGTGAGCCTCTGTTCTTACAGAATAACACACAGGTTTGTGTATGCTGCTGCTAGGTTACAGCTCTCCCCTTTACATTTTGTCTGATGTTGTCTGCACACCGTCAGTGTAGGTAGAGATGTCGGTGCTGCTTTTTTGTTTTTCTTTCTCCCATTAGAGGTAATTTACGACTTTTTTATGACTGCAGTATGAGAAACACGTTCTTCTACACGGTTGAATTGACCTTGCATAAGATAAGTTTCTGTTTAAAGTCATTCCATTGTGCTTACGGTAACTGTTTTCATATCAGTGTGCGAATTATCTTACACTGAGCTCATTATCTTTCGCCTGACACACACAGAAAAAATCCTTTGGAGAATCTCAGTCACAAACGTACTCTTACATTCCTGTCTCATTATTCAGGATATCTTAACCAGTTATGAATCTGTAAAGATGGCTGAGTGATCAGGGGAAATGTAAACCAGAGACATGCAGAAGCTGACAGACTACATATTGTCCCTCCACGACAGATATAGCCTGACTTTTTTTTTAATGACCTTCTTCTTACTCAAGCCACCATTACACTCTTGATCCTCCAGAGATTTCGACTCATTAAATGAAGAAGACCATGCTGCGAACCTCCAGCTGGCTTTTGACATCAGCGAGCGGGAATTTGGGATCCGATCGTTCACGTCTGTGAAGGATCTGAGTGCTGATCAGGAGCTGGATAAGACCAGGATGACGGCCTACCTCTCCAAGTTCTATGAGCTCTTCCGTGGCACACCTCTGCCCGCTACAGGTACTCTACTCTATTTTATTTAACTGTATTCTGCTGTACTCTACTGTATTTACTGTGCTCTTCTCTACTAAAATGTTTTGAATTCTACTCTACTGTACTTTCACAGTACATTACTGTACTTTGCTCTACTTTCCTCCATTTTGCTTGACTTCATTGTGTTTTGTTAGTCAAAGAAACTTCTCCCTGTTCTCATCTTTGTTTCTGGTCTTTCGCACCTATTTTATGACTAAAATATATGTACTAACAACAACATTAGTAAAACAAACCCTGGCGAAAGAGAGGGGATTGAATTTCACTTGGTTTCCTTTCAGTCAAGTACAGTGGCTGGCATGAGAGGAATGCGTATCTATACCAGAGCTGTGGACTGTAATAGTCTGAGATCCTCGATGGCATGAAGACAGCTGTCTGTCTCTACTATTACTCTCTTACTGAAGGGCTCTTTAATGCCTTTCTGTACTGTTGTTTTATTTAAACTCAGCCAGCGATTTCACTTCCTCTGACATGCAGATGAAAGCTTCAGAAAGGCTTTATTTTGGTAGTGGAACATTTCTCTGCACAACTATAGTAACTCTCTTTGTGTCTTTCTAGACCACTCATATAACTTTCCTAATCTATATGGTCATTATTTATGGCTGTGCTTTGTGGAAACAATGAAAGCTCTAATGAAGTTATGTGTTATACTGCAGGTTCCAGAGAAGTAGATGAAAACAATGAAGATTATCCATCCAAGGAAGTCAGAAGTAATAATAATGTGCTAAATCTTGCTCTGCCCAGGAAGCGGGTACCAAAGGTAACTCACACTAAAATGTTTAAATTTGATACACTAAAGTCTGTACAGTCTGTCTCTGACCTCCAATATCTTTATTTCCATTGACATGTGGGATTTATTTTACAAAGCCATTGTTAAAGGAGATTTAAGATGCAATATATTCAATAAATTAAAGGGGGTTTTCCAAAAGTTTTTAGCTTTTTTTTGACTGTTATATTAGTCTTAATTCCTTTTGCTGTACTTTCAGGATGAAAAGAAATCAGACGGTACAGATCCAATCTACAAAAGGAGACGAAAATTCTGCAGTTACTTGGAGGAGGTATTTTACTAAACTATATTCTCATAAATTGAAATGTAACTCCTATAAAAAAACAGTGTTGATGTATCTCTTGTCTTCTGTCTGTCTTAGGCCACCAATTTGTCGAGTAATGGCTCCTCAGTGCAAGATGGCAGAGAGCCAAAAGAAAACAAAGTGCGCTCAATGGCTACTCAGCTGCTGGCCAAGTTTGAAAGCACACCTAACTACACCATCCGGAAAACACAGGTAAAAAACCCCACAACAATGTGTTCAATACAGGCCCATAGATTTTATTTCATTTAGTTTATTTACTTAGAAGCACAGCTAGAAGAAGCATGTATGTGTGAATACAGTAGATCAATGGATAGATGTATTTACTTTGTACTATTTTCTGTACTATACAACTATAGAATATAGTTAGAAAAGGCTATTTGCTCCCTCTTCTTTGAAGGTAATAAATATGTTTTAAATTTCCTTTGTCATGAGCTGGAGTTTTGACAGTGGTGTGTGTTTTTGATCTTACAAATTTTCCTTTTGCTAATGCTGCGAAGTCTTCTCTTGTCTGTCATTTCCAGCATTTAATCTTTTCAGCCTTTTCTGTTTCTGTGCCTTTTTATTAATGGTCCTTCTAACCTTTCTGCAAAATCTCAGTCAGACTGTGAGAAGTCCTCCCCGCTGCAGACTCTTAACCTGACTGAGAGTCGGCACGTTAACATCAGGCCTCCAGTCCCACCTAAACCTCCTCCTGAGCTACAGGTAGTCTGGAGCAGTTAACAAACACAAACAATAGCTAAACGCTTCAGGAGAATCTTTTTAAACTTGTTACAACCTGTGAAGCTTCACAGGAAGTAGAAAGGTACATTTGTGTTGTCCCGAGATGTGTGGTACATGAAAACAGTCAAATATACAAACACAGTCATTTACAAATATGTATTATATATGTGTACATCAAACATCACCACATACACCATATGTGTATAAAGCTCAATAATAATATAAAATATATTTCAGTCTCTTTAGGACATTATAATGAATATACTGGTGGTTTTACAGCCTTCAGCCCTGACTGACCCAAACTTTAGTGAGTGAGTGACCTCTCAAAAGATAAAACACAGTATGTAACAAGAGTAAGAATATAATTTATATATAATATAATTTTATAATAATATTTATTTCTTATTTGTAATTACTTCATTTAAAGTAAAGTGAGGGCTGTTTGGGTGTTTGTCAGTAGTATACATTTTCACATTAAAAGTAGAAAACAGAAGGAATAACATGATACTTTGACAAAGCTGATTAAGTAAGCTGCTTCACTATTGCAAGCACATTCAGGCATGACTATTCTATATTAAGTTTTTTTCTCCAGTCACTTAACAAGTTTGAGTGCTTTTGCATCCCACAGGGAACTTTTTCCCCCAATTTTTTTTTGTATAGAGTGAACTATGTCTGGTAATTGGAAACTATTAAATTATATACTTATAAAATGTTTGCCAGTTACACTTAACAAACCAGACAAAAGCCAGACAAAGACCTTTACAGTTGCTGAAATCAAAGGATCTTGTTCATGCGCCAGGCTTTTAGAAAGCCAAACCCACAAGGCAAACTAAAAGCAAACACAAGTGTCAAAAAAAGGATAATGTGCATTTAAATGTAGCTGTTAGCTGTTGACCTGCAGGTCTCAGATGTCAAACTGCCCCACGAAGAAAGTTTTAAAAACAGGTCCTGCCTGCAGCTGCATTACCACATGGTGATTACATAATTCTGGCAAAACATAAAACAGACAGAATATTCACTGTAATGGATTACATCTGCAAGTTGATTTTCATGCTGTGCTGGCATGACTAACGCCTTGAATAACTTGTGCAATGCTTTGAAAGTGGTTGGCAGCATTGTAATGTTTTTGTGTAGTTAATGGACTGAAGCTTCTAAAACCACCTGTATTGTTGTTTATATAATCTACATGTTCTAAAATAATGAAAAGAAACTAATTCAAGCTGCTCTGTTTGGTTGCTTGATGAGGAGTTATACCACAGCTGAAATGTGCGCTACTGTCCCTTTCAGTTTGAAATGAGTATCAGAAAAGCAGCAGGGCAATTAGTCCGCATACCTCCAAAGACTCTGCCCAAACCCCAGCTCCAGTCTCAGTCGCAGCATCCATTTTCTGTCGTGAAGCTCAGACATGTTGATCAAACGCTCGCTGAGACAAAGCCCCAGCCTGAGACTGCAGACCCCCCTGCTTCTTCTCCCTCCTGCCTCTCTGCGATCCATTTCATGTCAAGAGTCCTCCAGCGCCTCAGGGAGGTGGATGAACACGTCTCTGAGGTGATCACTGTCTCCTGCTTCGTATCTGTAACCTCTTTTTCTTCTGTTTACTTCTCTGTCCTCCCTCTCTGTCCTTGTGATTGCTGCATGTTCAGATTCCCAGAAAGGGCCCCAGAGTGAATGTTGATTATATATTATGCCCTGATTATACATTTAGGCTTGTGTAATGTGTAGTCAGATGGTGAAGTCAGCACTTAAATTATCCAGCCTGACGAAAATGGCAAGAACAGGCCTGTGTAGCTGGCAGGAGCTGAGACAGACACACAGGACGGATTATTGGCCAGTCTGGGTCCTTGTGGAGCAGGTCGACCAGGGCCGGCTGCAGGCGCTGGCTTATGGCTGCAAATGAGCTATTTGATTATTCAGATTTGCCAAAAGCCTGCCTGTGTTGGCTCAGATCAGCACTGCAGTATTGTTCACCTTATCAAGCCTTTAAGTGTCGAAAGTGTGTTTTTTTTTTTAATTCAGGAAAGTGCTGATATGTTTGATATTTCAGTGTAATCTTTGTAGCGAGAAAAAATGCACAATAAGTCATTTTCAACTAAATCCGTATATGTTTAAATCATTTTAGCATGTCTTTTATATCTATGTTGGTTAGTTTACACTCCTTGCCAGTTTGCTGGGATTTTCCTGATTTATATGACTTGTTTTCATTCCATACAAGTTTTATGTTTGTTTTTTGATGGATGCACCTGCAGTTCATTTCAGTTCATACACCAGTTCATTGAGGAACTGACAGCCATTCTTTAACTGAACTTACATTTGATCAGTACCTTTTAATTGAAGTGCTTTTAAATTTGACTGTGACTCACTTAAATCTTAAAGACTCAATACTTAATATTTATCAACTTATTTAAGATATTTCCTTGTCTTGATCGTTCTGCCGTGTCGGTGGGTCTGTCTCAGTTTTCTGTTTCAGTACAGTATGAGTAACCACATCAAGTGGGGTGTGAAATTAATGTAATAAGGCAGCCTTCGTTTCACACAGTGACGTTATTGTTCTCCTCCCGACAATACACACTTAGCTGTCAAATCCGGCCTCTCAGTGGCCAAGGAGAACAGAGAGGTCTTTCATCATTTAACTGTGTCGTGCGTATTAAGTGGTTATTAGTCTACCTAATTATGTCTACGCACAGTGAGCTGCACGTCTGTTGGATGTGTCTCACTGTACTGAGGAGGCAAGACTGACCTTTTCTTTTTGTTCCTGTGCTGATGTGCTCGTGTCATCCCGCAGAAAAAAGCTCAGACACAACAGGCTAGAGAGTTTCACACAAAGAGTATAAAGGAAAAAGCCATTCACCTTAGCGGGTTGTTCTCGGCAGACAGTGCTGCACTCAAGGTGACTATTGCAAGTGTGATGTGTGACCTCACCCCGGCATTGAGATTTGCACAGCCTACCCCTCACACAGTGTGTGTATTTGCATGTGGAAACATCATGTTTTGCATCACACGTGTTGCATGCAGCCTTGTGTTTTACAACAGAGGTTTGTTTAATAAAGATGAAAAAATGAATGAGTTTTTTTTTTCCTATCAATGTAGGACTATGATATATTTTCATAATGACGTTGTGTTGGGTGGGGGTGGGTGCTCATAGTGGTGAATCAATAGAGAATTGTCTCCTGAGTCTGCAGCTTGTCTTTGCCTTACAGAGCTCTGTAGACACTTATAGTTCATTGTTTAGCTGACTGGCAGAGAGAAACATTTTGCAGCTGAAGAGACAGATATTTGCCTTTGGGAGCTTGTAGAGACCAAAAACAGCTAAAAGAGCGGAAGTGTTGGAATTACATTCAGCAGAAAACAAATCTCCAAATGAATGATAATCTCTCTGTAGCAGTTCAATGTAAAAACATGCAGCTGTTGTCAGCTTAAACATCTCTAAAGGTGATGAAATGTTGAGTTCACAACTTATTTCTGCTGTTCCGCTGTTTATGTCATGAGTGTAGACTGGACATTAGAAACACCTGTCAATATAGCAAAATTGATTTTAACAGCATCACAGCCTCAAGAATGAAACAGCATCTAAAAAGCTTTAACAAGAACCAATACTACAAACTTAAGAAAGTTAAGATCTATCTCAGGACGGCCTCAGTTTCATCTCAGCGTACCTGCAGTAATAAATTGGCAAGTCAGAGCTCTTGGTCACAATGTCATATTTGTTCTAGTACTGAAGGCTCAGCATGTCTCGTGCATCCTGAAAGCAGCACACAGAAATCTGTTCAGACAAAGCTTAAAAAACCAGCATCTTATCCCGAGATTTAGATTATTGTCATGTATCATCTTAATTACAACAGACAGATTTATGCAAAAGGGCTGCTGCTTTGCATGAGAGCTTTGCTTTGAACTGCTGTCTCTGCCCCGTGTGCTTTTAATTACTGGCAGTGCTCACAGAGGAGAAGTGTGTGTTCTTGTGGTGGCACTTTGTGGGTTTCTCTGCTCCACCCGTCCCAAACAAACGGCTCCAGCTCAGCAGCCAGATGTTACAGCTGAGATTTACACTGGTTTGATATAAAGGAGCAGCTGCGGGTACACAATTACCATCTTTTCTTTTATGTTTGCATCAAATTTGATTCTTGAAGAGCAATTGGGAAACAATTTGTAGACAGTAAACTATCTCGCTGAACCGTATGTGTTTATCCATATGACCTTGTGACCACCTCCCATCTATAATTATCTTACTTGCTTTCCTTGACCATGTTTTCGTCTTGGCTGAATGTTTGTGAGCAGTTGCGAAGGACTCTGAAACTGTAGGCTGTAAAGTAAAGAAAGTGGCCACCCTCCCTGAAAATGTTCTGAGACACAGAGCCTCATAGGACTGCTCCTCAAAATCAGCCCAGCATGATACCTGAACAGTGAGACATTAAGGAGGAGACATTAACAAGAGGAGCCTTTATCTGTTGTAGGCGCGAAACATTCATCAGTACAACTGTGTTCTTTGTCTCACACTCAACGTCTCACACCCTTACTGCATGTGATGATTCTGACATCTACAAAAAGAGTACAAGTGTTGAGCATGAAAGTTCACTCTTGACCTTAAAAAAAGCAAATCTTAACTCGTGGTTCACTTTTTAAATAGATTTAAAACTTCAAATAGAAGAGAATTAACAGAACTAGATTAAAGACACTTATTGTAAATGAATGTCTTGAGTGGTGTTTTCAGGAAACAAATGATAAACACAGCGTGTATGATTTTTTTTTAAAGCCAGCAGTGTTAAATTCATTAATATGTCTGACAGCTGTGATCAGTAATCTGGTGCTTTTCATGTAAGTATTTGATTACATAGAAAAGATTCAAAGATTACAGCTCATCCTCATCTGCTCATTTCATCATCACTCTTGTTTTCCAGGGTGGCTCACTACGACGGGCATTCCCTCCGTCGGGTGACAAGTGTCACTCGTGCGACAGGCGTGTGTATATGGTTGAGCGGGTGTGTGCGGAGGGGCTTTACTTCCATAGGGAGTGTTTCCGCTGTTCCACCTGCAGCTCTGCCCTGCGCCAGGGAGCGCACGCCTTCGACTCTGAACAGGGTTTGTATCATCAGATATTCATATTATTAAACAAACAGTTTGGTTGTCGACTTTGTTCTGATGTCTGCTTTCATCTTACAGGGAAACTTTACTGCAAGCTTCATTTTGATCAACGCAACAACGGGACAAACCTGCGGAGGAATTTATCCCTGCGTTCAGTGAGTGCTTTGTTTTTTTTTATTTCAAGATATCTATCTTACTCCCGTAATATTTATTGTAAATTCTCTGACGTCTCTGTCCATCACATCGTCTCCCTCAGAAGCGTTACGGAGCTGAAGTTCAGGAGCGATGTGCAGATGAAGGACAGAGCTCTGAGTCCAGCAGCACAGCAGACCTGCAGAGCGAACCCTCAGCAGGTACCTTCAGCTCCTTCATAAGGAAACGGCTGAGCTGGCCCCTGAGTGTGACACGTGCTGTGTGTAACGCTCCCTGCTATCTGTCCCAACGTGTACGCGGTACAGCGCAGGCCCTCACCGCCCATCTGAGGGCCAACGCCCAGGACTACGCGACCCTGTACGAGCTACTGAGCATGGGCCTGCCCCTGCTGCTTGTTTTACAAGAGGTACTGCTGCAGATGTACACGGAGGCTGTGCCTGATGGGCCCAGCTCCTTACAGCCCGTACTGCTGTGGCTGCGGGAGCACATGGGGCACATGTAGTCGCTCAGCTGTTAATGTTCGACCCTGAACACGACTCCAGATGTCATTAAATCTGCGGCAGAGAGGCAACAGAGCTGGAGCGCTCTCGTCCTCTCATCAGCTGTAACTGTGCACCAGCACCTTTTTAAATGTTTACTTGCATTTTTATGATGATACTGTAAGTAGATCTGCTCTCACTTTGTTGGATGTACTCGTGCATCAACCAAAGAAGAGACACAGAGACAGGTTTCTCGTGCAACATTTTTTGCAATTTACCACAGCGGGTATCAGATCACTAAAGCTGCACCAAATTCATTTTTTCAGTGGCTTTGATGTGGAAACTGTACATAGCTTGTTGGGTTAAAATAAGTTAAACTGATCTAAATGAATTAAAACAGGCCACAGTCTGTGCATTAAAGACTTGAGACTGCTGAAATGCCCCTTCATCATTGCTGTAGAATTCAAACCTGTACAAACTTGGAAAATGCATCCTGCAGTTAAGATTGCTTAACTCAGGTTCTGACTGATTAACTTGATGCACTTTATGAGAACTGCCAGGTCGACGCAGCAGTAAACTGTCACATTAGATAAAAGCCTGTTGTCTTGTTAACACTGAAACACCAGGCAAGTTTTCTTTGACTGTACATATGTGCTCCAGCCATATGTTTTACACATATATATGCAGCTGTTTTTTCATTATCTTATATATAGTTTGACCACTTGGTTTACTTTCATGAACCATTTTTATTGATCTCTATGAACAACACCAAAGAATCTGTGTTGTGTTGAGTTTCCTTCTCAGTATTTAGTTCTTCTTTGCTGCCATCTACTGATGACTCTGAGAAAAACCCATGAAGGCAACATGAGACCCCCCCCCAACCCTGATGTTTCTTTTTAAAACCCTCTTACAGGGAGAGGCATTATATTTTATTGATTTATGAAATACCTGAATTTTCTGACAGTAGAAGCTGGTGAGCATGCTGTGATGTGTTTTAATGTGCTTTGCCGCTCTTGCCAAAAATTTTAAAACATGTTTTTGGAAGATCAACTGCAAACCTCCTCGACTGGAAGCCGCACGACTGCTTCCTATTCAGATACACTATCTAATGATGCTTTTGAAGCACTTTAGAATATTCTTTTTCTTTATAAAATATTTGAAAGTGATATTTGCAAAACCTTCAGCTGTTATTTTGAGTGTTTACAGCATGATATGCTGGATATGCAATATAATGTGTGTTTTGTTATTACATACCTAATATTTCATGAATTACTGAATCTGCTGCATGTAATCAGGGTTGAATATCTTGTTTATGGTGCAGTTTAAGTGGAAGACTTCAGTGTTTTGAAATACCAAAGAACTGTTTCCTTACACACTGACTGGACATTATTTTATACATCTGTATAATAAGATAAAAATGCAAACTGTAACAATCTTCTTCATCGTGAATGTCAGTATTTTGCTTTGTTAACATAAACATTTTCTACGTTTGTGCTCTCATCTCTTCTGATTTATGTCTGACTCTTCTGTGTTTGAGATCTCTTCTCTCTCTTCCTCTCATTCAGCCGAAGCCTTTTATGAAGTGTGCGATCCGGATGGATTTTTAGGAGAAATGACATTTTGAAGGTGATCTCCTGCATGGTCACATGGTCGTGTGCCATAACTGTGATACGGCTGCAGAGACTGACGATCAATAACTGACCCGAAGTGTCTGATTTGACTTAACAACATTTACAGTGCATTTACATTTACAGTATTTTTTACAGTAAGATGCTCCTTTGAAGAGGTTTGGCTAAACTCATGACTAATGAACGCTTCTGTGTTTCATTCGCAAGCTGTGTTGAGACTGAAACAGAACTAACTAAACCTGGCTCAAGAGCACGTTGCATCTGAATAATGAATAATTAATAATGAAGTGGAACGAAATAGGAATTCATTGGTTTCTACAAAGGAACCAAGGAAATGTTAGAATTAGAGTTTATTACAGTTTTTTTTACACTTAATTGAAAGCATTCCCTTCAAAACCACTTTTGAAATAGATATCACACAAAAATATATTACCTGACTTACTATTAGTGTTTGGGAGATTTTCTTAAAAGCTTCGTCAGCAGCACGGAGGTGTTTGAATTTGTAAATGTTCAGATTTCCCTTTTTCTTAGCATTTCCAGTATACACTCCTCCGGCCTCATATTTTCACAGTTGATAATAAAGTTTCAGCTTTACTCTTTATTTTTTAAGAACCTCTGGTCAATGAGAATTTATTTAAGTGCTCAGAAAAATGGAAACGTGGTCATCTGTAATTCAGCTCCATGTGCTGAGGAAGACGTGGTTGAAAGGTCCAGAACAGCTACTGTACTCTGTGGACCTCCTCAAGATTATTTTGTTGGTCTTGTTTCCAAGGTCACGATTTGGCTGTCAGATTCAACAATTTAACAATTTAGACTTTTTCAAAAAGGTCTTTGCCTCAGTGAGTTGGTGAAGCATTTAGAAGAAAAACTGCAGATTCAACACATTAAAGTCTGTGTACAGGTGCAAAGTCTTTGGCATCTGCAGAGGGAGATGAAAGAAATCAGATTGATTTAAAGTGATGTCACTTGAGTCAGCATCAGCTGGGGCTGAAAAAGACAAAATAAAACGAAAAGTTAAAAAGAAGTCAGCTCTCCTGCCTGCAGACTGCTCCTCTGCAGTCTGCTCCTCATCCGTTATCTCTGCTTAAGGCTTGCAGCTCAAAGCAGCAGAAACATCATAACCTGCAGGTGTCAGCAGGCGGGATGCATTATGGGTAATGTAGGCACCAGTTTTTGACAAGGAATCATCATCAGAACCCTTTTTCCGCGCAGTATAACCTCACTGGCTGATGAAAAGGAAAACAACTTTATTTATACAGTTCTTGTTTAGTGAGTCAAAACCTGTCAAACTACCGCCTCCCCAACCCAGTCTTATAGCAAAACGTGAAATAGGAACGTTGGTCCACAGTGCAAAACGTAGCTATTTCACAATTTGGCCCTGAAAATTGTG
>JBAJHX010000001.1:25149793-25161562 GCA_037176925.1 Amniataba percoides
AAATTGTGAAATAGCTACGTTTTGCACTGTGGACCAACGTTCCTATTTCACGTTTTGCTATGAGACTGGGTTGGCCTCCCTCATCAGCACCACTAAGGAGCCTTTGAGCAAGGTCTTTGAAACCTCCAGCCGCCCCGGTGGATGTATGAATGTAACCAAGAAAAAAGAGTGAGAGAGATGGAGCATTGTTCTCTGTGGCATTTCTCAGGAGAAATAGAGGTTTAGAAAATATTTCAGTTGCTACAGTTACACATCTCCATCTTTATCTCACACCAGCAAAGAGCCACTCAACGTTTCCATACAAAAGGCTCAATAAAGCACCATTTAGAGAAACTTCTCTTTCAGCGTGTGCATCGACCTCTGAAACTTCATATTTTATCACACAACAGGATTAAAACCTGGTTGATAAAACACATTACTGGCATTTCTCTGCCTCCTATTGAGTAACTTCAAATGAAAAAGTACTCTTACATTGTATTAGGAACTGTTCAGGAATGCTCTCACAGCTTAGAGGACTAATGATGATGATTCTTGCTTTTTTAAAAAGTCCTTGATTCTTCAGAACCGCTTTGTATTCTGTTGATGCAGCTGCACTCCCTTTGCTTGGAGAGTAAATAATGAGGGTTAATTACTCCTTGAAAGGATGTTGTCCACCCTTAAACATTCCAGCTGACACCCTTACTTACTTAACTAAGACTTCTGCTACTTCTCTTTTCATAACAATAATACGTACTACTGCCATCTCCACAAGTGTAGCTGTATGTACACGTTATATGGAATAAAGGCATGACTTTTTTCTATTAGGCTTCACAGTGGGTGGATGTGTACCAGCAGATCAAGTACATTTACAACAGCAAACTATTTTATTTATTTTACCTCCCATCATCTCAGGGTGTGGGCTGCATTTCTATAATGGGAAAATGCATCATATTTAAATTATGTATATGTGTGTGTGTTTGTGTGTATATATGTATATTTTATTTATTTATTTAAATTTATTTTGTATTTAAATTTAGCAGAAGTTGCTGTTTATGTACCCCAAAAAAAGGATCTATTTAATCTATTTAAAAAAAAAAACTATTAGATCTATTTCTTCACACTCCATGACAGCAAGGACACTGACATGGCACCTTTGTTGTTTAAAGATGTCCTCCACACTGCCTTGTTCCCCTGTCATCTTAGAAATGCTTTGGTGCATCTCTTGAAATTACATCTAGCTCTTAGTGGACAATACCAGTAAAGGTTTTTATCTATAAGCAACACGTGACTTATTTCTCTGTGTGCATGTCACATTGTATCAGGGGATCTCCACTTGATCTGCATTTCAAAATATGTCTTATCTTACAGGGGGCAAACGATGAAGCCATTACATCCGGGTCAGGATGCACTGAAGGAGATGAAGTGCACCAAAATTAAATCATCATTTAAATCTAACGGCTGGTTTCTGCTGATAGATGGAACATAACTGATGCTCGTCTAGCAATGACAACATTAAATTCAGTACAGTTCGCTCCTATAACAGTTATATACAGTAATAATAGGAACAGTTATAACAATAACTGTTCCTATTATCTGTTACACCTCATAGATCTTTGTTCAGAAAGGATCTGAATAAGCTTTATGGTTGAATGTCTGTCACTTAATGCCTTTCAGGCTGCAAAGTTGTAAAGTCAGTATGGAGCGGTGTACAATGTACAGATTCCTCAATGTTTTGTTCCCTTTGCTTTCCATTCAGAAGCTGTGAGACACCGGCTGAAGCCTGAGAGTTAAACCATCACGATGAATCTCACTCATTGTATATATTTGTTGTTGATGTTGTTTTTTGGAGGTGATGAGGTAATTGCTTCATTTGTAAGTGTAAGTGCTTCCTTGCTCTTTGACGATAAAAGGTACTTGTTTTTGAGTTCTGAGCTGGTTCAGGTTTACTGCTGTATACTAACAGGAAGAGATCATAAAATGCTCACTGTGGTGATTTTTGGAGCCTTTTTTTTGCGTTTAGCAAACATATAAAAGTGCTGAAACTAATGATTTAATACAGTTGTGTGTATCACAAACTGGTCTCTGTTAATTAAATAACTTTTGCAAAGATTTTGCAAAGTGTCTCAATTCACTAAAAAAAGTTTGTCTGACATGGCTAAAGCAAATGTTTATAGACTTATGTTACATTTCCCAAAGAATCTGAGAGTAGCAGTGAAGAAACAAAGGATGGGTCTCTCCAAAGGTTCTCGATGGCACCATTTATGCTGCGAGTATCGTCGGAGGTCTTTCAGTGAGCAGACACTGACCTCTGTATCTGTTATAGCTTTTCTAAGTGACAGAAAATCTGTTTGATTCACAACATTATAAAAGAGATTTTACCCACGTCGTCTTTAGTGTTGACAGGCTAAAATCTTAAAAAGAAAACCACTCTCCTGTTGTGTGAGACACTGCTGAGGAATTCACTTAGAGCTCGGGGGTGTTTGGCATCCATTGACTCCGCTCAGTGTAAACCATCACTGAGGGACTGAGAGTGAAGTCCATGACTCCAAAAAGCCAGTTTATGTTCTGCTTCAAAGTCTTTACCGCCCAGCCTGGTTAATTAAACTTTCAAGTTTTTTTTTAGGTATCAAAGAGCAGAATGAAAAAAAAAGTCTGATGGCAGTCCTTTTACATTTGAAGAAGAGAACAGGAGGCAGGGCAGTAGATCTGGAGTACACCTCTTTCACCTCTTTCACCTGATTCATTAATGGGTATTTAAAGAGTCAGGACAGATTAAGATATCTAATGGAATAAAAGTGCAGCCTTACTGTGTGTGTGCATATATAAGAAAACGTCATTCAGGGCCGATTTAACCTGATTTTTCTCAGGTGCAGGTGCAGTCAGGTTCTGGTTTCTTTACAGAGGAAATACTCAAAGTTTTATAAAAGATGATTTCAGTAAAACAAACTTAGGGTCATTTCTGACAAACTGAAGATTTACTGATAGTCAGAGCATATTTTAGGTTTACTTTGGTAAAAGTAGTCAGATCTTCAGTGTGTCTGCCTCTCTTTACCTTTGATTCACGCAGTGAGTGTTCGCACTTATCTGAAGAATGACGAGGTAGCAAACATTTAATGAAAGAATTCAGAAATCATGACTGAAGAAATTCACCCGTGTTATTACTTATTCAGGTAATTAGCAATTGTATAATTTTCTGTGATATGTTCTGTTCTTTCCTTGGTTAAAACTTGCATATTTGCAGGTAATTTGCAATCAAATAAAAATCCTCTTCTTCTTCTTCACACACCTGTGCGTGTCGTCCATGGGGCTCCTAAACACAGCAGGAACTGACAAACGCTGTTCATGTTACCTTTAAGAAATAACAAATTAAATTATTCAAATTCCAAACATAAAGTTGAATAACTAAACTGATAATAACCAATCAAACACACTGGAGTTTTATTCGAAATATTCTCTGCTTATCATCTCATTCTCCTCACTCTGACTTCATGATGGTGCCTTTAAAGCTGCTGAGTGTGTTTTTTTCTACACAACAGGCAGGTGTTTTCTGCTAAAATGCAAATAAAACCTGCTGCACATTTCTGAGTTAAGAGCCAGATATTTCCCCCTGCACTTGGTGGAAACCCAAAATAGAGCGAAAAGTGAGTCAGTCTTGGACTGATGAAAATGTTGTTTTGTACCATAACTGCTGTTCACCATATCAACTTAAGCAATCATCATTTCAGTGGGTTTTCTGTTCACTCTGTGTTTCTGCTGCCCCAAGTGGCCATAAAAAATCTGCTATTATAGATGTTAAAGAAGATTTGATTGTCAGTCCACAATAAAAACGCTTGAAGAAGAACTGAGAGTGTTTAACTACACAAACACAAGTTTAAATAAAATGGAAACTGAAAAAAAAGTTGGTTGGGTGCCAGGTCACACAGTCAGTGAGCCTCAGTGAGTTTTGTCGTGGGCAGGAATATTTATGTGATCACTTTGAGAAGCTCTGAGGGACACATTTGAACCTCAGACATTTTATTTAATTCATGTTTTTGTCATCAAATCAAACCTGCAAAAGCATCTCCATGGATACACAGTGTATTAATTTAAAATTGTATCAGTCCTTAAATGCAAAAAGAGCAGAAAAGAAAACATGTTATACAGTAACAATGATTAGCATTCAAGCAACAGAGCAATCAGAGCCTGAAATTGCATTGAAATTACAGGAGCTGTGAAAGTTGATGAAAAAAACAGAAAAGCTGGGACAAGATGAATCTAAAAATATAGTGTCATTATTTTAGCACTTTCACCCACATCATCCTTTAAAAGAAGTCAAACACAAATCCTCAAGCAGGAGGAGCCACTCGCCACCTGGAAAAAAGATAATCTATATTCTATTTGAACACTTATATTTATATTTCCTCTGAGGGGAAAATCATCTTCCTCACAACAGAAAGAAGAGTAAGCTGGTGTGTCTTCTTTTTGTCTGCACTCACAATATTCAGCGGTTATGAAGGCAGCATAAAATAACATTCAGATGTTAACTAATGTAAGAAATGGCAGCCAGCGTGTGTGTGTGTTTGTGTGCGTGTGTGTGTGTGTGTGTGTGTTTACACACACATATATTTATATGCAAGAAATATCAGTAGCATCACACTCACACACAGGAGCATTAGTTACATTGTACATACATTAATATTTTTAATGCTGACATACTTTTCAAACAGGGATTTTAAATAGAATATTTTCAGTGTTTTATTTATACATTTACTTACATAAAGGACCTGAAAATGCCTTCCATAACTGCATAAAACTCAGTCAGGGTGTAGCGCAGGGCTGTGTGTTAACAGGTCATCAAACAAAAACCAAGAAATATGATTGACTTTTAACATTGTGGAAATGGGAAACTAAAGAGCTGAAAAGACTAAATATGCTAATGAAACATAAAATGAAAGTTTTAATTAGAATGAGTTTATTCATCAGTTGACTAGAGTTCATTTGAAAAGTAGCAGGCTTTATTTTTCTTTTAACACACATTTTTAACTAACTTTATATCTTACTGATGGCTTTTTTTCAGTGTTGTTCCATACAGTTGTGGCATACTTTACAGAAATTCTCTCTTCCTTTCTAAGCAACGTACTTCAAGCTTCATTCCACTAAATGTGCAAAAATGCCACAAAGTATTTGGTAATCATTTCTTAAATCAGCAGCGTACATTTTATTAACTGAACCTATTAAAAGTGAAAGAATGTTGTTGAAGATCCTTGAACAGACCGTAAGCTGCCTCTTCTGAATTTAACTGGTGTTCAGAGCTTAATACAAACATTTGTAATTGCATTTTTTAAAGCAAATCAGTAAATTCAAACACGACAGCCTTCAACGTGAACGAAATCCTTCAGATTTTTGCTTTTATTTGAACCCCAAATCCCATCAACTTGCTCAGCACATGCTGTGTTGATGTGTATGTTTTGACATTCCCTCGTCAGCTCCACATTTGAAATCCTTTTTGTAATTGCTTCTTTTGTGCAGTGGGCATCTTTTAGTCTTAAATTTGCAAAACTCCCCCTGTTTATGTGTGTTATGTTATGTTTCTGTTCCATGCATTAATTTATTTCACCTTCAATATACTGGACACATGCTTTGAATAATTATCTTATATTTCAAATATCCTGTATATCCAATAATGTTTTTGTGTTTGGGTGGAATGGCCCTTTAATTGCATCAGTAAGCATGCCATTAACAATTCTCATTGGTCCAGTTCAAAACAATCCAGATAATTTCATTCAGATATCTTGGACTGACAGTGAGTTTGAGCAGATCTCTCTCAAACATCATGAAGAGATGCTGCGTGGTCTGGCAGTGTCTGACTATTTGAAATATCTGGAAACAAACCAGCGAGTGAGGAGGAAGAAGCAGGCCTGAAAATAACAACTCAATAAAGAAAGAAAAATATGAAGATGAAACATGAGACTCAGAATGATGAAACACTGTTCTTGTTACGGTACATGTGCTGTTTTTCCAGGAAAACCCATCAGTTTGGAGGATTCCTTCCTGGAAACAGCAGCGTGTAACTTTGTGTGGAGCAGCTGTTCATAATCGCACATCTTAAAAGCCTCAAATCACTATTCTGATTAAACATTTGGAAACAAGCAAACAGAAATCTATTTACATATAAAAAAAACAGTCACAGATGTTTAGTTTAAAATCACTCTACATACAGCCACTTTAAAGAAGTTTAAAAGGCAACTTTTTTTATTTTTACATAAAAATACTACAGAACAATACAATACAATACTCCTGTGTTGAATTTAAAAACATACACATCGACATTAACTAACTGTGACCGATGTCAGCTGTTCTCTCATTTGTTTTTATTGGATATAATGAAAGAATTAAAATATCTATTTAGAATACTACAGTCCATAATTACACTTTTATGGACACTCTATTTTTCATTATCGATAGAGATACAATCATCTGATGTCCTCCACTTTAATGATCAGGATAAGGACGTTAGGAGGTTTGGTGTTTATCACAACGACACAGTGAGATCAGAGAGGGGAGGCTGCACATCTTCCCCTGCTAGAAAGGTCAGTACCGGTTTAATCTCTCTTGCCAGCTCCCAAGATACTGCAGGTATAATTAGTAATGCGCTACATGCACTCAGACATGGGAAAAGATTTGAAAGTAGAAGCTGTTATTAGTTCACTGCTTTCATACTAAAGCTATTTTTCATGTTACAACATGTTACATATTATATATAATTAGATTTATGAGGATACAGCTGTCAACAAAACCAGTGATTACCATGATCTAAATATCACTGAGCGGAGTAGTATCCTTTTAAACTTGTGCATCAAGACGCTGGAGAAGCCCAGCGATGGAAAAGAACATTTATGTGACAGATTTTCCTGCTTTTTTTTAAATCACATTATGAAATGACAGCTTTGTTCTGCCTGAGCTCATATTCTGATTTTCCGTCAAGTGACGAGCTCGATGGTAAACACAGCTAATGATGGCGTAATTGTGTTTGTGTGAAACTCGAGGCCCACAGGTGGCAGGTGGTGGCTGAGGGAGCCTGTGAGTGCTGGGGACGACTGCTGGGCAGGGAGGGAACGGCAGCCTCTGAAGTGACAGGGAGTGATTGTGCAAAGGGAGAAATTGCTTTGTGGACATTTTAACATGTCAAAGCAGGAAAATAATGACTTGGTTTTAATTTGGGTGAGACGGCTCACAGCCGTTGTTCATTTTGTTTCTTACTCCTCCTCATCTCCCTCTCGGACAAGTCAGAGCGTCTGCCGTGAAAAAGGCCCTTTGACTGGAAAGATTTTGATGTTGTCAAATCTAACTTTAGCTTCATTTTGTTTCCATAAGTGACTTAATACGTGTTTCTCAAGTGACAATAGTGTGAGAGGAATACAATAATTAACTCTCAGGTGAGGGTTACCATAGCACAGCACCACCTGTTCCACCTTTTCCTGATTGCTCCCCAGTCACCCCACTCATTGCGCCATAGTTTATTTAAGGCGACGTCTCGCTCATTCTCTTTGTTTGGTGAGTTCCCTCATTGTTTTTCCTCTGATTTTCCTGCCCCTTAATCCCATTACCTGCCTGTTAGTGGTGTGCCACACAGCGTCCTGCCTCAGCCCACAAGTTTGCTGCCTCTGCTCATCAGCCTCCTGCCGGCCTCCTCCTGAGGGCCTCCAGCTGCCAGCGCTCATCAGTCACACAGCCCCTTCAAGTCTCCAGTCTGACCCCTGTTTGCTTCTGACCGTCATGTTCTGAGGGTTCAATCTGACGTGTTGTCTGGGTCAAAGTGTTTATACCTGTCCTGTTAAAAACCTCCTCTTAGCCCCCCCCCCACACCCCCCCACCATTCCTCTTAAAATGTGACTTTTGTCACCTCACTGTGTTGAACTATACAAACGCGGATAATGGCGAACACTTTTGGACAGCCTCTCCTCGAAGGCATTCATGCTGTCACGCCAAGGCAGAAACACCATGTGAGCGCTGTATTAACTAGTATTAAATACTAACCTAAAGTGCCCAACTGATTCAGTATCACACTCCTTTCACACTGTCAGACGCACAACAGACTGTTTGAAAAGGATGAAAATCGATGCAGCAGAAGCAGACATATCATTCTTTTTTATTATTATTATTATTATTATTATTATTATTATTATTATTATTATTATTATTATTATTATTATTATTATTATTATTCCATTCAGTTTCCTTCCTCTTAGTTTTGGTTGAGGATGCTACTATAAATTGAGCCCTGGATTTCTTGCCGGCCTCGTCCTCTGACATTTAAGCTGGGATAGTGCAGGATAGTGACAATGCATTTCAATAGCCCATTGTTCTGAACCACTATCATCAGTAAAGCCCAGGACCTGGGGAGATGTGCTTTTTCACCAAAAAGCAGAAAATGATCCCCCATAATCAGACATCATACACCAAGATGTCTTGAACAGGAGCATTTCCAGCCATTAGGTGTAATTACACTCCTGTATCTGCCTTTATATGCCACTGTATTCATATCAAATAAGCCTCTCCACACATGCTAAGACCAGAGTCCTGTCTGTCCTTTATATAGCACAACAGCAGTTCTGCCAGCAGTTAAGAAAAACACCCACAGAAAGGTAAGCTCTGTACTTTATGTCTATTAGAGATTCAGGGTTCAGATTCATGTGTTTGTTATTGATTTGTGCTCCGGCCTCAGAACAGGAGAATCTATCAAATGTTATCCATGTTCTCCACTATTATCGCCATTCTGGACATGCGCATTTGTGTTTTGTAATGTTCCTCTTTCTTTCAAATTGCAGGCTGACAGAAAGTCAGAATAGTATTTTACAATATTTTAAAGCCATATACAATTATTATAAATGTACAGAAGCAAAATAGAAGAAATAAAAGTAGTATCTAAAACTGTTGTGTCTGCAGAAATTATTCCCCTAGAAGGTTTTTGTATCACGCTGTAGTTCCAACTTTTTATGGTCAGGTGGCAGAAATTCGATGGTGCGCTGATTCTTTTTGATGGCAGGATGTAAACGTTCAGCTTTATTGTGCAGTGCAGCTGGAGCCCCCTCCACGCTACACACAGAGAAAATGTTTCATTTTTAATCAGGAGAGAATAAAAAAAAAAATACAAAAAAAATTTTAAATCAGCACCAAAGGAAGATAAGAAAGAGCAAAATTCTGTTTATGTTTAAAAGGAAGATAAAAAGAAGATCTGTTACTATATACTACATATAGTAAAGTACAGTATATACAGAATACATAAACAAAAAAGAAAGTACAATATCAGTGAAATATACAATTTTAGTGCAAAAACTTTAGTTAGAAGTGGGAGTGGAGGTAGCGCAAAAGTAATGATAAGATAACTGGCATAAGAAAAATAACATAACACATCAGTTGAGTATACATTTTTAAAATGTGGTGCAATGCTGAGGGCCTTCGAGGTCTGCACAGGCACATCACAGGACAACAATAATGTTCATGGTGGTTTTAATCGCTGCAGAGCCTTCTGGTCCTGGGCCGGTCACATCCCGAGCCAGTTTGTAATGCGTCCAGTCAGGATGCTTTCTCCTCCGTAGAAGTTAACAAAAACTTGGCATAAAGCTCTCTTCTGAAATCATGCATCCGTGTGATATCACAAAATCCTCGGCCTCAGATACAATCTGCGTGCACATCTGGTCATAATCACATTTTAAACACCAGTTACGCAATAATCTGTCTTTAATGTCTGTGTCCTGCTGGCGGAGGCTTCGATTGAATAGACAACTGAGCTGCCACGGAGATAAAGAGATTTGTAGGCAACTAGCAGGTATGCAAACGGTTTAAAACCAAAGCGATTAACCCCCCCAAACAGCTGCAGCAGCGTACTGAAACATTTGAAACAACATTTCTCACATATTGTCTCTTGTAACATCTACCCAGCAAACTGCAGAGTGCATTGGTGTGGAGTGTGAATGAAGCTGACGTGAATGTTTATGTCCTTGTAGTAGTATGTGCAGTATTTTCTTTGGTATTTGTCATAGTTTTTCACAATGTATTGAATATTGTCTGTTTGTTAGCTGTGCTCTGCAGCTAGGCAAGTTTGCAGTGATGAATTATAGAATTTGATCAGCGACCCTGAACCAATCACTGCAGTACATTTTTTCACAATACACCATATGCACACTGTGACTTTCATTCATTTGCGCTGTTAATGGTCAGCTGCAGACTTACCTGCTATTTAATAGAGCCCTGCTTAATGATCAGAGTGGGTATCTGCTTGTGCAACACACATTTATTGTATCTTGCATATAATAAATGCTCATGGTCTGAAAGCATCCTGTGAACAGCTACAACCCTCTTTATTACTTTAGAATATTATTTTGATTTGAGGGCAATCACTTTGTTCAACGTGACGGAAAGGTTGCTTAAAAAGTTGAATGCTTAGGTGGTGGTGGCTGTTTTATATGTTTTCATCTGATCCTCGTAACCTGGGACAAGCACAGCCCTGGTTACCATGGTGATCCAAGTGAAGCAGCATCGTGAGACCACGAAAAGATTCAATACTAGTTGACTGGACTTTATGTGCTGAGCTCACACAAAACACCTTTGGACATTAAACAAGTGATTAAAAAACAGCAATAATAATAATAATACTAATAATTATAATAAATATAATAGATTAATCTTTGAAAAGCTGCAGTATGATGTATACCACTTAACACACACTGTTATAATGAACGATAAGAGCACATTAGTGATCCTGAGAGGTGCTGCATGAGTTGTTTAATAGTTGTTAAAGAAGATGGTGCTGATGATATGAAGAGTTTGAGAGATCCGTCGCTCTTCCCGTGCTCTGACGTAGATGTCAGCTCCGTCTCTTGGCCTGTTATTTATGTTTCACCTCTCTGCTCAGTCCTGTGCTGAGGATGCTCCAGTACCAGCATGATAAAATTGCCTAGTGGAGAACTCTTTGACTTGTGGGGACTGAGCCGTGATCTGTGGATGACCTTCTCTACTTTCAGAGCCACAGCCAAGAGAGTTTGCAGTTCTCCACCCGCTGAATTTCCTGACCGTTAATGACTCAAGGTAGTTGGTTCCTGTGGCTGTTACACATGTCCACAATTACCTTTCTTTTGTTTTGGAAATGTTTAAAATACAAATCAAATCAGATATTCAAATCCGTTAATAAATAACATTACTTGTGTAATGAGTTTAACAATGAAGTCAAAAGCTGAGAACCAGAGGCTCTGAGAGTGTGTGACAGCCTCCTCCCCAGCAGGAAGTCCCAGATCCAGTGACACAAGGACATTTGGAGTTTATTATACACCCTGGAGGGCAGATTGTTTCAAACACTGAGCTGTAATCAACAAAGTGAAGCCTACAGGTGCAAACATAATGACACTGCATCATTTATAGACCAATCCGGCCTATAGGTAAACTGGTAAACAAGGTCCAAGGGCATCACAAGTGAGTGCAGCAGGTCTGCGATCGCTCAGGCAGTTTGGGTTTGATTTGGAACATTAACTGAAGACATTAAATATGCTGAGAGCCTCTGCTCTAAAAGAGGTTGGTTAAAACAGAGGAGGGCCCATCTGGACACCATTTGGGGGTGGCAGCTGAGACTAATGTCGAGAGCCTTTCCTCACCTTGATGTTCAGTAATTAAAGAATGGACGTATAGCAGGATGCGATGATATGTTTTCATTTTCAAAAGCTGTCTCCCTTATACCAGTGGGCGGCACAGTGGTGTAGTGGTTAGCACTGTCGCCTCACAGCAAGAGGGTTCTGGGTTCAACTCCCGGTTGAGGCA
>JBAJHX010000001.1:25164211-25184520 GCA_037176925.1 Amniataba percoides
CCCCCCCCCCCCCCCCCCCCCCCCCCCCTCCCCCCCCCCCCCCCCCCCCCCCCCCCCCCCCCCCCTCCCCCCCCCCCTCCCTTTCCCCCCCCTTCTGCATATTATTTATGTTGATTAATTAAGCTGAGCAGAAAATTTATATAGAGTTCTTTTTCTGTCTTAAATGTCCTTTGTGTGTGATTTGTTTGATTTTGTTATGTCCATCTTTATCCAAATGAAAGCAAAAGTAAAGGAAGTAAAGTAATGTATTACTTGATGTTCTTTTGCTTCACACATTGATGAGGGACAATGAGTATTCGGCCTTCAGGCTCTGTGGAAGATGCAGCCTACATGAATGAACGAGTCCTCCTAAGGCTGGATTAGCACCTGGCCTAAGAGGGTGATTCCCCGGGGCCGCATGTGCTTCAGATTTACTGTGTGTCAACTGCTTTTAAAAAGAAAAAAAGTTTACTATTTGTCTGAAAAATGCACTGTCCTGTGTACCTGGTCTTGACTGTTGAAGGCTCCCCTGCGTTAAAATCTAGATTAAGGTCTCTCTTTATTTCAATTTCAATACATTGATTTAATCTAAGTATCACACAGGCAATAAAAGTGCAGCCATTTCTGATCAGCCAATTCTTGCATAGACTATCTACCTACTAGACTATCATGTAGAGAAGTTAACTGGGCCACAGATCCTTCAAATCCAACCTCTGAACTGGGGTTGTTTTCCATGAACCAAACTAACTTATCCACCTGATTTTATGGCATACTCAAAAAACCAAAAAGCAAATAATATACATCTTATTTGATTTTCTACATCCTTGTCAGACTAATCGGCATGCAAAGAGCACTGCAGAAGTTTAACATGACAGATGGACTTAAATGATGTACAACTATTAGATGCTTAAACACTCAGCTTACAAAGACTGATCTTCAGATGATCAAATGAAGACCAGGGCAGAGTTTGAAGCACTGTGAAGTGTTGAGGTAGAGAGCTGACAGAGGTGTGTGTATTTGCAGAGGTGCGGACCTTAACCACCTGTCTTTAATAAGTGGAAAATGCATTTGCACACGTGGCTCTCCCACTCAGGTCTCACATTAATTCGCTCGTTCCCTGCTGACACATTTATCTGTCTTGCCTGCGTTTGCCACCTATGCAGCTTCCACCACCGCTGCACCGCTCATGTGGCCACACCCTGTTACACAACAGCTGAGCTGCTCACGAACACAGGCGTTGCAGAGTGGGCTGCTGTTTTGGCCTAAAACCGTTTGGTGGCTTCTCTCCTTCGACACACAGGAATGATGAAATACGATATCGGCACAGTGAACAGATCCAAGAACCTCAGGAGTTCATCATTTGACTGTAATCGTTTCCTCAGTACAAACTCTCTCATGAGAGTGTTTTCTGAATTATGAGACCAAAGATGATTTTTTTCAACACAGAGCTTTCAAAACACTGCGGGCTGATGGACACGGTTACATCTGAGCTCCAGCAGTATCACACTGCTGCATTCATCTCTGGAGAAAATAAAAGCAGCTGTCTTCTGGTGATCACTAATTTGTTATTGAGGGAACAATGGAGAAAGTGATATGACTGCTCACAACTGCTGTGAGAGACTAACTGCTAACATACGCCGTTGTGGAAGAAAAAGAGAGTAAAACATGCACTGAAAGACGAGTTCTGTATAAAGAACATTTAAATCACACACCTCCCCGTGCCTCCGTCTCGGCTAAACGTGCACAGACAGGTGTTAAAAGGTGTTGATGGATGTCCTCAGAGGGGCAGTCGTTCATCTTTATAGATCCTTTTCTTTTGAAGGATTGGTGTCAAAACACCAGCTTCTAATGGATGACTTGTTCAGACAGGACCACAGTTGTGCCTTTGACTGGGTTTTCCGTCTGCAACTGTTTGAACTCGCACTTTCAAATCTGGCCTTAATAGAGAGTGTATCACACAGCATGTCTGTGTTTATTACACTACAGTGTTTATTAATCAAGGTCTCTTATCTGAAGCGGTGGCTTGTAGCGAATACATTGCATTTATACTGTGATAAAACCATAATCTAGAGGTAGTTTTCTGAAAATAAAGAGAGAGAGACATTTCTTTGAGGAGGGCTCAGTTATGTTGAGGAGCGTGAAAACTAAAGTTAGTGTAATCCTACATTTAAAGAATCTCTATTTAACAGACAGGTGACATATAAGATATAATTTGCCATTAATCCAAATAATAGTATGTAATGAAAACATCACAGTGCTGACGAGATTAAGGGAAAAATACATGACATAATACCTTTCAAAGACTTTCTCATCTGTTCTCAGTATCTGTATTCTTACAGTGATACCCAGCTCGAGGCCATGGTTTGTTCGGGCTGGTGATTATGACTTCAAGCGCTTCAAGTTTCTCCACACCCTATCTGCATGAAGGCCTGCTATCAACATACCCCTCCTCTCTCCTGTTTGAATTTGGCCAGTCTTGTGAAGTCAGCTGCTGCCTTCAAGTCCAGTAGGAAACACCGGCAGTCCTGAGCAGAGCCATAAATAATGAGACTAAGATGTGTTCAAAGTGGAGTAGGTCTTAAGAGAAAATGACAGACGACACAAGAACACCGGTATATTTGTTCAATTCCTGGTTAGCTTTGCTATTTTATCATCTTTGTAAATGTAATGATACTTTTTTCCAAGTGATAATTACAGCTGAGAATCAAGTAGTCTAACCTTACCATATATGTCAGAGTTGGTGCTACATAAAAGTATAGCCACTTCATGAATTCTCAATAATTTAAATTAAACTATCAATTAAGACACTAATTTCCTCAGACTGCTTCTTTACTGTTATTTTGACCAGAAGCACTTAAATGATCACACAAATGCTGCTCTCACACCACATTGTAGCACTTGTGTGGGCCAGCCAAGTTTAGTGCTTCATGGTATTTTTATATGTTTTCTGCCTGCAGCCAAGAGGTTATCTTCTCTTTCCTGTTTCTCTGTTTATCACAACATAGATAAATGTGAAATTCATATGTCAAATATGATAAACATCTCTTTTGCTAAGTTGCACATTATCTCAAAATCAAACACTGTCACTGTTTTGTTGAGTAAGGAGTCAGGAACGAGGACAATAAAGCTGAATAGTAAAATTAAAAAATGAACAGGACTTATAGACGAGCATGTGAAAAAAATCCATGACTTGAAGGAATATCTCAGATATTTTAATGAAGGAGGAGCCCCCATCACCATACACACAATATTTCAGGTTTCTGGGGGCCACAGTATTCCCAAATCTAAAGTGGGAATGCAGCACAGACTCCATCATCCACAGAGGCTTTACCTCCTGTGACAACTCCGCTCCTGCTCAAAACATCCATCACGGCCTGCTGTGGATCAGCCACCACACCGGACAGGAAAAGACGACAGTCAGAACTTATCCAGAGTCAGGAAACGGACAGGAAACCGCATCACACCCAGGACACAACCTCTTCTGACTTCTCCCCTCTGGTAGGCGCTACAGAGTAAACAACACACTATAAAACTATAAAATAATGATATAAGAAATTACAATTACAAAAAAATGGATGCTTAGTGTAAAAATCTGTGCAGAGTTTGAAAGGACCAGATCCCTGATTCAGTGTCGGGTGCACAATAAAGCCCACAACGAACTCGAGTTAGCAGACGTGGTACCTTTGAAAATCTGTTCTTCAAACTTCAAAATAGTAAGAGATGAGTCCAGGGACAGCAGCACTGAATAACATAACCTATGGACTGACAAATAAACCTCTTCTATCTAACCACTGAATAGAATACAGTCCTAAAATGTTTTGAGCCCAACTACACAGGTTGGGTTCAGTAATAATTGAAGGTCTCTTGAGCTTTTCTGGACTGGAAATTAAATAAAAAATTGAAGGAATTTGGGGAGAAAATAGCTCCATCAATATTCTCCCCTGTCATTCAACTCTGTGGAGACATCGACAAAGTGGAGGGTTTATCATTCATTCATATCATTTAATTCCTCTGAACTTGGAGCTACTATTTCAGATGTCAATAATACGTTTAATCTCTCTAGCTGTGCTGTTATCTATGTTGAAGTAGCCATTATTCAAGGGCAGACAAAAAAATCAATATGACAGGTCATCTATTATGTTATATCTTTTGAAAGGTGGTGCATATCCATATAGACCAGAGAGTCTAAGACAAATTTAGAAACTTAACATGATACAAAGAAAGAAGAAGATACAAACAAAATGTAATACGATAAGATTTTATCCAATACTACGTTAAGCAGTGATGATAAAATGAATAAAGGTTCATATAGACAGGACACTAACATGATTTTAAATAATATTGTGTGCAACAAGAAAAGACACTTGACTTTCACACACATTTTATCCATGTTGTTCATCTGTCATCTGTGTTTTTGATACAGTATTTTTTATTCACTCTATTTTTTTCACATGTGTACACAATTTCCCCACTGTGGGATCAATAAAGGATCTTATCTTATCTTATCTTATCTTATCTTATCTTATCTTATCTTATCTTAATGTTTTGATGTTTTCTTTTCCTTTCTTAGCTTTGTTGTCCTGGTTGTCAACTCCATGCCTTTCTCATCGTAAAAACCTGTGGTAGAATGTAATTAAATGCATTTACTCAAGTCTGCTTCTTTCTTTCTTCTTCTTCTTCTTCTTCTTCTTCTTCTTATTATTATTATTATTATTATTACTATTGTTATTATTTTACCAAACATAAACAAACTTACCAACAAATTACTTGCATAATTATAATCTAGCAAAATAACACATTTGACTCTGAAACTGATGATGAGTACTTTTGAGATAAGATAAACCGTGTAATCCCACGTAAGAGAAGAAGAAGAGATTCGCTTGCGATTAACATGACAGAGGTGACAGATGGTGATTAAAGAGAGAAAAATGTATTGTCATGTGCACATCAACTATATGATGATTAAGAGGAGTTTAAATGAGCTGGTGATGACCCATATTGGTATATTATGTTTTACTTGGATACCTTCTTCTACAGATGCTCTTGTGCACCCTTGTTTTCCTCTTTCCCTCCCTGTCAGGCTCTGCATTTCATAGTGAGATAAAATATGAAAAGCAGGACAAAAACAGATATAAAAATATTCAGTAGTGAAGAATGCATTGTTATATGCTATTATTTTTTGCACATAACTCCCTCGTTTTCCTCTCTCCCACTCTGGGTCTGTATTGAATAGTAAGACAAAATTGGAAAAATAGTACAAAAATAGATACAAACTGTATTGTCGTGAATGATTAAAAGAGTTTAAACGAGCTAATGATGACCCGCATTGTTATATTATTGTTTTTGTGCGCACATACTGTTTTCCTCCCTCCCACTCGGGCTCTGTGAAATCCGACTTTGTCCTCGCCTCCTGAAGGCCGCACGCTTCCCGGGATGTGCTGCGCCCTCCCTGGCCGGGCCGAGCTGCCGGGGCTCGGGGATGACGCCACCTCTCGCTCCGCCCCGGCGCAAACTCGCTCCGTGCGTTCATTTCATTCCTCCTCTCATTCCGAGCATTCTTCGCATCTCTTGTCAGTGCGCGAAGCGATTCACCTACACCTTTTTTTTAAAATCCTTTTTTTTCCTGGCTGGCCCAGAAACACCAGAATAACTTGACATAGTATATTAAAGATAAAAAAATTACCCCGCCACATCCCCAGTACCAAAAGAAAGGGACATTTTTATATGAGATATCAATAACGAGGTAAGTTTCTGGTAGTTGCAGGCATCCAAACTGGCTGTAGACTTCTTCTGTTTGCCATAGTTGACGTGTTTGGGCAGTTTATGGGGGAAATGTTGGCTTGTGTAGGTGTTTTTCTTCATTTTTTATTATTTTTTTAATTGGACTGTCTCTCCCGTGGCGTGAAGTGTCGCTGGCTCGTGTGTGTGTGTGTGTCCGTCGGTGAACAGACAGTAAATAGACAGATAGATGGCTGGCTGAGCCGCCGTGCTGCGGGCTGCTTCACTTTGAGCCGCCGCCGCTGTCTGTGCTGAGCCCGCAGCTTTGACATGGCAGCGAGAAAATCTTTGACATTTTTCACATTTTTTCGACCTTAACGCCCCTCAGGTCCCCCTTTTCTTCTTTTGTCAGATAAGCAGAAACTCCCTTCGGGGTGTGTTGAAATAAAACAAAACCCCACACACAGCTCGGTGAACAGTTTTTCTTTTTTTTTTTTTGGACAAGATGAAGGTTGAAAGCGTTGCTGTTTTCCTCTCCGTAGTTTTCTCAGCCAGGACTTGTTGGAGCGTTTTCGCAGCAGCTCGACGGAAACGCGGCGCGGAGACTTGTTGCTTCACCGCGTTTGACGCCGCTTTTTTTCATCGACGTCCAAGTTTAGTGTAAGTAAACGTGTCTGTTTTCCTCCCTTGTGTGTGTGTGTTGTGTTTATGTTTGTTACTCCTCTGTGTGTGTGTGTGTGTGTGTGTGCGTGTGCACTGCTCTCCATGTTGTTACTGTAACTTAACCGAGCTAACTCAAAGGTTACTGTGTCGCATCACCTTGTGAGCTCCTCTGTTCCCTCAAGCGCCCAAAAAACTGCCACAGTTTATGTGTAAAACACATTTTATGTGCTAAAATGTATTTTTGTTGCATTGGGTGTTTAAAGCGACATTAAAAGGGGGCCCGAGGTGGACCCGTCCAAAGCAAAAGTGTTTGCTAAAGTTGGCTCAAATTGGCGTTTGATGTTTATGAGGCTTTTATTTTGGTTTTCCTTCATTGTTTTCCTTCCTCCACTTTTAGGAAATGCCTGCTCAGCTAACCCCCCTCCGCTCTCTCTCTCTCTCTCTCTCTCTCTCTCTCTCTTTCTCTCTCTTTCACACACACACACACACCCTTCAAACTGTAGGCCAGCTGTATGTCTGTGTGTGTGTGTGTCCCAAAACTTTAGCTCCTTCCAATCATTTCATGCCCGTAACTTTCTGGGAAAATTACACAGGATATTATGCAAAGGGAGGGATGAGAGCAAGTCCGAAGCTCTCATTAGCGACAGTGAAGTTGGCCTAAGAAGAAATGGGTGTTCACCCTGTTGCACCAAACACTGAAAGATCTCTCTTTCGTGGTCGGCTTTCCACCTCTACTTTTTTTACATTTTACAGAATATTTCCTGCTTTAAATAGTCAGATTGAATGTGCAGCCCGGTCAGGTCACGAGGCTGCCATCTACACACCTCAGATATGCTGCTGTGATTCAATCAGTGTTTTTTAACACTTCATTAATTTGGCTGAAAATCAGAAAATGCAGTGTGCGAGCTCTCCAGTTGTGCTTTTCAGTCTCATAGTGTCAGCTGTGTAGTCACAGTGATCTCGACATGTCGTGGCTTCAGTCGTGTTTCACACTCAGTCTCGGGAAAATAACTAATCGCTGCTTGCAAAAGAAAAACATTGTTATGAAAGTTTTGTATTATAATAATGTTAGTAGAAGAATTGAGGCATCTGAGCTGTGGGGTGTAGAAATACCTGCGTAAGCTTTAAAAAAAGCTTCCTGAACAAAATACACCCTCTGCCCCACCACGACAATGACTACTACAACTACTGCGAGTTTTTGGCTGCAGCTCCTAAAGCGTCCCACCTCCTTTTTGTTTTTAATGTGAAAGCAGCTGGTCGTTGCGTGTTCCCTGCTCTGCTTTCGTCATGTAAAAGATGCTTTTTCTCACGGCTAAATGCGGGGAAACATTTGATGTAACTCTGTGGACAATAAAGAGAGACAAAAAGATGTGGAAGAGGCACAACATTTTTCATTTAATTAACGTGAAAGGGGCTGCGATCATTTCCAGGACCCAGCCTGAATGTGGTCAGGCGTAACCCCAGACAAGTCACAGTGTAAATCTGCTTGCTTGGAAGGGGGAAAAAAATCAGGGGTAGAAATAGATGCTTTGTTTTCAGCTTATGCAACCAGTGGACCTGTTGGACGCCGGCCTGCATAACATTTGTGCAAGAATAGGATGTTGTCTTTGTTTGACCGAATGAGACTTTACCTCTGAAACAAGGAGTTTCCAAACTCCCTCTGCTTTCTAATGGAGCTTAACCACATTAGGCACTAGCAGTTTTTTTTTTTTTTCAAAGACGGTACAACGTAGACATGTTAACAGCTGTGTTGACACTGAGCTTGTCTGTTTCTGTGTGTTATGATAGTCTATACTTTTAAGTACTTTGGAATGAGCTGGTTATATTTTCACATTAAAGTGGATGGTAATAAATAAGTAACAAAGGGTTGTGCTGTTGTGGATGTACTGCCACACAGGCGATGTGTAACTTTGATGCATTGTTGGTGCGGGCTTTGTTCCTTTACGCTGCCTTGTTGAGGTCTGAGGGGAGGACTGCGGAGAGTGAAGTCTATCTGTTGTGAAGTGTGGACAGAATAATGTGCTTTTGTGCAGCACAGAGTGGACTGTGTTACTTCCTGGAGACTCTCCGTTTTCCTCCGTTGTTCACACTGAATATTGTTTCAGGGTTGTTGACTTTCATAAAGAACATATATTGACCAAACATTCACCACAGATCTTTGCTCATTTGATGTTTTTCCACAGAAACATTGCAAATATAAATTCTTTCGTTCTGTCTCCCTTGCGAGCCGGGTATCATATACATACATCAGCCTCCTCGCCATACAGTTTCATGTATTTTTAAAAGCTCTTGCTTTAGTTAGAGTTAGTTTAATAAAATAATGATAGAATATGAATATGTTTTTTATATTTGACAAGCAGAGCTATACTTTCCATTATATACCAGTATAGTGTAGAAATTATGCTTGAATTGGACTGACAAGTAACCACTGAGTACTCAAAGTGCAAACATTTTTAAAAAAAATGTTTTTCTTTTTTAATAAAGTAGGAATCCACTCATCCACATTTAGCCGCTCATACTGTCATAATTAGTGTCAATTTTAGAATAGCTTCAAATGCTTCCTGACGGTTTCGATTAAAAGCACATTAAGAGAAGTGTGCAAGCGTCATAAGTGACTGCTGGAGAGAAGCACCTGTGTGGTCCATGCAACAGGTGCCTTAGAGCAGGGATGTCTTTATTTTCTCTGGAGAGCATCGTTATTCCACTGGAATTAGTTTAAGATTGATTTTTCTTTTACGTGGAGTTTTGATGTAAACAGATCAAATCATACGTTTGAGGTTTAGGTTTAGGCTATGCTTTATATAATAGACATCTTATTCTAAGGTCTTAAAGCTATAAGACTTTTAATTTCTATGATATGAGCAGTCATTTTTATGCACTACACTACAATTGCGATTGCTAGTAGATATGTGTGTGCACAGATGTGTTTTGAAGGCTCACAATGAAAAAATGTGTATGTGTCTGTCTTGGTTTTTGGTTTGATGAGTTAGGAGGTCATTGATGAAACGTTTTCACACTTCAGATATGTTTGCATTTGGTATTAGTGACAGTTGAAAGCTTTGCTGGTTTTTAGATTGTTTTAAACTAAAGCACCATTTTTGTATGAGCAGGAAATTGCTCTCACAAATAAAGGCTTTACCTGACTGAAAAATACAAACGTACGCGCAACAAGGCATGTTTGCTATCTGTTGGACGGGGCTGTGAAATTCCTCATGGGAATGTGAGCACATTACGTGTCCCACATTTTAATTGAAATGATAATGCTCAACATTTATTTATTTATTTTGTCATGAAAATTCCGGGCTAGAAAAAGATCTGTGATCTGTAATTGAATCTGGACACGGAGTCATTAATTGCGTAATGAGATGTGATGTGTGGCAGCGGTAGAATCACATCAAAACATCAGTGTTCTCCTCGGTCAAAGCACGCTTTAAAGAGGACGCTCCTGCAGACTTCCAGACTGTGCGTGCCCTGAGGTAAACCCTGGTCTAGAAAGGGAATTTTAGAGTATGTGCTGCTGCTCAGCAGTTTGAGCAGGGCCCACTGAGGCCAGCGGAGAGTGCCACCAAAAAGGAAAAGCTGGCTCAAAGCCACTGACGTCATCTAAGTAAATCTGCTTCAGTACTGCAGCCATAAAATGACTGCCAGCTACCGAATGCACTTTGGCCCTGTCAACCACCAACACTTTTTTTTTTTTTTTTTTACTCCTTGTGCATACTTATGGAAGCTGCACTTACTCCCATTTTGCTTGAGTAGTAGCAGACTGTTCATTCACCAGGAAGAAGTCATGTTTCAGGCTTTCTAGTTTTATACAAAGCAGCAAATGATTGAGCTTCTCTGACCCTTTGAAGTTATACCACTTTAATATTCAGCCTCATAATTTTTACCATATGGCAATCTCAATCATGCGTGCCAGGGGGAAAAAAAGGCATTTAAGCTCCATAATGCCTTAACCACTCGTTATTGACGTTTGGTTAACGTTTAGGGCCTCAGAAGTTATTTGGATGCTGGGACATGTGCTTTTTTTCCTCCAGTTCTTATTTGAATAAAAATACAAATAAATGAGCTGCCTCCTGATCACACGCAGATGAGAAGCAATATGCACTCTGTGAATTATTAGATGAGTCAGTTTCTGAAACCACTATAAACATTTTGAGTTCTTAACCACAATGAAAGCAGGAAATCTTGGCTTCAACAACTTCCTTTCTCAGTGCTGGCCATAGTAGCGGTAGTGGTGTTCAGCTTCCCAACTAGTGAAAGGAAACCCGTGGAACAAAGGCGCACAGTCACTTCATTTACTGAAACTGTGTATAATTTGTGGCTTGTATTCAAATGTGGGTTATTCAGGCTCGCTGGCACCGTATTCCCCAGTCTTTGCTTGTAATAAATTCCCACAAGACCTTTCATCAATGGCCGCTGTATTGTTATCATGGCTGACACAGATCAGGCAGGCTCTCTCTGCCCTGAAGGTGCCCTGGATTCAGTGGAGGCACAGTTAGACTGGAGGGTAAGCTCCCGACATTAATATGCAGGCTGTGCCCGGTAAATTAGTTTGGAATCCGAGCCGGGACACGGCAACGGAGAGCTGTATTGTCCACGCTGTTTTTTTTCTCCTCTGTTTAGTCTGTTTAATAGACTCAAATAATCGTCGTTTTCAGCAAGGCCTCTTGTTGATTTATAATTGAATCATCAACGCGGGTTTGCTTGGCTGACACAGACAATACATCTTTAATTTAGCAGTTTTTTAAGTTAATGTAGTGTTTATCAATATATATATATATATATATGTTTCCAATATCCTGTGTGTCAGCAAAAAACATGAAAACACTAAAACCAAAGGTTCAGTAGTCAGTTTTTTTGTAGTTCATGACCTTTTGTCTGTGTCACTCCGCCCCAAGTCAATTTATTCCCTCTAGATATGCATATGCAGATCTTTAGGTCATATCTATCTGTCTATCTGTATGTATCTAGATAGATAGATAGATAGATAGATAGATAGATAGATAGATAGATAGATAATGTGTGTGTGAGAGAGATTTATTAATATTCAGCTTCAGTGAAGGCAACATTTGTCCTAGTTAGACCCAACAATTTCTAACAAATGTTGATCAAACAAGATTATTGAGAGCATTTTCAGGACTAATTTCAGCTGTGGATTAATACAAATTTGGTGCTTTTGTAGGTGTTAAAAGATTGACTCAAACTATAGTGACAATGTTCATTATAATGAAGAAACATTTCACCCAGTGTGTCTCATATTTGTGTTTTTAATAGTTTTCTAACAACAGCATAGCTCTTGGGCACCAAGGAATAAACTCCATCAGGCTTTGGCTACACAGATGACACTTACATGAAGTGATGTCAATACAATGAAGTCATTGTTGGCTTTGGTCTCTTCATGGGATTCATTTAAAAATATAGAATTTCACCAAATTCACTCCTTAGCACTGTTAACGGTATTTTCATTTTATATAAAGAAAACATGGGTGGAATTTGTTCAGCGTTGACTACACTAACCAACTAAATGACTACCTGCTGAGTGTCTCACAAGAAATATCAGCCTTGGATCCTTATTTCTCATTACCCAACAAATGCCCAAAAAATTCCAATTACAGAAGGCTATACAAGTCAGAATAACTTTACTGTTTGTGTTTGGTTTCTAAGTGCACTGATCTCAAAATTGATTTTTTTTTTCAGGATGAACTAGAAGAAGTCATAAGAATAGAAAAGTCATTGTTGCATTTTTGTTGCTGTTGTGGGATCTTTGTATCTTCATCTGTGTGTCCTGTGCCCATGTGGAAAGCCCGCATCTTCATACCGCTGTTGAACTAAATGAAAGAGGAATTTAGCGAAATATCTCTCCTTTTCTATCCTGTGAGTTAATCAAAAGATATTTAATTCAGCTTTGGTTTGGCTTACGATTTTGTCTGTTCGTGATAATGTCGGTACCCTAGTATGGTGTAGTTTAGTGAACGGAGCGGCTTTGATATGAGTATTTCACTGGCTTTTGATTATGTCTTACAGAGCTGATTTCTTTTGATGCACAAGTGACAGAAAAATATCAAAAGTATTTTGAAGCTGTACAGAGGCCAACAACTCACAATTAAATGGTTTTATTGTTTTTTTTTTGTATTTCAAGATATTATTTTCGAAACACTAAAAAGTTCAGATAGCGCCTCCGTACTGTCTACGCTATATTGTTAAAAATTGTTAAAAAACAACCTTGTATGGTGAAAAAATGTCATCCAGTCTGTTGTTTAAATACAACAAAAAGATATCATTTGTCTACATTAGTGATGATGGTCTCTAAAACATATTTGTGTTTAAATATATTCTTTATTCGCTCAGTCAACCAAAATAAAGTCGCCTTATATGTGATTGGTAAGAAGTAGGGAAAAAAAAGATTTTGTCTCTTTCACCTGATGGCACAGAACCTCTTAGAAGGCTGTTTTATTTAGGACAGATGAGCCCAGTGTGATGCGCAGGAGCTGCAAATAGAAAGACGAAAGGAGAGAAAGAAGTATATAAGGGGATAAATGATGGCAAGAGAAGGAGAAGAAGAAAGGAGATGAAAGTCGGTGTGAATTGGCAGAGCCAAATGCAAATGGTGGCCTTCATGCTCATCACTGTGATTTGTTTTTTCATGCCCATCCGCACGCGTCCTGAATGAGCCAGTGGCCAGCCCTCGGCCTGCTCCGCTCTCATAACTGTCAGGAGATCCTTTATCTGACGGACCTTTATTTACAGCTTTAATTTCCTGAGCTTTATGTGTTCCGCTCACACTGTGACATGGCCGTGTGCTGTCTGGAATGCACTGCAAATTTTTGATAGGCAAATGTCTTCTGAGCTTTCATTACATTTCATGTTTGAATGATAAATTGGATTTTTTTATATATATATTTTGTATCATTGGCAAGACAGGGATGTACCCTCAGAATGCGACATTTTTGTCCCTTAGATTCACAGTCAATTTTTCCCTCTGTTGTTCAGAGTGGAGGACCTTTAGCAATGCCTCTTTTCTGTGCTGCCGACATATCTGATGCTGTCCAGGTCATGTTGTCGCTACCTGTTTCTCAGTCTGAGGCAGGTAGAGAGGGCTGCTTTGACAGAACCTGTAAATCAATCCCATTCTCTGGCAAACAAAGATTGATCCCACTGTGGCCCGATGGTTGCTGGGCGGTGGGATCCAGGCCTCAGATTTGAGTGGGATGATATCAGACAGATTCACGGCACCTAAGCCTGCCGGTTCAAAGAGGCATGAAATAAACACGAGGCCATTGCCAATAACAGAGGCAGCATAAGTAAGCTTTCTAGCCTCTCCAGTGGACCTTCGGAAATTGGTATTGAAAACCTTGTTTATTCATTCATCTGTACTGCAAACCTGTGGATTTATTCATGAAACCTAAAGGAAAATCCAATACAGAATCAATAGTTTTGTCCTGACATTCTTGCATGCTTTAGTGATGTACTGTAGTCGAATGTTTTCAGCATGACTGCGGTAATTAAAATTTTCCCTTCCATTTACCCCATTTTCCTTCTTTAAATGAAATTGCAGCAGGTTAAGTGTGTGCACCAAAAAAATTTATCTAATTTTTTTAATTAAACCTGGACTTGGACGTGTTTATTTTATTTTTATGTATTTTACACAGTGGCTACATGCTTGAACTTTACCTTGAGTGGTAAAGCTTTCTAAATAAATGAAATTCCACAAGATTTTTGGTTAATTAACTAACTGCATCTTAAGGTCCTCAAAGGCTTCATTCCACAAACATGCTTTTCCAGAGGTAATTAATTTGTTTTAATGACAGAAACTAAATGGAATTTCAGTAACGTCTGTCATTGTGAATGTCCGTAGTTGGTTATGTGTTGTTCAAAACGGAATACTTTTGACATTGCTGTTATAATTATGCAAAGGCCAGGATAAGTCTTTACAACACGCTGAAAATGTTGAGTTTTGAAATCACATGGTAATTATAGTTTTACACAGTGTGGCCTTAACTACTGTGGGCCATTATGGGGTGCACAAAAGTCATTCACAGAATCATTATTGCACCCTCTGAGATAACGGCACAAAAGAACTCCACATGGAAAATTACATTTGAGACCTCTCATCTGCTATTTCATTACCTTGCTCTGTCTGATGGGTGAAATGGGTTCTCTTAATTTAAGGAGCTGGATTCCAGCTTGGTGAGTGGTTTATGTAATCTCACGGTAAGTGTAATTTCCCATAATGCCATGTCACAGCTACTACTCTGCTTAGCTACCACATTCACTTATTGCATCGCAGGCCATCTCCACCCCACATCTCACAAATAAGACCATTTCTATGGTGTACACCCTGCAAAGACAGAAGTATGCAATTATCTGTAAGCCACAAGTGTTTCTATGGGTGACATTCATACCGTCTTTTGACAGACATAATTAGTCCACAGATTCTACGGCACTAAGAGACCGTCTTCGTTGACAACTCTGCTCGGTTATTCACATGTTGCACATGGCAAAAGCTGATCCAGTTGATGCCACTGGATGCAGAGAAACTAATTTACAGAGGATGGGAAAGACCTTTATTATTTCAGTTTGAGGACAAGTCAGCAAACGCCATCTTCATTACACATGGGAAGATAACAGGGCTACATGTGTGTCTGTGTGTTTGTGGGTGTGTAATGCTTTAAAATATAAATATATTTAAAGTGAGCACTCTCAGTTGACCGCTCCCACATAAACAATCCTACCCCACATCCTAGTCTTCTTTCTCTTTTGTTATTCCACTACATCCCACAACATATTGCTAATAATTTGACATTTTATAAGCATCAGTGTAGTTTTGACAGTGTATCCTCTAGGGACAAGACTTGACTGAGTGAAAAAGGATGTGATAATAAATTAGCCAAACAATTAAATATCTCCTGCACACTATACACCAGATAAGAACTAGATCTGCATTATAGAATAAAGTTAGTCAGTTGTTAATTTGTGATGAACGTCATCTAACGACAACGTGGAGCCTCATATAACCTTTTGCACAAACCCATAAACTCTTCATCCTGTTGCTGACAATTTCTAATTGTATAATATTTGTTAACAAGTCTTTCTTAAATCCCCCAATAAATGATTTATGAATGCGGTATTGTTGCATTTGTCTGCACCCATGTTTTATTCATGTTCATATAAATGATTAGTTTGCACATTCTGCAAACATCTGTTGTTTACACTGACCAAGCTAAAGTTGAATAAAGTTTTTCAGTTTGAGAAGTGTTTTTGATTGCTAACACCTTTTACAAACACACAATAAAGAGGATTAAAGAAATTAAATCAAGCTGTCTGTTAGTCAAAGGCCTACTACTGCTGACATCTGAGGCTTTGTGTTTGGGTAACAAGACTACGTTAAAACCTAGGCTGCGTATGGTCACTGCGTTACATTGTGGACAGATTGTTTCAGTCATAGTCCGTGACTGTGTCTACAAAGTGAACTCCTGGATATTAAATGTTCAGCTGTACTTATCTATAGTGGTCCCAGTAATACTTACTCTGAAAGTGCTCTGTGGTCCATCTGCAGGACATCTTGAATTTGTTCTGACTTACTCTGTTAGTACAGAGAAGACCCAGGACACACTAGAAAGACTGTCTGTTGGCTGGTTAGAGTGATTTTTATTTGAGGTGTTTAACTTTGTGCTCTTTGTCACTCTCATAGTCTGTAACTATTGACTCCACCTCTTGGAGCAGCAGGTTTTATCTCGTTTTCCAGTTTCATTCCTACATTAGGTATTGTGCCATCTCTGTGCCACCTGTGCGCACATCATGCACTGTGACATGCTGAATCACATTGTGTAGACTAGTTATTGTTTCATGTGAAGTAGATGCATGGTTGTTTTTGTGCCAAATCATCTCTATCACCTCCTGGTGGCTGGCTGCAGTATACCTCATAAATCTCGCCCCCTCTATGTTAGCCAAACCTGTACACATCTTTGTAGGAAATAAATGTAGACATAAGGAGAGGAGATGTAAATTTAAATTTAACAGGTGTTTGTTAGCTTGTAGTTTCTAATTTTTGATTACAGTTTCAGTCAGATTATGGGCAGGACTGATACATGCACACTCTGGGTTCGAATGGCGTCACCAGTGCATGATGGCAGCACCCATCCATCCATTTTCTAACCCGCTTCATCCTGCACTCAGGGTCACGGGGCTGCTGGAGCCTATCCCAGCTGTCTTAGGGCGAAGGCAGGGTACAACCTGGACTGGTCGCCAGTCAGTCGCAGGGCCACATACAAGACAAACAACATTCACTCTCACATTCACACACTAAGGCCAATTTAGAGTTGCCAATTCACCTAATGCATGTCTTTGGATGGTGGGAGGAAGCCGGAGTACCCGGAGAGAACCTACGCAGACACAGGGAGAACATGCAAACTCCACACAGAAGGGCCTGCCTCGACCGGGAGTTGAACCCAGAAGCCTCTTGCTGTGAGGCGACAGTGCTAACCACTGTGCCGCCCTGAAAGTTTTGTTTTTATGGCCTACAAGTGTTTCTCATATTTGAATGTAGTGGCGATCAACCCTCCTTTAGGTAGTGATCAAACAGATCGAGCAGGATTTGAACTTGCATGGGGAAACCCCACTGGATTTCAAATCCAACGCCTTAACCACTCTGTTACTTTATAGAGCGGCAGCACCCATATCTAGGATATTTTGGCTTGATTTTTGTACTGTGGAAGGACATGGTCCTTTTTTTTTCTTTTCTTTTTTTTTTTATACAGTGAAAATCACAAATCCCATTGGGCCTTAGGTCTTCTTGGCCTGAACCTCCATGTTAGAGATTATAATAATTTTTATGGGATGATCCCTATACCAGTCATTGCTTTAAAGAGAGTCGGGGGAGGAGTTGAATGTCAGTTTCTCCAGCGTTGTCAGGTTTGTTGTGTTATTTGTGTTGCTTGACTTGTTTCATTTTCTCTCAGATAATGATCAGCATCCTGAAGACGCATTTGATCTCATATTAGAGAAAAGCCCTCTGGAGAAGCATTGTTCATGGGGTAATTTTTGTTGAGGAGAAGTATTAATGTTTATCTGTTGTGATTGGAGACATGCTCAGTGATCCAGCAACTTCAAAATTCTTTGCTTTATTTTTTCACTCCCTTTCTAGATGCCCTCTAACACATGCAATGGAGGGGAATATGATCAGTATTGCTGTATATTGGGTTATATGGCTGGAGCAAAAAGTATACTTTTTTTTTTTTTTAAAAAGGGGAATGCTTAAGTAAAAGTCAGTCACCTCACTGTGTTTTGTAACTTCATTACTTTGTCTTTGTTAATGACTCTGGACTTTCACTTTGGTTACTTTCAGCTATAGAGTTGTGCCTCTCCTAGTAGTGCAGATGAGAGCACTTCATGATTTACATCTTTTTAGGTGTCTGCAGTGGCATTAGTTAACAGCAGTTATTTAATACTGCTGTAGTTCTTATGAGTGACTTTTTTTCAGAAAGGATGGTAGGTGGAGTTGAGGTTTAATAATTCATGGCGTGTTACAGTAACAGTGTTCATTTCCTGGTGTGACACCAGTGGGGAAAAGCACCTGCAGAGGACAGAAACCAGTGTGTAAGAATCAACCTGCTGTGTGGACAGGCACGCGAAAGTCAAGAAAGCAACACTTTATTAACTCCATACTGTGAGAAAATGAAGGAATTATCTGCCACAGAAAAAGGCTTTTTTTTCATAATAGGTTTAGAAGGATATAGAACAACTTTTTTTTTCAACTTTGAAAGTGTACTCGGTTTACGTTTGAGCTGAAACATTTGCTTTCTGTGGGTGGTTTGAATAAAGGTGTGGAAATAATGGATGCTTTTGAAATGTTTTTAAGGAATGCTTTAGTTGAAAAGACATTATATAGCTTTATTGAAACATACTGGTAGCAGCTGAAAAGGGAAATATCTTTACAAACCAATGGCATTTTAACAGCACTTAAGCTTTTACAAATGCCTCTGTAATTCAGAGTTTGGACTTGATGAGGATAGAAACAAATATTTTCTTCAGAACCCCGTCTTGCCATGAAAATGTAAGCTGGAAGTGATTATGCGCGCACTTCATCATTTGGTTGGGATGAGAAGAGCACATCTAGAAAGAGTCCCGGCCTTTTAGCGGTTGAAATGGGAATTTTTTTCCCCTCCCTCATCAGTTTGTGAGTCAGTTCTGCAGTGTCAGCAGTCGGCGCACAAAAACGGAATTCAGTAAAAGCTCTCACTGCTCTCTGGGAGTTTTTTTTTCCCCCAACAGCTTGCTCCCATCCCCCCTTTCCCCCTCATGAACTGACATGCTGGAAGAAACATATGCTACTATTCCCACTTCCTGACAGCTTGTGCTGCCTGAATAGGATCTTGCTCAGGGAGGAAGCAGTTGTCTGGAAGGAGTGGGGCGATGAAGAAAAGAGCGAAACCTCGGTGAATTATTGGTAAAGGAAGTAAAACATAAGTATTTTGGATGCTGAGTTAAGAGTAAGGACAATAACAGTCCAATATGTTCCTGGGTTTGGTCTCGAGCTGAAAAAACTCACTAACATACAGCACAGTAGACATGTCTGAATGTTAGAATTACTTTGATTGCATGTAAACAACAGTACAGTGTCTTAGATGTACACCTCAATTTGTTGGCTGCATCTGCCACAGTACTTTCTTGTATTGAAATGTTTAACAGAGCTCACACCAGAGAAGAAAGTGATGTCTTACCCACTTGTTGCTTTGCTCCCTGTGGGAGCAGGCCAGAAACTTGCCTTTCAGAAGACATGCTCTCATTGTATTCTCCCATGCTTTTGTGTTCAGTTGTTGTGCCTCGGAGCAATCTGTGGTATAAATTATTTATGTACCCATAATTAAGACAGTTTTGTTTTATATGCTTTGAGTTTACCAGGTTGCTTGAACTGTGTCCTTTTTCCTTTCTTGAACATGATGACACAAGTGCTAACCAGCTCGTGAGCGTTACCCAGCTGACAAACAGATGAAAAAAGTTCTTTTTGAAACTAACTTTTACATAATTTCTATTTTTGATAGAATGATAGCAGTAACTCCCTTACAAAATTTAATTAGTTTTATGCTCACACCCAGTGAACTAAAATCAGAACCAAGTCTGGTGGTTGTACCCTTTTTTGACTTCAAGACTTAAAGAAATTATTTGTCATTGCACAATAATAACAACATGAAATCATTGCCAATGAAATTCTTAAGTCTTTTGGTCTTAAGCCAGCACACCTCTGCCAGATAAATCATATAACCTCAAGGTCTACCTGATGGACTTTCTTTTGTAATTTCACCACGTTAAAAAACTTTTTTAGTCAGACTCTGTGGCTGCTAATCCAACCATGTGCAGGATGCTTTCCATCCATAAAGGCCACACAGTGTATGCTGACCACAACTCTGCTGAAGCTCATTTTACCACACGCAAGCTTCACTGGTGCCCAGTTCAGTGCTGTGATTAGTCACATCTGTACATTTACTTGAGCTGTTTTTACGTTGCTGGCCATTCAAATGCAATCTGCTCCAGATGTTGTCACCACATAAGTTTATTATTGACAGATTCACCCAGAAGCCTGGTGGTCAGTAGCTGCTGGTGCGATGAGACTTTCTCCAGCTGTGTGATCAGCTTGGCAAGATGCCTTCGTCAGAAGCTGTAGTTTTCTTGTAGTGCCTGCAGGTCTCTACCTTTCTTGAATGTCTGCTTTGTAAATGCTGTCATGGTGTCACGCCTGTGGCAGACTCGTGATGCTGTACAGAGTATCTGCACTACCTCTTCATGCTTTCATCTATGCTGCTTAGTCCTGCTGAACATGAATTTTAATTTTTTTTGTTGAAGAAATGCCATACTTCACAGTCACAGAGTTACACACATGTAGTGCTGTGCGATATGGACAAAAAGTTATTTCCCGATATAGGCAATTCTTTATCCCGATAACGATATATATC
>JBAJHX010000001.1:25184620-25228026 GCA_037176925.1 Amniataba percoides
AACGATAGAGGACTATATCTTACGATAGGCATTTTTCTGTCGTACAACGATATATACCGTAGTATCGCACAGCACTACACATGTACACTTGGGTATTGTGAACTGCAACCACGGTCGTTACCTTTTGGCTTTTGAAGACTTTTGGACTTAGAGCCTTTGCTCTTCAGCAGCGGTTTTAACGAGGGTGTCAAATGTTGCTAAAGGAATTAAAATAGCAACTTGAGTCTAACAGTTTTAATGGATTACAGCTAAAGCTAAAAGCAACTGTACAGGTGCTGAATGAAGACAGAGAAATATAGTTTAATGAGTCAAGTGGCCCACTTTGTAATTTATATAATTTTGTATTTGTACTTTGTATAATTGCCCCACGACTTTTGTAACCTCAGATTTCAGACTTACGGCACATTTCCCATTATAGTCTGAAGGATTTATCTCATTGCTAAACAAATCTTAAATGTAACCATTTCCTCTGTGTCCTGTCATTTAATAAGAAGGAAGTGCCACAAGTCCCTGAGAGAAAAATGTTCAATTGTCTAAACCCATAACATCCATTGTAAATCAAGTCAACAACATTCTTGGCGATGTCCACTCTTGTTTGGCTGCTTCTGCTCCATATTGTGCTCTCAACTAACACTGTGTACTGTGTTGTTTTTTTGGAAGCAGATGTCCGCTGCTCTGTTGTGGAGAGTGACCGCTTGGTTGTGTTTGTTTTTTTGGGAATTCCAGGTCTCTCCCTAGTCTGCTCCAGGCTTCAGCTTGGAGAGCCCAACCGCCACGATTGATCCCAGCAGCTGGAGCGGCAGCGAGAGCCCTGCCGAGGACATGGAGAGGATGAGCGACTCTGCAGACAAGCCCATAGACAATGATGCTGAGGGGGTGTGGAGCCCTGATATTGAACAGAGCTTCCAGGAGGCCCTGGCCATCTATCCTCCTTGTGGACGCAGGAAGATCATCCTCTCTGATGAGGGCAAGATGTATGGTGAGTACAGATGTGTGCAAGTGTAACTTTTAAGCTAAGAATTATGCATAGTTGAATGTTTTTATAATAGATGAGAGGAGAAAGAGCTTTAAAAAGTGTGACATGTTGGGAATATCAAAATCTCTGCAAGAAGGCAAATAAGTATGAGAATATAGATACCACTCTCTTTTGTATCGTTAAATATTAAGATAGCAGCAGGTTCTCTTAGCTTAGTGTGAAGACTGGAAGCAGGGGGAAACGGCTAGCTTGGCTATGTCTAAAGGTAACAGTGACCACATAAAAGCACCTATAAACTCACTTATTCATTTTAAAATGGCATAAAAATGACCAGTTTTTCGGACTGTCTCTTGGATTCCGAGAAGTAATAGCACCCAGCTGAGAAATAGATCAATGCATAACCCATGTTAAGACCTCAACCTGTGATTTTTTTTATTGAGGTATGTTAATTAGTTAGATATTTAATGTACAGATATAAGCAGGGCATTGATCTTTTCATTAAAATAAAGCAACAAAAAAAGCAAAAATGCTTGCATTTGCACAATTTTGTCAAACTAATCCTTTAAAAGAAAAAAAATGCTCTCAATAGATGGCTTTGCAGAGTAAAGTAATACTATCAGACTGTCCATCTCAGATTTATCATTGATGTGATGGTGACCATACAGCCGCTACTCTGGTTCACCGAAGTGCAAGTTTATAAGTAAAGCAGCATGAACTATTAGTCAGTAGCAGATGGTACTGCGGCTGCCACCAGCTGTGCCTCCTCTCCTCCCTCCATTTCCCCCCATTCCTGGCTGGGTGATGTCATGGAAAGAGGGAATATTTTCTCTCTGTGGTGCTGGACCGTCTCACAGCCTGTCAGTGTCAAGTGAAAGCAGAAAGCCCCTCGGAGCATTCGCTTGCAGCTGTCATGTGACCCCTCCGGCCAAACAAAATGTAAATTCTAGGAGTTGCAGTGAAACCCCTCAGCTGCCTCTACAAAGATGTGGGCTCAGACAACAGGACCCTCCCCACTGTCTCTTCCTCCAGTTCCCTCATCCCCACACAGAGCGAGGCTGCCAGAGAAGCTGTCCCTCTGCCGTGGATTAAAGCATGACAGTTTGTTTTTTCTTTAGGTAAAAATGAAAGTGCAGGCCTTGCTGTTACTCAGCAGACATCCTCAGTATGATGCAAATGTGACTCATATTTGTTCATTTGCATTCACTGCATCAAATACCAAAATGCAAGACCTTTAATAGAGGTTGTAAGTGCTTCTATTTTAAAAATTTGTAATTTGAATTAATTAGATGAACAGATTTGACAAAAAAAGACTGCTGTTCAGGTTTTCTGAAAAAGACTGATGCTTTAAGATAAATTCAAAATCCCCAAAGACAAACCCCCAGAACTGCTCTGTTGAATCTACCTTAAATTCTGCTGAAGCGACAACTGTAGTGGTGAATCGAGGTCTGTCCTGCCAGATGTGCTCAGTATCTGGTTACACACTGTCTGACCAGTAGCAGAATCACTGGGCTGTCTTTCCCACCATCACTGAGTCAGAACTGTTTCAACACAATAGTAAAATGATTTTCTTTCATCTTCCAGTGTGCAAACTGAAGGAAAAAAAAACAGTTGGAAAACCTTTTTTTAAATTTAAGTATTTTATTTTTTATTTATTTAAGGTAGAATTATGGATGCGGTCCTCTTCCTAAACATATCAGAGTTTGCTGGGAATGTGTGCCAGAGGACAGATTGGTATCAGTCTGATGTATGGGTGCTTTTTCTGGGGAGTGGGCTTGTTGCTCAGCCCTGCAACTGTTGCTGCATCCCAGTGCCAATCCCGTCATGCCACGAACTGTGACAATCCTCCAAAGCTAGGAAGGCATTAAAGGTGCCATGGGTCCTTCTCGAAGGAAAAAAAAGAGCAGCCACATTTTTATTGTGAATAGATTTACTGAGTGTACTGTCAGAGCAGAATGTAAAATGAGATCTGGAACAATAAAATGAATTTTGGGTGGTGTACAGTCACTCATGTTAATAGCAGGGCAGAAACGGTAATGTTTAGAGGCATCTGGACAATCAGTGCTGATGCCCACGACCTCTCTGAAGTAAGTAATGTTTTAGAGCCATATCCCATGTATAATACACAATTAGGCCTTAGCTGTGAGGACTGGCCAGTTTGATTACCTCAGCGTTAAAGATGAACTCAATCGTTAATCTTTTGAGGAATGCTAGGAATGTGACTCAATTCCCTTTCACCTTATTTTTCTTTTTTTTCTGATATATTTAGAGCTCATGGTTGCAAATTGTGCTTGCTGATGTTGCTCTTGGCTCGGTTGTCCATTTTATTATTCTTCATTGTGTCAAAATAAGCAAACAAATATTCACATCTGCTATCTGCAGCACAGAATTATATTATGGCATCCTGTTTTTCTTTTTCCCTTTCAACCCTTAAGTACCTGCTTGTAGTGTCTCACTGCAGCATGGGACCGATCAAATGTAAGAAATATAATCTAATAGTAAAAATCTGTATTCAGTATTTAATTGCTAAATTGATTTTGTTGTGAAAGGCATTAATGACGTAGATGAGAAAAATATTTCTATATTTACTTTAAATGTTCTGTGTTTTAGATTGAAGTATTTTGCTTCATCTGAGCCTGAACATGTCTAACGGATGACCCAATATAAATCTCACACCTATCCTGCTCTCAATGGGGTGCAGGTGTATGAGATGTACTGTTGTCTGAGAAAAACAATCAAATGTTTAAAGGCACCTGTATTATAGAAAGATCTCAACTGAAAAAAATATTAAATGAAATACAAACCTTGGCTGCATGATGCCTAAACACACAACATGCTCTCTTTGACACCTGAATGTGTATTATTTGTAGGATGTCATATTTCCATTTGTGTGGTGCTCCTTGCAAACAGTGCACTTCTTTTGAATGCCTTCAGAAGCGATAAGTAACCCATGAAGTGGTCCTCTGTGCTGCTACAAGGGACTGATTTGTCTAAAATCAACCAGTCTCTTAAGAGGGGAAGGGTTCAGCTAACCATAATGAGACTGATATGGATCTGTAGTCCAGGTCCATAGGGTTTATAACAACCACTGATGGACAGCACACAAAACCTCTCATGGCATCTGAGATGAAAGTTGGCTACAAGGAGACAGGTATTTTGTAGTTGAGAGACCCTGGGGATGGCATAGTGTTCCATACAGAGCTCATCACAAGAGGAGCCGCCCTGAGTGCCCTTAAGCCCTTTGTTATCCTGGGGTAGAGTGCAGTTAATTAGCAACAGTCTCTATAGCAACTGTGTTGCTGTACAAAACAATTTCTAATTTCTGCTTCTTAGCTTATTGTGGTGTTTACCTGAAGTGTTTTGGATGTGCTGAGACCAGTGTCGGCTGGCGCTGCGCCCATCCTCTGAGGCAGTGGAAGACACCACATCTGCACAGATTGTATCACCCGGCACTTTCCATGGCCCTGGAGTTTACTTAGGAGAATATTTTAAAAAGTCAAAGGAAATAGAGGGCACTGGCCCCTAGCCAAAGGCCTAAGACTCTGCACTTGCATAATTCACCTGCTGTGCTAGGCTGCATTCATTTATCCCAGAAATAGAGTTGATAAATGAAACAACACGCTTCACTCAAATTGTATGTTTATTCATTGAGTTATGTATTTGCACTTGCCCCGCTAGCTAAATGACATTGGTGAATTTTTCTCAGTTACTGTTGAGAAAATGGAAGAACTGATTTTTATTCCATCTACTCAGAAAAATATGTAAAGACGTACTCTATAGGCTATACCACACCCACATCATGTTTTTCTTGTTCTTGCCGCTGAAGATGAGACCTTCTATTTGCAAGAGACGATTATGGCAGATACACATTCACCTTTTAAGACACATCGTATGCCCGTCTCATGATATGTGGTTTCTGATAAACAGCAGCAAAAATCACACCATTGTACATTTTTATCCTAAAAATAAGAAACACTACCACCAAATAAGTGAAAGATCCCTTTGTGTTGTGATATTCACATTGTAGGTGGACTGCTGGACACTCTGCCTCTGTCCACACGTGTCTTTTGATGTAAAGCTTTTCCCATTACCACTCCGCTGTTAGCTCTGCCATCTCGTCAGTGATCCAGCCCAGACCCCTCCTGTGGGAACTAAGTGGCACTTGGTTTGCAGAGATGCCAAGGATGAGTTAGATATAATGAGCAGACCTGGCTTGCCCCCGATGGCCCAGCACTGTGCTCCTCCGGGGCTCGTCTCACCGGGCCGAGCATGCTCGGAGATAGAGCGAGCGGACCTGATCCTCCCTGCTGGGCAGATAATGAGGAATTCTGGGATCAGCTCAGGCTCCCCGAGTCACCTACATTCACTCAGAATGGAGTGTGAGGAACTTCATTGCAGGAGAGGCATCACACACCTCCAGAATAATCCCTCATTTGTCCCCCTGCCATTGTCAGTGTAAGACTACTGTGTTTTCACACACATGGTGGTGAAAAAAGTCCAATTATTTTATGTCCTCCTCAAAAAGAAGTAACAGTCGCATGTGTAAATAGTGTTGATGCAGGTATGATGAGCGAAAGGAGAAGTCATTTTGAATTAGGATTCAAGATTTTTGGGCCAGGTTGTGACAAACTTTTTTTCACCACTGTTGCTATGGAGATGTCTTATACTTCTTTCAGCCTGACACGGAGACAGGGGTCAAACGTGCGCCTGCCATTGACACGAATGGGTCAACGAGCACGAGTTGACCTGGTTTCGCGTCTCTTGTCTCCAGCAGGGTGGAACACACATCAGGCATCTCACTAATCCTCAGGTGTTTTTGTTGTGGGTTGTCATTTCGATTAATGCAACTAATGTTAATACAGTAATTATGTAATGGATCTGGCTGGTCTAAAAATTAAGATGTGAGAGAGAAAATGACTGAATGAGAGAAAGAGACAGCACATGAGAAATTGACTCAAACATTTTTTGTCTGATGTTTTTATGTGATCTTTTTATGTCTCTTTTGCTAAAAGTCACTCCGAATATTTGGACAACAGCCGGCAGAAACATGCAGGTCATGGATGGTCTGAGATCGAGTCTATTCACTGTGCTCTTTTTGGTTTGATTCTGTGCCTACATGTACATGTTTACCTGATGACCCATGTGCATTTCTGTGGCTCTGAGAAGATGCAATTAATGAGACTCGGCCCCAAAATGGATTTGTATTTAGAGCTCCCTTGTTGCTGAGCAGCAGAATTGATTTTGAAGTGCATATTATTTTGTGGCTCGTCTGTTCAGGGGGCAGATTTCAGCTAAAAGTCATGCCCAGTGTTGTGGTGACCAGGCATAACATGTTATAAATCACATTTGTAGTTCACTGGTTAATATTTATCAAATGAACCAGTGCAACATTATTTCATAAGCAGCTCACACAGCACCTTATATCTGGCTTTATCAGTCAGTCAATCAGTGTCCTGTATCGCTCTACAAATGTTGCTAAATGCCAATGTTTTTCCCAAATTAACATTTTTGATTCTGTTTCAATATTTCATCCCTGTAGATTTTTTTTTACTACATGTATCCAGAGCTGCGTTGGAAAGCAGCCAGACAAAATGATGAGTCCATGTTTGTGATTTTCCGACGGTCTGCACTGAATGGTTGGATAGCAGGCCGTGGCTCTCTGCCGGCATGAATCAGGAGTACGTGGGGTGTGTCCCTGCTCTGAGGTCTGTGTGAGGCCCTCTGAGGCGGGCTTCTGGTTTCAGGTTGCACTCTCCCAATTGGCTGCTTTTGTTTGACTAAAACACAGTGAGACTCAGGGTTCTTAAAGATGCAGTGTCACTTGCGCTCTCTCTTCGAGAAATCATCTGTTTGATGCTGATTACATCATAGTCCATTGATGAAACACTTTTATTCTGATGAGATCGTTTCGTACTGATGGGACCATTTTGTGTAATCAACATATGAATGGAATCTGAATGCCAGTGTTATTCTCTCATCCACAGCGCAGGGACTACACTCCACCGCTAACAGAGACAGCCATCTCCTCCTTTGCTGTTTGTGGAATAGAGAAAGGTCTCTTGACACTGGACAGCATCCCTGACAACAAAAGAAGACTGTAGCCATTGCAGTAAAATGATCACACTCAATGCTGTGTTGTGGTCTGACCCTTGTATCATATGTGACCAATCCTGTTATTATCCGTGTAATATAACTGCATGTTTATTATGTTGTAACTATCCGGGTTGTTTCTATTCAACGTTTGGGACACTACCTCTTTCCGAAGTTGGATTCTATTACAACTTCCATTCAAGGCTTGTGCTCGTGATTACAAAAGTGCATGAGCCCATCATGACCACAAAGTTTAACTTTTCATTTATACACATTGGTCACAGTCAACATGTCTTCCTTTGTGCTCAGATGCTGAATTGATCCTAAGAGATAGAAAATATTGATTTGACTCAGTGTCTTACTTTGTTGTGGAGAGGGAGGTGAGGAGCGGGGGGGCGGGGGGGGGTGTGTGCACCTTCCTGACTGTTAGCGCTGTGTTCACACATTGGACTCGCCACACAGCCAGTTCCTCGGGAGACTCATAATTACAGCCGTCCTTTCAGATTAGTCCAGCAGCCTGTCCAACTGTGGCTTCACTCCCTGGTCATTTATTTCATCCGTTCCCCTCTCCTGAGAGGCACACCTCAGCACAATGACCAGGCCAGCCTCTACAATAATGTATGTGATGATAAACACAGTGGCTCCTAATTGATAGAGTGATTCAGACAAGGGTTGCCTGTGCAAATTGGTCCCCTGTGAGTATATTGCACAGAGTTGGGACTAGTGGGTTTCAGCTCTGGCCTCGTTTGAGAGGCGTCGAGCAGGGAGAGAGGAAATAGAATGGGCTGGACCCGCTGAGTGATAAAGAGGCTGTCTTTGCCTCCTCAGCCCCGTCTGAATACAGGCACAGTTCAGCAGAGGTTGGCTGCTGTAATCCTCTCAGTGTCTCCAGGAAGGCTCAGGTTAGTGACCTGCTGCTTTGTGATGTCTTGTAAGATTTTGAGAGAACACCTCACCTTTAATCCCCCACTGTTCAACCAACACATTAGCTCAACCGCTCCTGACCCAGCCCCTGTAATAAAGCCTTTTATCCAGCTCAATAAGGTCATTTGAAGTTAAGTATTGATTTCTTTTGGTGTCCAGAGAAAAAATGGATTTTTAAAGAGCTGTTAATTACAGTTGCACAGTGCAATATATAGAGAACTTAATTTTGCCGTGGCTAGATTTTTAAACCCTGAGTTCTGGGTCACTTTAACTGAGTTTCTATTCACCTGCTGTGCATTTTCTGTTCAAGAAAAAAAAACCTGAGTGGAAAGAAAAATCGAAATTTGCAGTTTTGTTTTTTTTTTTTATGCTTGATTGGTGTGGAAAAGTTGATGTACCAATATAAGCAAAGTGTGACAAAGTGCAATGGAAACAGACTTGGAGATTGGATCATGATGCTCGTGAAGCGTGTGACTTAAATGTCCACTGCAGCCTTCACTGCACTACGACAGATGAAAGATCTGTGATGATTTATGATGAGGAGACCCTCCTGAAATGAATACAGGAAATAAACATAAATATTTAGTATAAGTATAATATTTCCAGTACGTTCTCTGCATCGTTTCGATTGTTTGTTTGTAATTTTACTTGTGCTCTTTTTGTCACGTCATCTGCTGCGTCCTCTTCTGCTGCTGTGGTTTAATGGCACCTGACTGCAGAATTCTGGCCTTTTTTCTGTTAAAATTTTGTATTTAAACTCAGCGAGTGCAGCAAAATACCTTGGTGAATGAGGTTTTAGATACTGCAGCTGATCATATTTGTGCTCTGTAGTACCGTTGTATATTTGAGTACTGATAAAAGCTGATGCATGTTTTTATGAACAGAGAGCTTTTCCAGTTGTACATCTGCTTACTGAACCGGCTCAGTACTATTAGACTGAAAGACCATGACTGTACATATGAAAAAAACAAAACAAAAAAACAGTTTAGTGCTGCTGTGGTCAATAAGTGGAGACATGTTTTAAAGTCACAATGTATGGCAAATGATATACGTTCAAGGATAAAAAAAAACCTGAAAAGCATTTCTGTCTTCAGCTCAGAAGTTCTCAGGCTTTGAGATAAATGAACTGCTCTTAATTGTAGGTCTCTTGTTTTTATGTCCCTGCTTTTTTTGTCTAAATGAGGACTGAATGGAGTTGTTTCCTGTGGATATGGGAGGAACACCCATGAACATGTGAGGCCAGAAACTAAAAGAGCCTGTGTTTATATTTAAGACATTAAAAAGGCTGTTGTGTGTTAGTTAGAGTAAGATTACCATAATTACTTTTCAACTGACTTAGAAATGTGTGAAATCATAATAAGTTAAGAGCCCATCAAAAACACATCACCACACATACTACAGCAATGAACAGTTATATTTTTATGTGTGAACAGTCTATTTCCTGGTTATGATATTTGCATAATTGGGAACTGAACTATGAACTGAACGTATGACACGTAAATGTAGAACTAGTTCAGTGCGAAGATAAAGGAGCTTGAACTTTTTCATTTTAGCTTGCAGGCAATGGGGTTGTGTGTGTGTGTGTGTGTGTGCGTGTGTGTGTGTGTGTGTGCGCGTGTGTGCGTGTGTGTGTGTGTGTGTGTGTGTGTGTGTGTTTGTGTGTGTTTGTGTGGAGGAGGAGAAGGGGGAGGGGAGGGATTTCTATTGTGTCTCAGAGAATAGCTTTAGTGTTTGTGATCATCGTGGCGTCACGCATGCGACGTCTGGCCTTGAAGTCTTTCTTATGGACCCACACTTCAAGAGCGAGGCTCCAACCATACAGGAAGTTAAAGCACTTTTAACAAGCAGATGGTGGACTGGAGTCAGATGTTATGATCAGTGAAAAGTACCAATACCACACTGAGAAAATAGTGCGGTGCATTCACAACCATGTTAATTATGTAAGGATTACAATGGCAATATGTGCTTAGTATTAGAAGTGAAAGTACCCATTAGACAATAAAAAGGTCTCACTTTGTTGTTGTTTCAGTTTATATGGGATTAATATTACTGCTGCATTGATGTGCATATGGCATTTTACTGCTGTTTAAGGCTGAGTTTATTAGAACTACTTTATATACAATTGGCTAGTTTAATCTACGGCAGTGCATCATGGTCTACAAGATCATCGCATGTTTGTAGCGTTGTTGTCCTGTGAGAAGCACATATCCCTAACAAAACAACTTTTCCTGAAGAGCAACCTGTTAACAGTTTTATGGGTATACTTTCCAGCCAATCCATGAGGGTTTTAAATCGTTTATTTAGAAGTAGGAGAATTGAGTCAACTCACAAAAGAACACTTAATCTTTCAGTTTCTCAGAAAAATACAAAATATGTTTATAATATCTGAGAAGTAAGAAAAACTGTCAAAACAATGTAATAGAGTAAAAAGTCCAATATGTGTTAAAGTACAAGTACCTTGGATTTATAAAGTAGTGCAAGTAAGCTCAGTACTTGAGTAAATGTACTTAATTACACTCCACTGCTGCTGCTCAGTGGCTCTGACCAGCTTTGTTAACTGTGAGAAGAGATTTGTAAAAGCGCTAAAAAGGGAGATATTGGTGTTTGCTCCTCGGGAAACACCTGCAAGGTCTGGCCCTTTTTATATTTAATTCTAATTGTTTAAGCTCTGATAACTGACATGTTGTGCTCTTAACTCAGTGGGAATGCCCAGAAACCTAGTTGTCAGCATCGTCCTTGGCCTGTCAGCTGCGACTAACATAATGTTAAAATAACAGCACGGTGTTTTCCCTCCGTAGACAGGACTGTCAATTTTCTTTCACGCCACAAGTCACAGGTTCTCCTCCACTTGGCAAGAGGTTGTTTCCCATTGATACTGCGAGTAAAAGGCTTCCTGCCCCTGCCTCCTATTCCAAAAACCTGGGACGAATGCCTTCATATTGTTGGTTTAGTCCATTGTGATGCTAATGTCTGCCTGAGACCCTTGAGTCATCTATCACGGATGACAGGAAAGCTGGGGCCATTGTGCTGGCCCACCATGCACACACACGCACACACATGCACACATCCTGAGCTGTGGTCTAGAGTCGAAAGTGGAAGAAACCGTATGATACCACAAAGAATCTACTTTGGGTTACTATGAAGAGTTGACAGTGATTAGATGAGGATTAGTTGATAATTCTGGTGAATGTTTTTATTATTTGCTCTTTAAATCATAGAGAAACAGTGTGAAAACCTCCTATCACAGGCTTTAAGAGCTCAAGGTAACATTTTCAAATGGTCTCTTTTGCATGACCAACTATCCAAAACTCAAAAATATTGAACTTACATTGATATCAAGGAACTCAATTTTAAATTTCTTCAACCAGCACATATTTCTTTTTTTTTTGTCAAAATTGTCAGTTGACTAAATGATTGTTTGTTTTAATGTAACTGTTTTAGTAGATGATTGGATGTTTGTTAGATATAAGTTTTGTTCAGGCTTAGTTATATATTATTAGGATTAGTTATATATAGCAGGCCTGCAGCTAACTATTATTTTCATGCCAGTCATCAATTAATCGTGTAGTCTCTACAATGTCAGGATCAATGAAAAAATACCTAAAATATCATCAAATGTAGGGCTTTCCCAAATACCATATTTTGGGCTTTGACACTTAAGTCAGACTTATTCAGGAATATATGAAGGTCCGAAGCAAGCAAGAATGGGAACAGGTGAACATCACAGCTTGTGGAGTGCCATTATGAGGCACCTGGAGAACCTGATATGGCAGTCTTCAAGGATTTTTACAAAATGTGCTATAATCACATCAAATTAATTAAAGCCATTGCACATAAAAATGAATTTGCGCATGTATAGGTCTATATTTGGGATTAATGGGGTAACATTGTGACCTGTTAATCTAATTACAATTTGTCACATTTGTACGCTGATTTGGATGTAGATTACCATGACAACCAAGCTATAAAGCTTCAAAGGGTCAGCCTTAATGAAATTTTTTTTTTTTACCAACAAGAAAATATTTAGTCTTCAGTAACATTAAAAGAGGGAAAATGTAAAATTTTCACATCAGATATTTGGCATTTTTACTTACAAGGTTCACAGATTATCAACAGTTGCCAAAGTAATTTCAGGTAATTGAATAATCTGCTTTATTTTGTAGTGTCAAAATAATGGCCTCGATCCAAAATGGCTATAAAGCATCTATAAGCCGTCATGGAAAATATTTACATTAAATCACACAAGATGTGCAGATACTTGATCTTCTCTGTCCTGTTTTAGTCATACTGCAATAAGTGCTGATTAAAAGATGAAGACCTGAACGAAGAGTTAATGATAGATATGTCCTTACTGTGCGGGCAGCATCACATGTGGACTCTGTTCTGGGAGGCTGCCCTCTCAGGCCCCGCAGAGAGAGACACCCAAGTGGTAAAAGCCACACACATGTCGGCAATCTGCCGACTGGTTCTTGGCCAAGCCCAGCGCCATCTCATGGCAGAGTGCTGGGCCAGATGTGACTGTGGTTGTGCCTGCATTAAAAAAAGTGCTGTTACAGGAAATGGATGCTTTTAAAAAGAGGAAACGGGGGGAAAAAAAAACTGGAGCAGAGCAGTGAAGTATTGTTCTTGATGCTCAGAGGATGTAACCAAGCCAGTTAAATAGTTTAATATGCCATTACTTAAATTAGCCTCAGTGTTTATGTTGCACAGGTGCATGAAGGCTTTGCTGGTGAATTCAATGTCAAGCCTTTGTCTTTGCTTGCAGTGCAGTTCCTTTGAATACCACTGCGTAGTTATCATGGAAATTAGAAAAGATGCAAAAACAAGCTGTCTAAAATTAATTTGTGGTATAGATTTGCCTGCTAATTTTGTTTTCTTATATTCTGTATATTGATTTTGTACAATGGGAGGCTCAGTGGTGCAGTGGCTAGCACTGTCGCCTCACAGCACGAGGGTTCGGACGTCGACATGTTCTCACAGGGAGAGCATGCTGAGGCATGAACCCTCTGAGAATAAGCGGTATAGATGATGGATGGATAATTTTGTACAACCTGAGCGAGGCTTAAAGAAAAAAAAAAGGAACTCTACTGAAATGACCAGTCTATGGACATTCAATGGAGTTGCTTTGTCCTGTACAAGATAAACAGAACACCTTTGGGTGTTCGACTGATGAAGCATTTATTAATTCTGAAAATAATGGTCAGGTTGAGCTCTAATTCAAACAAATGAGACAAAACCAAAAGAGGTATCGAAGACTTGAAAACACACAAACTGAATTTTCTCTTGTGAAAAAAATAAAATCATTTGTTCATGTGGGGCCACATTGGCTGATTGAGAATACTGGGTTTCAGGGCCTTTTAAGTATTTCCAGCACAGCTACAATAGAGTTTGATAACAAAATGTTTCTCAGCTCTAAATCATCAACTGTAAAGGTCAGTTTGGTGTCAGTCGCTCAGAAGTGAAGTGTAAAGGCTTTTGTCTACACTCGCCATTTAAACTGATCACACAGGCTGTAAGCCGGTGTAGAAACATCAGTATATACCCTTTTCTTCAGTGGGGAAAAAAACTCTATAAGCAGAATACAGTGTAAATCTAAAATGGGTTTTATTTTGAGAAAACGACACAAACCTCACTTTTCCTTTGTTGGAAAATCTTCTTCTCTGGTACATTTCTATTCTGCTGTGATGCATCAACAGCAGAGTGATGGAGGACACTGCTGTAAAATACAGAAAATATTTGTAACAAGAAGCCCCGTAGTGGCTCTAATGGCTCTTACAGTTGAATTGACTAATGCTTGACACACTTGTTCCAGAATTTGAGGGTCTAAATGCATTTTACAAATAACTACACTTAATCACACATCTATCAGTGGAGAAGATGATTGTACTCTTTCTCCATCTGGCTTCAGCTAGAGTTGGTAGTGAAGAAGGAAAGAAATCAAGCAGTACAATTTCTTGTGGTTGTTTTATTAGGTTGCTTCAACATTTAAGTAATTTTTCAAGTATTCCCTTGTTCTAACTGGGAAACATCACGTCTTTGGGACGTCATCATTGTGTAAGAATAATAACTGCTTGTAAGGTGGTTATTGTTGTTGTTGTTGGCATATTCATATTAAAGTACAAGTAATACCATGCAGCCCTGGACTGCACAGCACAGATGGCACAGTAATTCATCTGCTGCTGTTTGTGTTACGATAATACACCAGTGGTCACATTAACAGAATGGTTTCCATCATTGACTGTTTTTCTTTTTTTTTTTTTTTTAACAATGAAAGAAATCTGAAGACATTTTAAAATATCAGAACACTGGATGATCTACTGTAGCTTAAAGTAATTCATGCCCCACTTCAGTGGGTGGCAAATGTGCCGTTGTCTGATGGTGTTTTTGATCTCATATGCACAACGTTGTCGATTAGCTAGATTTAGCCTTTGCATTGGTAGGTTGTGGCTCTACATACCACTGCAAAATGTCACAGCGATGTCTAAAAGAAAAATGAATCGAAACAATTTGTGAATAGAAATGTCATACTATAAATATGTCTCTCTGTCATTAATGCATGAAAATTAAAATGGCAGGTATATATTATGACAGAATCCTAAGATGCTGTCCTCAAGACGCACATCAAGAAAGTCTAACGTAACCTCTGCACGACCGGTCTGGTGTCCAGATTTTAATAAAGTAGAATTGAATTACAGATTGGGAGATGAGCTGTGACGGAAGCAGAGGCAGAAGAGCATAAAGGAGAAGAAACGGCTGCACCAAATATACATTTTTACCCACCTGGCTGATTGTGGTGTCTTTGTTGTAGAGTTTAGTTCATAAAAAGTTGATCTAGACTCCTGAAGGTCTGATGGGATGTTATGTGAACTATTTCTGGGTGTGGTATCTCTGAGGTTGGTCCACAGCGGGCTGTGACAGCATGCTCCATTGTTATTCACAACAGAGGGAGTCTGTCCCTGGTTCCTTGGAGAGAGGATGCTGAGGGCCAAATTGGATTTCTGACTGAATGAGGAATCTACTTGGGGACGATCTAGAGAAAGTTGAGTCGTCGTCTCTTTGTGGGGCTGCTGCTGGAGTGCCATTCATATGTCGCAGATCCTCCAGAGTCATTGAGATTCACTTCGGCCAGGTGGAGGGCTCCTAAGGCAGCTCAGTCTGCTCAGGGGCCATACCATAAATATTTAATCCTTTTCCTGCTGCTTTGAGTGACAGGAACACCCCAAAAAGAGTTAATTTTCTCAGCCCTCTCAGGCCTAGCCACATCTGCAGGACTTAACATCCAGAAACAAACACTCAGTTGTGTGGATCGTCAAACCTCAGATGAGAGAGGCAAGGCAATAAAGCAGACAGAAATTATGTATATGTTAACTGTAAAATTCAAACTTTGTTACACACTGCCATTTGGACCATTTGTCCATTTTTCACATTGTGAGTCAAAGGCAGTATGAATGTGTTACTGATGGTGTCTCTCCTGCAAATGCGAGGAGAGATCTCCACTGTTGGTGGATTTGATTAAGTGCATAAGCTTCTGTTAATGCACATCAAATCACTTAGTTAATTAAGATATAATTTAAATAAGATAACTCATAAAATAAATTATCAGAAATGTCAAGAAAGCCTGATTAGGTTTACTTTTCTAAAAACATGAAGTAGTTTTAGAAAGCTGAATTAATTTTAAATCTTAGACATAAAGTCACACTTCAAGGACAAATCAAAGTTATTGTAAGTGATGAAATCAGCTCATTGTATAACTTGTTATGTGTTAACAAGTATTTTTGTGGAAGACAAAAAATGAATTTGTTGAACATGAATTTCAGGGGGAAAAGTGAGTGATGTCCAAAGCATTTTTAGTTGTGAATGTGGACAGTCACATTTTTTCAGCATATTGTTGTTCTGCAGTGCAAACACAAGGGGGAAAAAAAAGCAAAAAAAAAAAAAAAGAATGCAGGCCAGCCAGGACCCACTGAGCCTTTTCTCCTGCCTGGTGTAAAGAATGAATTATTCAACAGTAAGCAGGCTTTCAGCTGGCCATTTGTGTGCTTTGATCTAGGAATCAGGAGTTTGCATGAATGCCTGTATTGTCATGTTATGTTTCCACAGTGTGTGAATTATTGAAAATAGTGCATCTGGTGAAGTTTGCACTGTGGGTGCACTTGGACAGGAAGGCTGGAATTGTAAATCCCCAGATGTTGTTTATTTGTCCTGTGGGGTCATGTGACTGAGTTCATTCAGGCTGGCCTCGCCTAAACGCTCAATGTGAAAAGAGCTTCGGGTCAACAGACCACAGCTCACCGCCAAAGCCCACCTCTCCCCCTCCCCCACGCTGTGGAAACTGTAGGTGCGGCACAAAGCCAGGTGCAGCAGGTATCAAAGATCTGATGTTGTAACAAGTTTACACTGTGTTTTTATTAAAACTTGCAGAGCTTTTTACTGTGATAGCCAAGTAACATGCTACATCAGCCTGAAAAGATGCTCTTTTTTCAAGTCAACTTTAGCAAATTTCCTAGAAATGAAATCATCACTTTTCTGTTGATGAAGTTATTTGTAAATTTGTCTTGCAACTCTTGAACTTTAGCTTAAAAAAGAGATGGTCTTAAGAAAAAAAGAATGATCAGAAAGAATTAGTAGACTGAGTCATTGATGGACAAAAAAAAGAAAAAAGGCAGCACTTTTGACGATCGATTAATCTTTGGTGTCTTTTTAGGCAAAATGATTCTTGAATTGAATTTTTTTTGTTTTTCTAAAAAAAAGATAGAAATGAACATTTTGGAGTTTCATGAGGACAAAACATTCTACAGATATTTGAAACCATTCAAATTTATATTTTTTTCAGTATTTGCTGAAATTGCTTGCACCTAATAATTAAGAGAAGATAAATAATTAGTGGCAGCCCTACAGTATGGGCACATATCTTGGCTATCTTACAAACATAAGCAGAAAAAAAATATGTATTTGTGTTTTGGCCTCTATATTTGGCTGTTTGGTACCATTGAGATGGCTTCTTGCGTTCCTTCTCACAGGGTTTTGTGATGTAAAGAGAAAATGCCTTTTCCACTGATTACCTAAGATACGGTATATTAGCACATGTGCGGTACATCGTGGCCTCATTTTGTCATAACAAAAGTATGGCCTTTAATTGATAATGAAGATGAATGTAGAAAAATGTTTCATTATGTTGAAGGTTTGATGCATTTCACAGCGGAGTTGAGCAGATCCATGGCATTGGTTGGCTACAGCTGGACACATAATTAGAGTGCCTCCTTACCTATAATTTGTGTAATAGTTTTGGTTGGCGGCATGTTATTACCATATGAAAGGGCTAAGCAGGGGTCATGTGCATTGCTACAGCAATTAGAGCAGAGCTGAGGGCAGAAGAATGTTTGGAGCCGTTGTTAATTGGAAATCTCTACAAAGCTATGCTTTAATTATAATTTAGTCAGAGCTGCACTGTTTTAAACCCAATATATTCAGTTGCCATTATTTTCTGTAATAGTATGAACAGCTAGGTCTGTTTCCTTTCAAAGCGTCGGGCTTTGAAGAGAATGAGATTGAATTAGATTAATTTGAAAGGCTGTGCTGCGGAGAGTCTGTTTTTTTCATGCTAATGTCACATGGTGTTTTCACAGGGAAGGGGATCTGGTTTGTTTAGGTTTAGGCCTGATTTGCATACGCTCTAAATATGATTATGAAACACATATATTTTACCTTATAGCTCTAGCTCCAGGTTTTCGACTACTTCATAGAGAGGTTGTAATCACCAGTTGTGCACGAAGCCGTAGGTTAATCAGACACTTATTAAATATTTATTGTCAGAAAAATTAACGTCACATTTCTGAAGTTATTATTCTGTTTTTAACTGTAGGATTCAATCTGCATATGATTTTGTCTGTATCTTGTCAACACTGATGAACCATTAAATACTATAAATAAATATTTTGCGTTCAATCAGTCGAATTGTTCACTTGAAGACGAGCTAACGTAAAATTATCCAAAATTTATCCAACATACCACTTCACCAAAGAAAGAAAGAACACCACTGCGAGAGCTTTAAGTGACAGATTCCAGCTATAACTCAGTTATTCTTTTTTTGCTCATCATTTATGTGTCTTTTTTATTTATTGACAAAACTGAAATGTGTTTCTCAGCGTGTGCGTCTACATAACAGCCTGTCAGGTGTTCAGACTGAAGGATTGCAAACACTTTCACGCACTCAATGACTGATGCGCACACAGCTACATTTTCTTTTTCGGAGTTTATCTTTAAATGTACTGTATTGTAAAACATATTTAAACACATCTCTCATTTTCGCCTTTACACAGGTCGAAATGAGCTGATAGCAAGATACATCAAGCTCCGGACCGGGAAGACGAGGACTCGGAAGCAGGTAAGACAAGAGGGGAGACGTCTCTGTTGCACGAGCGTCAGAGGGCTGTCAAATCTGGATGTGCGCAGACTGTTGCCTTTGTTTAAGCAGGAGATAAACAAAGGCACACAATGCTTAGCTGTTGAGGCTGTTGAAGTCTCCTGTCACTGCCGCGCTGCATGAACAGACGTCCCTGGATTATGACGTGCCCGAAAATTGTCTCTCTTAACTTGGTGTTTACAGGCATGCACATAAGAAGTGTAGCTGTCTCAAACATACAGAATGCAATGCTTTTACTTAGATTTCAGCCCATTATTGACATCTGCAAAGGGAGTCACTGTAGCTGAAGTATTCCTCCTCGCGACGAAATCATGGAGGTTGAGCACTTGGCTGGAGTAGAAACCTTTATTAATAGGAAGATGGGAGCCTTAACAGATTGGTACCATCTCTGATCAAAGAGAGCATCCGCTGCAGTCGGCGTCAGACAGTGCATCCTGTCTTCTGCAACACGCTGTGTGCCCTGCAGACGCACGGCTCTCACCACAGAGTTGAGCTCTGATGTTTGAATCAAACTGTGAGGAATTTATTAGTCTGTGCTCTAACATGTAAATAAAGCACACCGCATGGCTCTAATACGTGTGCCTTTCTCAGGAATTGTAGCGCTAAAATATAACGAAGGGGAGACTTGATTCTTGTGTTTTAACGGCTTTCTAATGAGCAGCCCTTGTGGCACTTCACCAACGTCTCCCCTCTAAACAGGAAATTCCCCGTATGAGCGCTGACTTGAGTGACAATGATAAACAAGCTGCTGCCTATAGTGCCATTCGATCACTGTGTTTGTGAATTGATCAGTCTGGACCAGAGAGGCTGTGTAGTTTCTCTCTCTGTGACTCCTCTCCTCGACACAGAATGAGAGAGACGTTGTTTACTCACAGCCGTGCTGGGAAACACACATCTACTTCTTTTGTTAGTCTAAATTTATGATGTGTGTGCAGTCTCTGTGATGTTTTAAATTATGGCTGCAACTAGTGTATTTTCTTTGGATCTGACCTGGACAGTTCCCTGATTTTATGCTAATTATCAGCCATTTTTTCATGGTTATCTTTTTATTCAAATTTGTCCAGGACGACACAAATTTAAAGTGTTTTTCTGAGTCTCTTATGATGACAAACTCAAAATCTTGAATTGGACTGTTTGAATATGTCAACTTGGGCTTTAGGAAATTACAGTGGACATTTTTCAGTTTTTCATAGCCTAAACAATTGAAAACATAATCACTTAAAAATAAAAATAATGGTTAGGGGCAGCCCTTATTTTCATCAGTGGTTAATCTGACAGTAATTTTCTTCATTGTTTTGTCTGTAAAATAGCAGGAAAATACTGAAAAGTGCCAAGTATAATTCTCCTGAGTCTTTAAATGTCTTGTTTTGTCTGAGCAACAGTACAAAACCTAAAACTGTGTAACAAAACAGAAAATCTGCATGTGGGGAAAAGCTACATCCAGACACTGTGTTGCATTTTGCTAGAAAGAGATGGAAATGATTATTGTCTCTGTATTGTATTTTCTGTTGATCATGTAATCAACTGATTATTTGAGCTATAGCTTATGTAACAAAACATGATGCAGGTATGGAATAATAAAAGCATTTCCCTGTAGAGAAAGCACTAAATGTCACACTTTCTGTTAAATCACTTCGTTCCTGCTAGAAAACTCACCTGGGGTGTGTTTCATGTGAGTAGCTGTCAGAGTAGAAGCTAAATCCACCACTCGTCCACAATCGTCACACTCTTAGTCCACTTCCAAACTGCTACATGCGCTGCTGAACCTTTCATGTGAGAATATTGAATAATGCTGAACTGTGTGAACGTCAGGGGTAAACTTGGCCGGTGAAATGCCTCTCCCTGCTCCCGTAAGAATACTAGACTCGCCGATTCTCATTCAGCACACAGCAGATCACATCTGGGTGCTCTTAATGTGTGCTAAAGGGGCCTGCATCCTCCTTAATCAGTTCACTTAAGTGATGACAACACACAGCATAACGCTTTATTGGCTGTTAGCTTGGTGTGTGGTTGGAGACGCTTCTGTTATGCACCTTTATGTCCTCCAAATGTTAATTTTTTTAAACAAAGAAATGTATAATCCACTTTGTACATTTTGGTATGTCTTGTTTTTTATTTTCCATTTTCTTCTTTTTTTTTTTTTTTTAAATGGAGGTGTCTAGTCACATACAGGTCTTAGCAAGAAAGAAAGTTCGAGAAATCCAAGCTGCCATTAAGGTACGTCTGGCTTTGCCCAGTTGCAGGGGGCTTTTCATTGCCATGGTTACAGGCTCTTCCTTTGTTTTCCTCCCCTCCCCTACCCCGCAGGTGTCTAGTCACATTCAGGTTCTTGCCAGAAGGAAATCTCGTGAGTTTCATTCCAAGCTAAAGGTATGCGCTTTTCTGCTTTTGGGCTTGTTGGTTGCTGTGCGTCTTAACTTCCTGTTTCCCGTGGTGACAGAGTGAATGCCTGGTGCTCTGATTCCCCCTAACCCAAATCCTGTGCTGACTGTAGTCTGTTCAGATCTCCTAACCCCCACCACCACCTTCTCAGTCCATCTCTCACCCACACTCAGACATGCTGCTGCTGTCCTGTCCACTTGTTTTCTTCTACATTTATTCACTTTTCATCACGGGTCTTTGCTTTGAGAGCGGCTGCACATTACCTCCACAACTCAAGTGCTCAAGTAATGAATATAATCAAATAGATTAAAATCAAACATGCCAAAGCAAATGGTACTGACAGTTTATGTTCTTCTGTTAATTTTACAAGAGCCTGACTTTGATTGATTACCACATATTGGCCAATAATGCAAAACATGCAAAGCCATCTCTTAAATGAGTCTTTTTAAAGAATTGAGCGCCGAAAATGAGCATCAAAACATCAGCATGCTAACATGTTCACGATAACAACGCTAACATGCTGATGTTTAGTGCAATATTTCTGGTGTTTACCATCATAATCACCCACTAACATTTGCTAATTAGCACTACACACAAAGCACAGCTGATGGGAATGCCATTACCTTTGTCAGTATTTGGTCTTAAAGTATTGGACAAATTGGAATTTTGAAGAGATGATGGCAACAGATGAATAGTAAGGCGATCAAAGTAATTCTTGTTCATCCTTAGGGAATCAGTACCAAATTTCATCCATTAGACAAACAAACATTGTGATTCCTGGAGCAAAAAGTACGATTTTTTTTGCATTTCTGAACGGCTACTCATCGGCTCCTGCACATGCCAACACCAGGAATAACCAGTAATAAAAACTAACACCAACCAGTAATATCGGCCTGGTTCATTTGCTGGTCAGGCTCACATTTTTACTCAATGCATTGTTGTAATGATTTAGTAAAACCGAAAATCAAGGTGTGCAGATGTCGTGACGCATGGTGGCACTGGCTGCTGGTGAGTGGCTGAGAGCTGAAGGTACGATGAAATTGGCCCGATGGCAGCTGGCTGTTCCTGAAATGTCTTCTCTGCTTTCTCCTCCTCTTTCTTCTTCTCCTCTCTCCAATCTCTTGATAACTCTCACAATGCCGCGGCAGACAGTCGCTTTTCCTTCCTCCCAGTTCAGATGTCGTCATTTCTAAGTGCTCTGGTCACTTATTTCACCAATATATAGTGAAATCTGTTAGTCGCTGAAGAAAGCTTTTCAGAATGGCACATTAAAATGGGAGAAAAGCATTGTGAAAAAAGTAATCTTGAATAATATTGACCTGTAATTTAAGGTATTTCATGAAGTAATGCTTGTCTATCAAAGGACATTTCGCCCATGTGCCATTTTCTTCTTTTCTTGGGGAGCCGACTATACATTTTGACTTTCAGACTTTGCTCCACTCCCAGTATTCAACACGAATTAATGACCCCTCATTAATCTGTGTTTGTATGTGTGTTTGTGTGTGTCTATGTTGAGAAACAGAAAGAGTCAGACAGGCAGCTAGCCACATGAATGCCTGGTCTTTCAAGGGCACAGGCGGCTGTCTGAAGAAAAACAGACAGCTTTTGTATGAATCCCTGTCTTTTCTCATTTAAAGCAAATTAGAGTTCAGGGGCAAAGAGAAATACAAGTGTGCCCTTCATTTAAGGGGGCATCAATGAAAACCTGCTGTTTTTGGTCTCCTCTATGGCATGTCAGTGAAATTATAGTCATTATGTTAATGTTCTGTTGTTTTGTCTCGAGTGATGACTACTGATCAGATTGTGAAAATTATAGAGAGCGAGACTTTCCCCCTCTAGAGACCAAGGATAATTTGTAAATACAAGTTTCATAATCCTTTTGTTATTGAGTGTTCATTACACATCTGTGTTGTGTTGTACTCTGTGAAGATGGCTGGACTTTCTCAAGTTAAATTTGAATGTTTTTAAAAAAATCTTTATCGATATTTGGAGCTGTAACACAGGCACTTTTTAATTGTTTAAAAAATTTTGAATTACTCACAATAAATGAATCACACAATTACAATAAAAACCTCTTTGTTTGCATTTAGGTCACGAGTATGGTAAGTATTTATTTCTATATCTGGTCGTGATGCTGTGTCCTGCTCTCATTAGGGGCTGTCTCGCTCTTCAGCTGCTAGTTTTGCATTTGTGCTACCCGCCATAGTAACAAAATAGCTGCTGCCCAGTGTTTTCCCAGTGTATTGGTGTCTCTTTGTGTCATCACACTGTTACCACGCTGTAGTTTGACTCTGCTCCACCAGCATCCGCTGCCAGCATGCTTACATTTAGCCGCTGCCACCAATGGGTCTGCATGGGTTTGTTGAATTCAGCAAGTTCAGTGTGGCTTTAAATGACTTTGTTAAAGCACATTAACAAAGGACAACGTCCAAAACAACATACAATGTGTATTGCACTTCTGCTGCAGGCTTTTGCGGTTTTCTATGAATGAATTACTATTACATTATTTAAGCATAGCCATTTAAATTTATGTCACCGTATTCTGATTTTAGTTTTTAAAAAAAAAAAACTGTCGCCAGAAATGAAAGAAAAGGAAGTTGGGGGACCTGCAGGAGACTTTTGACTAAATGGGACTGATGTCTTTCATTTTTACTTAAGAAATTCTTTACAATGTTTAGATTTGTTTTGACATGTAGACAAATTCAGCCTTGACAGAAGCTCTCCTGAATGAGATTTTTTTTTTTTTTTTTTTTTTTTTAAGGAATTTTAGTGGTAGATTAGTCAACAAGCAAACTTAGTGTGAGCGCATACCACTGCTAACCATTGTATATTGGAATTCAGTTGTCATTGTTAAACACATTCCTTTAAAAAAAGCCTACACTTAAATAGCATTGCAGATGCATCTTCTTTTAACCTGCTCATTGTTGACTGTTGTGAGAGAGGTCAGTAGTGCTTTCAGTTTGTTGTTTGGAGTGTGGTTGCAGCTACCTTGTGCAACATGCCCCACCTTACCCCTCTGTGTGTGAGTGCTAAGCCTTTTGTGACTGCTGTTAAAGGACCAGGCAGTGAAGGACAAAGCCCTTCAGAGCATGGCCTCCATGTCCTCGGCTCAGATCGTCTCTGCCACGGCTATTCACAACAAGCTCGGCCTGCCAGGCATCCCGCGCCCAGCTTTCCCTGGAGCAGGGGTAAGACCCTTGTCGGCACCACACTATTGATCCATCCTGTCCAGCGCCACCCAGGGAGGCCGTGGGGCCAACCACGGCAGCACCCGGGCCAAATCACATTACACACCACAGCTTTGCACAACTGCCCCTATCAGATAAGCACATGATCAAAAGGAGTGGTAGTCAAGATAACTACATACACTAAGAGCCGTTTTGATCTTGTTGCTAACAGCTGCTCATGGTTTGATGTTGTTTGTTCTTTGTTTTCTATTCATACATCTAAATCTCCAGTTATGGCAGGGCATGATATCGACTGGACAGCCAGGATCCTCACAAGAGTAAGTATCATGTTTTGGTGTCAGGAAAAAACTCTCTCAAAACTCAATAAATTCAGTATTTTGTTGTACAGATTTTTTTTTAATGGGTCTGTTGTCCTGTTTTCCAGTATTAAGCCTTTCTCCCAGCAAGCCTATCCCATCCAACCAGCAGTCACAACAGCCATTTCAAGTGAGAATTTACCTGACTGAAAAATTTGAAGGGGAAATTACAAAGAATGTACACCTTATTTTCTATATTTGTTTGCAGTATCTGAAAATTTTGCACATCTTCACCTTATCATTGTTGCCTTTGTCTTACTGAGACAATTGTGAAACAAACATCTTCATAGACGGAGGTCTAAAATGCTCTGAAGGCAGTAACAGCAATAAACTTAGTTTCTGATACTTTGAACTCACCTACGTTTCCCTCAGCACAGCTTATCGACAGTGAAGCTCCAGGTGTAAAGATAATGTTGAGATTTGAGGATCTGGTTTGAGACGAAAATTAAATCTAGCTCAGCAACTGCAGTTTTTATTGGTCACAATTTGTCAGCAGCTAATTGTAAGATTTTAAGTACTCAAAACTGCTTAAATACAATCAGTCAGAAGGCAGCAATCAGGGAAACTGCAGTAAATCCCGTCAACATATTTAGCCTCACTCAGGAACTTTTTTTGTCTTTCTCTCATGAAAATTCGGTGGAAAAAAAGAAAAACACAAAGTCTAATTTATAGGTCATCCGTAGGCTATTTTAAAGTTTTTTGTTATTTATTATTGACTGTAAATTAGATCCTCTGCTCCTGTACCAAAGTAAAAATAGAAACCAAAACATCTGCAAAGATAGAGACCTCATCAAGACTGGAGACTTATTTCACAGAATCAACTTATATCAGATAAATCACTAATTGACACCCAAACGGGTGATGAAAAATGTTGAAAGAAGTGTTAGATTTTGTTTTTAATTGCTTTTTTCCCCAGTTTGTTTGTCATTTATCGTCTGCGTGTTTCTGCAAATTGGACTGAGTTCAGCTGTTTCTTTTCTTTTCTTTCTTTTTTTTTTTAAATGAGAAAACATTAGTGAATCCCACACACATTTCCTGATGCTTGATGCGTAATATTGCCATGAACTAAGGGCAGGCTCAGTTGTGATTTGCACATAAACATGGAAGTCACTTTGGTTGCCAGTTTTGATGGGCATTTTTATTAGCAATTATTACTGAAAGCAGTAACAACATTAACAAATGGACACTGTCTGTAATGATCAAATAAATCATTTGTGTCTTTAAATGAGCATTTTATGCACTGACAGGGTTGATTTAATTCTTGTGGCTCTCCTGCAGGTTACGAGCCCACAGCAGCTCCAGCTCCCACGGCACCGGCGTGGCAGGGCCGCTCCATCGGTACATCTAAACTCCGACTGGTGGAGTTCTCCGCCTTCCTAGAGCAACAGAGAGACCCAGACTCTGTGAGTAGAGCATTATACTAAGCATGAAATATCACTCTCATGGTGTTCGTTCCCACCTCTTATCACACGGCCCGTTCCTCCGTGAATACACTGGGACATTTTCCCAGGCAGACAGTCAGCTGAGAGGACGAGGGGAGAAGCCCAGCCTGTAGGGACACACAGCATGAAAACCTGCAGAAATAATGAAGGACTGTTTATTAATCAGTTCCTTAAAAGGCATGCCAAGACTATATTTACATTGTAGACTTGAGCTCTGCGAGACGGTCCACAGACTCACAGAGGGCAAGTTGACAAATAAAAAAAACAAAACAAACAGGTCTGCATCTTACATTTCTCATTTGCTTTGGCAATGATTTTTTTTTAAACGTTTGTCCACATGTTCCTGTGCACTTCCCTCTTCATATTAATGCCGAACAGCCATTAATCTTACATTCAGTTTAATGCTTCAGTTTGTTGCATTTGCCCTAAAGGCTACATGCTGGAGAGGCTGCTCTGTGAGCTTTTAAACTGAAGTGCAGTGCAGTCACGACGAGGGCAGCGGACCTCCGAAAATCAAGTGTTATTCTCTGATTTTCTGCCTCTCTTTCGGCCTGTTGTTATGCACTATGGGTTTGAGGTTTGACAGACCACGGCTCTTACTGTCAGCTGAAATGTTTAAGGTAATGGAGGAAACCTAAATGTTATTTTCATTTTTTAAAAAAGCATTTACCTTTCATTTCAGTTTGTCATTTCAGTTTCCTTTCATGTGAGTGAACACTAATGCTCACCTATATTAGCTTTTAAAGGAAAATAATTATTTTACTGCACACTTATGCCGTATTTCATATCCTCAATTGTGATGGATCCTTTTAGGTCACAATTTATCTTTTTTTTTATAATAAAATCACAAATGCTGCTTTAAGACTTTGGGTGAAGCAGTCTTGTTTTAATACAAATGAGGGGATCCGTTTGTTTTTTGGCTTTAGTGAAGCAGAGTGATATCACCCAATTCGTGCATCATAAAACAAGTAAATAAAATTGCCAAATAAAAGGCAATGTTGCATAGAGTTGTTTGTCATCATCAGAGAGTATTGTTAACAATCTAACTCTGCCAACCACTTGCTTGTTATGGTGGTTATTTGTCAGAACTGGCTTATTTTATTTCAGTAAAGCTGTCTGGATATTGAAATGTAATACTGCTATACATCATTTTTATGCCATTTTATGATTTTACCGCCTGGATGTTTCAATCAAAATATTACAATATTATAAACCATTTCCAGTATGTTTCTAATGCTACTCATTTGCCCTTCCAGTACAACAAGCACCTATTTGTACATATCGGACAGACGAATCATTCCTACAGCGACGCTCTGCTGGAGTCGGTGGACATTCGTCAGATTTATGACAAATTCCCAGAAAAGAAAGGAGGACTAAAGGAGCTGTATGGAAAAGGTCCCCAGAATTCATTCTTCCTTATAAAATTCTGGGTAAGTGCAATATGTATCATATAATATGGCAGCGTGGTGATGTTTTCCACACATCAGTCTCAATGTCATTGTAACCTGCTTCACATTGTAAAACGTTGATGGCAGAATCCTGTTCAGTCTGTTCAGGTTCGTCTTTAGTGATTGGGTGTAATCAGTCTACACGGAGAAGATTGCTCTCTTAATGTTTGCAGAATGCACTCTGCTATATTTGGACTTGCATAGCAGGAGAGCTTTTGATCAAAGCACTCGCTAATTCAATGTAATATCTCCAAACAATGGAGTGACCTGGTTGCACTCCTAATGGCTGTTTAAACATTACATGTATTTCCTGCCTGATGCAAAATGCTAACTAGCGGCAGCCAACAAAGTAGGACCGTATGCACTTGGACCAAGTCCCCTCAAATTCCTTTTGAAGTGACCGACCAATCTAAATTTCAAATGAAAGACAGAATCTGCACAATAATGAATGTATAACTGCTTTGCTTAATGAAGGAGGAGAATGTTGTAGGAGGACGTCTCCTCTTTTTGTATCCATAATGAACAGGATGTTGAGGGCATAGAAAGGCTGCCCTCTGGGAGCAGCCTCCGTTCAACCTTGTAAATCAGCCTTTTAACGTAACTTCATTTAATCCCCTTTAGAATCTTGTTTCCAATATGGACACATTAACATGCTTATTCGGATGTGGCTGAGATCTTTGAATTTGATGTGATGTACATCAGACAGTGACAAAGAAATTTGAAAGAAAGAGAGTTTAATTTCACATTTTTAGACCAAATCCTCCAGATGTTTTGGTGTCGCCATTCCACACCACAATATGTGATACATCTTTATAGTTTGTTTTTAAGTATTCCAGAAGTCAACATACTGAACTTGTTTCTACATAAAAAGACAATATGTAATACCTGAGCTGTGAGACTTGAAAATGCCGCTGCCAGTTACACTTAAAGCAGCTATAATCAATATTTCCATAGTAACAATGAGTCAGATAGAACATTTGCAGCATTTAATCGGGTATCAAAAGGTATCAGATGGCAGTGAAAGGAGTCACTCATAGTCATGAGAGTCAGTTGCAGCTCATTGTTTTGCTGTCTGGCTGCAGCTTTACTGTTTTGGTTCACTCATGCTGCTCCAATAGCATATTGTTCAGCTGCAGCTCTGTAACACTACCTGCCCGGCACCAAGCAGACAGACAGACAGACAGGCAGCAACTAGCTGGTGAACACAGAGGAGCATTTAGCAGCTGCAGAGCCAGATGTTTCCCTCTGGAGCTGGTAGAGACCAACAACGTAACCAAAATATGTGAATATTAGCCTTACTTTCACCTGGAGGCTTGAAACACAACTCCAAATTAATGATAATGTTGCTCTGTAACTGCCGGAAGTGTAAACATGCAACTGTTCATTTCAACTTAAGGAGGTGATGATGTGTCAGTATTGTGTTCACAACTTGTTTCTGCTGCCCCCACGTGGCCAGAAAACAACAGGGCAGCACTTGTTCTTCAAAAGTAGTAGATTTAAGTTTTCTGGCTTTTTCTTGGAGTTGTGCTACGTCCACTGTGTGTGTGTGTATATATATATATATGTATGTACCGTGTTTTCCGCACTATAGGGTGCACTGGATTAAAAGTCGCACTGTCAATGAATGGTCTATTTTCGATCTTTTTTCATATATAAGGCGCACTGGACTATAAGGCGCATTACACACAGTACGTATCACTCCACGAGGCTCCTGACTACGGTGGCCATAATGCTCCAACAATCCATCAAGCAGCGCAGTTTCGTAGCTTACCAAAGTCGTACTAAAACATTTTGACAGATTTTTGAGCGCCGTGTACCACATAAAATCTGTTCGAGGTCAGTAAGCACAACCAGAATTCATACATAAGGCGCACTGGATTATAAAGCGCACTGTTGATTTTTTAGAAAATTTGAGGATTTTAAATGCACCTTATAGTCAGAAAAATATGGTGTGTGTGTGTGTGTGTGTGTGTGTGTATACATATATATGCTAATGCATATATACATGTGTGTGTATATGTCTATAAGTATATATGTATAGATATATATATATATATATATATATATACACACACACACATATGTATATATATGTGTGTGTGTGTGTGTCTGTGTGTGTGTGTGTATAAATGCTGTGTGCAAAGGTTACTTTGTGTTAAATGGCAAGAATCTTTGACATGACAAGTATTTTAGTTCAACCTTTTATTACACTGTGTTTACCCTTCCCAACTCCTTTTTTTTTCTACCAAGGTTATATTTTTTTCTCGCAAATTGAGGCCTAAATACAAATATTCTTTGAATGCTTTAATTTTCTTTCCTCCTATTCCCAGGCTGACTTGAATTGCAACATTCAAGACGATACCGGGTCTTTCTACGGAGTCACTAGTCAGTATGAGAGCTCGGAGAACATGACCATCACGTGTTCAACGAAGGTCTGCTCCTTTGGCAAACAGGTGGTTGAGAAAGTTGAGGTATGAACTCAAACCTCCTCGTCTGTGAATCAGAACCATAACTATGAAAGCTGTCTTTGCTTTTTATGCCACACTCTTTTAATTATTTGTTTTTTCCCTTGTTCCTCAGACTGAATATGCACGGTTTGAGAATGGACGCTTTGTCTACCGGATAAGCCGGTCTCCCATGTGTGAATACATGATCAACTTCATCCATAAGCTAAAACATCTGCCAGAGAAATATATGATGAACAGCGTCCTGGAGAACTTCACCATTTTATTGGTAATCATCTCACTGCCCTGACTGGGCGAGACCCCTCTCTGGGACTCTCATTCTTCTTCTGCTGTTCGCTGTCAGGGTGTGTTGTGGGTCAAGCTGAGGTGGGCTGGCGGGGGGAGGTTGGCTGGGCCTTGAGATGAGTTCCTCTCACTGTTCCTACATTGTTCTCATTCCACAGGGGATGAAACGCAGTGTGAGGAGCCTCATTATCTGCAGGGGAACAGGGAGGATATGAGGGGGCAGGGACCCCCGTTATTAGCATTGTGGATTTAAGAAGCTTTTTTAAATGATCATAGATTAATGAATCCCTCCTTTCTGTTTGACTGAGATGATACATGTCAATCAAGTGTCATTGCTGTTGTTTATACAAAAGATATAAAGCTTTACTTACGTATTAAAATGAAAATTGGGTGATTATTGATTTGTTTCTGAAGGTGGCCTTCACCCAGAAAGCAGTAATGATCAATGTCAACGTAAGAAGATCTTTACCTTCTGCCTAATTACTCTAAAATGCCACTTTACTGAGGTTGTGTTTTATTTATTTTTGTTTTATTCTGGGGTATGCGTACTATTTCCACGCAAAGCTCTAACACAGAAATGATAAAATGCAGAATCATTTAATTCTAGGTTTTAACATGTACTTAAAACCTGAGCAGCATCTAACCTAAGTATGTATGACGGCTGAAAGCTGTTTTATACATTTTCATATGGAAGGATTCAACATCTAAAACATTTCTTTTGTGTCTTTTATCACATTTATGTTTTGTAATTGTTGCATATTATATAAGTTACTTAAAAGTGTATTCAGTAGATCTGACAGAGGAGCTTGAGCGATGTGTACGCATCAGGAAGCAGGACGCTGGTTTTTGATTCTACATCTGTGTTTACCGTTTAAATTTTTTCTTTTTCTATTCATTGAGATCCAAAAAAAGATTTTCACTCCCAACTCTCTTTTCTTCTTGCAGGTGGTGACGAATAGAGACACCCAAGAGACGCTGCTATGTATGGCGTGTGTGTTTGAAGTTTCAAACAGTGAGCACGGTGCCCAGCATCACATCTACAGACTCGTAAAGGAATGAGAGGCTCCGAGCCCCCCCCCCCAAACCCCCCCCCCCCCCCCAAATCCACCCTCCTTTCATAGACTTACCAACCTCAAAACAAGTGGCAGTGCCTCTACCTGAAAGTCACACCTACAATGCTTTTTGGTCATGGTATCGGGTGAAGTCAGTTGTTATAAATTTGTTTTAATATAAAGTGTTTGTTATTTGACTGCAGCAGTGAATTGCGGTACAGTCGTTTTATGTTTAAATATGGGAAATTCTCCTTTTAAAATATGTTGAGTTGGTCTCTGTTGGGTATAAATGTGACCGTTCTTAAAGCATTTGCTTAGATTTATTTGGTAAATGGAAATGTGTGTGTCGTCTTTTTCTGCTTTGTTATGTAGACTAAGAAAAAAAAAAAACGAGGATGCGGGCTTTTTATCAGCGGCCTGATGTGGTCTGTGTAAAATGTTTGAGTGTGTTTCATATGTCTGTAGTTCATAATTTGTGAGCGTACACACTGTCGATATACAGACATTCACCCACAGCCAATAGATTTTCCAAAGAAACTAAACTAAGACAACACTACATAGACAGTAGTTGGACACAAGTGGTTGTGAATATTGCAAAATTACTGCTATTTCTTTAAAAACAACTCAGCTTTCAGTCATATATATTTATCCCTGTTGAAGCACTCCAAGTCTTAGACACTAACAGAATGAATGCACTGTGAAAATATTTTCTTTCCTGCGTCTGCTCCGTAAATGTAGGAAGTCTTACCACCTGCTAAGCATTTCTGTCCTTCAAATGACTCTTTCCTCTGTGACAACTGACGAGTGTTTTTAGGTTTTAGACGAGTGAGAGCACTTTAAAAACGACTCTCATCTTGTCCAAAAAGCACTTTGTTCTCCTTCCTGGACTTTCCTTTGTGACGCTTGCTTCTCTTTCTGTTAGATTTGTGGTTTTAGAGCAACAGTTTAAACAATCATAACACTATAAGTCACTCGTAGACAGCAGGCCTCATTGCCCTCCCCTGAAAGACTCTCAGAATACCTTTCCCATTTGGGATTGCGTTGTTATGACTCCAAGCCAGAGTGTTGCTGCCTTCACGTTCACATCGTGTTCACATGTTTCTGTGGCCTACACTGATCCCCCAGCCTTAAACATGTTGCTATAGTTGTGTGAACTCCAAAAAAGATGCCACTAAAACTGTGATCTCTACACGGGGAGACTTTATATGTTTGCGTTGTGTAAGAAATTCACAATACTATCTGCCAAAGTGTAGATGTACAGTGCCTTAGAATATAAACTCAAACTTCACTTTTTGCTTTGGTTTATGTCCAGAATCAGTTGTGGATGAAACAGGCAAAAATAACTCACCAGTTTATTACTTGGTACATCGTCACATCTGAGAAATCATGTTTCTTATAATTGGTACACTCCTAGAAATACAGTTTGTTGTTGTGGCAGTACACTTGTGTCAAATTAAGTTATAATAACAGCAACAGTTATCATGCAGGTTATATTTTCCACCGTTTCTTTCAGAGTGTACTTTAAACACAGACTGGCTGCCTTTCCTGTTGTAAAAAGACCAAAAATACAGAGATACAGTCGATTTTTTTGTCATGTCCTGCATGGTAGCAAGGAAGTGCCTTTGGTTTAAAATTTCCAGCTTCAAAAAGATCAAACAGAAATTAAAAACGAAATGTTGCTAGACCAAATATGAGACATAAGTGAAACCAATCACCACATTGCCTTTTTTTAAAGGATTGTAATGACAGCAGGGGAAGCAGCTTACTGGTGGAAAAAAAGACGATATATTAATTTTTATTACATTGTAAATTGATCTCACTGATGATATATCTGAAGACTCTTTGCTTGAGGTCAAAGACTGAAAGACCTGCTGATGACGTACAGCCGCCGACTGCATGCAGGATGTCGACTCATAGAAACACTGCAGCTGTCTGCTTTGTGCACACTTGCAGGTTCAAGTGTTTTTTTGAAAAAAAAATGTTCTCTCTATTTGGAAACATTCTGGTTTCCCTTTTCCCGCGACCGCACGCTTGCGCGATGTGAAAACCACAGAAAAACATCAGCTTTTCACACAGTTACCTTTGACGATACAGACACAGCTGTGATGTCGGCGAGGCGAGCGACCGGCACAAGATTTTATCATTTATTATCTCTCAGAACAAACATGAGTTTATTTAATTATAATTCTAACAATACAGATTCTAAAATTTAATTTAAAATCTGAAATTATTTCCAAAACCTGTTTTGAGATGCTGTTCCAGAAACTAATTTTTCACAACTGTTTGTGTGGACGAGGCCGCCGAGGTTATTATTCATCATGAGGACCATTGCTACTCATTTACTGTTTCTTACAAATAATTGTAATCATCTAAAAAAGTATTTTAACCGAAGAAGCTCTAAATAATTGCAGACAATGTCTCTGGTGGATGCAGATAAAGTTTCAATCATTCAGTATTTTGCCACAGTCCTGTGGACACTGTGGACTTTTAATAGGCTTTTTCTTATGTTTACCCTGTGTATCTGTTCACATTTATTGATTACTTAGTGAGATGTTTTCTTATTGTACTTGTATACAGTTGTACTTGGTTTTGTGATGACATTGTCTGTATATTGCAAGCCCAATAAGATGGTAATGATGTTGCTGCTGCACTGCTGGTACATTTCGACATGTCGTTTCCACACAAAAAAACAGCAGGACTGATGCCTTTGATGGCACGAATGTCTGGTGGACCATTTGAAGAGGAAATGGACACGAAAAAAAAAAAAAGAAATCAGCCAAGTTGAGGAATCATGCTACAAACATATCAGCAGTTTAGCTCTTGTTATTTGTAATTCTGTCGAAGAGTAGGTACTGGTACCTTTTTTGTTACATGACCATTCTCAGATGGTGGCTTTAAAGTGATCTTTCACACAGCTCACATAGTTATCACACACACATTTGGGTTTTTTGTGTGCAGACTTGTTTTTGTAAAAAGGTGCTTTGTACAAAATTATATATCTTAGCTTTTCTTGGTACAGATGTGTGATATCTTTTCGTATCCATGACAGTAAAGTGTTGGAGCAAAGGAGAGAAAAGAAGCTCTGCGATGTTTCTGTGTTCTGCATATGGTCTTGTCTTTGCTCCGTAACATTATGATGCCTTCTTGATAATAGTAGATATTTTGTAGCTTTCTAGATACTTTGTATGTATGCAATATTGAAGTTAAATAAATTTAAAAAATATGGCCTCCTTTTGTTGTCCCTTCAATTCAGATTAACACTTGTGCTGAAGTACCCACTCTGACAGCAGTGTCAGATGTTACTCTGTGATATGGACCTCACTCTTTAACTGTGAAACCCTCCGATCAACAGTAGATGGAGCCTGTCACTTGCTCTCTATTTCACTCTGTCCCTGTCTCACATGGATAGGGGGGCACATTTTAATGTACACCACTGTAGTAACACAAACCACCGGCAGAGGGAGACACTGTATAAGTCAAAGCAAATGCCTTCTGATTTTTTTAAATTAAATCAAAGAACCTAAAGCACCACTGAAGTGCATTATAAATTGAATAATTAGTGCAGTCACATATGACCTTGGTAAGCAAACCTTTGGCACTGTAATCTCGATATCTGACTGAGCTTGAGAGCAACACGTACCAGGAGATACTGGAAATGTGCTGTTTCACAGATGAAAGCAGACCAGCCTCATTAGTAACTTTGATTTGGCTGTTGTCAGTTTACAGCCCCGCTTTTACAGCAACTGTCTGTTAGTTTGGGAGTAATTTCAGCTTTCCCTGACATTTGGGTTGTTGTGCCAGAGTAACTTGAGGCAGTAAAGACTCTGTCCAAATGAGAGTTCAGACAGCCAACATTTACTCTGAAAACAGCGATTGTTAGAGGGGTTAGATGGAGGGGTTCTCGACCCACATAGGTGGTACGAACAGCGTGTTTAAAGCAAGGCTCAAAACTGAAAGCCTTAAGAAAAAAAGGTTTTTGGGTTGCATAGCACCACCATGTGGTCATTTGTAAAGTACCACACATTCTGTAGTGAATCCCATACTCTGGGACATTATTAGTCCTCAGTCGTATAGTTAAAGACCGTCGTGCTGTTGTGTGCGTAAATACACTCAACAGGATATTTTGATAACTAAATGGTCATTAGTCTGACTTGAGATCTTGTCAGTTGCTCTTGCACGTCACAATAGACAGAGGATGTAAGTATTGTGACTGTTAATGCTAATCCAGGTGACTGAAAACATTTCGAAGGTTGTGGACTCGAATGGAGATCTGAGTAAAATGGTTAGAGAATTGTAAAGTGTGTGTCAGATGTTTCTTGATGACTGATGTGAGCAGTAGTTTGTTCTTTGCCTTTCAGCTCCTGGGCTTGAGTCTCACCAAGGCCGAAATCAGAAAACCAATAATGGACTAAAAGCTAACAGGGTCAAACTGATGAATTAGTCCAGAGTTTTAAAGGGCACCACTTCCCTTTAAGCATCAAGGACAGAACGATGAATGCAGCACAGAGTTGACACTCCACTTTAGCTTCATGTCTCACAGCCTGCAGGTGCTCACCATAAAACTTTCAAATGACCACTTGTGCCCCTGAAGGTGTCACTTACACCATCCAGCACTTGTGCGCACTCACTCACATCAGTAATTGCAAAATGATCCTGAACATTGACATTACCTCACTGAAGGTGTGATCCAGTGTTTCTGCTCTGCAAGAACTCAATCTGGCTTTTTTTTCCTTCTCTGAATTTATATAACAGGATGTTCATAACGCCAAAGTGTTTCACTCTCAATATTTTACAACGCACAAAGGAAAAAGGTAGATTATTCTGAGAAAAGTACAAAATATGATCCCAGATATCAGAGACACGTGGTTAATCAGAAACATAAATGTTAGGGCCCTGTTACACTGTGTTTGTCATGCTGACACCTCTCATGAGTCTGAAGGAAGATTATCCTCAAAGAGTCTGAGCCGTCACACAGACACAACACAGTCTGTCAACTCATATCTCAAACATCTTTTCTTAAATCATTGTTAACGATATTGATTCTTTTCTTCATTTCCTGTTTGCCGTATTTATGTTACCAAAGTCTGCAATCCAAAGACATTTCTGCATTTTATCAAAGAGTAGCAGAAACAATCATCAACACTGCGCTGAAATCATGTCAGCTCAGCTCAACACAGATTCACACAGAGGTGGATGAAGCATCACACCTGAGGTAAGAGTAGAAAAAGTAGAAAGAGTGTAAAATACTCTGAAAGTTACTTTGACCTGTAACATATTTTCACTAACATAAAAGTACTGACATCAAAATTAAAGGTAAAACTCATGATTATTCAGAATGGCTCATTTCATAAAGAAATACGTGACTGAAGTGTAATTTAGACATTATGTGCACATTTATTCCTCACTTTAATGTTTGAACTGGTCAAAGTGGAGCCTGTCAGCTTGTATCTGAATTTCCTCTTCAGATATCAATAAAGTTTTCTCTTTTTGTTTAAAAGTTGGGACTGAAGTCTAGCATTTGAGTGAATGTGACTTTCCATCACCGGACACACGCACACACACACACACACACACACACACTAAACCTCTTCACTGACGCTGTCACTGGCAGTCACGTGACCGCAGCAGACGCTGTCTCGTGAGGGCGCAGCGTGAACGCACCAAAGTCTGTCCTGGACTTGGTCTCGGGCTCAGAGGGAGTCCTGCACCTCCTAAACGCCAAACCTGTCAGAGGAGCGCGAGACGCGGCGCGCGCACAGACGAGTGATGCTCTTCAGTCCGGAGCTGCTCTGAACGTTTAAAGTTTAGAGGAGTTCAGAGAAGTTCAGTGAAGTGCGGCAGAGCGCAGCAGGCGCCCCGATGCAGCCGCAGCAGGCTCAGATCTCCGTGTGGGTGTGCCGGGAGGAGAAGCTCGTGCTCGGCTTGTCGCGGCGCACGAGCTGCGAGGATGTGGTCAGAGCGCTCGTGGAGGAGCACCGCGGAGCCGCGCAGGCTTACTGCATCGTGGAGAAATGGAGGGGTTTCGAGAGGATCCTGCCCAGCAAGACCAGGATCTGGCGGCTGTGGCTGGCGTGGGGAGACGAGCAGAGCCACGTCCGGTTCGTGCTGGTGAAGAAGGAGGCGTCCCTGCAGAGCCGCGCGGCCCGCAGCGCGGAGGCGCGCGTGGTGCTCAGCAGGCAGAGCCCCGGGGCCAGCGGGGGGCCCGCGAGGGGGCCCGGGGGGTCCATCTCACCCGAGAAACAGCGGCGGGTCGTCAGGAAGGCCTTCAGAAAGTTGGAGAAGATGAACAGGAGGAAGGCGCAGGCGGCGCACCGGGACGCGGAGAGGATGGAGACTCTGGCTCACCTCGTGATCTCTCAGGATCACACGATCCGCCAGCAGATCCACAGGATCTCTCAGCTGGACGCGGAGATCGACAGGTGCGAGGCCGAGGTGCACTTTGAGCGGGTGCAGAGACTCGGAGTCAACTACGTGCAGGACACGTACTTGGTGGACGGAGCGAGCGCAGACCAGGAGGAGCAGGAGGAGCAGCAGGAGCAGCAGGAGCTGGTCCGGAGGAGCGAGCAGGTGTGCGCGCTGCAGGAGGAGCTGAGGCAGCAGGAGGCCCTCAGGGACAGCCTGGCGGCGCAGGTGCAGGACGAGCTGAACCGGCGCTGGATGCAGAGGAGGAGCAGAGAGGAGGCAGCAGCTCCCCCCTGCAGCGGGCCGGAGCAGGAGCTGCTCCAGGAGGCAGAGCGGGTCAGGACGCAGCTAGACGCGAGTCTGTACATCGGCCTGCGCCTCAACACGGATTTAGAGGCTATTAGGAGCGATTTAGAGCTGACCCAGGAGATTTACCGGGCGAGGGAGGAGGAGATGAGGGATTTGCTGGAGAAAGTGAACATTTTGGAGCTGGAGGAGGAGAGCTGCAGCCGCGGGACGGATGATGAGAAGAGGATGAAGAGCACTTTGGAGAGGAAGAGGGAGTGGGTGGAGCAGGCCAGAGGTCTGTCCAAAGCACACAGCGGGAACGACGACGACTCAGACACCGGCCTGAGCTCCCTGCACAGCCAGGACTCAGACAGCCAGCCTGTGTGGGAGTCTCTGGTTTAGGACTGGCTGACTCTTTAAACGCTGTTTAGCTGGAAAGTGACAGAACTTCAGGGGTCTCAGGGATCACAAGGAGCAGCTACACTGAAATGAACCAAACTTCACTGCAATTTGTGACAGTGGGTTTAAACTGAACTTATATCTGGTGTCATAATAATCCTCATTTTTTCTGAAGGTCTTTTTCTAGGGTCCTGTCATCAGCTCATGCAGATGCTTAAAAATAAATGCTGTTTTTGAATCTTGAGTTCATTTGTTCCTCTTTCCAGTGACCCAGAATCTGATACTACAACAGAAGGAGTGGTGAAAACTACATTTACTTCTTAGGTTTGATTACTTATTTACTAAATACTACTTATTTTTCACTCCACCACATTTATCTGGAGGATTTGACATCCAGACATATGGGGAGTTGATAAAAATACTTTTTGATACTTTAAGTACATTTTCCTACAAATACTCAATTACTTGAGCAACACATTTACTTGTAATGGAGTATTTCTGTAGTGGAGTATTGCTACATCTACCTCAAACCTCGCAGCTGAGGAATGCTGGGCGCAAGTTAAAAGATCAAAGTATGAAATCACTTTGTAATAACAGCAGACAATTTCCAGGAGCACCGCCATGCTAACACACACCTCAGAGACAGCAGGGCGGCGCAGCCAAAACACAAAGCCAAAGGTCTGTGGGATTACTCTTCAGATTGTGAACAACCTCTCTGCGTCTGGTGTGACCCAGACACGCTGGATGATAAAGAAAACCTCTTTGCTGTGAGTCACAAAGTCATAATAACGTCTGAAGTCACAACAGAGGCACCGAGCTCACACGTCTGGCGTCTGGCTCCACATCCAGAACAGAAATGACCTTTCTCTGGCTGATGATAAGGAGTGACATTTTCTACACAGGCGCGCACACAGTGATTTGTTCCCCAGATGATTATGCGTCTAAAGCTGAATGATTACTGCTCAACAATATCAAGAGAAAATCTTCTGACCGCTGAGCCCCGTCAGGGTATTTGACACGAGTAACTAAAAGTTCTGGGTCACTGCCTCCATATTTTCTCTGCCAGCTGCAGAGAGAGAGAGAGGGAGAAAAGAGGCTTGACCCTTTACTTCCACAAATGAAATCAGGATACAGTAAAGGTCAGTATGGGTCTCTGAGGTTTTATGAATCCCTGCAAAATCAAATGAAATCCATAAATCCTCAGAATCAAGTCCTCTGTAAAAACATCTTTCATGCGATTTTGTGAGGTCAAGATTAATTATTTCCTCTGTCTTGTCTTTTCATTTCTTTCCCTTCACCCTGTTTAACTCTGGACATCCATCTCTCTGAGTCTTATAACATTTCATGCAAGTAGATTTGACGTTCTGATTCTGCTGATCAGCCTAGGTTCACTCTGTTGTGCAATGAACTGTTGCTCTAATTCCTGCAAGATGATTGATTCTTTTAGACGCAAACATTGCTTTATATAGATCAATAAACCAGGCCTCATGTGTTGCAAGTGAATTAAAAGTGCTTTTACATCTTAAGTGTACTTCACTAGTCATTATGGAAATGATACTGTGGCCCAGTGAATATCATTGCCCTCCGAGAATACGATAATACTGCAAGGATTTACTGATCAGATATGACGGATTATTGGTGCTGATTCTTAATACCAGTTCACTGTCAGTGTCATTTAAAAAAATCACTGTTTCTACCATCAGTTACATCTGTTCAGCCACAGCAGGTTCCTACCTTTAGCGTCACAGTCCCTCCTGACCTAATGTTTTACTTTATAGGTTTTAAATGTGGTAAAAAAAAATAAAATGAAATAAAAGAGCACTGTTTCTGACAGATGTCGCTTATTGGATTGCACATTCAAGGTAACTTCCTGCAGTGAAAGTTGAAATTACTTTATGCTCTACACACTGACACACCACTGTGAAAAGTCCTCACAAACATATATACAATCATTGAAAAAATAGAATAATAAAAACAAAGCAGTTACTTATCTACACATATGTCCTGCAAAAAGGTAGTGGCAAAGCCAGAATAAGAAAAAGTCCAATGTAGTGTAATTACTTACTCTTGTTATTACTTTTACACTTCAGTCTAATTCCTGCTGTCAAACATGTCTGGCAGTACTTATTAAATAAATTAAATATTGATTATTTATTAGCATGCTTTATTCATGTAGCCTTTCTTTTCTGCTGCTGCTTATACTAACTGGCTGAACTACACTCACACTAACAGTCAAGCAGATGACCTGAGTTTGATTTGTGGCCTTGAGGCGTCGTCCCAGGCCTTTCACACAAACAGAAAGCCTCTGTTTATATACGGCACGGTAAGGAACAGTATGTAACGTCCCCGCTGTCCTCTGAGTGAAGGACTGAAAAACACCTTCCATCTCAAAATATGATACTGCTGCTCATTCTTGAATTTATTAATGCTCAGAAAAAAGTGTATGGGCAGGACAATTAACAAAAAGAACAGAATTTGTATTGAGTTTCCACCCTCGATGCACCCGCCCATGTACTGCTTTATATCTGAATACACAGTGATACACAGTGATACACAAAAGTATACATTACATCTGTGTCCCAGGAGTTATAAAGCTTCTTCATAGGTGTACTAAATCATTCAAAACAACAGATAAGGGTGAGCAGAGTGGCTTCTCAGCATATACAGTGACTGTGTGATGCAGCAGTAAAGAAAATGTTACATAACTCTCATGTATGTGTACTGGAGGATCATTTGGGGTGAAACGTGTTCTCAGTATAACATTCAGTATGACAGTGATGTTTTCACGCTGCTCCTCAGATACTCTGTTTGCCATTTACAACTTTTCATAATCACCACAATGTGCAGTAATCACCGCACGTCCTGTTAAACAAGAACTAAATCTGAGCCTGACATGAAAAATGGAGGCCAGACTGAAACACAGAACATTTTAAAAAAAGCAAATGTTATAATGCAGATTTATAGTAAATGGGAAACTATATAGAAGCTCTTTTTAATAATATTAACATAGTAATATTGTGCCACATGTAACAGCCTAAAACATGTCACGCTGTCTTTGCCTGTTTGTTTGATGCCCCATCATAGAGCCACATGGTGAGTTAGTAGACCTAAAAATGAAAGACATTGAATTTTGGGCAAACATATGTGCCATATAATCAAATGACTGGAAATGTAATGTAAGGTTATGATGCTATAAAGTGATAATAAGAGAGAGCTCTTTGTATGTTATTGAAGCTAAAAAAGTGTAAAACACCATGACAGTCCAGTCCAGATGGACTCAGTCCAGATGGATAAACTCTGGAGGCTTTTTGGGAGAAAAACAGCTTAAGTGTGTTTTGTGAGAGCACCGCCGGCTGATCACGTTAACTAATGTGGCTACATCTGCTGATTTTCAGTGGCTGTGATGAGTCTGTCTGCAGTGAGTTGTTCTCGACTGTCTTTGCAGCTGAGGCCTTCTTTAAAAGATACCAAAGATGAAATGAATGAGTGCAGATTTTAATGACACTGAGGGATGTGAGGTCTCACAGATCCACTAGAGACGTGAACGAGTCACATTTTAGGCCTGCAAATAACACTTACTGTCATTTTCAAATAATCCCTTGTTTGTATTATTGATTAATTGTTTAGGGAACAAAATCAAGAAATTTTAACGAAACATCCAATTTAATTCCTCAAAGCACAAAATGACATCTTTAAAACTGTTTTTGCCCAACCTGTCCGAACAGTCTAAAACATGAAATTTTCTGTTTACAGTGGTATAAAACAGAGAAAGGTAAAAAAAAATGTGGAAGTGGATCACCAGATTGATTAATCAACAAATCCTTTCTGTGCAGAAACTTTCTGGGAGCCACTGAGCCCCTCCCTTAAGATCTTCAGAAGTCTCAAGATGGAAAGAATTGTACAAGACAGATTATCTCGGTCTGAACCCTTAAAACTCTTCAAATTAAAAGCATTTTATAATCTGCCCAAGAATAGGAGCATGAAACACAATGCAAAAGTAATAGTAAAAAGGTAACAGCTACTGTCATTAGGACAGAGGAAAGAATATACACCCCATGATCAAATTTGCATGTCAAATTACACATAATATGCTAAAATGTTTCTTGTTGCTCCAATTTTTCTTGAGCTGCAATATTAAGAAAGAACCTCTGCAGGAGCAAAGCTCACAAATCAGACAGACTTTTGATTTACAGCAGGTGACCTTGGTTTTATGGGTAAAAATGATCCAAATAGAAACAGATACTATCCATAACTCACAGGCCAAACTTCCTGCTGTGTTAATCCACTGGCAGAGCAGCAGACGTGACCTACAGAAACCCAGTAGCTCCACACAGCAGGAATTACATTTCTACCTCAGAAGCCAGGCACACCTTTTGACGGATCAAACTAGGGCTGAAAGTAATCACTTTCAACAAACCGTTAGAGGGGCTTTGCTGCACGCAGCTCCTGTTTCACTGTGATGAAGATGTTGCAGCTCATACGGTCTGCAACAGGCTTTGAGATACTGACAAACAAACTATAAAACAGTTCACCAAAGTTACTATTAAACAGTCAACAGGGGAAAAGTTGAACCTTGAAACTGCATTTCAGTTGACTGGTTTATTAAAAAGGAAGGCACCTTGAGACTCAATAGTAAAACTTTTTTTTTCTTTTTCTGTTGCCTTTGTTGGCTCCACAGTTCTCCTCTTTTAGCTCAAGTCATTTATTTTCCAAAATCACTCACTTGCCTATGAAAACTGAATAATTTCAGTAGTTACATTCTCGTAACCCATGACCCTGAGTGCAGGATACAGCGGGTTGGAAAATGGATGGATGGACATTCTTGTAATTTTACCGCATCCTTTCTCAACATCTTCACTACAGCTTGATGAAAATAGGAGCATCTCTCCTTACAAAACTTTGCTTAGGTCTCCTTTAGTGCCACCACACAGCAGTGAGCTCTGCAATTTGTTAGCACTTCTGTATCTGTGGGGCCTGTCACAGTGCACATAGTCCTGTAGCACGTTGTTTTCCTTGCAACTACACGCCACAACCACTTCAAATATTAAACCAAGAAATAAAAACAAGCAGCTCTCTGAAGTACTGAGGACTGGACAAAGTATCCTCCCCAGGTTCCCAAAATGTCCTCACTGCCAATTCTGAAAAACAAATACACTGGTTCTCACAAAGGTAGAAGTACATAAATGCAAACACACACACACACACACACACGCACACACACACACACACACACACACACACACACACACACCTACACACACACACACACACACACACACACACACACAC
>JBAJHX010000001.1:25228126-25253370 GCA_037176925.1 Amniataba percoides
ACACACACACACACACACACACACACACACACACACACACATACACACACACACACACACACACACACACACACACAAACACACACACACACACACCACCTTAAGTGTCTTTGTTCTGTGAATTTAGGACAGCATCATTGTCCAACAAGGGGAAGTGCTGTATTACATGTCCTGTGAATGGCAGCCTTCCTGCCTCCTGACACACACTGCAGCTCTCTCCTCTCTCATGTGGATTTCTTTTCACTGGGCACTTTGTCACACAGCCTGACCTGACAATAGGAAAAAAGAAAATCTCTCACATGCGACGAGCGAGAATGTAATGCTACGTACAGACTCTCTGAGGAAAATATGAGCACATTCCTTATCCTTTGTTTCGGAGGTGAAGTCTGCGTGGAGAGCTTCCCGCATTGCTGGGGGTTGCATAAATGTCAAGTTTTGATTATGTGAAGAGTTCCCTGAACTCTGGATCCACTTGTGGGGAAACTCAGGAATCTGAAGTACCCTCCTCTAAAGCTTTTCCCTGAGCTGGCTTGATTAAAAGAGACAAAAAGGTTTTGAGGAATGTTATTTACACGTTTGAGCATTTTTCTCTCTGGTCTGCAGCCTGTCTGATAGTCTCTTTGTCTCCTTTATCACCCAAGTATATCCAAGATTTTGCCTTTTATTACAACTTCCCAGCATGTCTGTAAACTTGCACAGCTCAACATCCCCATGCACAGCAACAAAAACATGCCAGGCCTGTACAAAGAAGATGTCGCAGCCTTTGTTCTGGGGTCATCGTCGAGTTCACAGGTCATGTTATCAGAGCTTAAAGTTACTGAAGCATCGCTGCCATCTGACTCTCTGCGGGCCTTGGAGGTCATGAAGGTGAACAGTAGGGGAGCAGGGGGCGATAAAAGGAAGCACACTTTAATCACCAGGGATCCCAAACTGACTCTTCACGGAGCGAGCCGAGGGCACAGCCACTACATCATTATGTCACCTTAGTTGACTCTAATAAAGAGTTGTGTGACTCGGTCCATGCATCAACTCCATTTGAATGAGAAAATGACATCCTGAAGAATAACCTTTTCAAAGAGCACATGTCAGCGGGTGGTGTGTTTACATAAATGCTGTTCATTCAGTTACAGCATCTTGTAAATACCTCAGTTGAGCAGCAGGTCATTAAAATATTACTGGATTAATGGATTACTGGTAAACTCGGATGAATCTCAATCTAAAGAATCTTGATGCAAGCAGATACAAAGCTGTATAACTAAGGTAAATTTCCCATTGAGGGACAATAAAGGGTGTTCTTCTTCTTCTTCTTCTTCATAATCAGAGAGAGACAACAATCGTGCTACAGCCAGTGATGGCAGCGGTAAAAGTTCTGTTACTGTAAAACATATCACAATATAAGAGCGTCCTGTGCCACTAGTGGATGAGACGCATACGAAGTTGTGTCATACTATGTCAGCAATGAGGTTCAATCTTTGGCCTAATGGAGGGCCAGTGCAGTCATATATGTTGTAAAGTGTTTTTTTTTTTTTGTTTTTCGCATTAGCCACTGAGTTTAAACTGATTTAGAAATTTTAATTTTGCACACAAATGTATTGTCTGTGTTGCACTACAACACTTAAATCCATAGTGATTTACAAGCCATGTTACTACTTGATGATCTATATAACCAAAAATGACCTCAGAAACCACCCTGATGAAGGAAAGTCAAAATGATGAATAATGCATAATGTACTGGAGAACATTCAAGGCATTTCAATTTCAGCCTCAGATGTGGTGAAATATGTCAACAATACTTCAGACTTCATCAATTTGTTGAGTAGAAGAAAGACCACCTTGTCAAATGAATTATACTGAAAGTTATCATTTTCCCTGTTGTCAAAGCAAATTCCTTGCACGTCAGGAAAGAAATGAACCTCTTTTAATGGCACAACTTGCCGGACCTCTCTAATCCCAGGAATGTGTCACTTTGTGTTCCTGGGAGCCTTTGTTCCGCCTCGCAGAGTGATCCGCCATGAAGTCACTAATGAAGGTATTGACTCGGGAGCCTGGACTTCAATACCGGCGCTGAGGTGTGAGCCACTCAGAAAGCACTTGGCCTGCTGCTAACAGAGTGGGGCCGCCAGTGTGCGCTCATTAGACCTCATTGTGCCGGTGGCAGGTGTGTTAATCCTGTAAGGCCGGGTGCTGACCCCGGGACCTCGCCTGTGGGATACTGTACAACCTCTCTCCGAGCGTCTAAAGGCCTGTCACCTCCTGTAGGAGCAGACGTAGCCCAGATCTGTCAACAGCAGGCTCATTACCCTCTAATAACCTCCTTCAGAGGAGCGAAATGACAACTGGAGGAGTGACAGAGAGTGTTGCACAATCTTATGCTGCTCTCTGCCCATCAAACCTCATAAAACCTCATCACAGATATCTAACTCAGTTCACCTTTGGGAAAATCATTTGAGGCAGACAAATCAAGAAGTTTCAACCACAGGCACAGAGATGTTGTCCCCCCACAGCACACAAACACATTCAAAGCTTTTTTCATGCTATGCCGCTTATTAAGCTGCAAATACTCATGCAAACAAATGAAGCCACTGCAGTCTGCAGACAATGTAATGCAATACAAGTAACTATCTAACTTTCTATCCTGTGAACAACCTGGACAGGATGAATACTGAAGTGTTTAAGCCCCTGATGAAACTGAAGGTGTCAGCAAAAAGGTTCTTTTACAGAAAGAGCACGTTGGTTAAAATGGATTCAGATGGAGATTTCAGGTAAACGTGTCACTTGTTAGAGTCCATTGTGATTCAACAGCCATAATCCAGCCGTCCAGTGGGGCATTTCTTTGGTGGTTTGCAGGTCAAAAGACGTCTAGGTTACAGTTTCCCCCCATTGTTCACATGTTTTGTTAAAAACAAGAGATCCGGTCCTGAGACTAGGAAATACAGAACATAGAGATACAAAACTGTGTTCCTACTCGCAAAACAGTAAATTGTGCTAAAAAATGTGTTTGTTTCTCATAGCTTTTCATGTCATCAACAACAAAATCAAACTGGGGTCTCAAAGAACAAAAAGTTCTCATTCAAGACAACAAATAGAAAGAGGGGAAGAGAAATGCACTATTTACAATGCCACTTATTTCAATCAGGATGTACATTTTCATCTACATGTGAAAAATTTGACCTTGGTGTGTATCTGCAGAAATCTGAAAAAGAAACAAGCAGCTCCAGCAACAGACCTTCAGTTAGCGACTGAAGTAACTCGAATGCAGAAAGACAAACTCCAGCAACGTTTGATCTGACTTCTGGGAAAAATCTGCATCAGCAGGCATTAAGAACAATTATTACAAACTAACAGAAATAGCAGTCTCCCCGCTCCTGAAGAAGACGTTGAATCCCAAATGTGCAAAATTTCTACTCAATGCATCCAACAACTGTGGAGATATTTCCGGCAAGACCAAGATGTGGATCACTGCACAGACTGACAGAAGAATATTATTAAAAAAAAGTTTGGTTGGTGTATTCAGTTCACTAAGGAGCTCTTGTTACACTCCCTCATGGCTAAACTATTCCCAGTTGGCTCTCCATGGCTCCTTGCCTGCCCTCTCCTGCTGTCACTGTGTTTCAATCAAAGTATTTCTGGGTTTACTCGTACATCTTACAAGTGTTTAACAGCTTCAGGTTGTTTGTGGCAAAAGGTGCCACACTGTTAAGTGAAGAAAAGAGAGCTGTAAGTATATTACAGCTCAGCATGTTGGCTCAGTTATCTCCTCCAACAACACACAGACTCCCTTATCAGGCATAATAAAGGATTCATGGGTGTGCTTGGTGTATCAGTTACAGAAAAACTCATGAAGACATCTGGGTGTTTCTGAAATTCACCGAATTATCTTCCTTTCCATAAAAGTCAATGGATCCTGCTCTAGGCAAAAATCACAAGATCTTTTCCCCTGAACAATTGCTGTAACCACCCCTCCTCATCACCTAATGGGAAAGTGTGGTTTCACATACAATGGGAATGGATTGTGTTGCAAAACTTTTGTGGGTCACAACATTTCTCCTTTCGAAACACACGCATTGTGTACAGTGGGGCCTGAAACAGGATCAAAACAACGAGGATGTGGCAAGTTTCCAATATTGTTCACTTGTTGAATGCAAAGGAGCTTATCGTTAATGTGCATATTTCATCTGAGGTACACTTAACAGCTCTCTCACTGTCAACTCTATCGTTGTTCATCTTATGTGCTAATCTTCATCTTTGGCGGCACTTCGGACTGAGTGCGGGAATCATCCAGGTGTTATGAATAGTCAATGGATTTAAAAGATGATGCCCTTTAACAATGGACACAGTGGAAACAAACAGGTATATTTATCCAACTGCTGTATATATATTCTATTTTTAAGTTCAGGTTGTAAGTTAAAACACCATTAATTATAATAGTTACAATGTTGTTGTGTCGCCATACAGAATTTGAGCACTGCTGAGAAGCTAAAAGCTCTCACACAAATGGTTAAAAAAAAAGTAAGTGGGTCTTGCTCCTTGATGGTAATGGACTGAAGCTTTTTTTCTTTAGCTCTCCTTTTTTTACATCTTTGTGCTCACTGCCTCAGCAAACCAGTCGAAGAGGAAACAATTATCAGTGGTGCTCCATAGATGGTCTGGGCCTGAATAACAGGCAAACTGATTAGCATTTAGAGACAGCTGACAGGAGCCTACAACAGAGTTCAGTCGTACAGAAACACTCTCCATATTTGGAGAGGACGGCTGAAAGCTCTTTAGCAGCCGCAGGGTCACATCTTAAATGTATATTGCTCGTCTGGGAGGCTGGAGGCCTCTGGTCCATTATTACTGAGCATAATGAACACATGCACACTTTCTTAGCTTCTCCTGGGTGAATTGGCTGATGGAAGACAAAGCTGCTATCTGCTCATTAAGACAATAAGACTTATCAAACAGAACACGTTGAGTGGTTTGATGGTTTTAGCATCTAAATGAGATACTTGTATGGCAGGAAATGTCCGGATCATTCATGTGGCACGATTTTTTTTTTACTGCTCATTATAATGTCAGTTTCATCTACACGACAATAACAACATGTTGATTTATTTTGGTTTGTTATTTTCATGAATCATTCAGTGAATCCCGGTTAGAGATCACGCAGGAATTCCTTATTTTCACACCGAGACCTTTTTTTGTTTTTCTTTTCTCCTGAATTGGGAGAGGCCTGCCAACATTTCCTTAGATTTCTTCCTCCGATCAGCACTCTTCATTTTAGGTTGTAATGTGATTTTTTTTCAAGGACATTGAAAATATTTAGGATGAAGAATAACTGCGATGGAAGAACATGTCAGCACTGTGGGTTATTCATATTCAGCACCTGTAGATGTCGGTAATTGCAGTTGTGTTTTGCACCTCACTTCAGTAGTCATCAAGCTTTTCTTTTTTTGTCTGGCCATAGTAAGAGCTTACTCTAAATAATAATGTGACAGTACACTGCTGCGCACACAGATCAGCTGAGGAGCGAGTCTGTTCCATTACAAGACTTGTTAAAAGCTAAACTGTGCCGTGGTTTTGATAAGGAGCCTCGCCACAGTCACTTGGGTCATAATGCTTTCATCAGTTTCATCAGTGGGCCATAGAGTCACTGTTGTGTTGCATCATTTGGTGATAAATAGTGACATTTATTCAAAATGTGTTTCCTAAATTACACAAACATACTTTAGGAAGCAAGACCACTGAAGAATTTAGTTAACACCTTATTTTAAAATGAAACCTGTACAAGTTGTTATGTTTGTCAGTATAAATTGTGTTTTTTTCTTTTTTCATCATTTTAACTGAACAGAGGATGGAGCAGATGGAGCAGCTTAGTGTGTATTTATATTTGATTTATGTGTAGAATAAAATGGACCAGATACAGATGATGGTGGTGATATCTAAAAACGTCACTTTTACCACAACACGTTAGCTGCACAGCTCCTCACACCTCTGAAGGTCCGACTGTGCGTGCTGCTTTCCATTTTCTTAAAACACAGTACATGTTGTTTTTTGTCGCCTTCTGAAGCCACACATTTCACATGTTTAGGTTAGACGAGGGGCTAAAAATAAACCAGGGCAGATGTTCAGTGTCCTTGTGTCAGATGAGCTTTGAAACTCATTAATTCTTTACTCACATGTAACTTCTGGGATGTTATGTCTTTCTCCCACTAGTAACTGAAACAATAAAATCCACCAGCACAGTCCTTTTTTTTTTTTTTTTATTGTTTCAATGCAGGGTTGTTTTCATCTGAAACACACAGCCTGTGTACCTCTGCTGTGATAAGTCTTCAAAGTGAAATTTTCTCTTTCCTCAGTCCAGCCACAACCCTTTCCCAGGTGAGTTTCATGCTGCTGGATGCTCTTCCAAAGATGGAAAAAGCAAATCAGGCCTAGAAAAAACACCATATATCTCACACACCAACTCCAGAAACACACTCATACAGCGGATTGGCATCCCCACTTCAGGTCACTCAGCAAATAACTCTGGACATGAGGCTGATCAAAGACACTTCATCAAAGATCACATGTTCAGTCTTTGAAGTGAGGACTCTGCTGAAATCTCACTCAACAGCCAAAGATACAGATAGCAAACCTCTTTGTGTCACTGCCTATTTGCTATTTTTTCTTTGAATGTGATGAAATGACATACCTGTTTCCTTAAAATAAAATCACATTAAAACCTAAAATGAAGAGTGCTGATCAGAGGAAGAAATCTAAGGAAATGTTGGCAGGCCTCTCCCCATTCAGGAGAAAAGAAAAACAAAAAAAGGTCTCGTGTGAAATGATAAGGAATTCCTGCTTGATCAATACGGCTGGAGAGCGCTCTTGGCTCTCAAGTGCAAGCCTCCCTAATACGAGTGGGGCAATCTCGAGGTGAAAGGCATGGTTGTCATGGACACCATCACCTGGACATCTGTGGGAACCAAACATGAATTAAATTAGACTTTAAAAAGGTCTTGATGGGGAAAACTTAATTAAGAGAAATATTCATTTAATTCTGCCTTTGTGTCATAAATTTGACAGGTCTGACGGACAAATCATAGGACATGTGACACTGCAGGTAAATTTAAGGCATGGGAGCCAGACTGAAACCAGCCGCTATTTTAGGTATCAAACTCTCTTTTACTCTCTTTTATACAGCAGGCTATACAAAAGAAATAAGATATAAAAGGGACAATGTCATTTTAACAACAAAGCTGTAGTGGCAGACAACAAATCGTTTAGATAATAAAGAGAATAATTTAGATAATAAACTTAATACTAATGAGTTAGAGCACAATTCTAAGCTTGCATAAAAAGAAAGAACCTTCGATACAAATCATAGATAAGTGACTTACATGTGTTTATAGTGGGGATAAATATGATTGCCACTGATTTTCTTAAGTTGTCAGGCAAGTGATTTGTCAATAAAATGGTCGAAACATCCATCAACTGATATGTCTAAAAGTTGACATACAAATAAAACAGCACACAGTATTCTAGTAAGTCTAATTATTAAGGCTCAAAGAACTGCATGAAAACAAAACAAGCAACCAGACCGATCGTCTGCACAGGCTCAAAATCACCGACCATCAACAGGAGACTGAACAAGCAATGAATGTTCATTTGGGGATTTTCCACATTATTCACGACTACAAGCTCTGTCTCTCTTTTTTATTGTAGACAGCAACAATAACACAGCAGCTTCAATGTCCTGACAAGCAACGTACAGCTAAGAATATAATCTGCATTTTATTACAATGAACAGAGCGAGGAGATAAATACACGCATGCAGCCATAGTGAGACATTTCGCCTCTCTGAACGTCAGCAGACAGACAGAAGGTGACTGGAGAAGTGTGGAGCAGAAACGAAACAAAAAGGATTGAAAAACTCAGGTCTTTTAAACTATTTTATTCCTGTTACTCTTGATAATCATTTGGTAAAGATGCTCCATAGTCCACCTACATGTTTTTGAATACTGTAAAGATCCTTTCTTGTGCAACTTAAGTTGCAATATCCATCTAATATCCAATAGCCTCACGGACTAATCATCTCTGTACCTGTACATGTGGTTAATTTGTGGTTAAAAAAACATTAAAAACAACAATCTTACTTTGAAAAGTAAGTAGTAACTAAAGTAGTCAGACATATGTAGTGCACTAAAAAGTCAAATATTTTCCTCTGAGATGTGGTGGAGTAGAAGTAGAAAGTGTCCTGAAAATAAAAGTAGGTGTAAGTACAGAGCAAAAGTAAGTGTACTTTCCACCACTGCAAACAACAATGTTAAATGTTGTATTAAATGACAAGGACAGCTAAAACAGTAAGAGAGTCCTGGTAGAGCAAACCCAGAGGTAATACAGATACATTACATACAAAGAGGCCGAATGCTGAGCACAGATTGTCACAGAATGAGAGTGTTTACATGTACACTTGTATCCTGGTTATAAGCTGGAGTCTGGCTGAAGTGCGTTTGTGTAAACTTCATGTCCTGGTTTCAGAGACCTGGATAGTGGAGAACTCTGATATAAACCAACATGGTGAGGCAGGGAAACACTTTTAACTGGTTTTGGACATTTATTACAGGACATGTAAATTAAGATGGTGGTAAATACAGTTGCAGTTGTGCAGAGATGATCAAAAATCTGGATGCTGCTATGGTCAAATATATGGGGATGTGAATAGGGTTAATAATAAAGATAATGACTGTTACCTGTCTGAAGGTACCATAGCCCTCTGAGAGACAGGACACAAAACATATTTCTGTCAAAGAACAAAAGAAATGCATCATTTGATAAATGAAAGAAAAGAGAGAGAGAGAGAGAGAGAGAGAGAGAGAGAGAGAGAGAGAGAGAGAGAGCTTAGCTGTGAACAAATGTAGTCACAGATTTTGTTGAGTCTTGTTTTTGATCAGATAAACATCATGATTCAGTCTCTCTAAAGCTACACAGCCACACCAGCAGGTTTTCACCAGCGTGACTTGAACAGACAAAAACAGAGTTTAGTCATCATTTGATCTCTGATGCCAGGGACAATCTTTTTGAGACAGACTCCATGAAACCCAAATGTCTCAACCCTGACACCCCCCTGGATTTACCAAAAATGATCCTTTGGAGTTTTTTGGGGGGGTTTCCCTCATGACTCACTCCTAACAGATGTAGTGGTTCAGCTGGGGTGAAACAATCCAGCGGTCTTATTAAGGAAGAGCGTTTCCACCCAAGGAGTATTTGAAACAAGTACATCTGGAAGTTCAGATCAGATATTACAATTACCTTCCAAAGGCAAACGGCAAATAGTACTGAAATGTAAGCAACTAACACAGTATGTTATCTCTTCATTGTATGTAGCTCAGTATGTAATCAAAATGTAGTGTGGGACTGAGGCAATAATTATCAACTATAATGCCATTTAAAACTTCAACATTATAAATAGAAAATGCAATTTCTGTGAATGCTGACTGCTGAAAAGGCTGACGCTAAAGTGGATACCTGAGTAATGAAGTTGAATGAAGCCTGAAATGTATGAAGTATGTAGAATTTGTGTTGAATGAAAGGCTTACACCAAACTGTATAACTGAGTAAAATGCTGAATAACTCCTGACATGTTTGAAATGAGGAATATTTGAAGGTTTATGAATTATATGAAGAAATATATGAAAGATGAGGAATATCTGACGATCTGTTAAATGAAAGGTTCACGCTAAACTGAATAGCTGAGTAATGAAGTTCAATGATGCCTGAAATGAATGGAAAATGTGAAATATTTAGAATTGTTTTGAATTTTCAAGTATGAATAGATGGAAAAAGGGAAAAGACTGTAACTCACATGAAGTTAAATAATACCTATAATACTGCATTAAAAAGGTCAATGAGTAAATACAACATTAAAAATGCTTGACAAAGTTGGAAGGAGTCTGAGTACTCTGTGTGTGTGTGTGTGTGTGTGTGTGTGTGTGTGTCAAACTACATGAATCAGTATGTAAATATATCTAAAAAGTTATTTGAATACGAAGTCATTCTTAAATCTGATGCTCTGGTCGTGATAGTAATAGTTGGTGTAAACACACAGTCAAACTGCACTAATGAGCTCATCTCAATCAGCTGTGTGTGAAAACCTTCAGTCACTGGTTGCCATGGTGACTCTGACAGGCACATCTCTCGAACTCCTACCTCCTGTGGTCCTATCATCAAAATGATGATGATGATGATGATGATGATGATGAAAACGATGATACTAGTTTTGTAATATTGATGTTTAAATGGACTCTGTAGCTGGAAGTATGAATGAATGGTGAAGAGCTGAAAAAGTGTGAAAAGTGAATATTAAGAACATTCCATCCAGTAATTTGAATGAGAAAAAAAATCAGAAAAACCTGGAATATTTTGGAAAGTTTGAAGGTTAGGAATGAAAAAAGTAATAGTTCCAATGTCCCAATCATCTCTCACTCTTCCTTAAGCCCACCTAACATCAAGTGTTACTTCCTGGCACCCATTAGGACGTAACACAGATGGTAACATGTACATGGTTGCAGCTGCATATAGAGCTTTTCATTTGATGGGGATCCACTCAACAGACACAAATCTGCCCTATTAGCACATTTAGTCTCAGATTACTTTTGTCTCACTTCAACCTTTTGTGTCTTTGCCTCGTCTCTGGTTTCAAATTGTGTTGCTGTGTTGTTGTTTTCTAGATTTTAGTTGGATCATATATATTTATATAAACGTAAAGCCTATATCACAATTCATATTGTAAGTAGTAGTAAACAGAAGCTGATACAGCTGCAGACATGTTTTTACACATAACGTAAAGATGCTCAGTCGTCCCGTTCTCATAATGTCTAAAGGTATCAGGTAAAGTTAGCAACTGCAGACAAAGTCCTCTGGCTTTTGGGGCAAAATCTTATATAACAGCAGCTTAGTTTGATATTCGTAGGTACTTTTACTTATCGAAATGACTTGTTTCTTTCAGTTTATTCTATGTATTATGTGCACAAGTGGCATTTGAAATGTTTTGATATTTTCAAACACAACAAGCATAAAGCTGCTTGGCACCAGAAACCAAATGTACATTTGACTAATTATACATTTCTATGTGACTCTTATTTTCAGTCTAATATCACAGTATTCATGAGTAATTTAGTCTTTGTTTTGATGAACAGCTGAGTGAATTTTCAGAGCTATACTGTTTTATTTTTGCTTGTAAAATCACTTTGATCTGACATTATCTCCACTTTGGTTTTACCTGCTGGGTATAGCTGGAGTGTGTTCATCTCGATCCTGAAATCTAACCTGTGAGATGAAAGCAAACGAGTGTGCTGCAGCTACTGTAAATCACAACATATGAGTGTTCACTGGATTTCATTGCATTACGAGACTTTTATTTTGGGATTTAGAAAATGCTGCATCAAAGTGGGCCACACATTTGTCATTGGATTTTTCTCATGCCAGTGTGTGGTCCGCTGACACTTTATCCCACAGACAGAGCAGATGGGTGAACTGGGTTGGAGGTAAATAAGGTGTAATGTTGCATGTTCACATCTCTCTGCCTGCATTATATTAAATTAGAAGACACCACAGCCTGTCCTCGCCCAGCTGTTAAAGGAGGAGGAAAAAACAGCCAAAAAGTCAAATCAGTTTTACTCTTTTACTGTGTGCTTATCAATCCTGTATCCATTTTAAGGCTGACTGATGTCTCATTGCTTTTTGCAGATATAATTCAAGGCTATTCGACAGATGCCCTGTCTAAGAACAACATTTCATTATCAGCGGTCATGTTCATTTATCTTGTGAAGTTCAACAGGAGTCCTGAGTTTCTGAATGAAACCCAGCAGCAGAATGGACTAGTCTGAACTCGATGACCTCTGGAGTGAACTAGAGTGAACCTGGACTGGCTGAAGTCTGACTCAGAAACTGTGACATTGTCTGTAGACAGATATATATAAGAACCATAAGAACCGACCCTCGGAGACAAGTGGGAGCCACTGTCATTTACGGTGGGACACTGGACATCAACTTCTGCTATGACAAATACTCCTGGCAGGCTTCAAACCACATCAGCAGCAACAACGCAGGACCGGTTTCATCTTACAGTGAAACGAAAGTTTCAACATGTAACTAAATCCTTATTGCATATTCTGAGTCATTGTTATGTGTAAAAATCAGTCTGTATGATAAGAGACTTGTTGGCCTTTTAGAGGAGAATACAGTTGCTGAAAAATCTGCACACGAATGAGGATTACAGTTTTATTTTTAAGATGAACTGCAAAATTAGCTTGAAGGAAAGTAAACAGACATTTTATGGCCGTCTCATCATCAGTGTTTCCAGCATCAACTGCAGGACAGCAGTGTCAATGTAAGGTTTTTAACTTTAACACTTTGTTGTATATTATTAATTATTATTTATTATATTGTTTTCTAAGAACATTATAAACACCAAAAGAGATAAATGTCTGGCACCATTACACAGTGACTCATTCTAATGCCATACCTACCCATTCAAAGTCTAACTGTGAAGTGTTTTTTGTGTGATTCATTATTTTACTAATAATATGGACTACACCCACATTTTAATCCTGTTTGACGAATTGAATCTACAGCATGGTAGTGCATGTGGAGATTTTTCTCCGATTTGTTGTTCTCTACTGCCAGCATGTGGTGAGAAGAGGTGATGGTTTATAAGTCTGACGAGATAATCTCTCTTTACGAGGCCATACAACAATATATTAAGCATTCTGATTAATTCACTCACTGTTTTATGCATTAGGATTATCAGGGTGTTGAATGTTTGTCTGGGATTTTTCTTCCCTTTTCTTCTCACAGCAGCAGAACTACAACAACAAAATCATCAACCACCTCCACTCAAAGGCCTACTGCTACCACTGCTGTGCCAGAAATAACATTAATAATCACGTTGCCAGTCACATCGTCGTGGTGGGCAGTTTAACTGAGGTCTAGCAGCATTAGCTGCTTTGATTCTTATCAAACACAGACTGTTTTCTTTTGAGATTGATTTTTTTTCAAGGGCTATTTATGAAGCAATTTCCTAGAGTCAAATTAAAGGAGAGGGAGTTTGTTCACTCGTCTGGGACATTTGTTTTTTTATCAGTCAATTCAGTTTTAATAAACCCTGCCTGGTGCCTCTTATGAAAAGGCAGAGTAGATAGAAGGCATAAAAGGAACTGTGTATAAACCCCAGCGACCTCTTCATTTATATCTAGGGAAGGGTCTCATTTTTCTAGTTTCACACATTTACACTGACTCCCTCTGCTTCTGTGAGTGATGTCAATCTGCAGGAGCGGTCACAGATCTGATGAAATCAGGGATGCTGTTCTACAACAGTAAAAGCTGAAAACAGGGCAATAACAATTTTGTAATGGGACTTAAAAAAACACGGATTATGGTGTTTAGTAATGTGAGGATGTTGAGTTGGAAACTGGAAGAACAAAATGAAGCTTTAATCCCCAGAGACAACTGAAAGCTCATATTACTGACTTTGAAAACAGGTGTGTGATTCCTCTTACCATCTGTTCACTCCCAACTTTATTTAGATTTAGATTTTCAGACTGGTTTTACTCAATATCTTTATTTTCAAATTTAGCTGTGATAAATCCGAAAATGTAATTTTGAAACACTTGTAAAAACCTACTTTATTCGTTTAGGATTCATCTCCAGCTTCAAGGTTGCAAGTAGTTTGTACATTCAAATCAATGGCAGTCTGAAACCTGAGGAACTTGATCTACAAAGCAGCAGCCTTTTATGTAACCAGGATCTTTTCACAGGACAGTTACATCAGCTCCTGGTTATCATCAAATGTATTGTGGCTTATGTGAGGCTGATTTTAATCTTCAGAAATGTTTTTGAGACAGTTATTTAATTTCAGTTTTTTACAAAATTGAGATTGCTTGGATTAAAGGGCTTTACCATATCTTGATTTGGGTTCAGTTCCGCCGTATATATTTGACTCTCAGCCATCTTGTTGGCTGTGTGTACAGACTGTGTGTACGGACTGTCAAGCAGGTGATTGAGATGTGTGGAGAGTCCCTGCCTCTATGAAATCCTCTGGGGCTTATAAACTGTAAGTACCAGCTGTTGTTGGTCATGCCACTCTAAGTTTGATAACTAAATTTCTTTCTAGTGCTCAAATATGTTCTCACTCAGACAAGTTTAATATTGACCAGGGTTCTCTGTAATACCGTCACTATTTCTAATAAGTTGTCTCCACATGGACCTGACAGATTAAAGTATGGATGCTTCGTCTATGATGAGTAGGTTCATGTCCTCAGCCAACCTGATCAGCAGCTCCACGAGCACAAGCAGCAAGAACTTCTCTCTCAAAAGGAAAGGAAGCTCAGCTGTGCACCTGTAAGTCTGCAGACGCTCTCCCACTGTGCATTACATCTAAAATGTGTGTTCTGGTTGTTATTTTGTTCACCTGTTAAGCCAAATTTAGTTTCCTTCTTATATTGTAATAAATGTTTATTTATTGTTTGAAACAATGTGTATTGGCTTAATATTCTTGATTTCACAGTAACCTGTAAAACCCACTTACAAAAATCTACAATGCAATAAGTAATGGTGCATTTAAGAGTTAAATGTGCAAACTATGTTTATGGTTGTTCCTACTGGTCAGTCTCACCTAGGTATTTAACAAAAATGTCTTCTGTTTTATTATTATTATTTTTTAAATAAAATGAATATTTTGGATTATGATATGAAATGCATGCAGGTTTGCTCAATAGAGCTTACACTGAATTAACAAAGCTCTGGTCCAGTGGATAATTAAACTTGTAATAAATAAATAAATAATCAAATGAAGCAATATGAATAAATGCAGGTTACAACATGTGGATTTAAATCTCCAATCTTTTCTGTCTCTGTGCTGAGCTACTATTCATTCTGCAATCAAAAGATATTCACATCATTTGAATAAATCCTTTTGAATTGCCCACAGGCATGAATGTGTCTGTCTGTCTGCCTGCTACAGCACCTGTTCTGTGTCTGCCTGGATGGATTAGGCTGCAGTTTTGCCCAAATTTGACAGTGTGATCAGTTTCTTAGTGTTGTATCTTCTTCATGGCAATGCCAATTTACACAAAGAAAATTTCAGTTAGTTCACTTGATGGTGTTGTGTTTTATAATATCTTTTTAAAAATTCTTATAAATAGTATACAGTATAATGTAACACTGTGTCTTCAAGACAGGTGCATGGAAGAATGGGTCAGTGAATCTACTGAAATGAATGACTATCACAGCTTATGAGCACAAAATCAATTCAACATTTTGGTCCTAAGGCCCACATTTTATGCAGAATGAAGTGTGGATTAAAATACTGCTTTACTGATGAGCTTAATGTCTAAACAGCATTCATTAAAATCCATCTTCTTTTGAAGGTCTAACACGCTTATTTATCATTTCTACAGGATCTGTGGCGACCAGCAAGCCTGCACTAAGGATGCAGAGAGGTGACCAGAGCTGCTTTTGTTTTTCACACGAACGATGACAGTCTGGAAGCTCGAGTGGAAATTATCTTCTTATTGTCTGCTTTACAGGAGGACTCACAGTCAGATAGAGAAGAGACGCAGGGACAAGATGAACAGCTACATAGAGGAGCTGGCATCATTAGTGCCTACATGCAACACCAAAGCATGCAAACTGGACAAACTCTCTGTGCTGCGTATGGTGGTGCAGCACATGAAGACGCTGCGAGGTGAGAGGATGATGATTTGTACGAATGCAGACTGAATATGATTCATATTTAAACAGCTGATTAATGTTGTGCCTCTGGCAGGTTCTGCTGCCAACCGTTACCCAGAAATGAATCTCAAACGTGCGTTCTTATCAGATGTGGAGCTAAAACATTTAATACAACGGGTAAGTCTTCCATCATGGATTCCTCCTTTAATTGAAATGAAGACTGTGTTTTTTAAAATGCTTTAAGAGCATTCATCAGTCAGTGCACTACAAAAAGCCTTTAGAAACAGTCACTTAGAGGAAGCTGTATGCTCAAGTTTCAATAAAAAGTATTTCATAAAAGTTTTATTTGAGGTGAGTGCATTGGACAAAAACAGCTCCTCCCATGTTTGCTTTGCTTTGTGAATAATTCCTGCTTATTGTCGCGTTGTCAGAGGCAGTTTTATTGAATCAAATTCTTTTTACAGCCCTGCAATAGATTTTGATCTCAGCATTGCTTTATCCACAAATAACTGCCACGTCCAGACATTTAGAGCAGGTCTGTGTCAGCCTCACAGCCTCACAGGTGCTTTGTTGTGGGAGCACTGCTGTTACTTGTCTATTCATAGTGCACAGCTAATGAACAGCAGTGCTCACTCGCGGCTCAAACTGTCTGTGAGGTCGGTTAAGGCCACAGCCGCTGACGCCACATATAATTAAATGATTATTAGTCATTTACTTTTCATGGTCGGAGTAATGTGATGGTTAGATTTGGAGCCATCACTGGAGCATGACCATGCTGTTCGGTCGAGTGCTTTGCAGGGTGGCTGGGGTGATGATCAGCACCCGCAGGCCTGAATATCAGTCAGTTAAAGTGAGGTGGTCAGAGATAGTGGAGTTAAATGCCCAGTGCTTTTATTGAATAACTTGAACCCACATAGAATAATCACCCCACAGCTGTATGCAGCGTTTTAAAGTCCTCCAGCGCACTGCTTTAGTTTAGCTTTAGTGTTTTCATTTGCCGTCACAGCTGTTTTCAGCAGAAAGCTCCTCACTGTCACACACCGAACAACAGACGGACAAAGTTAGCGACTAGCTGGTGGACACACAGAAGAGACTAAACGGCAAGATTTTTTTCTTGTTGATGGGTTGGTGGAGAGTAAAAGAAAGCTAAAGGAAGAGTAAATATTACACTTAAATTCACTAGCTGGACACAAACAGGACTAAATCAATTACATCGCAGAAGGTTTGAAGTGTTTAGTTAAACAAGGATCATGGAGTACAGCAGCAAAAGTAATGCAGTATTTATTTCACACTGTGGGGGTAAAAATAAAACTAAGCTATAAGACGAGATTTCAAAATCTGTCTTTTACAGCACACAGTTATGTTTGTGAGCTGCGGGCACCAACCAATATAAGTGACTGAGATGTGATTATTGTGCAGGTTAGCTGGTGTCTAACGACGTCTCTGGGCACTTTGGATCTGATAAATGGAGAGAAAAGCAACAAAAACAACCTTGTTGGCCTTTGCTCAGCTTTGACTACATGGCTTTCAGATGTGGTCATTTAAATGTTATAACCTGTCATCTTCTTTGTTCTTCAGAGCCCTTCTGGCCTTGGTCTGTCCAGGTCTGTCTCATCTTCTCTGTTGTCCACAGGCAGCCGATGGCTTTCTGTTTGTTGTTGACTGTGATCGAGGGAAAATATTGTTTGTTTCTGAGTCAGTACAAAAGATCCTCAACTATAGCCAGGTAGGTGCTCTTCAGTATTTCTGTAATGGTGAATTATGAAAATAGTTCTAAATCATACCTTGGTATCCGACACATTTGACTTTAGTTAAGCTTTTGAAGATGAATAGCATATTGTGGATACTGAACTGCATAATACAATACAGTTGTTGAACCTCTCCTCCTGCGTTTGTCTCCAGAAAGACCTGATTGGCCAGAGTCTGTTTGATTACCTGCATCCTAAAGACATCGCCAAAGTCAAGGAGCAGCTGTCCTCTCTATTTACCGAACCAGCAGAGAAAGTCAATGCCAAAAGTAATCCACCATAAAAACAACAGCGTCTTTTGTGGAATCCACAGTGTCCACAGCTACTTTGAAAGCATTTATAAGCTACAATTTACTTAATGCTGGAAAGAAGCTGAATTCCAACAGAGCCACCTGAGGGAGACATCTGGTGTAATATGGTTTAATTTAAGATAGTTAGAAAAAGTATATCAAACTGCTTTGTAAAAACATGATAAATGTACATGTGATCCAATCACAAAACGGGAATAAAAAACAAGACAGACAGTTACGTGCCAGAAAAAAAGCTCACTATTCCCAAACACTACTGATTCATGCCTGATGCCATAAAAATCCTATTCATGCAAAAATTTATACATCCAAAACACTTTACATGCCATTTATCTAAAGGTACAATATTGTATGGGTTATAGTAATTTGTATAGTCATCATTTCTTTTAAACACAATGTTTTAACTGCCATACCCAAAACAACAACGCTGTAATTTACACAGTTACCTCTTTTTGTTTGATTTGTTTCTCAGGTATTTTAGTGAGGACAGATATGAACCTGGGTTCTTTAAGACTTCGTTCTGGGGTGAGACGCTCATTTTTCTGCAGGATGAAGTACAACCAAAACATGGAAGATGAGGATTTCTCCTCCAGCTGTTTGAAAAAAATGGTAGCATCCTGACTCACTGCTTGCAGTGTCTCCTGCATCAATATCCTGCTGATTAGTCAAGGCTGCTGCTGATGTATTAGCTTTACTTATCATTTTAGAAAACACCTGAACATTTTCCCTTTATTCACAGAAGATCGTAGAGCCTTCTGCACCATCCACAGCACTGGTTACTTAAAAAGCTGGTCCCCTGCCGAGGTGGGTCTGGATGAAGACAGCGAGCCGGACAATGACAGGAGTAACTTAAGTTGTCTGGTGGCTGTCGGTCAGTTGCATCCCCACACTGTTTCCCTGCCAGTGCAGAATCACATCAAGGTCAAACCCATGGAGTTTGTTTCACGTCATGCCATTGATGGGAAGTTTGTCTTTGTAGATCAATGGTGAGAACTTTACCACAAAGTCTGGTTTCATATTAGTGCAGTGATTAACCTTTAATGTAATGTTGATGTGCACACACTTCATGTCAGCATTTCACATTGTCTTGATCAGAAATCACGAAAATATTTTAAGGTTCTTTTTTGTTTTCATTTTAAGGGCCACAGCCATTTTGGCTTACTTACCTCAAGAGCTGCTGGGAACTTCATTTTACGAATACTGTCATGATGACGATCTCGCTCATTTAGCAGAATGTCACAGACAAGGTATACATCTTACTACACATAACTCTTGATGAACTGTTATTTCACATATTTACAGAACAGATGTAAGAGGGCTGTCGATGAACAGTGATCACACATGAATTAAGGTGCAGAATTGAGCAATGGGTGAAAACAGTGTTGTAGTTCATCTTACCTGTGTGGACAGTTCATCCATTACCTGTCCTTGCTCCCCTCTGTCGCTGTCTGCTGTAAGTGCTGCAGATGAGAGTGAAGATCAATACAAACTGCTACAAGTTCAAAATAAAAGACGGCTCATTCATCACACTGAGGAGCTGCTGGTTCAGCTTTATGAACCCTTGGACCAAAGAGGTGGAGAGCATTGTGTCTACTAATACTGTAGTCACGTAAGTGAAAATGTCCCTCTCTATGTCATGTTGCATCACTCAACTGTACAGCATCGGTATATTCATTCTTTATTTTCTATTTCTAGTGTTACATTTTAAGTTGTATCTTTTTTTTATCAAGCAACATATTCCTACCCTATTGTATTAACAGACTACAGTGTGCAGCCACCCAGCTGCTCTGTGAGGTTGCACTTGATCTGAATTAAGCATCGGGATGCTGACCTGCTTACAATGAGAGTTTGCATAATGATGCAGCAGGTGTAATGTTTGCCATGTTCACTAGGGTAGTTCAGCATGCAAACATTTGCTAATTAGCACTAAACACAAGGACAGCTGAGGAAATGAGCATGTCAGTTGTTTTTTGTTTTTTGCAGGTAATAGTTGAGATATTTCAGTATGGTGTGGCAACATTAAGCAGTCAATGTCCTGAACTTTGACACAGAACACAGCCATGACTCTTTCCTCTTTCTTGCAGTACCTCAGGTGACAGACCTGAGAAGAGTTACCATCAGTCTGCAGCCTCCACAAACACAACGGCCACTGTGCTGATGCCAGGTGACAACGAGACAGCTCTTTCCTTTGGGTGTTAGTGTTTAATCTCAATCACTGAAACAGGGCAGCAGACAGCACACACCTGACAGCCTCGTCTTGTTGCAGGTGGAGGGAAGCGCGATCTCCAAACGGTGCCTCGAATTCCTGTTGATATGAGGGCAGGCGCTGGGAAGATAATGATTGCAGAAGAACAGTTGGAAATGCAGAGGTACAACCATCTCCTGAATAATACTGACAAGTTTTAAATGATCATTAAGTTGGTGTGGTATTTATATTATATAAATAATAACAATAACTCAATTTGTGGGTCTAGACTTGACAGTTGCCAAACAGCCTTCATTCACTGACTCTAGGTTAACATGTGGCTCCTTGTAGAGAGAGAATTCAGGATCAGAGCTGACAAAGTAAAATGAACTCCCTTGCTCTAAACAACGCTGATTAAAAATGAAATGTGAGGAACAAAACATTGCAGATTTGTTACTTCAACACATAACTCTTATGTTTTTTACCCACACAGTGAAAGGACAGACACATCCGCTGTGATCTCAGATGGCCAGAATGTTTCATCTGTGGCGTGTGTTACGCTGGAGAACATGATGGGAGGGAAGGAAAGAGGTGACTCAAAAGAAAGAGGAAAGGAAGGAAAGAGCTGCTCAGCAACACAGGAGGTGGCACCACCACGTCAGGACCAAGCAAATGTTTTGGAAGCACTGGAGGCTGCCTCAAGAGGATTGTGCTAAAGAGTCCGCACAGGGGGAGATGTAAGCCAGAGAGAGAAGGATCCAACTCAGCAGCACGTGATGACCAGCTCTGCTCCTCCCTATGACATCCAACATGTTAGGCTCAACAAGTTATACACCTGACAATATGAGCACAAAGTCAATGAAGATGTAACCAGGTACATTAGAAACACTAACTGTATGTGTTCATTCTCTCTATTAAAGAAGAGGGAAAGAAGGAAAAACAGATAAGCAAACCATCCTTTTTATCCCCTGCATGTTTTCCTGCACGCTCATTTAGCTGGAAGTAGTCTTGATAAATAACTCTGGGATAAGTAAATAAACCACTCTGATTTATTCCCATATTAATGATTTCAGCAGTAAATCCGTTTTTGCCATTTGCATCAACTGGACACAAAAATATATGTCACAATCAAGTTGTATGTGGTTTTCATTTTTGGGCTTGCTTCTGGACTCTGGATATAAAAATCCCCTTAGTGGCATACACCAGTCTCTTCTGTATCTTTTGATCTTTGATTCATTGTGAAGAGGAAATTATGAAAGATGGTGATCTCTTCTGGGTCAGACGTCCCTCTTCAGTACATCACTGTTCACTCTCTTCCTGTCTTGCTCGTAGCATCAGTTAGATGGCTGCTCCTCTGACAGCTCTTACTGAAACCATCGACACAATCAAGGATCAGCTCTACAAAACCGTCATTTTGATGTCTTTATTTGATGATTTTATGTTTTATTTTTAAACAACAATTTCAAGCTTTGCACAAAAAGATTCTGACCACAACAGCCTGTGCTCTGCTTAATATCTTGGCTGTGGGAGGAGCATAACATCACATATCAGATCCAGCCAATGACTACATACCCAATTACAAGATCCAAAGACATCTGAGAGGAGTTCATCTGGAGATCATGACACTAAGTGGTGATTACTGATTTTCCCCATGACCAGAAAGTTGTATGCTCTCCATAGCAGGTCTTGTCTTCTCCCTCCCTACCCTCCAAAGCACATTTAGTAGTTAGGCCACGCAAGAGAATCAAAATCAAACTTATCAGTGAAATAAAATCTGTGAGAAAACAGTGACACAAGAGTGCTCAGCCAAACCCATCAAATTAAGGTACAACAAAAATGTAAATAATAATATCAATAATAAGAGTTTTACTTTATTTCCAAACAGAAAAATAAATTCCTTTGGTCAAGTAAAAAACAAAATGAAAATAAGAGTGAACTTCCTTTCACCAGTCTTATGTCCCCCCGTGCTTCTTTTTCTACAGTCAACCAGGTTCTTGAGGCTCTAAGGCTGCAAAGGAGGTGTCAAGGCAATATGGTTATGGTGCCCCTGGCGCTCCATGCTGCAGCATGCTGGGAGTAGGACTAGAGGAGTGGGAGGGGGCAGAGGCATTGAAAGAGGGCCAGTGTGCCCTCAGACAGCAGGTGAAGGTGCATCGGGGTCAGGCTCGTTGCTGTAGTTGTTGCTGTAGTGATTCCCACTAGGTGGGTGATTAGGCAGGATGTCCAGTTCATCCACTTGAGGGCCAGGGTGCATCACCACCAGCTGGTCCTGGGGGATGTCTGCTGCTGCCGCCGCCAGGTTAGTGATGGACTTGGACTTAACACACTGGAAGTCCACGTGGCGGCTTTTACCCTCCTCCTTTTCCCAGGACATGCGGATGAAGGGCCTCTGGACGTAGTTGTAAATGACCTCTGGACGACCTCCTGGTCTTTTTTTCACTTTCTCTTTATATGTAGGGTAGCCTGCAGGGGGAACAATGTACAAAAGTTATTAGTTCAGTTCAGCTGAACAAGTCTCGTTCTTCTTGAATACGACAACACCAGAATCAGGGGATGAGAGCTCATTAACCAGGAGGTGAAGAGCTCAATACTCTGATGATGTTTCAGCGCTGAAGTATACTCATATACAGAGTATTTCCACTACCACTACAGTTGGATTTCAGTGGCTGGATTTATTTCATACCAGGACAGAAAAATACTCATATTAGGTGAGAAAGGGTTCTGGTATCCAGCAGTCAACAAAACCACCCAACCCCAAATTAAAGAAAACAAAATCACTTTTTAATCACTTGATGGAGCAGGAAAAGAAAGTTAATGCAGTTTGGGAGAGCACCGAATAAACAAAGGTTTAAAAGGGCATGAAACTGATCAGTTTTATCTCACCACTATTTTGTACTGGCAGTTTTGATTCAGCTTTTTTCTGTTTTTTCTACTTTTTCCGTAATGAATAATAATAATGAACACCTACTCAATATCACACTAAAACCAATCACACCATGAAATGACCCCATCCTTTCACAACTCTTTCTTTATAGCTATTTAATACTTTTTGTCCTCAGTTGCCAATAATACTATTAATTAGCATTAACAAACTAACAGAGCTGTCATGTATTTGTGTTGTTGTTTTACTCTCATTACTATTTTCTGGATGACAGCTATGTCATATGCTTCCCAAAATAAATGCCACTTTCAGTACCGTTATTCTGCTGATACATTACACACTGCTATTAATAAAATCTTTGTCTTGATTTCTGTGTTTGAAGCTTTCCTGTCAGACCCTCAAACTGTGACTTGTCTGAATATTTTTTCACTAAAAGCTCCGTCTGCTGAACAGACAGATTAAAAACATCCTTATTTATGTCAAGAGGGTTCAACTTACCTTCAATGCCCAGTCTTATTTTCTTTAATCCCCTCTCCTTTAAAACTGATTTGGCAACATCCCGGTTCTCGATATACTTGAAAAATCTGTACAGTTTTGTACTGTAGATGACTGCGAAGAGAAGAGCCAAAAACATTTCTTAAATACATATCTGTCTCATCTGTAAAATGTGCAGACCTTCTATTTGAAGGTGTACTCACTCTGTGAATACTCTTCTCCCATTTGGGGTGGATATTCTTCATCCCAGTCAACTACATCATCATCAGTAAGGACTACAATGTGACACTCCCTCTCTCCGCTCTGGGCACTGGCCACCATCAAAGGCAGAACCATTTCCTCCAGGTAAAACTCAAATTGTCGCCGAGCTCCATCATTGGACAGCTCATGCATCAGGGCACCTGATTAAAAAAAAAGGAGATTGAATAATCAGTGAGATGATGTGAGACAACTCTGGTTCTGAGATCGTTCCACTGTGTGTTGGATTTGTTTAAAGCCTTAAAAGCTAAATAGAATATCTGTCAATAACAGAACAGATCTGTTATTATGCACTTTTGCTGTTGCTTGACATGCTTTGTGTTGTGTGGCACTGTGCTGCTCTCCTGTGTGCTCTGACGCACACGGCCACTGTTAATGGAGAACACTAACTGCCCCTGAGGAAATACTCACTGAGGTCTCTGCATTTGATGGTGCTGTAGTCGAAGGAGATGCATAGATAGTCACACGCCTCCCGTAACTCAGGGATGGAGATTCCATCAGGACAGCGGATTATCCCAGATTTGTAGTAATCCTGTCAATTAGACAGAAATCACAGAGAAGATGATTGTGTTAATCTATTAATTCAACACAAAATACAATAGAAAAGAGATCAGGTGCTATTACTTAACAAACATTCAAAGCTTTCTATAAAAACAGAAATGCAGCTCTGTAACTGTAGATTACTTTGATATAGCATTAGAGTCCCACAGGTTAGTCATTCATTACTCAATGTGTCAAACTGTTGGTTTTTCAGTGGGCAAAAAGTAAAATGCAGTAGCTGAAAAACAAGAGACTGTTCATACGTAGTATGTATGATACTAAATGTCAAACCATGAAATGTACTGCTGCTCTTTATTTGTAAAATTGTTTTCCCCCCACTAGGTATGTGTAACATACTTCAATGATATAAACAGAAAACTCTTAGAAAGAGACAGACCAGAATTGCTCGGAAAACTGTTGAGCTGATTCCCTCAGCCACCTCGTACTCCCCCTTCTCGTTGGGCCGTGTGAAGTTATGCTCTCTTCCCGATCCAAACATTCTGAAATAAAATAAAAGTTTTAGTTTATTCTCTGATATAACTACACATATATGCATTTATGTAATTTAACAGGTGATAAAAAACTTTTATGACTGTGGCTATAATGAATAAGGACAAATAATGATGGTCAAAGCACACCATACCTGCCCAACATGGTATTGGGTTGTGCAGTGAAGATGGAGGGATCAACTACAAAACGAGTGTTGTCAACAATCAGAGTGACTCTTTCTGAGTTCCTGATGTTTCGGTTTCCCACGGAGGCGCTCGCTCCCGCCTCCTTGGCATTCTCATAGACAAAAACCATTTCTCCAACTCCCAAGCTTTTGAAGGTGCCTTCAGTGCTGGACAAGCTGCTGTTGCGGCTGCTCACCACCCCACTGCTGCTGGAGCCGCTGGGAGAGACTCTCTGAGGCCGAGGACTGCTGGGCCTCGATGACGGGCCACCATCTCGTTCACGCTCTGCATAGAGACAGGCAGAGCAACATCAGAAACAAGTACCATATTTTTCTGACTATAAGGCGCACTTAAAATCCTTAAATTTTCTCAAAAATCGACAGTTCGCTTTATAATCCGGTGCGCCTTATGTATGAATTCTGGTTGTGCTTACTGACCTCGAACCGATTTTATGTGGTACAC
>JBAJHX010000001.1:25264104-25282403 GCA_037176925.1 Amniataba percoides
TCTATCTATCTATCTATCTATCTATCTATCTATCTATCTATCTATCTATCTATCTATCTATCTATCTATATATATATGTTGAAATGTTGTTATTCGAGTGCAATGCTATATTCATAGAATGGCCTAAACATTGTAAGTTGTAATATTCTAAACATCTTGTGAAAAATTCAGCTTAACAAAGTTTCCAAAGATCTTTGGAAAGTTTGAATTTTTTTTTTTTTTTTTAATGTGAAATGAATGAATTCTGCAGGTTTGGTTTGTGTGCTGAACAGCGTGAATTAGCAATGAGTTAGACAAGTTCAGTAGGTAAATGTTGACCTTGTCTTCACAGCAAATGAATATAAATGTTAAAAATATGTCAGTCTGACACCAAACTAAAGCATTCATTTCAAAATGTATTGACACAAAGGTGAAACTGTAGAGGAGAAAGGCAGAGCAGCAGTCAGCGGGAGTTTTTCTGCTGTACACAGTTTTCTGTAACACCTTTATTTATCCAGGGGAAGTTAAGCGTGTGCACACGGTCTCCTCTGGTTATGCTCTGATGGACAGTCACACAGTTATTTCACACCTGAAAGCTCTCCAGTAAGACCTGGTTTCTTCTACCACTGTACATGAAACAGCTTTAGAGGAATAGCATTGCTATCAATGGCAGTATGGTATATTTTTAGTATTGGCACATTGTATATGCAATTCAGAATAGAATAAATGATCTCAACCCGTCTGAGACAAGCAGTCAGAATAATTAGTCTCGGATATTTATTTGTTTTGTGTTGTTTTGTGCTCTTGTCCTACAACTGCACATCATGATTTCAGGTTTCATCCACAAGAGGTCACTGTGATCCAAAGGTTCGATGAAGCAAACCAACATCTACTGTCATTCCTTCAAACATGTTATTAAAATATTTTGAACGAAAGACCGCTATGATCAATATGTCTAGGACAGCAGTAAGTTTATACTCTGCACTTCAATGACATTTCACAACTAATAAAACAGAATGAACACAGAAAGGGGTGATAAAACAGGAAGCTACATCCTGATAATACAATATCGACAAAACCAAGGACACAACCACAGAATCACGATGTAAATCTAAAAGTTCAGAGTGAGATTTTTCACACATCCTAGCTGAGGAGAACAAAGTTACAGACAGCCACTAAATTCGGAGATGTCAAGAGGATGTTGATCCACAATAGTGATTGAAATATTTCATGTTGGACCTAAACTTATTGTAGCTGTGTGAATGTTTTGTTGTTTTTTTTATGAAATTCATAACAATAAAACCCAGTAGAATCAGTTGTATTTATTTTATTGCCACATACCATTTTTTATTGCTCCTGAACCATTGATCCACATTTGCATTAGTGGTATTTTATGTAACTGTGCACAATTAGATCTGGTTGGCAGAGGTTGTTTAAGTTTTTTAATTAGTTTTGAATTAGTACAGTACCGCACTTTCCACCCAACACTAGAAACACCACAACCGATTCAAATGAATGTGCCATGCATGACAGGACATTTAAAGCGGGGCAAGTTTTATTTCATAAATAACAGAGACATAAAAAAAGAGGTGTAAAGGTGTAAAGCTGGGCTTTCAAAGCAACAGACTTGCTCTTCAACTCACCTGTTACTACAGATGATGAAACTTTGAAAGTGAAAAACGCACCTGCAATTACCAATTATCACCTTAGGTGCCATAAAAAACACTAAATTGAAAATCTGTGCAATTATAACTTTAACTTTATAAACTGCAGTGGCAAACAAAAATGTTTAAAGTCCTGATTTAAAAGAAATAAGATCTGGAACAGACAGTTTTTTGGAGTTTGTTCCAGATATTTGGTGAATAAAAACCAAATGCTTCCTTCTTGTTTATTTTTGACAGCGGACCTGTCCCAGATGATCTGAGAGGTCTGCGTGACTCATACCAGAGTGTCAGATAAGAAATGTATTTTAGCCGTAAACCATTTGGTGCTTTATAAACCGACAGTAGGATTTTATGATAGATTATTTTATATGGGAATGGGGAGCCAGTTTAAAGATCTGAGAACTGGACTGATGACGTCTGTCCTGGTCTCAGAGAGGACTCTAAAACATAAAGAGGTTTGATAAATCCTTCTGGGATGTTTAATGCTTGATATATTCTTGCATTGACAGGAGACTGATATGGATGTAAAAATTTGGGTCCATGACTATGGCAAGATTCCTGCCCTGGTTTGTGGTCTTTAATGTTAGTGATTAGAGGCATGAACTGACTTTTAATCTTTCCTCTTTGGGTCTGACGATAAGCATTTCTGTTTTATCTGTGTACAGCTGGGGGGAATTTTGGCACTTCCAATCTCTGATTTGTTGAATCTTCTCACTCGATGCCATAGTCAGCTGTTGTTCGATATTATGTAAGTCAAGTCAGTCGTAACTATACAACACCAGAAGTAGTCTCATGACAGTTTACCTAAAGAGCAGGTCTTGACCATGCTCTTTATTATATTATTCACAAAAACCTTGCAATTCCCACCATGGGCAAGCACTTGGCAAAGAAAAACATCCTTTTTGTGGGCAGAAACCTTGAGCAGATCCAGGCTCTGGGTGGGCGGCCATCTGCCTTGACCACTTGGGTTGAGAGAAAGAGACAGAGAGAGAAATCTGTGCATCTGAACTAGCAGGAGCATGTTGTTGAACAGAAGAGGTCCGAGAACGGAGTCTTGGAAAAGTGTGTGTGTCGTTTTTCTGTCATTACTCATCAGCACAAAGAAATCCTGGTCCAACAGATAGGATTTGAACCAGTTTTCCAGTCTGTGTTGCAGTTCGTTGTGGTCGCATTGAATACAGCCCTGAGATTACAAATACCAAAACTGAAACTTCTTCAGTGTGTGTGTGTTTAAGTGGGTGATGATTTTGCTTAAAATGGGAGAATTGATATGAGCCTGTGATTGTTCATTAGTTTAGATGATTCCCTTTTTAAGAGCGGATTAATAACCTCAGTTTTCAGGGCCTATGGGAAATAGCCTGAGAGTAGAGAAGTGCTGAATATTTGCAGAAGATCTGATGCCATGCAGTTAAAACCACTTCTGAAAAGCCTGTAGGGAGAATATTAAGACAGGGGCAGGACGATATCAAATGCTTCCAGTTTCCTTCAAGGATAACCTTATATGGATAATAAGGTTGAAAGGTTCAAACTTCAAAATGCTTGATTTTGTGGATGAAATAAAGCACATGCATTGTTCTTGTTTTTGGCAATACTGTTAGAGAAGAAGGACTGCCTTTAATTTTCTAGTGCTACAAATGCAAAGTTTCTATGTCAATGTCAAAATGCAGTTAAATGTTTATTTCTTGTCACCAGCTTTCAGCTTTTAACACTCTCTTTCATTTTACATTTGATTTTTTATCAACATGGCATATCTCCCATATCTCCATTGTGCCCTTTCCTTACCAGAGATGACCTTTAGCTTAGTGGCAATGGCATCAATAACATTTGTAATTTTAGAGCTGAAATTACCTACAGGATGACTGACTCGGTCCCAAGTGAGGACTGATGTGGAAAAGAAGGCAGAATATTTTCTGATTAAACTGATTTAACATTTGGTTCCACAAAGATAGTCATCTCAAAGAAAACACAACAATTTAGAACAACCTCCAATTACCAAGGGATTTTTGCACAATGACAAGTATGTTGAGTTTAACAGAATATCACAGAGACTATGTGCCTTGCATATATTTTCAGATTTAAATACAATTTACATTTACATACACTGTAGATAGTAATTTGCTTCTACAGCAGAGGTGAAAAACTGGCAGTTTGCTTAGTATTTACATGATAAGCCATTTGCCTAACATGTAATCGAGAATGTGAATATAAAGAGCTAATCAAACCAGGAAACTTTTTTTTTCAGCTCCCTTATGCAGGATCTGGTGTGTGAAATAAGGCAGGTATGACAGGATAAATGATGGATTCGGTGGAGTGAGAGGGCTAACCAGTGTCTGCACTAAGATGAAACAAAAATGTCACAGTAGCATTGTCAGGAGTAAAACGAGTGCTAAAACAGAATGCAGAAAATATTACAGAGTATACTGGCATCCAGTTTGAGATGAAGTGAAAAACACCTCCTGCTGGGCTTCTCCAGCAGTACCAGGGAGTCTTTGGAAAGCTGACATTAGAGTCATGTGGTTTGGTATGAATGAAAAAGACAGGCAGTAAGACAGTTTCAGAGCAAATGGAATTTAAAATAGAAAAGGCCTATCTAGGTGCATAAATTTCATCCAGCCAGTGTGCATTTAGCTATCATTGCCCAATCATTTGTTTTATAATGTATGGTGTTACTAATCTCTGTGTTGTCCTGTTCACATCTTTGTTGTCTGACTATTCCAGTGTGAGTGACAGCTTTGGATTCCCAAAGTAATATATCGTGGCATGCTTTGTTATACTTTCAGACACATCAGAATGCATTTGTAGAAAAGAAATGCATTAAAGCACTGTATATTTTCTGGCCTTAAGAATAAACAACTGTATTCAGTACATATGGGAAACAGCAAGAAAAACACTATGACAGCAAAATGTAATGAATGTTTGAGTTGCCAAAGCTGTGAAGTTTGCTGAAAGAGAAACAAATTTAAAATGGCTTCTCACTGAGCTACAGGTGACACCGATGCAGTGATCTGTCATTGCCATGGAGCTGTGAAAAGCTGTGTTTGCAATAATGGAAATGTGGATGCAACTTAAAGAACTATTCTCATTCTGGAATCATGTTAAACCATTTAAATCTATGTAATATAAACATAAATAAACACATTATTGATATTGTATAGAAGAATTTCACACAAAGTAGTCAAGTACTCTTGATGCAGATTAAACAAATATCCACCAACCACAAAGCTGCTCTGACAGTTGCCATGTTTTCATATTTTTGCTTGGATTTAGGCCATCTTAATGTTACCTTGATGATGTTTTTACTGACTCCAAATGTGCCTCTGCTTTGAAAGCAAAATGCCAGAGTTGGCTCACTTTCCTGATTTTGAGAACGGTTAACAGAAAAAAACGGGTCGTGCATGTGTAACTGGTGCAAAATCATTAGCACTCTTCATCTCAATCAACCTCGATCACCTTCAGGCTATTTCATCACTGAGACATCAGACCTCCAAAAAGTACTTTTTGTGGAAACACTGACATATCATCAACTTTGAAGCAGTTATAGAGCAACATGAACATCCAGTTGGAGTTGTGCCTCTGGTCACCTGGTAAAATCACCGACAGTAAAATCACAATATTCACTCTCTTTTGACTCTGTTTGGATCTCCACCAACTCCTGAGGGAAACAGTCACTCATTGTATCTGATGTTTGGCGTTGAGCAGCTGAAAACAGCAAACATCACTCCTCTGATATTACCATAATGAATTATCATAACCACTGACTTTTTGATCAGCTCATAAATTCATAGTTAACACTGACCTTTAACTGTTCTGAAGTTTGTTAAAGATACAGCATACCTGACTAGAGTTGTTAATATCAGTTTAATTTGTTTAAAGCAATACACACCAAAATGTTAGAAAGTATGTTACCGATCCATGTCACATTTTCTGATCTGCTATCACAGTAGACAGGATTACAGCTTGGTTTCAGAAAGTTTCTGGTCTTACAAAACTGTGGTTAAGGTTTGGTTCACTTTAGGCAGAAAAACAACTTTGTTGGAGTAGAAGTAGATAACTTTTATCAAAATTACTTTTAGTCATACTCTGACAGTAGTACATGAGGCGCATTATCTTTGAAAAACATCACAACTCCACCTGCTGCCTCTGAGGCCATTTGACCTGGCTCAAAACAACCAATCAGAGCAAGATATCTGACAGTGGGTGCCTGTGCATGTCCTGACTCATGACAGAGGATACACAAAAAACGAAAAACCAACTAACAAGAAACCAGCAGTTTACACTCAAGATAAGCAAACAGAAAAAAACAATGAAAATGAGGATTAGGAAGTTCTTCTGTTGTCATGGTTATGATATTACACCCTTGGTTACGGTTACTGGATGACCGCAGCCATGGTGAAAAAAAAACCCAACAACATTAATGTTTGGTAGGAAACAAACAGAGGTTTCCAGTCCTGCTGATGCATCTATCGCCCCCGACCTCTTCCCTCTGCAGGCTCTAAGAATAAAATGACATTGCTTCCTCCTTCGAGTCATAATCACTACACTGGAGGACTTTGTCATTTTGAAGGTAAATATATTTTTGGGGGCATGTGGTTTTGTTTTTCTTGGGGGGACAGACTGACACAACTAGAAACAGAAAAAAACTCAGTTAAAGATGACAATGGGGGAATATGTGCTGTCCTGTTTGCAGCCTGGATGCTAAGCTACGCTGGACTGTAGCTTCATATTTACAGACACGAGGGTGTTATTGATATTTCTGTCTAACTTCCAGCAAAAAAAGCAAATAAGTGTGTTTCCCAAAATAATCAAATATTAATTTAAGACCTTGAGTCAGTGTATTCTTTTTAAAAATATTCATACCTCCAGCCTTCCTTTAAACACTCTTTTTAAGTCCGTATCAGCATCACAGTAGCGCAGTCTACCTATAAAATACCAACAGATTAGTGAAGCATTGTTTGAATAAAAACCCTCCAGGCTGTTTTCACTGGCGTTCTACATCACATATTGATTTTATTTACAAAGTCTAGTGCATTGCTCAGAGCCCAAACTGAAAGTCACAGGAGTCCAAATGAAATGACTGGGAAAACACTGGTAGTTTCAGAGTGTAATTAGTTGTGATCAGTGTGTTTAACGTTAGCACACATTTTGGAGCGCGATTGATTTTCTATCCTCTCACGCACTGCAGCTCTCTTTTGTAAAAAATACCGTCACCTTCTTGAAAGCTCTGTGAACCACAAAAAAAACTTTGTCTGACATAAATAATGCAGTTGGTACATTATTTGTGTACATGTTTAAATTCCGATAATTCATATTACCATGTCCAAATATTTGATTTGTGCGTTCCAATTAACTGCAGCTTTTGGCTGGCTTGTTTGGTCGGCACTCTGCTCTGTTTACACTCTTTAACTGAACAAAGCTGAGAGCATATGCAGCCAGTGGTCGATTCATCATTTGAAGCTTTTGATCACTGGAACAATTACGAATTTTAAAATGCGCACATTTCAAACTCTCACTGCGTTTTGCGTGCGTTTCTTTTCCCAGTGGCTGGTGGAGCACACCTCACTTATAAATATTTGTGTCATTCCTTCAAAAGCTAAATTTATCCAAATTTCACTCTGTGCAAAATTTACTCATATAAAGTCTGGAGCTTGAAGTCGCCTGACACATCCTTTTCAATGGGAATGGAAACTTCTTTCCAGCCAATGAATATTTAATGCAGAGAAAGGTTGCTTTAATAAAATAGTGTGGAGGCCAGTCAAAGACATGTTGGACCACGTCTGTCTTGGGGGAGCTTCTGTTGCTTCTGTGAAAGGAAAATATCAGCCTGTGAATACTAAAAGGGACGACAACAAAGCAGCGAGAAAGACAGGCAGAAAAACAGAGAAGAAGATTCATCTGCATGTTTATGTGAGAAGTTTGAAGTAAAATCAGTTTTGAAAGCTGATGATTTTGTTTTCTCAACAGATTCTGCCACTGCTGCGTCTGTTAGTTATGCACCTATTATTTTCTATTGGCATAATGTGTGGGTCACAACTTTGTGCTGTCACCTCACTCAGCTGTCATGTAATTGAAGTGTGGTTTGCAGCTTTGTTTCAGTTTCTACACAACACTGCACTATATCCTGTGAGACGGAGCTGAGATACACATTGCTTACAGTGTTTTCAGAAATACATGTGACGCTCAGTCGGGGATGAGAAAACACAGACACACACACACACACACACACACACACACACAGGTTTGATGAGTTACAGCTGAAAGCAGTCTACAAGAATCTAATACCTAACGTAGAGTTTGGCAGTGGTTTGGCAGGCAGACTCAGACAAACACTCACCACAGGTACAACAGGATGCCACATTGCTAATGGGCCCCCAAAAAATAACATCCTGGCACCACCCAGTGTGACACAAGACTCTGAAGCTCTGAAGTGGCAACAGATGTGGAAACTGAGAAAGATTCGACTTTCCGCGATCCACTGAGAAAACTCAGCTACACACAAACAGAAAACAAAACAAAATGGAGCAAAAAGCTGGTTGTCACATTCAACTACTTCCACACTCACTACAGTTTTACTTCAAGGCACACGGGTGTCACTAACCAACAGTGCTGTTTGCACACACGGTGGATTCGCCAATGTGGCAATTTACATCTGGGTGTATATAATGTGCAGAAGCTGTCAGCATCCAGAAGGCTGTATCTGTTACGTCGCTACAAGGTCTAGGGAAAGGGAGGAACATAAGCTGATGTAATGGGCAGTGTTTTTGCCGTTTATTAGTGACACACAGAGGAAAATACAGCGGAGGGGCACGCTGAACAACCAAACAAAAGTAAAAAAGTACCAAAATCCCACTCTAAATCAAAATCACAGCCTAAGCCGGAAAACTCGACAACCAAAGAAAATAACAACCAGAAAACAAGTACTCCCTAATTTCAACAAACAACGGCCAATTACCCAGTCACAAAAATTAAATAAAAGACACAACACTAGAATGATCACAGAAGCTACCAGTACCTGGCCAGGTACATCACAAAGGCTACACAGACACACACACATGAACAAAGCTGCAGCACGGAGTGCAAGCCGATTGAGGAAAGAATCAGCCGCCGCCGGGCGAAGACAGGAGCTCTCCTTTCAAAAGTTCAGGCCCTCAGCGGATTGGCTGGTGGAACTGCAGATGTCATGACGAGGGGGCGGGGGAAGCGAGACCCCCCTCCGCCCAGTGCATAAATCCAGAGGCCGTAATAGTATTCAACATTGCTAATTGCAGACAGGGAAGAATAGCCAATGTGATGATATTTACACATTACAGATACAAGACTTTGTAAGGCTTTGCAACATGTTGTTAATGTTGTAAAAGGTCGATTTTAACCCAAACTATGAGCTTTTCCTAAACCTAATCAAGTAGTTTTGTTGCCTAAACTTAACAAAACTGCAACTGAAAACTGAAAATAACAAAAGGTGCAAATACACACTCTGTAACTTAAATTGGACTTAAGATAGAAGAAACAAGTGCATGAACACACATTGCTCAGGAAACTAGCTAGATCGGTATAGCACCAGCAGGAATCTGAGTACAAACTCAGTGTTAAACCTTGCAGCAATCCGTATGTGTAACCATGGGTAAGGCAGATAGCAGACAGACAGGGGGTCATAACATGGGTAGCAAGTAGCAGGATGGTTTTCAGGAGCAGGGAACAGGTACCAACAGGAAACAGGAACATGCATTAAAGGTGTGAACACAATGGCAGAAAGTCGACACTGACCATCTGGCAGAGGAGGCTGTTATTTACTGTATGCTGGGCCTTGTGCTGCACCCACATTATATCATTCAGAGTTGTAAATATTACTGATATCACTCATATGGTGAAAAACTAGTGTCCTCGAACCTGTGGCTGAAAATGGATACAAAGCTACTATCAGTTACATCTAAATAAGGTCTAATATCGACACTATTGCAATCCACTCAGGTAACTTAAAATAATTTTTTTAATCTAATTTATATTATGCTTAACTTTTTAACCACAATGCAACACAGCTGATCCCTTATTCAAACAATGTGCCAACAGGACCAGCGATGTGTGGTATCCATCTGGGATAACAGCCCACACTCAAGTTTCCTGGGAAATAATCGAAGGGAAAGTAGGAAAACAGTGTAAAATATTCACCTGACTTATCCATCAGAAACTTTTGCCCAGTGGAATACAAGTTGATACGCTGATACAAGTCAGTGCAATGTTGTTACAGAAATGTGTGCTTATAGTATCGTATAGGAGTGGATAATATTTCAGCAAAAGAACAGCAGCAGATGATAAAAAGCTGTAGAGGTCTTCTCCATCTGTGGGTTCTTCTCAATCCACTGTTAACACTAAAATATTGATTATAGTTTTATTTAAATGCAAAACAAATACTACCAACCTTAAAGAAACAGGACTGTCTGTCCCTTCCAATTTGAGTTTTTGTCCATTTCCTTTAGGAGGATGGAATAAAGAGAAACTGCCTTTGTGTGCTTCATTTATACGCCTACAGCTGAAGTTTACTGTGCCTCAGGATGTGAGTGTGCTGTTTAAAGTCATTTATTCCCATTTTGCCACCAGACAGAATTTCATTTTGTTGTTATTAGAAACTGTGAAAACGTTTTTGTCGTGAGTGTGTAGAATCTGGTTTATTACTACTCTTACATCCTCCTGTCTTGAACACACGTGTTGTAAAAGCATCAGTTTTTTTTAAACTCATCAGTGACTTATACATTTAATATGTATACTATTACTTGAGTTTTGTTACATTTTTTTTTCTGCAGACATTGATTGCTAACTGTGATAGAAGAATCAAATTCAGGGTTAATGGTGAGACACTGAGAGCTGTTCTATTTATGATCCTTCATTAAATAGTGTGACACAAAATGATTATTATCTCTCAACAGCTTCCTCACATCTAAAGATAAAAATAACACATTTTTTTCTGTAGCACAAAAGGTGTGTCACAGTTGTAAGTTCCCTGCAGAAAATATTGGACGAACCAGTCCAAAAAGCATAAAACACCAAAAGGCAATTAAAGCAGGAATCAAGCAAGTATTTTTTGTGTCTGAATGCACATCTAAGACAACAATAAGGGGCAAGGAACAGAGCAGTCTGGGATCAAGGATAAAAGATGACAAAGTTCTGAAAATGACAAAAATAAAACAGGACATAATAAAAAAACTTTGTTATATTGTGAATTCAATTCTAAAACTATCACATAGATGATAGTTTTAGATAGAGAGAGACAGAGAGAGATTCTGCAATTATTGTCTAATTTATTTGTTTGCTCAGCATTTAAGCATTTAAAGACAGCAAAAACTGAATTGTTCTTGAAGCCATAAACTGTGAGCAACACTGCAATTCTCTTTTCATCTGCAAGCATCTTGTTTCATTCTCATTTTAATTATTAACTAACAAAGCGAAACACAGTTTACATGCTTTTGTCAGAACAAAACAATTTGTTACGGTGACTGCAAGGCTCACACTGCCTGCCTGCAAAAGTGCAACACTGTACAAAACATGAGAATGGAAATAAACGTGTCTTAGACTATTATGCAAATGCATGTGATGCTTGTACTTGCTATGTATTTATACTCCTACTACTACTACTACTGTAGTGAATGTTCTTCACTAGATATTTGTTTTAATAGTCATCCTCGGTAATGTATGAAATAAAAATGTAGGCCCACATATTTCTTGTATTTCAAATAATTAAAACGTTATTAATTATTAAAAACCTACATGTCAGGTAGCCAAAACCACTCTATTGCAATTATCACACACTTCTTTTATGAGTAATTTAAGCAAATTGTATGATCAGTGGCTATTTTTTTTCAAAAAAATTTAGTTTAAGCTGCATTCTTATTGCAAAGACCTCCGAGAACTGTGCTGAAGGCCCAGTTTGTAATTCTAATTAAAATGATAATAATGCTCTGCATTCCTGTTTTAATTTTTTCCATAATAGAGATTATTTTTTTCCATTCAGATCTGATAGAGCTATTTGTACTGTACCAACAATCTTTCTTCTATTCATGCCAGAGTCCCTGATATTCATTAGACTGCAAAAAGAGTAAAAGAAAAAAAACCCCTCAAAATCATAATTTATTTTCAGTTTCTTCAGTCAATTCAAAACACTTAATAATAACACTTAATAAAATAAAACAAACCTTTCAACCCTATGAGGAAATTAAGTAAGTCAATAAGGAGGAAGGTCAATAAAGTAGGATTCATTTTCAGGGGCCAAAACCTTCTTGTTTCTACATTCTGTTCAAAGGGACAGTAGTGGGGTTGTAATAGGTGCATATCTACAGTCAGTGTATTTATTACCTGTAGAGAGCGGTCTGCATGATGCCAGTTTGGAGACGCAGACCAGGGAAGATAAGCAATGTACTGCTGTAGACGGGGTCAGCATTAAAAACATATTTTTGTTACCAAAAGCAGGCCCACTGAAAAAATGATCCGTTCAGGTGTGTACGCTATATTTAGAACATTTCCACCGCTTTACCGTGCCATGAGGCTCAGAGTATACAGGAGAAGTTATGCAGATGGAGATCAAATGACCAGAAAGAGAAACTAAAACTCATATTCAATCTTATAGTGGGAACATCTTTAACCTCTTTTTAAAATATAGAAGCATTTTATTAACATTTGATACATGATTTATAACATAATGTTATATGCAACACATGACATTAAATAACTGCTTATATTACACTGTATATGAACCATTTATTAACTATGTATTTAAAGCTTATAAATGCAGGGTAGAGGGAATAAAGTTAAGTGCCCCAAATGCAATTCTGAACCTGATCGTAATGGCATGAAGTTCAACTGACAGTGATTTATAATGTTGCAGTGCCATTTCAGCACTGACTGACACGTCTCCTCCTCTCATAGCAGCACACGTCTGAGTATAAAAACAGGGAGTATGATGAAAAACTGCTTACTGTCACCATGGTTACAGTAAGAGCTCTGTAACCATGGTTTGTAATTATCTGAATTGTGGGCAAGATTGAAACACACCTTTGCTCAGTTATAGTTCTTGTATAAAACCCGCAGTGTGTGTTGTAGTAAAAGAAAAAGGAAGAAAGAAACACTATTAAAAGAGTATGTTTTGGTATTTGAAGGAAATTGAACTGAACTGTGCAGGTCAGTCCAGCTGCAGGGGTTTTGGTTTGGTGTTTTTTTTTTTTTTTTTTATAGGTGAAGCTGAAATAAAGAGTGATAAGAGGTTATTTGCAGTTTATGTTGGAGAGCGTTGCAGAAGAAAAAGCTGGTGGTGTTATATTGCTCTAACAAGTAGTGATTCCCAACCTGCAGACTTGAGCAGGTGACAGAGATGAGTGCTGAGGCTGAAATAAATTGCAGAGCTGTCAACTAGAATAAACCACAGAGCTTACCGGCAAACTGTCCCCAGCAGGTTGAGTACAGAAGCTGTTCTGTGCATAAGACTTGCATCACCATGGATGAAAATATAAAACCTCTTTCCCAGAGTCCTCCTGAAATGGTGCCGCGAAGTTCAGTCTGAATCAAAACTATTTTTCAGTAACATTTCTATGTCTGTTTTTCCCCTTAAACCGAGAGCTTTATGATTTCCAAGCATTTTAGTTTGGTTCAATACCAAATATTTATCCCAGCATTTAAGCTATTTTAAGAAAGTATCCTCCTCTTACCAGACAGCAAACCATGCAAAATTGAACAGCCCTCAACGAAGGAAATGACAGCCACTCACACTCAATCCCATACAGTAATCTACCCATAAATTACAGCCAAGAGGCAGACTGCAGTCTGTGAGAGTAAAAATTGTTCGTTTCAAATTGTCTTGATAGATTGTAGTCTGAACAAAGTGTTAGGGGGTAAACAATGGCAAAAAGATAAAGACGCAGAAAGAATAGAGCTTTCCCTGGGGAACCGCTGTTTTGGCAGACTTAGGTAACACTTTACACCGATCAGAGCTTTTTTATGGCTTGGATAGCACATAGGGACACAGCATGGCTGCTTATTTTCTTTCCTTTATTTTGGTGTGTGACTGCAAAACAACATATAAAAATGTTATTTGAAAAAATGAACAAAAGACTGTAGATGGTGATGTTCAAAATTCAGAGGATATGACATATTTGTGACAGTCTATACAGTAATATAGTACTAAAATGCAGGGTGGCACATGCTTGTGGTTTTGCTAATAAGAAAACTGTATTATAAAAAGCAATTATTAGAATCAGAACAAACATCAGCATAAAAGGAAATGCTGAGAAATAAAATTGTAATAAAAATGACAAAAATCTGGTGTAATTTAAGTATTAAAATGCTAGTCTCTGTTGGACAGGTTTGTAAGAAGCATTTTTTTCAGTATAAAATAGTAAAATGTACAAATGTCAAAGGCTGTGAAGAAAATTTTACATGTTTGCCCACAAATGTAAATATGATGTGCAATCCAAAAGATTCACACAGGACAACACAGCAGAGCAGATTATCCTGATGGTCTGAGGATAGAAGCTGGAATAGTTGAGTGCTGTGGTGATGTGGATCCTTCATAATCCTACTAGCTCCGGTGTAGTTCAGCGGAGTCGGGAGTGTAGATCTGACAGTCTCCCGGTTGAGCACACCACGCCACGGTCCTGAGCCCACCAGTTCCCAGGCTACTTTTTCACAGCAGCAGAGTGGAAAGTGTTTAGGACGGAGAGCTCAGAGAGCTGTCTGAGCTGTCTGAATCTGGACCATGTCAGATTCTCAGTGATGTGGACTCCTGATCACCCTCTCCTGTTGACCCTCAGGGGCATCTACTTCCCCTGCTGTCTCCTCCCCAAATCCACAACCATCTCTTTGGCTTTGCTGAGGTTCAGTGAGAGGACAACCTCAGGTCATCACTGCTTGACTCCACAGAGTGAACTCTACACTGTTACAGCACTGTGAGATATCTGATCTTAAGATGATTGCATAGTGAAAAAAAAAGTTTAGTCACAAACTTCTCTGTAGCTGGGCAGCATACACTGCCACACATGTACAAGCATCTGTAATACTAGCAGCACCTGTTACCATAAGTACCCCATTACCTGTCATTCACTCATGCTGTATTAGATACATTATACACTCACGGCTTGAACCACCAAGTTATCTTCTGAGACCCACCAATTTGTCACGCCCATGGTTTGACAACCACACACTTGGACTATAAAATAAAATTCATTATGCATGCCTTTATAGTTTTTTAATCTTTAAAGGGTGAAAGTGAATAATTTTCCGTGGAGGGAACCCTGGCTTGTGAGATTAGGCTCCGCACAGCTCCAAAGCATTTTAAATTTGAGAAACTTGCATGCACCAAGTCACTGCAGACTCCCATTCACACCGCTATCAGTGAATACCTTTGTTCTCACAGGTATCTGAGCTTAGGCCACAACTTTCCTCCAGGCCTGAATTCAACAAAGGCAGGATTTAAAGTCCTGTTCAAAGGTGATGTGTGCAGAGAGTTTGCTTGAGAAAATGAGAAGTAAAACCTTACAGTACACCTGCACTATTTAGGTGCAGTGCCTAAAATTATTTTCCTGGATAATAATGTGGTGGTGCATATGCATCACTAAATGAAACACAACACAATGTAAATCTTTCCTCAAATCTCTGAGAGTGATCAACTTTATACTCCATGTTGAGAATTTCTGATGCCTGTCTCACAGATCCTTGTGAAAATCATCATTTCAGCTGAAAAATAATGCACAGCAGTGACAGGTATTGATCACAGACTTACAGTGGAAAGCTGTTTCACTGCAAGGGACTAAGAGATGTATTAGAGCATAGAAACCCATCAAACCGACTTTGGAGTCGAAGTTTGTCTTCGTTTGCATGTAAGTAGTGTGGGAAAGCTTCACATGAAGCATACCAAACATGCAAAGGCTAAAATAAATACACGTTTTACATTGAATGAAATAGTCACGTGAATACACTGAGTAACATGAATAGCCTAATTAAACTAAAGTTTAAATTGCAAGTATGAAAACTCATCTCATTACAGTGAAACGTCACCTCATCATTCATTTTCTTAATAACCTAATCTTACATGATATCATTTTAATATTATATAATTTTATCTGTTCATCCTCATAATGAGAATCTTCATTTCATTGCTCTTTATCACTGTTCATCAAAATTCATTCTGTGCTGGAAGAGTAAATTGACTGATCTGCTCATTGTAGATTTTATACCTTTGCATGTGGTATGCGGAGGAAGGAAACATGACTTACATTTTTCACTGTTGCCCCACTGAAGAGGCAAACTAGACGGCATCTTTATGTTATCAGGTTTCATGAAGCACAATGCAAATGGTCCTTGCTGACTTTGCTCATGCATGGCAGAAGCACAATGTTGAAGTGTATAAATGAAAGACTCACTGGGACATAATAATTGCACACACCAAACAGCAGAATTAGTCCCTCCTGTTCTGTAATGCGCACTACAATGTCCTTTGTAGGGGGGATGGGCTGAATAACCTATTATAAAGGCATATATCATTATATTTAATGCATATAAAATGGATATTATCATCAATCACTAAAAGCAGTAACTCTCACATGAATAACTTTAATCTCAGAGTCTCACAGTTGCAGTGAGGCAAGCATTGTTTTAACTTTTAAGCTCTACTGTTTATTCTGTTAATTGATTTTCTTAATTCAGTCACACTCAGTCCAATGATTAAAGAGGCAAAGCTCTCAACTAAGAGTGTAACATTTAATGGGTCCTTACAAAATGACAAACATTTAGTTATGAAAACAGTTCTAATTTAGTCAATCTGAACAGGAAGTTTTACAATGTTAAAATGATCACAAATTAAATGACAGAAGTTCACTGCCAGTTCGCCTCTTTAGCCCCTTCTACACATTCGAGTTTGTATCATTCAGTATCCACAATTTCTCATGTTCTGTGCTATTTCTTTTTATCATATATTAAAATAAAAGTCATTGAAATGATAATAGTGAAGATTTGTGAAAACTGAAGGGCACTTTTAAGAGCCCTTTTCACCCCCTCATGCATCTCATAAAAAAGAAACTATATTAAAGCGAGGAGAACATTTCTGCTCATTAGAAACTGCAGATAGAAAATCCCGCTTTAATGTAGTGTGACCAACGGTGCAGCACAAATGTAAGAAATTAGAGAAATGTAATATTGTAATTACAATAGCAGCCTCTTCATCCTCTCTACTGTAATTTCATGAATGCACGTGCTGCTTACGTCACAAACTTTTAATAAAAGCAGGTTAGACCTCCTCGCCACAGGCTGTAACGAGAAACGAGTCTCTGACTGGTGACAGTGGGTGAGCAGGGAATAGAAGAGATTCACTGCTTGGGAAAAAGTAAGAAGGTCTTCTCTTGTAACTGGCTTTCTTAATGAGATGAAGTGCAGCAATAAATAAATAAATGTCACACTGAAAAAGTAATGCGCTCTGTACATTACGTGTGCTAAGCTCTGTCGCCTTAACTTAGTTTAAAACAATAACACTACAATGACAATTTACCATTCAAATCCATGGTCATTTTTCAAACCAAAGCTTGTCATTCTTACCTGACAATGGATGTTGTTTGCTGAGATGAGGACTTATGCAAACAGATTTTACCAGCTCTGGTTGGCCAGTGTGAATGAGTCATTCCCCAGATTTATATGGCACATAACAAGAACATGACAAAGTGTTCTATGATCCAAGGGTCCTCTTTTCCACAGTTCTACAAATGTGCTCCCTCAGGGTCCTGTGTTCCTGATGTATTAGGAGGGTTAATGTGAGTTCACAGCACACACGACCCTGGGAACATAGATACACTTTGAGCTAATGTCAAAGCTAAAAGTATGAAAGCTGGTGAAGACTTCCTCTCCGTGTTACACTGGCAGGTGGACCCAAATGCAGGACAAAGACAGGTTTAGGTTTTCAAAAGAAGCTTTTAATTCTTACAAAAGCTGACTTGGATTCTTTGTCGTGGCTTGATGGCTGGTAACGGAGACAATCTCACAGGTAGGAAACACACAACGACAGGAAGTAAAAGGACGTGAAACGAGAGGAGAGTTTGAGATTTGAGAGACGAGCCAGAACGGAAACAGAAACTTAACAGACATGATGAGATATCACACTCCGGCTGACTTGTTAGTGTTTCCAGGTTACTCTGTTTAAAGCCTGCACTGAGTGAAATATGATCACATAATAGCTGATATAATAGCTGCTGGATTTTCTTTTTCATTTTTACTAAATAGTTCTCTAATGACATCTTGCATTTACTATCCTTTAATACTGTTGTTGGTCTCCTGCACAACATTTATTCTCATCTTTAGACCTTAGCCTTTGAGTTTTTTTAGGTATGAATAGTTAAAAATAGTGCTGCTCGTATTGTAGCTCTGTGCTCACTGGTCCAGTCCATTGGAGGGTGGCAAGCGGAGAACTAGCGCGTCCAAGACAAGAACATCTTATAGAAGACTGAATACATGAGACAACATAAAGAAGACATTCGTAATCACCGTCAGCAACTGAGGCATGCTTGCAGGTAAACACTGCATGGCTCCTTTTATAATGTGTGCTGAATGTGGCGAGACGAAGAGGTGGGTGCACAAAGGTGCAGTTTTAAAGAAAGAAGGTTTGTTGCGACAACGCCACCCAGGGGAATTTCACCC
>JBAJHX010000001.1:25282503-25293547 GCA_037176925.1 Amniataba percoides
CACCCCGCGATGCAACCGCTTCCCTCACACAAGCGATCAGCCGCGCTGCAGCGAGAAGACAACTAAGTCCACATATTGCATGCGTAAACGGCTGAGTAGATGGCCTTGTGTCTTACCTTATTGGAGACACGCATGGCACAACCACCGCCACGCCGTCACGCTGCTGCAGCCACCGGAAAGCCAGCCAGAAAGAGGTCGAGGCGTGCGGCACCTGGACTTAAATACGCGCTCGGCAGCGCCGATTCACCAGCGTGCCGTAGCCCTGGCCGCACAGTGCCATATAGCGGCACGGAGGACAGAGACCTCCGGCCACATAAAGATGACGGATGAATTATACAGCATAGAATTACATAAAGGCTTAAACCACTGCGGAGAAAGGGAGCGGCTGGGCTCTTCTTCATTTATCTTTTCTGCAATTGTTGTTCCTCTGTGTTCAGTGTAGCCCACGGTTACATGAGCATGTGTTGTACAAGACAGAGTAATAGGTCTGGGATAAATATTACCTTTGTGAGGCTTTTTGTTGAGGCTGTCATTGCTATGTGAAGCCCAACATTGCATTGCATTTTTCTGTTCTCATCATTCATCCTGTGTTCTCCTTTGAGAAATGAAATCAGAAATCAAACGTTATTTCAATATAGCCGATCACATCCAGCACAAACCGAGTTTTCAGACTGAACCACAACAGCCCACATTAGCTTTCCTGCAAAAGTCTCCTCCTTATCTAACTTATGAACATGAACACACGTCTTGCTCTGCACCATAGCTTGTTGATTGAACCACCAAACAAACATTCACTGGGGAAAAGTGCACCGCTGATGTCAGTGTGCAGGATAGTTGTCTAATTAGCGGCAGCACATTAAACAGCATGTAAACGTACCTGCATATGTCACTTGGGTCTGATTAGATGCTGGTGTGGTCTCTTCAGTGGCACTAACAACACACTGTCCGCCCATGGCAGGTTTGTTTATTGTGTCCCTTGGTCCCAAAAAGACTCTCTGGCAGCTTGACAGCTGCTGTCAATCATGTGATGTCTCTCTTTTTCCTTTAATAATGATAAAAACAACTACTAACAACACATTGGGAAAACACATTTGCATTATTTTTTGATGACAAGATATGGTCTCAGTTGAACTGATGTGAAACAGTACAGTTTAAGGTGTAAGAATCACTGCTAATCTTTTTTTTTCAACAAATCACACCGCGAATAATGTCTGACTGAAGTGTTTGCTCCTTGGGCCTCGAGGTGCTTTGTGTGAAACTCACAGCCGCAAGCACAAACTCAAAAACACACATGAGTTTTCATCTTTCCATGTGCCTCGCAGACACGACAACTGTGGTCCAAACAGAGAAGGGTTACAGGTTTTCTTCTCTCCTCAGGCCTTCTGCTCCAGATGAAAAGCAGGTGCTGGATGTTTGAATCAAACAAACTCTGTAAGACTGAAGGTCTGGCTGCACGTCCAGAAGATTCAGAAGAAACTATAAACTTAAAAAGACACATATCATACACTTCCCTGTATTATTTGTTTATTTTATTCAATCTGGAAAACAAAACAAAAAACGGTTAGAATTTCGATATTTTACATATTAAAAACGGAAATGTCTTGTTCTACTATAGTTAACAATTCAGGGTTAGGGTTAATTCAGCTACCGTTTATTTATTATTTGGGTCGGCAGTAGCTCAGGGACTTGGCTTGGGAACCGTAGGGTCGCCAGTTCAAGTCCCCTGTGGACCAGTCTACGTGGAGGTGGACTGGTAGCTGGAGAGGTGCCAGTTCACCTCCTGGGCACTGCTGAGGTGCCCTTGAGCAAGGCACCGAACCCTTGTTGCCCTTCGCTTCACTAGGGGCAGCCCCTTCACTCTGGCGTCTCTCTGCCAGCTTACATGTGCGTGTGTGCATTTCTAATATGTACAAGTATGTGTATATGTAAACAATGTAAAACAACAACAGAGTGTAAATGTAAATTTCCCCATTTGAGGGACAATAAAGAGTTGGTTCTTCTTCTTCTTCTATTTGAGCTTGAGAGTACCTAGGCTGTACAGTTTTCTTCTTTGTTTTTTTCATGGCACCTTCTATAGGAATGCAAAAAACAAAACCTTAACTTTTATGTTTGATGGTTGTTGTTCGGCATGCACACAAAGTCCAATCAGACGATTTGATTATTTGTTTATGTCATTTACTGTTTCAGACTGATTAGCCTGATTTAGCCTGTATTATATTCATTAGGCATTATTATGCGCATTGCAGACTCAATATAATGCAACACCACGACCTTCAATAATAAATAAATATAAATACATTATGATAATAATGATAATAATAATATAATAATGAACTAATCACATGGATAAATAGAAAAATATGAAAGTGAATCATTTCTTATTTTTATAATAATTACTATTATGAGTTTTTTGGTTATCATTAGGATTTTATTATACTGTTTCAAAAAATCCTCTTTCAAAAGTCTGCTTTTATTTCTTCATGACAGTTTTCCCAACAAAACATTACATGTCAGGTTTTATCTCCCAATGTCTCAGTTCATCACCGCCCTTTCACCTTTCAAGGACGATGTTTGTGATGGCAGCTGAACTCCACGTGTGATAAACACAGTGGAATGTGTGAAAAGTGAATCCTTAATTTGAAATGACTTTGTTCCAAGGTCAAGACTGAACTTTTACGCACAACAGACAGACTTTTTTTTAGGCATCATCCAAGGAGATGAGGGAGTGGTTAACATTCAAAGGGCTCTGGGGAAGTTATTACCTTTCTCTTCCATATGCACTATATTGGGATTAAGCTTAACCAGCATTTTAATAGACCACAAGGGAGCTAATAGTGCACCTTATCCATAATAAGCCTTGCAGCATCCAGCACGGAAACTGTGACAAACTACAAGAAGGCCAAGCAGCAGCCGTAAATTCATTCTGAGACAAACATTTTTAAATTCTCTAGTTTTATCTACACATAAAGGAACTATTTATTTTTGTTTCAGCTGGAAGGTGAACAAAAGAGATGTGACAGAAAATGAAAAACAGAAAAGATAACAACACAGGTCCATACACCATCAGGATGTCCAAACAATGCATGTTCGTGTACATAAAATATTTATATAATACACACATCACAAATTTCTTCTTTATTGCCTTGAGTACTGTTTTCACAGCATCTAAGCCATTTATTCTCTGCTCATTCTTTTACGCATACAGTATGTACATGTTTTGTCTGCTCTGGCTTCTTTTTTGATAATACCTCTTCGAGCGAAATGTTCATATCCTGCACATAGCAGATTTAAAGAAATGACAAGGGACTTCAAATGACTTTAAAGAAAATTACATGGAAAATAAGCTGAAAATGTTGTAAAGGTAAGTGCTATGCTGTGAGAAGTGCTTTTGGCAGATGTTCCTCATGAAGCGGATTGTTTGGTTTGTGCAGATTCAGCCCCCTGTGTTCAACAGTGTGCCTGAGGATGTGGATGTAACAATAAGGATGCAGTGCAGACCACTGAAACACGGGGGTGAATACAGAAAACAGATAAGCATGCCCCCAGATGAACAGTGTTATTGTGCTGTGTGAAAGACGCCACAGCAGAGATCTCATATGGGCATACAGATAAGTGATGCCTCGGGGTGGAGATGCTGCCTGCAAACAAGTGGTACTCACTGGGGGGATGAGCACTACAGGACACGCCGAAGCCGCACTATCTCAATGACTGAAAGAGGGAGTTAAGACAATGGTTGATGTTCTGATTTAGAGGAGGTAAAGCCCAGGGGAACTCACCAGACCCGCCATCATAGCAGTGGCAGCAGAAAAGTAATTAGACCTTCCCCTGAGAGCATTTCCATTAATTGGAATTACTCAAGGGTGTCACTGTAGGCAGAGGTCAGAAGGAGGGTGAAAGAGAGCCACTGAGAAGAAGATTACTGTTTAGGAAAAGTGTTTTTGGTAAACAAACCCAAGCATCACAGACAAATGGACAAAAAGAACACATTAATTAGTAAGGCATTTAATGCAATTTTAATGCACTGAAGCTTATCTTGAACTCATTTCTGTAGTTTATTCAAGTCTGCAAGAACAAACAAGACTTCAGTTAAGTTGTCAGAAAGATGAAAGAAGGCAGGTAGTTGCTTTAGTGTATATTTCTTAATGGGTTGTATAGTTGTATAGTATAGTTGTATAGCAAGTTCAGGCTACTTGAGGACATCATATAATAAGTCTTGCAGTGAAACAGAGATGCAGCATAAAGCAATGTCACCTGACCTGATCACATTTTTCTGACAATATTTCACAAGCTGTGGTGTAAATAATGTGTACGTGTGATATCAGTGACCCTGTGTCCTTCACATACAAACAAATTTGAATTCAACCCCTTCTGACCAAATTAAGCTCAAGCTGGACCTCAAAGACAAACACCTCCAACTGTCAAACTGAAACTTGGCAGTGCTGTGCTTTATGCTCAGGTACTTGATGAGTAATCTCTCTATTGAAATGTTAAAGTGAAGTGAAGTGCCACCATACTTGAGATGTGGAGCCACAACCAGGCTCCTGTGTAAATACCACTGATTCAAACACCAATAATTTCAAATAACTTATGCGTGCCCTGTGCACATTTAAATGGCCTCATCTCTCATTCTCAGTCCCAGGCCAGACCATCCTATCCTACATCACTTCCACAGTATAAAAACTAATCAGAGACAGTCATTTATCCTGCTGAAGGAATATGACTGCCATTACTGGGCTGAAAGTGCTGTGTGTGCAGGTACACCACACACTCATATATAATGCCTATCAAACTGCTCATTAATATGGTGAAGCTATTTACAGCTTCCCTCACAAGCTCCTTGTGCCAATGTGTTCAGTAGAGCCAGATGCTTCATTTGGCAGGTGGGGTTGGAGATGGTGACCCAAGATAGTACCACCACATATCTTTGAACAAAGTTTTGGGCCTCTCATGTGGGATTATTAAAACAAATGATATCACAAAGACCAATAAAGGACAATGATGTGAACTTTGTGGTAGCTTTTCATACATTGTGTCCATTATAACTCAATAATTTATCACTTGCATGTTGTTTTTTTTTCACCATTGCTTTCATGTACTGTAAAGCACCCAGACTTGATGCCAAGAAAAAGATCCCAACAACTGTCAAACAGCTCCATGGTTGGCTATCCAGAGTAATCCAAATCATTTCCATTTGAGCACATTGTTCCGCCACATGTAACCGTGCTTGCGGTCGCTGCTGCAGATTAAACAGATGGCAGACAATTGCATGGAAAAAAAAGATCAAGTTTGACTTTTTGCATTTGTTGGCTCAGTGCCCTAAACCCCGACTCCAATATGGCAGTGGATGTCTTCATTCAATACAGGCAGATGGGAACAGGAGACTGCAGAAAGAGGAAAAGTGGAGTAGTTGTCTTATAAAATGTTTAATGGGGTTGATTAATTAAGGGATAACTCTCACCAATGACTGGCTTTGTTTGTTGTAGAGATAGACCGATTATCGGCCGGGCTGATATTCGGCATTCTGATGCATATCGGCATCTACCTTTTTTAAAAAATCCAATAGCCAATAAAAGATGATTTTAAAACTGGGTAATTTTGGCTCTAATCCAGCTGTGCCGCACTGTCTGCAGTCGCTACTCTGTCTCTAGCATTGTCCCACCCACAGCACCATCTGATTGGTTTCACACGGCACAGGTAACAGCCAATCAGCAGTGAAAGCTGTGCATGCAAAGCAACTGAGTAAACATAGGCTTAAAGGCAAGTGTTGGAGTTTGTATTAACAATTAAACTTTGTCAAATATTTGTCAAATATTTGAAAATATTTGACACCAATATCGTCTTTTACTGCAAATTAATATCGTTCCTTGTCAACTAATAATCAGTATTGGTATCTGCCCTGAAAAAACAATATCAGTCTATCTGTAGTTTGTTGATTGTGTTTTGACATTCTACCATACTGATGCTCACACTTTCTTATTTTCCTGATCCTCTCGTACGTTCAGTGAGCAGGATTTTGTGTGGACATCATGCAGAAGGAGCAGTGCCATATGGATATGAAGTCCCTGTCCCTGAGAAAACTGTACATCCTGTGATTATTTCGTTACCTAAAAAAACTATAGATGGAAGGATGGGCTTTTAAAAGTGGGTGTGGAAAGAATTAACCCTTAAATGAATGCCCAGTCGCAAAGTTGCATATGAGAAAACAGCACTGAGGAACCAAATATAGACGCTGAGGCAAAACAGAGCAAAATAAAATTACTTTAATAAATCTATGTTGGGGAGGGTTTAGATGTGGGGAGAAGTCAGCTGACCTGGATTGGTTGTAAAGTTTGAAGGAATCTCAAAAGATGGAGAATCGCAGGTCTGGAAAATTCCCCAGAAATGCATTGGCCTGGGGGAAGAGAGAAGTGGCTGGAGGCAGGGACAGTAGGGCAGACTGAGCAAAATAAAAATAACTGTAGTCCCTCAAGGGACGTTTGGAGGCCGTCAGGCTGCTAGACAGAGAGGGCCAGGACAGCACGGACAGAGGGGTGCTAAGGCCTAAGAATATGAAATAAGCAGTGCAGGAGAATTTAGGTGGGACTAGAGGGCGAGAAGACGCTGCATGGTAAGTTTCAACTTTCCAAGTAACTGCAGATAAAGGAATGAACCCTTAAGTCGACACTGAAGATGAGGTGGAGTGGATGAGCCAGGGTTTGGTGATAAAGATGGGACTGCTCTGGAGGAAAGTAACACAGATGGGACCACTCTGGAGGATTGCTCAGAGCCTCTGGGCTTGAGGCCGGACATGTTGGTGGGACGCCTCAGTCAGGGCTAAGTGCGGAAGGGCAACACATAGCTGGAGGCCAGAGACGTCTTCTGTGGAGGCTGAATAAAGGCAGAGTCTCGACAGTGGCCAAGGGGTGTCCTAGGACAGGAAAAAGGACTGGACAGCTGGGACGGGCAGCAGAGACTCTGAGGCACTGAGCAATTGAGCTGGGATTTCTACCTTCTTAAATCTCCACTCTGTGATTAGATCTCAACACGTAAATAAGTTTGGTTGGGTGGCTGACTTACCTATAGAGGGTCAAAGTAAACAAGTGAAAAACACATCAATCATTTCAGGATCACTTCTTGTGAGGGAGATCTTGCCACGATCTGTCTTTAAAGTCATCCAGGTCATGATCATTTTCAAGAGTTAGAAGAAAGTCAAGTGCAGTTGCTTGAAGATGTTTCACCTCTGCAGAGAGCAAGTCCAGTTGACTTTCTTCTAACTTGTAGAAACTTGTTACTATCTGCTTGCTACTGCTACTGTCTATGGCAGTAGACAATCGCAGGTTGTAGCCTTGTTTATCAAATAAGTAGTCAGATTTATTAAGAAAGCAATCAAACTTTACCAATGGCATTTACACCTAGACATTAAATATCTTGTCACCCACCTAAAATACAACATTGCCCAAAGACATTAGTGGTATTCATGAAGCTTCTTCAGGGATATATAATCCATCCATGTATGCTCAGTTTCTATCTCAGGGTCTCCTCCTGGTAGGTCTTAACCAGAAGACCTCCACAGGGAGGCATCACCTGCATCAAACCTGTGTCACGGATTCACAGCATACGTTGATCTTTCTATTATTCAGTTATGATCATGCTCTTTCCCCCAGCTAATCCAAGGAGTTTAGATGACTCACCCTAACATTAACATATCCAGTTGAGTATGTAACAGGTATCATAACAAAACAATGCAACAATGGGAAATTTAAAATGAGATGAGAGACATGATGGGCTAGAAGGTGGCCAGCATGGGCTGCCACTGCCACATTGAATCAGTGGAGTGCAGCAGGTGTCTAAAAAGGAGAGAAGACAAACAGACAGCTGAGCACACACTGCCACACTAAGCAGGACCAACACTGTCATGCAGACAGCAGCCAGGCAGTGACTGTAATAATGCAGCCACTGGCTGGATCCCCAACTGTCGGTGGTTATATTAATGCTGTGTGAAGAAAAAGGTAAGGAAAGAGACTGTCAGTCCTAAACTAGACAGGAATGGGGTTGGTTATATGACAGTGAAAATATATTACTTTGAGTTTTGCGTTTGAAGAATTTCAGTTTTGAAGAATTAGCTAGAGAAACTGGCTCCAGAGTTATGGAGCTTGTCAGGAAAATGTTCTGCTGCCTCCTTACTTTTCTTCATGATGCTTGAAACAGCAAGAATAATGAGATCCTCTCAGGACACGAGGAGACAGAGAGGTCAGATAAATAAGATGCTGAGCATTTGCAATGTTTTACACATTACCGAAGCTGTTTAAGGTGAAATCTAACTTGATTTAGAAGTAAAGATCTTCAGTGCATGTACAAACAGATCCTTGGGCTGAACTGACAACTGAATCATTATTCATTGATCGAATCAGCAGCTTTTTGCATTGAAGCTTCCCTCACAGGTGACTGAGAGTGCAGTTAGAAGCTCAGCAGTGATTTTCATAGGAATGGGAGGAGAACTAGGATATATTTTGCTCAAGTAAAAGTGGCCACAAGAACCAAACTCTGAATACTTGTTAAGATGGAAATGGAGAAATGCTGCCATTTTAATTTAGTAAAATAATGTCTTGAATTTTTAATGTGTGGATCAAATGAGAGAAATGGCTGTAAGGGAGCAACTTTGATTTGCAGCAGCTCTGAGTAATCAAAATGTAACGTGACATCTGTTTAATAAAATCGTTGTGTCTTGCAGTGGACAGGAAGGCACATCTCAGAAGTCCCCAAAGCCATTCGTGCCTAACAAGATATTTTCATAGTGGTGCTAAATGGAAATAAGCCAGACGTATCTGAAAAATGCCACTGATGAGGCAGACTGAAACATCACAATATGTCAATGTCTCAAAGATGGAAACAAAATGATGATGTAAATATTTATGATGACAGTGCAGTCTCCCCAAAAATGTATCAAATCAATCAAAAGAAGCTGCCAAACATGTATAAATATTTTCTTTTTTTTCAAATCTAAACTCTTTTCAGAGAGAGCTGAAAATAAAACAAGAGATGGTACAAAGAGAAAAAATACCACCTGTGGCAAAATGGAAACTTTACATAAAGCGTGTACCTTAGTCAGATGAATGTGTGGGCTTTACTGAATGCAGCCCAGTGGATCCAAGCGGGAAAGAAAATGGATACGACAAATGAGAGGATCTATACTAAAATGGATTCAGCAAATGCCCTTCTGTCTTGCAGTGGAGAGGAAATCTACTACAATATAAATCTGTTGAAATGATACGCAGATGCTTTATGAATCAGAACAGGCATACACCCAGGACCATCTCATGAAACAAGTTCAGCAAAGCCTGTGATATTTCTGAGAAAGTAGGCGACTGAAAACAGTTAAGCAGGCAGTGGGACACATGGGAGGGAAGTGAGTGAGTAACGCCATGTTTGTCTGTAAAGAAGAACAAATAATGATCACAATGAATAAATATGAGCAACTGTGAATTGTAACAGCAAAAAAGTAACAGCGGCTGCTGCCAAGCTCCAAAAAGATAGCTGGAGGAAAACTGCATGTGTAAGTAAATAGGCTTATCACTGCCAGGTCATTAAAGCACTGTGGGGATTTTTTCATTAATGCAGTGTGATGTCTTCACAGTGAGGCGGTGGAAGGATTTTCAATTCACAAAGCTTTGCTCTGTGTCCCCTAAAGGCTGCGCTGATGTGAATATGAGTGCAATCTATTGCTTCAGTCACTCTTAAGATTCAAATGGAGGAATTTCAGCGCAATCAATATGCAACAATACATTTCTTTCAGTAAATATACTCATCTAGCATGACAAGTTTTATAATCTGAAAAAACATTTATATTTATGACAATAAATCATTATGTTCACTCCTTCATCCACGGGACTCTGGTGATACTGATGCCCCATTTCTCCACAGAGATCACTGTATTTTGTGTATTTTGATCAGGTTAGCTTAGCTCCAGACTGAGTCATTGTCGTGAGACAGAAAAGCCAGGGCTAAGCCCAACTTTAGCTTGGTAACCCACTAATCCAGCTTCGTGAGAAAGGCCCTTGAAAACAAAATCTTAATGTCACATCTAATCCTTGAAGCCTCCATCCCGCAAAGTTCTTTTCAACTAAGCTCCTTCATGTACCCACTTGCAGTGCAAAGTTGAACATGTGAATCTTTTCATCTTTCATAGCCCAGACTTTCACTCGTGTCTGTGCTCTACATGGAGATTTACAAACTGAAGTAGCAAATTAAGATTTAACAGCTTGTAGTTTATGAATAAATCCCACGCTACAAATGGCTTTTTGCAGGATTTGAATGAAGACAGACAAACCTTGGAACAGAGTGGATTTAGCAAAACACTAAAATAAGAGCAATGAAAAGCAACCAACATACTGCAGAGTTGCACTTGAAAACAAGGACAAATGCGATGCACTGAGATAAATCATACAAATTTTATTTTACTATCAAAAATTCCCAGTCCAAGGTCGACAGGCAATGACACCTTTGTAATGCACAAATAAAAGGTAAATTATGTAATGTATTTTCTTTCCACTTCACGTCATATTAAGCATAAGGACGTTGTCATCCTGAGTATTTTAGGTTATGCTGTTGTGAACTATTCTTCCCCTCCTTTGATGAGTAAACCACCTCTCCAGCTCCCACATACAGTAAACAATGGCTCCTAGAGGCACCTCCCCACTGACCTCTAACTCAACTTTTTCTGCACACAAAGGCGTCTCTGTTTCTTTATCAGCCCACACAGACTCATTCTCTGTCCTCATTAACATACCAAAATGCCTGAGACATGTGAGATACACCTGCTCTCCTCTAATCTCAATAAGTGCAGGTGTAGTAACACGATGCACATCAGATTAATCTTGCACCTGCATCATATGTGGTCTTATCTAACACAGGTGTGTCTTTCATTACAATTATGTAGCTACGGAAACGAGAAACATGTGTAGACAATAATTAAAAGACTGCATCCATGCCTCTGTATGTGTGTGTGTGTGTGTGTGTGTGTGTGTGTGTGTGTGTGTGTGTGTGTGTGTGTGTGTGTGTGTGTGTG
>JBAJHX010000001.1:25293759-25308164 GCA_037176925.1 Amniataba percoides
TGTGTGTGTGTGTGTGTGTGTGTGTGTGTGTGTGTGTGTGTGTGTGTGTGTGTGTGTGTGTGTGTGTGTGTGACTTTGGGATGTTCAGGGTGCAAGATGATTGACTCTAACTGTTAGTGGCGAGTCATTTTCTTATTTTGACACGCCATCACTGACCGTGATCGTTGTCACTGTTGCTTTGACAAAATGTGGAGCTTTGCATTTGGGACTGTCGATGTGGAGTAAAGACTTTGAACACCAGATGTGTTTTTTCCTGAAATCTATTTGCATGTGAATAATATTTTTACCCAGTAAAGGATAAGGTTTCACTTTTCACCAACATGTACACATGTGACCAATCAAAATCAAAATGATGGATTACCTGCACCTAGCCCTGATTCGATTGACTGCAAGACATTTTACAACAGGACCCAGCAGATACTGAGCAGCCATCGGGTTAATGATGATGATGCTAACACGCTAAACTTTGGTGCCAAACTATAAACTGTGAAACTTCACAAACAGCTTAGTAAAGCCAATGTGGGTATATTAGCATGCTCAAACCACTGCTGTAGCTAAATGCAGATTTTCAGAGCTGCTGGCAACGCTGTCGACTGTTGTTTCCTATTTGCATCATTGTGATGTTATTGACCAGACATTCACTGCACAGTCTGTTATGCCTCCAAATTGATATCTTACAGTCTGACAGTGATCGTGACCAAGATTTTATTAGACCCATCTGGCACAGTGTGATATGGAATGAACTCAAAGGACCACACAGTGAATAGGGGCCTTCAAGAGGGAAACGTGAAATACATGTACAGCCGGTGTTCATGCTTGCGATTGCAACCTTTCATCAAGAGAAACAGACAGAGGGAACGAAAATGCACAAGCTTCATATCGATATTTTAATTCAAGGCAAGATGGTGGTTTTTCCCTTCATGTCTCACTGGTGGGATTTTCTGCTTTTTCTATTCAAGTGGTGCATCTGTGAGGGCTTGTGCTCAAAGCCGTTCAGCTCTTATCTCCACCCTGAGCCCGGGATAAGACGGGACAGGGCTTGCTGTTTTAAGTTGGCCCTCTTTAGGCAGTCTGGCTCCTTGCCTGTATCCTGTGCTGACCTGGAAATGAACAGCACGGAGTGAGGGCTCCAGAGAGATGACAGAGCTGTGTCCCCGTCTTCCTGACAGAGCTGATCTTTAATGCCGCTTTGCCTCTCCTTAGCTGTCAATCTGCTCTCCCTCCAACCGATAACTGGCTGTTCTTGCCTTCTCCTAATTGTGTCTCTTAAGCTTAAGTTTGTCATAACATATTGGTGCATGGCATCGTGGCGGCTATGAGCATGGACAGCCCTGACTGCTCTGACAGCTTGGCGCTTTCCAAGCTTATGCCTCAGATGCCCTGTAGTGAAATTGAAGATTTTTTTTTTCTTGATCCTTGTCCAGCAACATATTTGGCAGTGCAAAGGACAGAAGACCGCCTCCTCCGTCATCCTGCGGTGTCACAGCAGTACAGCCGAGGTGTAGTGTTTGCACAGCACTGCTGCTCTCTCTGTGGTCACTGGCATTTAAGAATCGGTTTTCTCTGGGACATTTTCATGCAGCAGGGGGCTTGATCACATATTAAATGAGAAATGAAATGGGTATCATTAGCCTGCAAAGGATAAAGCCGGCAATAACCTGCTTGTTAGATACAGGTAGGTAAATAAATAGATATTTAAATTGATCATTTCAGAGCAAGGTTTGCCATATGGATAATTTCCGTAGCTCATAAGCCCTCCAATTACAGTGGAAATATGTTAATATGGATACTGCCTCTCTCAACCTGCCAGAAATTACAAAGTCAGAGTAAACTAATTAATTAGGGGAGACAGAACCTGTCTTTCTGAATTGACATTACATCTAGCAGATTGCATGGAGATTACATTGCATCTACCAGATAATGACTTGCTGAAATATCAGAGAGATGAGCATTCTGAAAAACACACAGAGCAGCCAAGAGTGCTTCATATTTCATTGTGAAACTGGAGAAAGAAAGCAAGAAATTCATGAATCATAATGGGATGAGAACTGAGACCAGCAAAGAAGTATTTAAACAGAAATATCCATTCAATAACTAACAAAATACATTTTTACTCTAATCACAGCTTAACATATTTCAGTGTTAATATTTTCTTGACACACACACACAGTCATATAAGAACTATCACCTTATGTGGCCTCGTTTGACATTTGACATTTGTTGCACTCTTCACCTTGGAGGTTAAGCATGTCCGTGCGTACAGGGGTGCAGGTCTGGTTTAAGAGCTTGGACAGGATCCGCTTCAGCATCAGCAGCTCAACTTAATGTGCTTACGGCACAGAACAAAGACTAGACTACCAACATCACCGACCAGTGGGTCATGCTGTGTCTCTGGATTCGGCTTCTGTCTGAAGATCAGATAAAACTGTTTGGTTTTCGATTGCCTGCTTCATTGTCCTGATTATTAACTTGTCTCTCAGTGTGTAGCTGTCCCATTCTTCTGGTGATAAGATTCAAGTTTCAGTGTACTTGCTCCGACTCTGTCTGTGAGGAAGTTGTTCTCCCCTAAGTTAAAACTTATTGGCCGTAATTATCTGGCCTTGTTTCATGATGGATCTTTTAAGGTTGCTATTCTTCTCTCTGCCCAGTTTGTAAGGTTGCCAGACAGCTTGTAGTTCAGCTACATGTACCTGGAAAACAAAGGGAAACTGTTTATTCTCTCAGCATAATGGATGACAAAACCAACATTGCAAATACTGAATAACAACAATAATAATCACAATTGAATCAACATATCAGGGTTTCCAAGCCCTTCAGTATGCCTTGTATTGTGTGAATGTAATATGATGAACACCAATTTGTCCTTATACTAATATTATTCTCAATGCACAGGCTGCCCTTGAGGCATATCATCAGCGTCACACATAGAGTAGGCATAATGCTACTGCTGCAAGGATGACACTCAACGTTACCTCCCATTGACCTTAATTGCACAAATCAATTTGACACTTAGTTGCCTTCAGAGTCTCAGAAACGCATGTTATGTAAAAGGTTTAGATACACAAGTTAAAAAAAATTGTAATTGTTATGATATTTATTACTGACGTTATGGTCCCAAAAATATTGTTAATTAAACCATTAAACCCTTGACCTTTCACATACCACCACTGTCAGGTCAAAACTGCCCCTTGACCAACACTTGACATGTTATTTCAGAAACCAGTGGTTGGATTTTCCGTGACATTTGCTGTGTATATTCATGGTTTCCTGACCTTTCCTCTGGAGCTCCCGCTGTCAGGCTAAATGTTCCGCACAAAATACAAAAAACCTAAAAAGGTAGACTATCCTGATATTTCTTGAGCTTTTTTACTCTTTCAAAAGATGACCTCTTTCCAGTTTGGAGGCTACGTGAGCTTTCCTCTGGCACCATCCTCAGGTCAAAGAAACACAGTTTCTCGAGCACATTCAAGTTCCCAGTGGGAATAAGCCCATTTGATTTTTATGATGCTACGGCCTTTCATCTGGCTCTACCCTCAGAGCAAGATTTACATTTTATGCTTCCCAGGGTCAGTGAACAATAAAGGCTTTGTGCTCTTTTTTCATCAGTATTTTAACCACTGTGCCCTATTATCTGAGATAAAGACTTTCACTGTGGCCTGTGTTAATATTTATCTAACACTTATTTAAAAAACTGCAGTAGCCGACATGCTGCTATATCATGTTTTTTTTCATTTGTTGTCATACAAAAAGTTAACAGTGTGACCAGTGAATGCAAGTTGTCTTCACCCACCTATCTAACATGCTTTCTATTCAGTCTGTGTATTTATTGGCTCAATTGAATATTGCAATCTATTTCTTAGTATTATCTTTCAGAGAGGAATCAAATTTCCTGAGCCAAACCCTCATTGAGAAACACTCTGCTGTAACTTTATGGTGCTGCTCCGTCAGTCCAAACAAACAGGAGGACTGTGAAGCATTAAGCTGGTGTCCATGGCTTCTAGTCCACTCAGATCGAACTCAGTATCATCCACTTGCAGATTCTGAATGCAGGTGTCAGTCACCTGACAGAGTCAAGAAAGTGACTCTCCGTCTGAATGGGCAGTTCAGCTCAGACGGAGAGAGTAAACACCAGCTCGTCTTTGTGGATGATGAACACAACAGGTCAGAACAGGTGGAATTGGTTTGTATGTGCTGTTTGTTTAAAAGAGCGTAAACAAAAAAATCCAAGTTTCTCATCTCATTGCAAGTAAGAAAAACTCGACTCGACAAACACAATTTTATTTTCTGGCCAAAGGAGGTGTTTCATATATTACTGATGCTTCCACAGCCTCCACATGAAAACCCCTCACAGACTCTTTGGCTTTAACTCTCTTTATAATACTGTAAAAAGAAAAAGGTCCTCTCAGTGAACCTACTTTTATGTTTTGACCACTTGAAGAACTGTGATCGTAATCCCATTATTCTGATGGGTCATCATTTGTTGTGGTGACCAATGATGGCAAACAGTTGCCTGCTGGGTTTACACTTCAAGAAAAAACATTTTAGCTCTGTTTTGGGTGCCCGTCGACACATAACAGAAATATCCAGCTTTTTAGCTGCTAAGTGCTCCATCATATATTCACCAGCTCATTCTTAACTTTGTCTGACTGCTGTTTGGTGCTGAGCAGGTAAAGTGGATATTCAGGGTTTTCTGTCTGCTCTGGTCAATAGTGTCACTGATGAGAGTGAATCGACACAGTCCAGCTGAGCTCTGTAAAAACCACAACATTCAGCTGAAAGTTCCTGTAGTGCATAGTGATTTTCTGCAGGTGACAGTGCAAATGACCCCTTTCACATTACAAGTTAAAGGTTAAATTGAATTTATGGTTAACATTTTTGAAGTCTATATCCTTGGTAGCTGGTCTGTCAGGCTCTACAAATGCTCACATACTAATGTCAGCATGCTAACATGTTCAGTGTGCGCAACATGCCAGTGCTAATAAACTGATGCAAAGCAGAGATACCATATTCACAATCTGGAATTCTGACATTTGTTTTATGACCAGTGTCCTTGTATTTTACCATAAAGATACACTAAAAATATACTGATAAAGAAAAGAAAAAAAGACATCATATAAGTTATTGTGGTAAGTATACTATAAATGTTATTTTCTTTTTTTTTTTTTTTTGTATCACACAAACCTTTATCCACTCTGATTTTAAAGTCAAATGGGGTTTTCCGGATGACTGCAAACACTGCTAAATTTCACACTATTTCTTCCCCAGTTCATTTGTTTCCCCAAATTAATTAGCTTTATAGAGGTAAATTGCCCAGCCTCAGACACTGTGTGGTGTCTGTTAAGGAGCCATGGGTGAACGGGGAAATGGTTTGGAAGGGGGGAAAAAAAGTGGCAGATAAAAACCGAACAATAGAATCCCTGAATGCAATTAAGCAAAAGAATTAGAAGTCTCTGCTGTGAAAGAGAAATGTCCTGCCTCAGTAGATCCTCTCGTTCATGCAGGGGGAAAAGAACTTTGGTGTACTGATAAAGTAAAGCCTTTCATTCCTCTGTGCTGCGAGCTCCTGGTGTCCAAAAATTGAGAGGAATTTCAGACTTCATTTTCATGCTGGAGCTGCCGACTCAGTGTGCATGATATTAAGAGCCCCTTCTTCACTCAGCGGTGCTGTACTTTCCTCCCCTCAAAATGTAAAGAGGGATTTTACAAGATGTTCCACATGAATGCCGGCGAAAAGTGACCCTCGTGCTTTTCATGTTTCTGCTAAATTTGCTCATTGTGGGTCTCCACATCCATCCACAGATAACCAGTCTGATTTGCAAGCGAAGCTCCTGAGTTTGAATCACTCGCATGTTAATTGAACTATTCCTGGAAAATGTAATCCTGGAGGAACGAGGAATTATCAGATTTACACAAGAAAATGCTGCCACGTCGGACTGTGGCTGATTAGTGATGATGTTAAGATATGATATCGCGCTCAGACGTTTCTCCATTATAATCAGGCAGCCCGGCACCGTGTGTGTGTGTGCAATGAAGACACAAGACACGTCATTATCACCGGCCTGTCAGTGATGTGCGTCGTGACAAACGTTTATACAGTTTATCTTGATTTTGTTACAAATTGCCCCTAGAAAATGGAATTTATCAGAGTTGCATCTGTTGTTTTAGACAGAAATACCTAAATAGCCTGACATTATCTGTCACGCTGAAAGGCCAAATGGGAAATGGTCAGTCATGAAAATGCATACTATACAGAAACATTTCATCACTCCCACACAGCCAGCTTGATTTAAGAGCAAATATTCCTTCATCAGTGGAGCAGCAGAAGAAAACAAAACAGTTTTCAGCATTTTAATCACATCATGTTTTACTCCATTCACAGCAAGGACTGAGAAAAAACAAACTTGGGTTAAAAAAAGTCTGTTTGCTCACCTATGCTGTGTTTGTACAGGACTGCTGCATACTGTGTGCACTCTGTGTCTGTTTCTGCTGTTTATGTTTATGTTGAAGGTCTGAGTGAAGCAAATATTATGTGTTATACAGCAAGTGTTCCTTTTTTTAAGTGGAATTTCGGGTGATCTGAAGAAAAGATAAAAGTTTCCTTGATTCAGAATGGAAACCTCAGTGTGTTCTCTATTCCTCTGTTTGTTTTCATTTATTTATTTATTGTAGCTGATGTAAACAAAACCACATCAAAACAACACTACCTACACTGTAGCAAAATGACTGGATAATGTTGTGTGGGCTGCAGGGTACAAATGAGGTGTTGGTGGTGGTGGTGGTGGGGGGGGGGCAGCTTGGGATTATTTGGTTTCCAAATATGGAGCAAGCAAATTGTTTTTAAAAAAGAACGTGTGACCTGAGGGAAAATTACTGTAAATAAGAAGAGGACTCACAGCAATCAAGTTCTGCTGCTGAATTTACAGAACACAGTGAGACTGCTGACGCTGCTGATTAGTTACAAGAGATATAAATAATTAAAAGGCAGCGTTACGCCCCTTCAGAAGACAGTAGCTGTGTAGGATATTAGGTTGTGATCTATGATGTGACCTTGTTTCCTCAAGAACTGTAAAAGCAAGACAGAAATATCCTGTTATCCCCTTTAAACAAAAAAAGGCGAGAGCCAACTTTCAGAGTCTTTGAGTTCGTGTGTTTGTGTGTGTTTGTACGTTTTGAGAAAATCACAACGAGGAAGCAGGTTTTCATCTGCATTTGTCACTGTTGCACATCATCATTAATTCATCTTTATTTCTTTCTCACTTAGCAGATGACACATTTCAAGCAGAGAAGCAGATGTACAGGCTGATTGATGTGATTTGTAGAACAGAAGTGCGCCATGCGTGGAACATTATATCATGCAGCTTTGCATAGTCAGTCGGTTGGTGTGAGACAGATGTTGTCAGGAAGAAGAGGATGACTTGACTTCGAAATGATCTCTTATTGCTTCCTTTGCAGTTTGTAATTTAAAAATCATGTTGGCATGGTTCGCAAAGTTTGATTCCTCCTGAGCATGAAAACACCTTTAAATGAGTGCTGTTGCTGTAAGAGCATTTATATTCTGGAGCCCTGTGAGCATTAACAAACTTGAGCATTAGGAGGAGAGGAAATATTATGACCCCCATCTCATGACTGATGTGTCATTTTTCTTTGATTCCCTACCCATATACAACACACAGCAGTTTGATTAACATGTTTCTGTTTAAGTAGAATCAATTGTGTGTTGCCCACAGCTCTTGTTAACCTTGAAGTATAATGAGTCATATGTGTGATGACAGGAACTGTTATCAGTCATTAGTGACTTTGTTTTCTTTTACATGTTTTTTTACAGCAGCAGCAGGCAGCAGTGTAGCGTGCAGTATTTAGGTGATTAGTTGTCCTGACAGCTTTCAGTCTGTAACTTTGTTTTGTCTTTATTCTAGAGTAGTGACAAGAAGACCCTGCACAGTGGCACAGTGAAATCATCTCTATACACTGTAAGCAGTACTGACACTTCACAAGCAAAGATGATGCCATAAAATGAACAACAACAAAAAGCTGAAGATTTTGATTTTAGATTAAACGTCTGAGCAGTGACTGGAAGGAGGGCAATGGTGCAGTGCATGTGGGGCAGTCTTCCAAAAGGATCAAGCACGGCTTTTGGGATCGGAGACCCCCGTGGGACCTCTGTGAGAGATGAGAGTAGGGAGGGAAAAAAGGGAGAAGGAGGGAGAATGGGTCACAGAAAACAAGAACAAAGAGGCTTGTAGGTCAAAGAGGTCCTTCACATTAGAGGGTGAGGAGTGTGTGAGGTGTGGTCCTCCTCCTGAACTTCAGCTCAGTTATTGCTGATGATTGGACTGATGTTTGCTCATCTCACAGCAATCATTCAAGGTAACATCTGCAAATTTAGATTTAAAAACCAATCTCCCTCTATCTGTGACCACAAGGAATGGATGAACAATGAAGTAAACAATAAAGAATTTGTGTTTGTTGCATCAGTGGTTGATTGAGCTAATTATTTGCAGGGTAGACAGCCGATATCGTTACCAGTGTGGACAAAAACCAACTGTGCCTGCTCTACCGTCAGATCAACTGCTGTCCTCTGTGCACTTGCTTCTTTATCAAAAAGCTTATCAGATTAAAGCTTCAAAGAATCTGAAACTTTAATCTGGCTTAAATGGCAAAATGTTTGAGCTAACAGTTAAGAACTGTGTATGAAGAGCAGCAGAAGGCATAGCAGGATCCAGGTGACCAGCATCAGTGGTCATGATGACTTTTGATATTTGAAAATGACAGTAAAAAATACTCCCCCAAACCATTAGATGTAAGAGCTGAGTAGAAGCAAAATCAGTGGCTAGAGACAAGTATTTTTTACATATTATTGTGCAGGTTTTTGCCTCTTTCAGCAGTGAGTTCTGGGTTTTCTCGGATGTTTGAGTGCCGATAATAATGTGCGACCTCTCCAATAACCTTTGCATTTTGCAAATCACATCCTGAGCACCGTCATTCAGCACAAAGCTTAAAGGACATCCTTTGTTAAGGTGCTGAGCCTTAAAACCCTACACTTAGAGGATTAAAGAGGGTGCGCGGGTGGGGGTGCAGTCAGGTAAGTGAGACGGCAGGGTTCAGAGAGGTCCACACCTGAACAAAGCCCTGGTCGGTCAGACACAGGGTAGTGGGCGGTAACATGCTGCATGAACAGCCCTGGAGGAGTATCAGGGCTCACTGGAAGAATGGAAACAAAACATCCAGTCAGATGCTGAAGTTGATGGTGAAGTCAGAAAAAGATGCAGCAAATATGCTGTTTTGTTCAAAATGTTCTTTTTTTTCTTTTCTTAAGGTTAACTGTTTCACACTGACTGTATATCTACTTTCTCGTTCTTACTGGCAAAATGATATGATTTGATAGAAGCACAGTGTGTTTCAGGTGGACGCAGGACCTTGACAATAAAAGATGAAGGGAAATCTGTTTATTTAAACAGACAACCACCTTTATTTTCCCCAGTGCTCTTGTTTCTGTCTTCTCTGCACTGTTCTTATGATGTGTGAGCATCTTTCACTACCTTTGCTGCTTTTAATCTCATGCGCTGCTGTCTCGGTTCTCAGCTAAAATAATGTAAATGATGCAGATGACAGAAATGACAGCAGTGCTTCTATTAACTCTTCTTATTGTCATCATTAAGTTGTCACTGCAGTACTGATGTTATGTCAGCAGTCAGATTTTGTGTAGCACACTAATTTCTAAAAATATAATTGATTATTGCTGTTTTAAATAGTGAAAATTAGATTACATATTGGATAGATATTGTAATTTTATTGATATCAATATGACATAAATACTGAACACACTGACTGAGAACACAGAGAACTATAGTGCAGTTTTTCTAGACAGATTTTAGCTAAATGTTTCTATGACCATCTGTAACCTAATTTTTTTGGTGTCCTTTACTGGGAATACTTATTTATTTTTTGTTTGTGTGTTGTAGGCTGGGGAATATTGATCGTTCTTATAATAAGGTGAACAACGATTGCAGCAAATCACTTAAGAGTTAGTTTTTATGACTTGATCTGCTGTATATTCTATTTTAGTCAGCAGCATAAATCGATGAACAATCACCTGTCAGCAAATTATGTAGCTGAAAGTAGATGAAAATCCCGCTTATCAGCCTCGCGTGCCCTCCCATCCATAGCAACATAATGACGTTTTGTATCAGCACTTACACATGAGCCTCATAGATTATCTACTGTCCTCTACATCTGTTGCCGGTTGGAGAGTGCAAGTTGATTTATGGGACTTGGAGGAACAGTAATGAATTAATTAGGTTGATAAGATGCACTCTTCAAGGTCACTGTCCAGTATTTCCCATACATCTGCTCACTGACTGTAAATCTGATTAATATTTGCAAAATGAGAATCAACGACCAACGAACGACCATCCAAAGACCTGACAACTGCTAACACTGTTTTGCCTTCATTGATAGTCTTTAAAATGGCTCTCAGCTTACTGTGGACTTACAAATAGACAGTCAGATGAGCTACCAGTTAGTTAAACATGATTTAACTTATATTACACAATTTACCAATACAAACTTACATAAATGCATTTCCTCTTGCTTCTTAATGAAAACAGGGTGTATTTAACGAAACACTTCAAATATTAGAATGAGTTTTAATAGTGAAAAGGCCTGATAAGGAATGAATATGAATAGAAACATAATTAAACATATGGTAGCTTGGAAAAACCAGAGCAGACAACTGAGGCCTTAAGTGAAAGATCGCAGTGTCAGACTGAATTGTAGTTTCATAATTACTTTGCTGTCTAACTCAAAAACTGGCACACAGAATGCTGGGACTTTATCCTGTTTTCTTTTTGGTGAATACAACACAAGAAAGAATTTGGGGCCCTGCAGTAGCTGCACAACACACACCTTACTTTTTATGTTTTGGTTATACAAAGCAAATAACCATGTTTGTGTCTTTGTCATGCTCAGGCAGCAGCATGCGCTAATCTGAGAGTCGTTTTTTTTATTCAAAACCTCTCCTGGTACAGTATGAAAGGCAGATTTTTTTTTACAATTCAGGTTTCTTAAGAATCTGCTCATGGATTACTGCTTTATTTGGATTTGACGTGTTGGATTTGAAAATGAGAAACAGATTTTTTTGAATAAAAGAAAGTAAAATGGAGCTTTCGTGTTCACAAAGGTTTAGAGTTGAACATAACAACAACAACAACAACAACAACGGTGAGAAAAAATACATTACACAGCATGTAAGTAACTAACATTTTCATCACAGTGGATCAATGCTAAAATCAACTATCAACTAAACCAATCAACTAAAATCAATGCTGACAAAGTCATGTTATAACTCGATATGGTGAACTTGCTCCAGCAGTTGCAGAAAAACATTAGCATTTACTTGTAGCCGTGTTTCTGGTCACCTGAGGGGGTGAGAACAATGCCAGGTTGCAAGCCAAGTTGACCCAAAATCAGAAAGGTGGCTCCCTTTTAACCCGGATCACCAAGGAAACTCAGGCTGCACCTGACCTGATCTAGAGGAGGTTATGTTCAGTGTTGGATGTAAGTTGCTTATTAAGGAACCCCTAAAGTCAAGAAAGATGGTATTTTTTCTTTTTATCTTGTGTGGAAAAGACTTGATACTATAAATTCACATACGTCTCTCACAGCCACCACATAATTGATTTCCATGTATCCTTCAAAATGGGAAAGTGTCACATCTAAATTCAAATCTTGAGTGTGATGTATAAATAGGCTTTATGGAGTTAAAAGTTGAAGAGCACCACAGCAGTTGTCACGTTAGAAATATATATAACTAAATGGAAGGCACAGAGAGTGCACTGAGAGGTGAAAATAAAAAAGTTATAAATTTACACAATTAGCAGTTTTCTGCCAGCGTTCCTGTCTTGTCTTATTTGCAGCAACAGTGTTGCTTTTGCTGTCATGCTTTTCTTTTCATTTCCTTTTTTGTTCACAGTTGTCCATTATAACAGCCTGTACTCATGACTGAAGTAGGTAACACTTTGTGCAGGAGAAAAGTCTCATACTAAACATATGCTTTAATGGGAACATGCCTGATGAAGAAAGCCTTAACAAAGAAAGTTGATACTCATTAGGTTTTTCATTGAGTCAGCTAACACTCAAAAAATGCCAAACTTACTTCACAATACACTCCTGTGGTAAATGTATGTCAAAAATTCACTCCACAAGTAAATATCAGGCTGCTTAGCTGTTCCATTATATTTAAAATCTAGTCACTTAGTGTCTGTCTGAAATTTGATGTTGGGCAGGTATATCATGAGGGTTTAGTTTTATTTTTGCTAGAAATTATGTTCAATAAGAAATCAATGAGATCAGTTCTGTGGGCTTGAAAAACACAACAGTGGATTAAAAGAAGCTAGTAAGTTCATTCGGGCTGAGACCTGAATTTACGATTCTCTGTACACCAGGAAACCAGATTTAATTTGGTCCCAGTCACCCGTCAGCCCCGACGTTCTCTTCAGTTTAACGATAGCACCGGCGACTGTAGAGATTGCATTGATTGGTCACAGGAAACTAAGAACCTCCACTTTGTTCAGCAAAATGCCTCAGACTCCTTCCTGCAGAGGCCATTAGCTCTTTGATCAGAAGGAGTAAAGACGAACAGGATTTACCAAGGCTGGGACTGTTAAATAGAAGCAGCCTGAGGGTTGCAGGTTTCATTGAAGATGCCACTGGACGTGTTCAAGCTGTGTGAAACACCCATAGTGACCCAGCAGGGAGCTCAGGGGGAGAAACTATCTCGTCTGCTCAGCGTGTACACCGAGCAGGCACCATTACCACCCCATTTGCAAACACAGTCATTCCACGCTGTTGTTGGAGAGAGCCAATTTAATTTTACTGCCCTGTGCGCCTCAAGGATGATATCAGTTGTGCGTCTACATGAATGCCTTCGCAGTGCTCCTGCGTCTCTGTTTTTGTAATGTCATAGGTTGTTTTTTTTCTACTTTATTTGATTTGTTTGAGCCATAATGAGTCAGTAATATCTCAAGCAATTTCTCCAAGGATCTCCAAGAAGAGGTGTTTTATTTGGAAAAAGTGGCAATCTGATCTTGCAGCTCTGTTAACATGTGAAACATTTTTGATTTATGAGGGTGTTTTTTCATACAGAAAAGACCAATATTGGGTTCACTCTTGACATAATAAGATGAAACTTTAATAATCCTTGCGATGAAATGCTCAGTCAGAACGTGGATATACTGTAGATTAGAAAGATAGATATGATAAAATAGATTTATAGAACAATTTCTTGGTTGAAATATCGTTTCTGAGGCTATTTGTGCCATAGCTCAGAGGCATGCTGTACCAACAAAACATACAAAACACAATTGTAACACACAAAACGCAACACTGACAACAAGCAATACATATTAAAACATGACAGGTGTTTAGGCAATGACCCCTTTCATGTGTCAGTTCACAGTATCACGTCTCTGTCCTATCATAAATAAATACTTGAGTTTCATTTCCACTCTGTCTCTTACAGATGATGTTTCATTTCCATCTAGTTTATAAAGAAAAATGTGATTCAAGCATAACCACAAAGTCACAAAATGTCAGCGATCATAATCTCAGTCAAACATTGTCAATAATGACAGGACAGGCACAATATATTTGCTTCATTAAAATATAACGTGACTACAGTCTTCCCCTCACTTTAACCAAAATGCTTTTCTTACCTGAATCTAAACCTGCTCTCAGTTGTCAAAGCCCTGAGTCCAGTAAGTTCACCCTGACCTCCTCCCTACGACTTGTAACGAGGAAACGTTGCTAAAAGGACCAATCAGTAAGATGAAGAAAATGTCCTAATTATTACAAGAATCTTCTTATTTCCTAATTATTAGTGAAGTCTCACAGACCAAATGTGCTCTTACTGTTGTAACTGGAGCTCAAGTGGTGTAATTTAATGTAGGTTTATTAACAGAGGAAGATCAGGGACTTTGAGCTTTGGGGTTTAACCAGGCAGAGACGAGGGAGATCCAGGGCAGAAGTTTCTGGTCCTGGAGGAGTGGAGTCAGACTGAGGTTACGATCCGGAGCCGGAGAGTAGAGCCATCTGAGGTTTGTGTCATACACACACTTCAGTATTAAATTGAGACGAAAACTTCATAGAGCTGGTTTGACGTATCCTAAGTTACAAGTTGCAAGAGATACTGAACACATTTCCTCGCAAAATACCTGATCTTGGAAACCAAACCACCTCTTTGTTGTCTTCATCTAAACACAGACAGCACTCAGGCCGTGAACCTCAGACTGACAAGTCAAAGTGCAGCACTTTGTATATCCACTCCCACTCAGCCTCGCGGAGTGATACGTACTGTGTGTAATGCGCCTTATAGTCCAGGGAGCTTTATATATGAAAAAAGCTCGAAA
>JBAJHX010000001.1:25335911-25346375 GCA_037176925.1 Amniataba percoides
AGTGTCTGAGAACAGGTTTTTACACGCTGTCTGCTGTGTCGGACACATGTGAGTGTCAGATGCCTCACGTTCATGACGAGCTGCGAGAGAAGCTGCTGTGTGAGGAGTGTGTTTGCTGAGGCGCAGAGACTTGTCATTTAGAGCTGAAACGACTGCTCAATTAATTAGTTAGTCAGTAGGCAGAAAATAAGTCTGTCTAACGAGTATTTTTTCTTTTTAAGTATACAAAAAATGTACTGGTTCTTCTCTCAGATGTGGAGGTTTTTGATTTATCTTTTGTCTTAAACATTATTAAACTGAACATATTTTATCCCTATTTTCTGATATTTTATTGAGAAAACATCAAACTAATAGCTCATCAGATGAATCAGAAGCAAAAATAATCGTTGCAGCCCTTGTATAACTGTTGCAACCACATTACTCCCTTTGTTGTCAAAACAAGAAATGGTCATTTTGTACTGTAGCAACATCAAATACACTAAAGCTTTACTTTTACCACTGTGTTTTACTTTTTGAAACACAGTGGTCACAAACAACTGTATGTGCAGCTTAGTTTAAGTTCTTAAAAATCTGACGGATTGTATAAATCCTTTTTTATTTCTTTGCACATTGATATAATATAAAATATAATAGAATATGTATTGATATACAGTATAATTAATATAGAAGATCTGAAGTACCGAATGACATTCACACTTACCTACATGTACTCATGTATTGTGTATAGTAATTTGAAGAATATGAACGTTTGCACAGGACGCTAAAAGACAAAAAAGAGGAACTGGATCACCAGCTGCTTTAAGTATTGCTTGCATTTGTTCCTGAATCTTCTGCATTCATTTAACAACACTATGAACACACAAGTGATTTCAGGTCTCATTACGGAGCATCAGATCCTTAAAGTTCTGCACCAGTGTCGGTGCCTCCTCCTGATGCAAAGTGCCATCTCACAGATATTCACAAATGCCTCGAGAATGCAAATGTCTAGCATAAAAGTAGATCTGATCCATTTTAAGGAGCTTGGTTTGTATTTGCATGGGGACCTCTCAGTTAAAGCTCCAGAATTATTTTTTCAAGTTGCCATCTGCAGTCTGGATGTAGATGTGGTGCTTTTGTTGCTGTCAGAAGTGTGTGCGCTGTGTGGTGTGTGTGGTCCAGCGACATGTGGCCAGAGATTCATTTGCCTCTTGTATATAATTGTCAAGTAATAAGAGAGAAGATAATCTTTTTTTTTTGTTTTTGTAATAAACAATTCCATCTAAGAATTTGATCTTGAATTAAACATCACAGGGTGTTAGAATGCACTTAAATGTTGATATTCAAATAAAAAATGTGCCTTGGTGTCCTCTTTTTTTTTTTACAAGACGGACCGCCAAAAGGTTTTGGAAAGCTTTGGCATCTTCCGACAAAACAGGATACTGCCGTCAGGCAGTGCTTCATCAGCCTGGTACAGAGGGCAGTGGCTGCCATCAGCAACCAGCCAGCAGCCCTTCAGTCTGTCTGGCTTGAGGTGCAAACCAACACTGTGCAAAAACTCCCCCGTCATGTGCTTTTGTGGGGCATCTGCTATGCGGTGATAAGGACTGGGCTTTTTCTCTTGTTGCAACACAGCACAGAGTTTTTGAGCTAATTATACATCTCATTGTATTGTTAATGTCAGATAAAATTCTCCCTCTACCTATATGTTCTGTAGCAGGACCAGGACTCACGATAGCACAGAGCGGGATGTAAAACAGGGCTTTTGCCAAAGTGATGTGCAGAACGTAAGAGCAAGTCTGCTTCGCTCTGATTTCAGAACCGAAGCACAAAGCATCGTGAACCTTCATGTTTCTGCTGTGAGACCTCGATGTGCTGGAGCGTCTGAATCAGCAGTGTCGGGTTCAACACACAGACGTGCTGGACTTGTTCGATCACGGCTGCTCTGCACGCTGCAGTGCTGAGGAGCATTAACTGGTGGTTTTGGGTTCATTTTAGGTGTCGCGCCGAAGCAGCTCATCATAGCGCATCATTGCCTGGAGGTGTGCACTGCATTAACATTTAGCAACCTTTTCAGTGGTGAGAGGACAACACAGGCATCGGGTTTGCTTTACTGTGTTTGGGAAGAATCATGGACGTCGTTAGGTCCATTTTAGGGGGGCTTTAATTTAGGGTAATTAATTTAGTAAAAATTTTTTTCAATATATTTTTTTAATTGGTGCAGACATGCAGTTAACGTAACACGAACCAGCAAGGAAATAAAACTATAATAAGCATAAACGTTATCGTTGTGATTCCTAGCCCTCATTGGTTACTGGTGTTGTGAGATGTCTCAGCACCGATGTATATTTCAGTCAGCTCAATGCGTGAACGGGAGTGTGTGTGTGTGCGTGCGGCCGAGGCGCGCCGCGTATGTGTGTGTGACGAGCCGGTAATGGAAGGTGTGTGTGTGTGTGAGAAAGACGGCGACTGGGGCAGGTAGCGAGCAGCAGTGAGTTGTTATTAACAGTGCAGTCTGAAATAAAGCCCCGCTTCTCTCCGGCAAAACAAGACTGTAAGTTGATGTCATTGTTAATTGTTTAATGTTACGTTTATGGTAGATGCAATGAAAGTTTTTCAGTGCACACAGTGATATAAACAAAAAATGACCTCTCGCGGGAACTTCGGCAAGGCAAACTCCAACTTTCTGAGTTGAATCTAACTTCCACTTTTAGGAGTGAAATACAAACTGAACAGCAGGATGGAGTCTCCCAAATGCTGAACACTGTAAAGGTTACATAAGCAGTGCTGTAGGCTTGTTGAGAAAGAGGGAAAACTGTCTTCTCTCCACGTTTGCAGCCTAAACAGGACTATGATAGCGCACCACAGTAATTACAGCACATCTCTGAAGAGCACAGACTCTCAGATGTGAAATATGTCCAGAAACTCTTTTGTCCTCTTTTGTAAAAAATAAATATGCACAATAACTGTCGTATCGTTATCTTACAAAACTTTGCTTCAACATGTTTAATGCATTCCTCCCCCGAATAAGATCAGCTCCTTTGTAACCGCCTCACAAGTGTTGGGATGTTTCTGAGATTTGACTCTTTTGTTTATCTGGCAGCCTTTTCTCACTGGAGGCTCAGTAAGCCTCATTACTGGCCTTTAGCTTGTTTCTTCACCCTTAACGGGTGGTGTGAAAGGTGCGGCACTTTTAGCCAGCTGGTTTTGCAAATGCAGGCAGCCTGAGGCTATTTTTCTCCATTTCCTCATGAATGAGCACGCCAGTTCGTGCTTGCATCTGGGCCGTGAGGTTTTATGTGACTGAGGTTAATGATACCTGCGATAATAAAATGCTTTTTATTCTGAGTCACTGTCGATTTTACTCTCCCGGTTTCTTTATTTTTCATTTTAGGCATCTGCTGGGGGTTTTTACTGTGTGTTTTGTCCCTACGTTATATTGTTTGGGTGGATTTTTGCCTAAAACCAACTCTTACCATATGTGTTATTTGAATTTTACTGTCAATAATGTGATGACTACAAAACTGCTGAATCACTGCAGCACACCACTCTGTCCTCTGCTTTCCAGTGCAGATTTTCTCAGGTTCTTCCATCTTTCATGTTGATGTTGTTTTAAGTCATGTTTTTTTTTTCTTTTTTTCTCCAATCAGCTGTGTGTTATTATACAGCGTGGCACATCCACACAAAATGGAGCATGGGTATAAAGATGTTCTCAATCAAACGTCAGCAGAGCTCATTTTTTTCCAAGCCAATCAGTGCACCATGTGATTTATTGATGTGTGCACCCTCAGTCACAAAAATAGCACCAGTCTAACAAGTGAGCTCAGCCAGTGTAGCAACTGGTTGAAATCAAAGCTTTTCCGCTGTTTTGCTGTCAAAGAGTTAAACTGTCCACACATATAGCATATATGATGTACAAATACAACATATGCTGTACCGTTTTTCTTTTTTGTGCAACAGATTTTTTTATTCTCTTTATGAATATTCAGTTCATGATTCTGTCTTTCATTTCCAAAGCTCTTAAAGTACAGGATGCTATGTGTATTTCTACATGAAAGTAATAAAACAGAGGGAAGGGAGGGGAGAAAAACATGGAGAGAAAAAAGGAACCTCAAAGGGCTCATTAAAAAATATCTCTCCAATAAAAGCAAGGGCAAAACATAAGTAAGGACACTGACTGAACTGAAACCAAGTGTGGCAAGTGTCAACAAGGAGAGGGCTGGTTGTGTTTTGTCTCCATCACCTGCAAAGTAACAGGCACAGTAATGTAAGACAAACAGATGAAAATGGAGCGGATATCAGCGTTGCACATAAAGTGAATCTTATCTCACTTCAGATCGGTGTTGTTGGAAATGGCCGACTGAGAAGTGAAAGATCTCCGATAAGATAGACATATTTATTTAAATGTAAATGTACAAAATGTAAATGTAATGTATAAATGTATCCATGCTGTGGGGGTCATTTTGAGTAGGACAGACAGAAGTAGTCAACATGGCATTTCAGCAGACTGCATTTGTCCCTCATTGAGAGCAAATCAACGTCCAGGTGACTTAAATGATCCTCTTTTCCAGAATCAAAGCTGACATTTCTAATTTCAGCAATTCATCAACAGTGTGATATGGAAATTGAGGCAAGAGTGTAGGAAAATGCCTCACCAATTAAAAGTCTGAATGCGTTTTTTGTTTTTTCTTTTCTTTTTGGCAGGCGGAGGGTGTGTGTGTGTGGTGGAGGAGGGGGGGATTCATGGATTTGGCCACAATTTTATCATATTTCAATCTGGTTTTCTCCCTCCTCCGCAGGCAGCTCTGCAGCTTGACCTGCAGGTCATTTGTCCTCCTCCTCTGAGCAGAAATGGAGAAATCTTGATTGATATGGTCGTCCAGGTCTTTTGGCTAACTTGCAGATGGTGAGAATGGATAGTCAGTTATCAGGGCTTAAGAGCTTGACCATCTTATGTCTGAGGCCATTTCTGCTCTCCAGCATTTGTCTCACTTTCTCTGGCTTCACTTGCTTGTCAGCGTTTCCAACCACAGTAATGTTGCTGTTAGCTCTGCTGGTTTTAACCCACAGCACTGACTCGCACATCTCATTCGTTTTTGTTAGGGAAATGTCTTTTTCTAACTTGGACTCCCCAGAAATGCACAAATGTTCACTCTGCTTCCTATACTTTTCTCAAAATGTCAACTCAACTCTTAATTTTGCAACAGCAGAGACAGGAGGCTCCAGGTTCCTCCGCTGATAGAAATGTCTTTTTTTAAGAGAGATGAGTAGTCCCTCCTGATGCCTGTGCAGCTGATTCATGGCAAGGAAGACATATTTCCATAAAGCAACATCCTCAGCAGGATCAATAAAATATCATCTTATTTTAGTGCAGAAAGTCATGTTAGCAGTTTATAGTTAATTTAAGACTTTCAAAAGGCTCACTGCCACCAAAGACCAAATTAAGTTTACATTTAGTTGTTTTTCAAGAACGAGCACATCAGAAACCTCGTTACTCTGACAAACGCTGGAAATCAGAGAGTGCATTTATACGCACAGAAGCATCCTGGTTGCTGTAAATTCATGTATACATGCAGGAGTAATCAGATTTCCCCCTAACCTCCTTCCTCTAAGCGTATTTATGAGCTGGAGCAACATTTTACTTCCAGTGAAGATGGTGCCACCATCCTGGGCTCTACATTGATAGAAAGTGTGTGCGCGTACGTAATGAGCTCTGTAAGCGGTGCATTAGTTGTAGTGAGGTGGTTATGATGGACGACAGGCATAAAAGCACAGAACGTTACAGCACGAAAAGGAGTGCAGATTCTATTATTTGCTTCAAGTTTGAGAAAGACTGTTCAGGTTAAATATTTACAAAAGAAACATGCTGCACTGTGTGTTTGCTGCTGCAGATTCGTGGAATATAAATGTGATTTCTTGAAGATACAGTTGATGCGTATTTGGACATCTAGAGGATACTTTCAGCTTCTGAATGATTTTAATCATCCTGCCGCACTGCCGTCACATCTATACTTTGCCTGTTTGAAGTCTTTGTCATGCACATGTGTACGTCTCAAAAGCCGATTAGGAACCTGTTTACGCGAATACAAGCTAGCAGACGCCTATCCAGGGAAATCAGGTTTCTCTAATCCCCTAACCTGATCATGGCAGCGGGATTTCTGGAATACGGGAAGTTTCAGAAATTAGGTTGCTGCAGAAAGCCGGCTTTAATCTGGTTACTAAAGTGCATGTAGACACACCAAGTTAGAGCAGCTCAGTAATTGTACCAGACGTGTAACAATAGAAAACTCAAATACTCTCTTGTTCGGGTTCTTATTCAGTGGTGGTATAAAGAGCGTGAATGATTCATTTTTGTGAGCAGAGTGCTGTTTGTCGGCTCTTCCATCAGGGAAAAGTCACAACCAAAACCTCGACACAAGTCCCAGGAGAAGAGCAGCTTTTTGGATCGAGACGTTAACAATAGCTGCGGTTGTTAAGTGACCTGTGCCTTATTCCCCCGCACAACTCCCCGAGTGAAAAATCAAGGAGTTCTCCACCTGAATAATTGATTCATGCCCCGTACCAGCCATCAAGAGGCCATGATCAAAAACAAAACATAAAATAAACTGGGTGTCTACGTCTGCCATCCAAATCCATGTAGACTTCATTAATATCGAGCAGAGCCGTCTGTTTCTACACGCAGCGGGGAAGGAAAAGACAAACTCTGCTGTGTTTTAAAGATTCTGTTACTACTTGTCAGTGAAATATTAAACACAGTATGTCAAAAACCTTCACACGTCTTAAGATCTTTTCCTATTCATTAAAAAAATCTCTTCATGTAGTGATGCCATTGTAGGTTAACATTTTTGTACAGCTCTGGAATAATTTACATTGCTAGAGAGGCATCACATTGTAAAGCACTGAAGAAAATCTAATTTTGCAGGCCCTCTGTTGAAAACATCCAGTGATACTGGAGGTGAAATATTTTATAATAATACATTTGCCGACAGAAAATGACTTATTGCTCTCGAGAAAATATATATTTTACTAGCAAGAATTGTCCGCTTTGATTTTAATTCATTTACTGCACCTCAGCCTGTTTACTTGCTAAAGCCTGTAGTTTAATCTGACGGATCAGGAGCAGGAACGGCCTCCTCCTGAATTTTAATCCGATCACCAACCTGAGGAAAATTCAAGAAAGACACAGAAGGTGTCAGTTCTGTGATTTTCTCTTCCTCTCAGTGTCACACAAACATCCACAAACACAACCCTTTGTTTTTTCATTTGTATGCACGTGTCAGAGGACACCGTGTCGGTCGCCACTTTAATCCACAGTGAAATACCTCAACATGTGCTGGATGGATTTCCAGGAAACACCAGGAAACAGGAATTTGGTGATCCTCTGACTTTTCCTTCAGCACCAGCGTCAAACTTTGTTGCGTACACTTGTTTGGGCATGCACACCATCCTCAGCTGTACTTTGCAGCTTGTAACTGTCTTGTGGAGAGTCCCAGTTAGCGAATGCCAGCATGCTAAACTAAGATGGTAACCAAGGTAACCATAACATGCTTCTTATTAGCATGTTAGCGCTTGGTGTTGCTTGCTGGTGTTAGCATGTAGCTCAAAGCACTGCTGGCCATTAGCTTGACCTCACAGAGCAGCTAGCGTGGCTGTAAACTTGTACTCTTGTTTGAATGTGTTTTGATATTTATTAAATACTATGTTAGTTATTATAAGTAAATGTGATCTGGCTAATAAATCCACACATTTACTGGTGTGAGAGCTATTTCCACTTTTTTGGGGGGGTCTGGTTTAAGATGTACCTAGCTGTACTCCGGTTTGAAAAAAGACCCGACACAATCTCCCATCCAGTTCATGAGGGATGCTGAAATATTTTAAGACCTCTGTTCTCATTCTTCCACTCATGCATTTTTTAGTGTATTTTGTAAAGTTTTTGATGTCTGTTAAAAAAAAAGAAAAGCAAAAGCTCAACAAAGATGACAATCCAAATATTGTCTAAGTCCATTTCTATTATGTGCTTCCTGTTCAGCACAACACTTTATCTGTCCATCCGCTTCTTTCTTAATTGTACTCTAACTACATGAGAGTTGTGTGGCTCTCATGTGGTCTTGTTATTGATCGCTCCAAAGCTCGGCCCCAAAGGCAGCAAATGGGTTTGATGGAGAATAGTGTGAAAAATCGGTCTCAGCTGAAAAATTCCAGGGGTCATACTTTAAAACATCATTGGCAGTAAATAATTGTTATGGGCTCAGAAAGATAGACGTCCTAAGTGACGGGTTGGTGGCATTCTTCAACGTCTTACTTTGCCTGAAGCCGCATCACTTTATTTTTCTTCTCTCGGGTGAACGCTCTGAAAGATTTCTGATTTATATGCCACGCCGATGAGTCCTTTTCTGAGAAGTGGCTACACCCCAGACCCCAGTTTATCCAGAAAACACCCCATAAAGGACAAATGATGTTAAATTCGGGGCACTGATAAAACTTGTAAGATAAAGAGTGAAAAAGATACAGTATAGGAGCGCCTTTTTTTTTTCTTTCGCAGGCTGAGTGCTGAGGAAGTCAGATCAGATAGAGGAGGCATCTCAGATGACTGAATTTAATGGAATAACAAATCCAGCTTTTCAAGTTGAACAGTGGGAATGAGAAATGTGGCACAGGAGCAAAACGTCCGGAGCTCCAAGTCAAATAACATCAGCACTCCCTCGTAATAGCTGCTGCTGTTCAAAAGAAGGAAAATATTGCAGCTAGTTGCTCAGAATTTGTCGACGCTAATGACATTGAATTTTGAGAGGAGAGATTTTTTTTCTTCTTCTCATAAAGGATGAAAAAGCACAAAGAAAGCCTTTGTACCCTTCTGAAGGGCATGGGTGATTTCAGCGCTTTAATGAGGAGAAATGAACAAAAGGGGTGGAGATGACAAAGGCCGCCGCGAGTAAACACGACCCTCCTCCTAAATTCTGCCACTGCATATCCTCTCTTGGGAATAAACAAAGAGGAAGACAAAACCGCACACCCCTCTCCTCTTTAGAGAGGAAATGTCAGTGTGACGTGCCAGCTACTGATGCGCCCTAATGAGAGGACCCCCCCCCCTCAAGAGCCTGTCGCAGGGGCCCATACCGTACCTATACAGTGGTGGACTCAGTAAACAGACTAATTGGTTATTAGCTGTATTTACTGTCAGGAAAGAAAGGCCCTGGAGTGAGAGCGCAGGAATAACAGAGTGGAAACTGTAACCGTGCTGTATAAGCAGACAAAACTAATCACGGTCAGTAAGAGCTGCAACGTAAACGCATCGTCTTTGTGAAGTACGCTTACACCAGTGTGTAGATGGAGGCCCGAGAACGTCGAGACTTCTGCTCACTACACTACTCACTGCTGCAGCGCACTCACAGGTTAGTTTTTATGGACGAGCTACGGGCAGAGTATCAGTTTGTTAAACCTGCATATTTTTACTTTTTTGGGGCAGCGCAACAAGATGGAAACACAACACTGATGTGCTCTCACATTAAAGTTGGGCAAACAGTTGCCTGTGTGCACATCCAGAGGACACAGAGGAGCATTAGTATTTATTTAGTCATTTTTCAAGCCACACAGTGAGTTTAAGTCACAGTATTCACCCCCATTTTAATCTCAGGATTCAGCACCTTAAACTTTCTTTTTTTTTTTATTTACAACCTATTACTACGAGTTACTCAACCATAGCCTTAAAATCTAAGTCTTAATAAAGCTTTTTACTATGTTGATTACATATGTTTTTGCCCTAAAAAAGGGCAGGTGGTACACAAGTAGGTTTCAGTTTACATCTGCCTGCTGCTACTGGAAAAAAAATAGTTGATGACAGCAAATAAAAAGAAAAGAAAACAGTTCAACAAGCCAGAAAACTTTAACAGTGAGTTTAAAGATGCTAAAATCAGCACTGCAGAGTCAGGTGACGATTGTCAGTGGATTTGTCACTATAAGCAAAGTTTTTCACATTACACATTCTCTTTTGCTCCACTTTTAATATTAAAACATCGATTAGTGCAGCTTCAAATTTAATGTGGTATGACGAGCAATTAAACAGATCTTATCACAAGAACAGGTGTCATCATCTAAAACCAAAACCCTAACCCGGTGTATTTGACTCTTTTCTTCGTCAAACACTTGCAGGTCTTTTCACAACATGAAATGAAATCCATGGCTGTCAGTTCATTTATTAATAACCCCCAAAATGACAGCCAGCCACCGCTTTAGTTAAAAAAAATCTGTCCACATCCAAAAAGTCCTGTTGTAAAACCAATAGTCTGGCATTTCAGGTATAAACTGCAGGACGGTTTGTCGCAGTAAGAACTGAGATCTGTACAGTGTTGTTGATTTTATAACTGACTGACTGACTCACAAGTAGCTGCAGTCATCCTGTTCTTTTTGTTCACACTCATTTTATCTGGTTTGTGTATTTCCATCCAAGTATGCTCACAACAACATTTTGTTTTTTAATTTAATTTTCCA
>JBAJHX010000001.1:25346475-25359473 GCA_037176925.1 Amniataba percoides
GTAACATTTACATCAGCTCATTCACCACAATTTGCACCTCCACTCTTGAGGTTTACATTTAATGGGTGAAATCAGTTCTCTTGTGTTTTGAGTTCCTGTGGGTGCTTTGGAGTGAGTTATGGAGGCAGATGTTTCTTTCCTAAGTGGCTCGACCTCGTTTGTCAGGGATGTTGTTTTTGATGTTGCTGGTGGCTTTTGAGCAAGTGGCTTTGATTTACCAGTACTAGATGCCCCATGTACACAAAACTGGATTTGAATCTACAGTCTCTTTGGATTAACTGATTCCTTTGCAGACACATTGTGTCACTTATTTTTGAATGAACCACTCAAAGTCAGTCTTCTTTAATGACATGTGTCACTTGTGTTTAGAAGACCAAACAAACCATTTTAGTTTACATGTTCATGATTGTGACAACATTTATGGTGGTTCAGCACTTGTGTATCATCAGTAAGCATTGTCTTTGAATTACGTGGCCAACTGGAACAGGCTGACTGACAAAACACGTGCAGACAGTGAAAAATGTCATATGTGCTGTAGCACATGTGGACCAAAGTTCTAGAGAAGGTCATGTGTTTACCAATCCAGTGCTAAGCCATGTGCTGTGTGCCCTCCCAGCCGTGGAGATGTGTCAATTAGTGGATAGGACTGGGCGATACATGGTTGAAATATTAAAGGAAGTTTTTTTAGTCATATCAGTACACATACAGGTCATGCTAAATGCAGCCAACACGGTTCCACTGTCATGCATCTCAAACAAGAAATGAATCATCATTTTTGTTCATTTCTAGTTAAAATGTGCTCAGAATTATTAAATTGGTCAACATGACTGTAGAATAACTATGCATGTGTTCATACCGTCACAGTAACGTTAGTAAACCTGGTCTGCTTTCAACAAAACATCTCTGTTGTTGCTCTGCAGGAACTGCATTTGAAAAATCACTAAATGTAACCGTGACAGCATGCAGGGTATTTTCTGCTTCTCTGTTTTTAAAACACTTGATCTCTTTTAGCTGACAGCTTCTTTGATATCAAGTTGTAGAAACACCAGTGTGTCCTGAAATTTTCATGTGGATGATGTGGTCTGTGTTTTTTTCTTCTTCTTCTCCTTTTTTACAGACTGAAGCCTACGTCAAGGTCTTCTCCTCCCTCAGTCTGTGTCAGAATGAATACACAATGAATATTTTGACTCTAGTGCAGCGTTTGATGTTGTGGCTTCATGCTTCACTCTCATTATTCTGGATGTAAAATGACACAATGGCTGAGGATAAATTGCTGTCTGCTGTAATTGCAGGGTATTTACAGATCTGTGGAACAGACAAAGAACTCGTCTTTAAAATGGTCTGGCATCAAGGTCAAACAGGCTTCTTTATCTGCTCAAAACAATATTCGCTTCCCAGATTTAGTTTGAAGTTAAGTACCTATGGCTTCCGCAGAAGCTGCTTAATGTAACTCAATCTCTCCGTGTAATGGGGAGGATTTTGTTGCTCTGCATCTCTCAGAGTTCATCCAGGATGCAAGAAGTCTCTAAATTATTGAGGCAAGACACAGAAATGAAATGTATTTGGAGTTCTATGCAAGTCTAATCTAATGTTGTTTACAGAGATAGTGTGAATCTTTACATTAGCCCCTAAATTGTCTAAACTTTCCTCAAAATACGTCATGTCTTTAGAGACCCAGTAGTTATATAAGACATAATAAGCAGATTTAAAATCAAGTTTTAACTATCAAAATATGCAAAAAACATATTTTGTCATTAACTTACTGAAGCTTAGCTGATGTTTTCTTTTTTTAAATAATGTTTTCTATACTTGCATACATGAGTGTTATGGATAAGCTACTGAAACCTGTTGAAACCTGCAAGTCTACAGTCAGTCTTATATCCCTGCACCTTTCTTTAAAAGCACATAAAAACTTCTTCATGTCTGCTGTCTGTGGTGCTGAACACACGTTAAAGCATGTTAAGATTAGATTAAATATACATGCATCTCAAGTATAAAGGATATTAAGCAATTGGAACAGTTAAAAACCAAGCTTAATGTGCAGAAACAGGCCACAGGTCCCTTCCCTTTAAAATTACTGTTCCTTTATGGCAACATTCGGTTGATTTACCTGCTGCACAAGGCCAACGATATTCTTAAGCAAATGTGACCGATTGATAAGAAAAATATAATCCTCATCCTCAGCTTCTTCGGACATGCCTTTATTTTCTTTTACTGCCATGAAAACCTCCAGTATCAAAGGCAGTGCTGCTGTACCTGATACCAGCGCTGCACCATCATGTTACCGCAGCTGCAGGCTATCAAAAAGAAACACAGCATCACCTGTTATCACCTCCTGCTTATATACTGCGAAAAACACCAACACGCTCACTTATCTCAGGTCTCTTAAAAGCACAAAACAAAACAAACAAAATTTTGACTCTAAAGTTTCACACTTTTGACATTAAAATAATAAATAATAAATAAATAATTTGTGTCTTAAAGGTCTACAATTCTAATCCACTATTCTTTATGTCAGATCTAGCAAATGTCTCCTCACTCTCCACTAGCTGTGTATTCTTTGTGTGGACTGAAATAAAATCCAGTAGTGATGCGCAGCTCTGGACCGAGCCATACGACTTGTGCACAAGACAACATTAATGATTTGACTGCAGGATCATTTGTGTTTATTCGCATTTGGGTGGAGTCAGTTTCATAATTGGTGCATCAAAGTCAATAAATATTCACTGATGCCCTGTCAGGTCTGTCAGCAAAATTACAAGTACACACGTTTTAAAATGCTTGTTTTCTGAATGAAGTTTGACTCAATCAGGCCTCTCCAGAATCACACCCTGCACCTTTAACTGAATAAAATGAATGAAAAAACACGAGGTATGTGTTTAAGTGGTTAATGACTATGTTTTACCTCCCACTCTTCATAAACTGACTCGGTTTGTCCATTTGACAGTTTGAAGCGTCTACTATACAGTTAACTGAGATTTTACCCCTTTTATTGATTTTCACTAAACTTGTTCCAACGGCCAAATGTTTCCCTCTTTTCTCCAAGCGTGCGGTGGAGTTTAGAGTATGGAGAGGCAGGTAAAACATTCAGGCCTACAGCACATTTATCAAAAGTCTACATCTGTACTACCGCGAGTTAGTGTTGCATGGAAGAGAGTTATCTCTGAGGTGTCAAAAATGATAATGATTTGTGTTTGAAATTCAACACATTTCCCTCTCCACAGATGAGGAAGGGGAGGCTGAATAATGTTACTTGATAAAATCTTTGTGGGGCAGTTTCATCACCACTACCTTTTATGGGAGCAGATTTAAGAATTTATTTGCTGCTGTGCCTCTAAAACAGTAAGTTCACGTAGGACCTGGAGGTTCATTGTTCTCGTTCAGTGACTTCCCCGTTAAGTGCCTTAAGTTTGATCTCTGGTGATTCTAGTATTTTCAGTTATGTTAATGAGAAGGAGTGTGCACATGTTGTCTGTGCATATCTTTTTTTTCCCTGCCTCTCCTCTCCTCTGTGAGTGTGAGAGCAGACAGCTATAACTCGGTTTCCTTGCTGAGCACACTTAGTGCTGCACTCCACACACGCCCGGAGTGCTGCTGGGAAGCTTAGGGAATACTTCACCTATCTACACGCTCACACACACACACACACACACACACACACACACATACACGCTGGTTTTCTGCCTCTGGTATTTGGCTGTGCTTTACTTGAGTTAGCACCAAGGTTAGTTGACTGGGTGCGTACTCAGGAGGAAGTCAATCTGCAAACACAAGGTCACAGCAAGTCACATGACCTGCTGGGTGGGAAATTAATGAGTCATGTGTTACGCTGTGAAATTGCTGTGATGCATTTGTAAAGTTGTGCTAGCTTGTTTGTCAGCCATCTTCTGGATGTGCAGCATAGAATCGGCACACTAAACAGACAAAGTTGCAGAGGTTACCCTGGACAATAATTACCAACCTGCCCCAACTGTGGCTGCAGGGATCCACGGCAGAGGAGACGTCTCTGTAGGCTTAATTAATCACCACCCAGAGCACAGCGTGAATAGGCCTTCAGGCACACTTGCCAGGATTGAAAGAGTTTCAGAACTTGTATCCCGTCCTTATTCTAATCACAGTGTTGTCCTATCAAGAGCTGAAACGCTTTTCCCTCGGCCTCGCAGCAGTGAAACTTTAACATCTGTGTGTTGAATGTGACGAGCTGAAGTTATTCCGCCTCAGGCTCGCACCGTTCGCTGTGCACTGTTCTCTCAACTTGGATTCTGGTTGACTATTTGATTTGTTAATGTTTCTTTGAGCATTTTTTAAAACAAAAACTGCATTCAGCTATGCCATAGTGGTGTGTAAAATGTAGATAACTGTGTGTGCACAATCCTGCAGATCACCACACTGATATATAATGAGAGAGACTTTATTATTATCATTATTACTATTTAGGTATTTCTAATGAAACCTTTCACAGTTATAGCTTTCATTACAGCTTAATACATAACCATTCAAAAGGCTGTTTTCTATGACAAAATCTCTTGGTATAGAACATTAAGCATTAAACATTACAGTACATATTACAGTATTCAACTATTTGGATTTCTAGAGTGTGGACTTTATGAGAATGTAAACATTTAGTGAAGTTGGTATCACCAGATGTCTAGAAGCCACTGAACGCTTCCTCTGGTGCTTGTGTAAAGGTCAGACAGACAGTAACAAGTCCTCTTAATAACCAGATATGTCGGTGAGGCACAGCATGTTTTAATTTTACACGATTCAAACTGCTTCAACGGTTTTGTTCACCTTCCAAAGACGTTTACTGAACGCTCCTGCCTTTTTTCAGAAGCATTTCTTTTTTGTTTCGGTCATAATGTAATCCTTTCATGCTCCCATATTGTTGTCTGAGTTTGTTGTTGGCTGTTTGTCTCTCCTATGTTAAAACAATCTGCTCATGAATAATGACCTTCCCCAATCTGGTGGAAACACACACACACACGTACGCACACACACTTAACCTTGTCTTTTTCTTGCAGTGTCACTGAGGACTCAAAGCTTCCTCTCTCCTCTTTGAGGCGTCTCAGTTCGTTCGTTCGTTCTTCACTATTTCATTTCTGAAAGTGTGTCTGAGATTGAGAAAAAGCCTCTTAGTTTCCATTTATTAACCTAAACTGTTCATCAATCTTTATCGTTGTCTGAAACTTGAGAGCCATATTCATTCAAAACAGCATCAACAAAAACAACAGCTATGACAAATAATTTTAATTAAAAGAAGAAATCCTTCTTATCACTCTCCTCCTGGCTTGCATTTTGTTTTACTCAATAAGAGAAATAAAGCTGTTTATTAGGCCGGGTTTGTTGTGAATTACTCCCAATAACCTCAGTCTGTCAGCAGTTACCTGAAAAGTGAAGCTTTATATTGAAATGGGTCTCCTTGTTATTGTTGTATAGCGTCAGTAGTGCTGCAGGGGACTGTTGCCTTCTCTCCTAATGAAATTATTATATAATAGCGTGATACCAGGACCAGTTTTCATTAGATTTCATTTCCTGCAGATCAGGACATTTTAATTAACAATATGCAATTGTTATCGATGACATGTAATTCAACTTTACTCTCTTTCTCTATTTTTTCAACGAGGTAAATCATAATGAAGTAAATTTCATTCTGGCCTTTTGTTATTCTTCGACATACTGTGTTTCCATCATCACACAGATTGAATGAAATAAGCTTTTTTTTACATTCAGGCAAGCTGACATACAGTCTTTGTCACTGATCTCAGTGCTAATGAAATGACACTCCCAACTTCACTGGGTTACCACCAACAACCCCCATATTTTCACAGATCATAAATGTCGCCGTGCTGCTCAATAACACTAAAGCTCTGCAATATTTAGCCCCGACTGTAGCTCGCTATTGAATCCCTGCATAATGTCCCAACAGGTACCACGACTCACTGAAATGGCTGTATTAAATGAAAAACCCGGGGAAAGCTCCTGCACTGTTCACGCGTTTTTATTTGTGGTGCAAAAAAACACGTCTACAGCAGATGTAATCGCAGAGATTTCAGAGCTACAGACTGTAATCATGCAAGTGCAGTTGGGAAGCTTTTATTGTGCATTCTCCAAGATGATATCACTTCGTTTTTATGTCTCATATTTTTGGCATTTAAACCGGCTGTGAGTGAAGCTCCCTGACTGCTAAGCACACTCAGAAGTTTGCCTCCAAAGTGCATAAAACCTTCTTGGAAGCAGGGCTGAATTTTTAACAGATGCCACTGGTGTTTTATAGAGTCTGGACATGAACTGACTCTATCAACGAGAACCACAAGCAGTAATATACTTTGTTTGTCACACTAAATGCGAGTTCTCGGTGCTGTCAGTGCTGCTCAGCTATGAAATGAGTCAGGCCTGCACTCATTTTGAACCCTTCAGCTCGCAGCCCTTTAAACACAAAGGGAGTCCTGCTACAATCTCCTGTAATGTAAGAACACCCGCACAGGAAGCTTCACTTACTCCAAAAAATGATCACACATTACCACTTGATTAATTATTAAAGGAAGCTTTTGCGTTTTACTCTAGTGATGCCTGTAGGGAAATTAGTTTCACATCCTTCCCTCCGTGGAGGTCAGAGAGCAATGTCAGCCGCAAAACAGCCCACCAGCCCCTGGGAGGGACTGAATCTTTTGTTCAAGGATGCCGGAGACTCTCGTCATGTGCGTAACCCCAACTCCCGGTGTTTCGGTTGAAGGACGGCCAATCAGTCTCTGTAAATAACAGGCCACCCTTCACCTGCTAACATACATTACAGCACAAGGGAAGCGGCATTTATCACCGTGATTATATTAGCACCATCATTTTTCCACATTCCTCAAATGTCACCTTACGTGCAACCTCACCGGGAGGTTGAGAGGCTGTGGCCTAGACAAATATTCATGCTATTTGTCTTCCTGTGCCTCCTAGAGACTCCAGGGAGGGGAGAGGACGGTCAGGCGGACACATCATTCTCTGACTCGTCGCTGTTCGCTCACTGGGGTCAGGAGCTCAGCCCAGACAACCGGCGGGTGGCACTGAAGATGTTCCAGTACTACGGCTATAACGGCTACCTCAGTGATCGCCTCTCTCTAGACAGGCCAATACCAGACCTCAGGCCTGATGGGTAAGACTGTAGGTAGAGCGGTGCTCAAACACCGTCGTTAAGTACCTGTTGATTCATGTCTATAACGAATCCTGTGTTTGACTGAATGATTGATTCCTCTGTTATTTTCAGCACATCTCACAGATGGCACTTGTGAAAATTTGTGCTGCCAAAGCGGCAGTTTATTAGTGTGAAAGCAGATTTTTCTCATCATTTTCACCTTTTACTGATTTTGCTTGCCACAAATATATTAAAAAACTTGTGTAACTGTGGTATCAACAGACACTCTACATAGGGATGGTGAATGTGGTCAATTTTCTCCATGACAGTATATGTAATTTTATAAATGCTGCTGTGCTGTTTAAACCATATTCACCATCTTACTACAACATATTAGCACACTAACATTTTTGACTAATTTTATGGTTTATGGTTACCATGTGGCTGACATTATCATCTCTACATTTAAGAAAAAAATACCAACAATATTGACAAATATCAGCTCTGCTTAGTGATTTACAGCGATACCCACAGTGGTCTAACATGTCCAGACATGTTAACTGGGTAGACACTACAGTAAATGGAACGACTTGACAGATAGACATTGTCTCTGCTAATCAACTTGTCTATAAAATTTCAAATATATATAAAAGATTAGATAAAAGACACAAGTCTAAAAAAATGTGTTTACTTCATTTGAGAAGCTGAGAATAAATTTGACACCATTTATCCAAATAGACAGATTTTTCCAGTATGAGTCTCTATTTGTATCCTCATATCAGCCAATCTTAACTACCTTTAGCTGTTTTTTTGTTAAGAAACATTCACTTTTCAGTAGTAAACAAAAGAACTCAGGAGGTACTTAGACTTTGTTTTTACCTCTCAAACACTGAGTGCCTGTAATTGAAAACCAATGAAGAATTTACTTCTGCCTGCAGCATTCGGCGCACTTAGCTGCGGCTGAGTTAATCGTATTACGCGGGCAAAGGAAAGCTCTGGTTTGGAGTGGGCGTGATTAAGGGGTGATCCTCACTGTACCAATATCTGTCCCAAAGCCCTACAGCCGTGTGAAGGTGGCAGCACAAAATACATGCGATAAATTAAGGCCCACATGCATTTTCAAAGGCTTGCAGTTTTTTTTGCACTCTGGACACTTTGATTAAGTCCTGGACAAAAAAAAAGCACTGCGATCCGGACAAGTCAACACCCTGCCATCCTTAACACTGGTTGGCTGTGACTCAGCACCACTTTCATGTTTGCATCACCAAGGTTACGGGAGCTCACAAGGTGACATCACGTTGCGAAAGATTACACAGTTCAAAGATCTTCAGGGCATTTTCTCCACTGCACATCACCAGACTCCCTCCAGACATCCATTCCCACTAATACAGGCTGTGTACACTCACCCAAAACTCTTCCGGGGATGCATTAATCACACCCATTTTCCCAAAAGTAGTGCCTGAGCCATGCCGCTCCCTAAACACAACAGGCTTTCCGCCGTAATGAACATCATCGTGTGGTTACAGCAATGTGATTTTGTGAAAATGGAGAGGCAGGACAGGAAACAAGTAAGATATCATAATCCCAGCACAATTCACTCTCCACAATTAAATTAAATTGTCATGTCAAGAGGATTATTGTGGGGAGTTTGCCACAGATTTTGTTACCACAAGCCACATACTGTTACTGAGGCAATAATTGTCTTCTAATGCATTTGTGTAATTACATGCAGCATTTCTATTTCAGAAAACTTAATTCAAACTAAAAGGGACATTACCTGGAGGTCTGTATTCATATTTTTACTGCTCGCTCTCCCTGCATTTCCTGGAAACGGGCATCAGTTTCCTCTTGGGAGACAGGGCTGGACGCCTTATACACAATGAAAATGTCAGCATGTGGTGGCAGAAAACGATATTCTAAAATGCTTAGAGATGAGCTTGATTGATGTCAGACCTCACCACATAACCAATTATTTATTCCTCCTAAACTGATCCTCTATATAACCGCATTGCAGGTGCACAGCTATTGCAGTAGCACTCTAATCATTAAATTTCCCCAAATCTGCCGGCCATGAGCTGGTGCCAGTGCCTACATTTATACCTTGATTCATGAAAAAAGGGTCCTGATATAGTCTGCCAAGTACCTGGGTTGGCATGGGACCTGACGCTACCCCGCGCTTTGGGAATCAATGTCAAATTTATCTGTTAATCCTTTAGACAAGATGCAGGGCGAAACATTGCCTCACCAAAGGATTTATTCTCCCTCCACAGGTGCAGAAACCTCACTTATCCTTTAAATCTCCCTCAAGTGAGCATTGTGTTCATTTTTGTGAATGAAGCCTTGTCCGTCATCCTGCGGTCCATTCACTCCGCCATCAACCGGACCCCCTCCCACCTTCTCAAAGAGATAATCCTGGTGGACGACAACAGCAATAACAGTAAGCAGCATCATTTTATAACACAGCAGTCATACCCAGGCTCAGGAAGCCTGCAGAGCTTTGAATTTTTTTACATGTTGAAGAGGTGTGTATGGAGCTGTTGTGAGAGAGATGTTCTGCATTAAAGAGCCTTTTGAACTCAATGTATGGATTATGAAAGTGAAATTGTGTGTTAGTCTGCTCTCCTGTAAGCTACCACTGCAAGCATGTCCAGTTAATTAGCTTACCAAGCCTGGTAAGGTCAAGAGGCACATCATTGACTAACCACATCAGACTGACTGTCTGTCTGCAGCATGTTATCTTTAGCCTCAGTCTTTTAGCAGGCTGTCAAACATGTAGCCATCAAGAGCATAATTAAGACTTTCCATACAAGATTTTGGCTATTACAAGTCAGCTGGAAACAATAAACTTGTGACAGAGTTGTCAACAAGTCATGTTATCTAAGGTTGTCTTAAAGTTATAATCTTGAAGATTTTTCATTTAAATGTAACATAATGGTGATCAAGCCTCTGGTCCACTAAGGCAAACTCTTGCTTTTGCACTGCTATGAATTAGGTCCTTTAATGACTTTTCTGGAATATTCACACAAAGCAAACCACTACCAACTTTATAATATGAATTAAAAATAAAATAAAATGATAGACTTCATCACGATATAAATATGCGGTTTTATTTTTCAATGGCATTTTTTATACACTGAAAGCTCACTCATAACATAGAAAATATACATTTGTTTACCACAACCCAATTCCATTACATAGGTCCTAGTTTAAGTTACTGCAGCAGTTACAATAGTGTTGATTTAATAAACAAATGAAGAAAATACAAGTTAGTCAGTACTGAAGTTGAGTATTCACCCTAGTTGCCATTGAATGGTTATTATGGCTGAATGAAGAAAGAAAGAAATTGAAGACAACAGAAGATAAGCACAAAGTTAAATTTGTTTGACGTTCAAATGAAGACAGATAGTCAAAATAGCAAAGCGACTGTCAGCGATGAAAAACTAGCACTAGTGTGGGCGTTTTCTTGCCAAGGTGGAGAGCACTGACAGAAGAGAAGGGACTAGGGGGAAATACAAATGTGGCTCTCTTTCTCTTGGACTGGTAGAGAAAATCCAAATGTTTCTTAATAAAATCCACTCTACCTAAATTGTGCACCATTGTTTTGGAGCAGTCCCTGGGTGGAATTACAGATTTCCTGTTCATTAGTCATTAGGGCTGAAAACAACAAAAGGCACCGTTTCCTCCGGTGACGTTCAAAAACACACCAGGGTACAGCTGATAAAATCTTTTTTCATATCAGCCAGCAAGACTGATAGTCACAGGCTAGAGATGAGTCTGGTTTTGTCTACATCTGTCGAAAAATGAACTACAGATTGTTTCAAAAGTTACTATGAATTTAATAGTAAACATGGTGGTAATCACGTTACCTTGCAGTGTGAGAACAGAACGCTTGACATACATAGAAACAATAAATAAATAGTGTGAAAACATCTTAGCAGCCACTGAAGCTTCAGTAGCTCCGAGCTGAAGGAGACTTATAGTTTACATATCATTGCCTCGTGTGTGGCATCTGGGATATTTACTGCTCCATTGATGGCCTCCAGACTCTTTTAATGTTTCTAATTGGGGTCTGTGTTCACTGGATTTAACCGATAGATGAGTAACACTAATTAGCTGCAAAGGCAGGAAATTTGCCCTGAGGCAGATAACAATCCTGCAAGGTGATTAAGTGTTTATACATATCTCGTTGGCATTCACAACCCTGATTCTTCCATCTGCATGCACTGGATGGAGTGTAAACAGTGTCAGCCTGAAAAGATATCCAGTATATGCTGACACCGTGTTAGCCGCTGAGCTCTCTCCACTTGTTATTTCTGTGACGACTGATGTGTGAGATCACTGATAGGCGACTTTAGCCCGCCATGCAAGGCCGCCATGCAATTGATTTGAAGTCACCTGTGAAAAGTGGACCTATAATTTACAGTGCAAGACTTAACTACATAACAAAGGCAGAAAGCAGGCTATAAAAAAGTAATGACACTCTGCCAAGGTCATTTACAGGCAATACACTATTAAACGGGCTGTGCTGCTTGTAACAAGAACTTAAGCAGCCATTAAGGGCAATCAGCATGGGAAATACTGGCACTGGGAAGAATATGTGCACCAGGGTCAATAATGCAAAACATGCAGCATGGCTTGTAGCCTGCTGGAAGGGAGTATAAATCTCTGTAGTATGTCTTGATAACTTATCTAAACACGCGGGATAAGAATGATCAAACTCCCTCAGGCTGTTATTGGCCAGAAAGTTGAACATATTGGTTAAGAAATATATAAAGATGAAAAAGAGAAAGGCTGGGCCCCAGTCCTCCTAGCACGTTATTGGATTATCACATCAGGTCCCATAAACATTCATATTTCATCGCGTAATTGAGAGCTCGGAGCAGTCGCCTTTAGCTCCTTCAGGGAACCAAGTCACGCATTGACATTTTCCTGATGGCATTTCACCCTGTTTGCCTGAGCACTCTGTCACACTGTGCCTGATAGGCCTGGTGTTATCATTATCACCATGACTGTGAATCTTATCGCTGCTAAATGTCGTTAGCCTGTTGACCCGTGATGCTGCCGCGATTGCTGAAGGGGTCGCCGTCCACGGCTAACCTCCCAGGCATCCACCGCTTTACATTAGTCACCCGCCACTGTCACAGCTCACCTCAGAGAGGCATTAGCATGCAGGAGAACGTGGAGCTATCAAGGGAGAGAAGGGCAAATTGACCTAGCTGATTCCTCCTTAATTGGATAATGTCCCAAGCTGTGGCCCGAGAAATGCTCGTCTGTGTAAGAGTGGGGTTTTGAGAAGGGCTCGCTTATTAGACAGGCTGTCGGAGGAGTTATGATTCCATACTTTACTTTAAATGATTGTAGCAGGTCTATATACATGAGAGTGAGAGGTTGGGATGAGCAGCTAATTTCAAGCAAAATGTAGGCGAGGAGGAAGTATTGAATGCTTTTATCCAAACTTCTTTCTGCTCCCATTGTGTTTCTGCCTGATCAGTAGTTTGTCAGGGACTCTCTGAGTCTGATTCATCTCATTTGTAAATGCGATGGAGCCCTTAAGTGCCCATCAGAGAGATTTGAATATCTTAGTTGGTTAATTAATTATTTAAAGAGCTTCTCTCCTTAGGATTAAGGCTGCAAGTAAGAATAGATTTTGTTATGAATTATGAAATCTACTATTTTTTTTACTGATAAATTGTTTGGTCTATTAAGTGTCTGAAAATAGTGAAAAATGTTCACGGTGACTAGAAATGACTTTCTTCTTTTCCCTTTGAAACAGCAAATGCTTCATCTGAGAAGCATAAATCAGATATAGATAGATAGATAGATAGATAGATAGATAGATAGATAGATAGATAGATAGATAGATAGATAGATAGATAGA
>JBAJHX010000001.1:25359573-25381676 GCA_037176925.1 Amniataba percoides
TAGATAGATAGATAGATAGATAGATAGATAGATAGATAGATAGATAGATAGATAGATAGATAGATAGATTTACTTTTGAAAGTATCTGACCGAAGTCTAAAGTGCTTCTGAGACACACCTCTTACTCTGGCTTTAAGTGGTAACCGAAATTGTTGGCATTAATTTTCTTGCTGATCAACATCTGAATTACTACTAATCGTAGACTAATTCAGCTGTAATTGAGATGAAGATCTCTCTTTAAACTGCTGTGCGTCTGTGTGTGTGGCGTAATGTAGATGCAGTCAACGATGCAGGTGTGCAGAGAAGTTTCAGCAGCTGTTTGAAACCTGTCGCTCTGGTTGATATTCAGCAAGCAGTCGCCGCTCGTCCAGCCAATGAAAGCTGGAGGGCACACAAATGCTGCGACGATATCAGCAAAAACCAATAGAGCTTTACAGTCTGACCTGCTGACTGTAAAATACAAGCACTGGAACTTCAGTGACACGTGTCATAGCCAAATCGTGGAGCCAGACTTTGGATTGTGGAGGAAGAGCGAGTATCAGTTGGATATTTTAAACAGAGATTTTCACACCTGCAGAGTTGTGTAGAGAGAAATTGCCAAGTGGTGTTCTGCAAACTACACTGCAACTGTGAGACCTGTATTCATGCCGATTTGCCATCTGCTGTGCAAGCAGTAACGCCTGCGTGGTGATAAATGGTGTTTAGTTTGAGCACGCGTGAGAGGAACATACAGTATTCGAGGCTTAGACAGCAGAGCTCAGTTCAGACATGCACTGACATACCGTTATGAAGCAGCAACAGGTTTAACATCAAAGGAAACAAATCCTCAAATCAGTCACACATCTTTTTCCTGACTGGGCACAGAAATGCATATTTGACACAGAACAAGGATTTTTTAATCAGGCCAGACTGTGCTGTCTTGGATGTAGAAACATTTCATAGTGTTGTTTTGGATTCATAAAAACAGGATCCGTATCCACGTAATTAAACACAGTTTTATGCAATCTTATTTTGTTATATCACAATGAGGAGGGGATAAGTGGCCAGTCACATTTTTGCAGCTCACCATTAGCTTTTTATCTTCTGTGGAAAGCCTGTTTTCTCGTTACATTGTGAATGTGTTGCTGGATTTACCGCCTGACTGCACCGGGGTGTTAGAAACCTGTTTGCCTGTTGTTCCAGTCCAACTCCATCCCAAAGCCCATCGCTTTCCAGCCGAGCTTCAGCAGGATATCAGTCCTGAAAGATTGATGACTGTTGGCCATCAGCCATTCTTGGTGTAATGGACTGTGCTTTATTATGATTTGTTATGAGGCATAACACATCATCATTCTTGTTTCCAATTCACACACACACACACATCAGAATGTCTTAATTATTGATGGATTAGAAATGATTATAGCTACAGTAATCTGGTGGATGGTCACCAGCAGCTGCTCGCATGGCTAACTAATGCGACGTTCCTTTAGCCACAATTAATACATTTTTCTACTACATGCACTTAAACCTCATGTTTGGGTCCCTAATCAGGTGCAGATTTATACCTGGGGTGTCTGCTGATTGCAGTTAAGAAGTATAGTAAACTAACCACTGCTGTTTTCTGAATGGGACACCATCATACTTGAGATAAACGTACCATAGAAATGTTGCATGTGGTGTATACACTGGGGAGTATTATTCTGCTCCCGATTCTGTTTATTGCCTGGAGAGAAATAACAGCATTTCTCTCGAGTTTCAAGGACCAACAGCTTCCACCGTAATGATAAGTGAAACACTCCGCATCTCTGACTGATATCTTCTTATCAAATATTTGTATTCATTTCCCTGCCCGGCTCTTGAGGTCAGTCCTTGCCCAAGGAACAGTTTAAAAAAAAATCAGTGTAATTGAATTTTTGTGTCCGTGGTGTCTTTGGTTAGGTGAGAATGCATTTAGTTTGTATTATACACATTCGTGAGCATGCAGCCCACAAAGTACACCTCCAATTGGCACAGAGACACAGGAATGTAAACATAACTTTGTTAACAAGGACATTCAGCAGCTCTGAGGCCTTTAACATGGTGATTGACATGAAAGAAAATCAAAATAGCAGTCATTTAGTAATGTATTGACTCAGGACTCTTTTTTCCCCCAGAACCAATATAACAGGATCTAATAAGGATACTAAAGTCTTTTAACCTTTCTCAAGCTCATCTCAAGTTTTTATTTTGTAGGTTTAATACCATATTGTACATATGTTTATATATGTCTCATGCTGTACATACCTTCAAATTAGAGGACAAAAAGATGGACAAAAAGGTGAGGGTAATTACTGCATCCTCAACCTTAAAGGGATTATAAATGAAAAGATATGAGCTAGAATAATTCTCATTCTATACGGTTGCATTTTATACAGAGATTCACTGTTGTAGCTGCACTGATTGACAAGCTGTGCGACTTGTTTATTAACAGGTGCCACCAGTAACTATCATGCCAAACAGCCCACGTTTGTTGATTGCAAAGTGGGAGAAAATAAGGGTGCCGAAAAATATTTTTGAATAATAACAATTTATAAATAAATCAGTGCTGACGCAGGATCATATGTAGCTGTGCCAAGTGTGCAGTGGGACTGCACAGAATCTGTACATGCCGCTTTGATCATATTTGGTGGATTTGATCAAAGGTGAGTCTCATGTTGTGCACTTTGGTGTGACGGGATAAACTTCATGATATCATGAACTACTTCTCCAACAGAACTTTTTTTGTTTTTTCCTCACCGGTTTTGTTGATTTGTTTTTTTTTCCCAACTTATATATAAAACACCTCAGCCTGCCTCTGAAGAAGCCATACACAGCATGATTTCACCGCGGCCGCTTTCTGTCTGCATGCAACTGCACCCCGTTCCCTTTAAACTACAAAGGTATGGGCGGTAAAAGCGAGATAGTAAGAACACAGCCAAAGGTGATTTATACAAGGGATGATGAAAGTTTTATTTTATCCAACTCCCATTTTCTCACTCCAAACTTGGCTTCAGATATTTCTAGTTGAACCACATTGGGAAACTCTAATAAACTGCTGCAGATTTTGAGAAAATTAGCAGAAATATTGCTACCTTACTTGTAACTTGCAGAAAGACCTGTGATTCTTTTTCATATAAGTAGCACCGACTCTCTTATCCTGCAGGCTGTGACTCATCATAAAATATATGGTTCAGGTAATAATGGCGGTAAACTTTGAAGCCAAACATTAAACCAGATGGACTTCCTCCATCTCCTCCACCCCCCCGTTTTGAAAAGCATTTCAGCCTGAGTCCTCAATATTGCAATATCCCGTTATGACTGGTAAGCCCCATGGAGGTCTGCAGTGCTGGCTCAAGCTGCTGCCTCTTTGGTCCAGTGATCAAAGCAGTGAAGCATGAGTGCTTTTGGCCTCAAACCAATGAAACACTGCCCACTGGAGGAGGACATGACGGCGTCTTGTGGGTGGAAGTTTGCTCTCAAGCAGCTCCCACTTTACTCACCTATCTCATACGGGATCTTCAAAAACTCTTTAGATGTTGATGAAAAATTTCTCTGTGTGTGTGTGTGTGTGTGTTCTGTAGATGAGCTGAAGGAGAAGCTGCAGGATTTTGTGTCTGAGACCAACAGCCAGCGTCCAGGATTCATTAAGATCGTGCGGCACGCCAAGCAGGAGGGTCTGATCCGGTCCAGAGTGAGCGGGTGGAGGGCTGCCACCGCCCCGGTTGTTGCCCTGTTTGATGCCCATGTGGAGTTCAACGTTGGCTGGTGAGTCACTCGAAATGAGCGTTAGAGGAGGTTAGCGCAGCTCAACACAAGAGCTGTGTTTCTCGAGTCACATCACTGCGTGGGTTTGCAGAAAATAATTTCATCTCAAAACAAAGATTGCAGGTTGACTCTTTTTCCAGTGGCCGTGTTCTGTGTCCGTGACAAAACCATTCATACAATACATACACACTCTGCACAAGATCACAGTCACTAATCTGGTACTCACGATGCACCAGATAACTCCGCACTCTGTCCCAAATCTGTCACCATCCAAACTTTTAATATCACTGAGCTGATGTGGTTTTACTCTGCGTGAATGTCCAACTTTCACTGTGCAAACTGTTTCTGCTTCTTCATCCAGCATGAACTTATTAAAGCAGTAGTTTGACATTTGCTGAGTCTGTTTGTTCGCTGTCCCTGAAGGTTAGATAAGAGGACTGATACCACGCTCATATCTGTCCATTAAATATAAGACTCCAGCATGCAGCCATAGCGAAACTCTCATGAAAACTGGAAACAAGGGGAAACAGCTAGTGTGGCACCGACTAAAGGTCAAAATATTTACAGAAAATGTTATCAATATCAATATCTTTATCTTTATCCTGTGATAGTGTGAGCTTATTACCCAAAATGCAACAGAAAGGCATTTTGGGTAGTATACTCACAATATTACACACTATCTCACATTGCCTTGTCATACATGTTCTCCGAATATTTAGTGGAGAACAGAAATAACATTGATCTCTTGTCAATTTGAAACGTATTTATTAGGATGAGCCCCTTGTGGGAAACCATCTCGTTTTCAAAAGGGTCCCAACATAAATCACAATCACAGCATAACAGAGGAGCAACAGAATAAATAAAATATAGAGATACAAATATCAGTGCAGTAACGTACAGACAGACAAGAAGAAAAAAAGGCAAACCACATACAATGAATAATAAAAACAATGAAAACAATGCACCCACAAGATGGCCAATAATAGATAAACAACAGAGTGTGAGTGAATTACCAAATACAATCAGGTATAAACAGTAGGTGAAAACAGTGACAGCTTCATTTGTAAGAAGAGCAGTTCATTTCAAAGTAAGAAAACAGGGCATGCTCAACACGCCAAATGAGTGAATTGATTGAATATCAACAGATAAATGATTCCAGTCAGTTGAGGCTTGAAATATAAAACCTCTTATTATATTTTTCTAAGCAGACATTATACACACACATCTATACACATTAAATGACCTTGTAGATGTAGTGTGTAGTTTGTGAATCACTTCATTAAGCATTTGCAAATGAATAAACATGTTTTATCACTTCATACTTTTATTAAAAAATCTATTTAACTTATAAGACGTGAAATATAATGCCTTGTCAGACTAATATAATTGGACTGAATTTTTGAAATCGTGAAATTGCTGTTTAAAAATTGCCCCTCACATGATAGGCATGATCACAAAGGTGATGGAGGACGCCTGTCAAAACACACTCTCACAGTAAAATGACTTTTCTCTTTCCATGTCTGAAGGGCTGAACCCATTCTGCAGAGAATTAAAGAAGACAGAACACGCATTATCTCCCCGTCATTCGACAACATCAAGTACGACACGTTTGAGATTGAGGAATATCCGCTGTCTGCTCAGGGCTTCGACTGGGAGCTGTGGTGTCGCTACCTCAATCCCCCCAAGTCCTGGTGGCACAAGGCCAACAAGAGCGCACCAATCCAGTGAGTGGACTCTTAATCAAATAATGTAATATGTTTAATATGCTTTTTATCTGAAATAAGTGAACAAATCTGAAAAATTCATGCAGCATTCTCCAACACATCATATGTTGTGCAAGGTCACATTTCTCTTTTTGTCCTTGCTCTCACTATGGCAACCGTGCCAAGCTAACGTTACCTGTGCAGAGGAACAAAGCTGATCTTCATCGTCTTTAATCCCCCAGGAGCCCGGCCCTGATTGGCTGCTTCGTGGTAGATAGGCTGTACTTTGAGGAGATTGGTTTGCTGGATGAAGGGATGGAGGTGTACGGAGGAGAAAATGTGGAGCTCGGCATCAGGGTGAGTAATAACGTCAGTCGCCGTGGCCATGGGCCATTGTTCAGCCAGGTAATGTGTGGAAAATTAACTATGATAATGACACGTAATAGCTGTTGGGAGCAAGGTCACAGAGAGCCTTATGGTCTTCTTTTTATGTCAAAGACTAAACTCATTGAAAAGGTGTCATTTGGCTTCGAGCAATGTGGGCTGTGTATTTAAAATGGTGTGAAGGTGCATTGGCAGTTATTGAAAGATTTTGGTGTTTTTATCTTTATGAAATGTTGCTGTTCTGCAATCTGACAGAGCAGTGCTCTTGATAATAAATTACTTTAGTTGAATGTAATCGATCTTTGGAGTGACATCATGACAATAAGACCGATCTGATATATTTTTTGCTGCCAGCTAATTTCATGAAAAACACAAAACTTTGAGTTTGTCTCTCTATTCTTTCTCTCATTGGTACAGTCTAGCCTGGGGGTCCATTTATTGTTCTCAAGCTTTTGATCATATCACACAAGCTTTAGTTTAAATATGATCTTAGACCTGACAATTATATACTTTTACAAACAGCAGTTCATAGTTTGTTTGGGACTTCTTTCAGCCACTAATGAATACACATTTGGTGCTGTAGTGAGTGTGGTGGTCAGTGGGATGGCAGTGCTTGAATGACAGAATGAAAGTACAGTAAATAGACAGTAAATGCTGAGGTCATTACTTTTTAAAAAGACATTTAGATTATATTAAAATCTCAAAGCCCACACTGCCAAGAATAAAATACTTATATTTTATTTTATTTGGAAAAAAAACTTATTCTGGCTCTGGAAATTGTCAACAGCTTCAGTAACTTTGCTGTTGATGTGTTTTTTGCAGTGTTTCAGACGAGCCTCTGTATCACAGAGAATGACCTATATCAGGGTTTGGCTATGTAGACAACATTTGTTAACTAGGATCAATAGTTTGTCCGTTCGTGGGAATTAGACAAATAGAAACAACATCACCAAACTGATCCTTTAAACCCCTCAGAACAGGGTAACTCGTGTAATGACAGCACTTACATGCTTTGACAGGAACAAGAGAACACAGTGGAGGATCATTTAGCATATCCAGTGTACCCACAATGCACCGTGACACGCTCTCTCCCGTGTAGCTTTAGCTCGAATAAATAATCGCTGCCAATTAATTGTGAAGTCTGAATGATCACCTTCATCCCTCAGTGATCCCTCTGAGGCACATGTGAGAGTTGTAGGACTCAAAGTCTTTGTTCCCGTTAGCAGTGATGTGTAAAGAGAGCGGCGACATTGTTGCGAGCAGGCCGACGTGCTGCCTCTGTGCTCGTGACGCATCCCTCTCACAGCGCCTTGCTTGATTTGCACGCCGGCTCTGACTTGGATGAAGATGGTTTTGGTGTGCGTTCAGTTCAGCTGCAGCAGAAGCAGATGGGCCAGAGAAAGAACAGCCCTCCGCAGGGACGGCTAATGATAGCACACATCTACTGTACAAAGTCATTAATGCAGCTATCAGCCTGTTCAATAACAGCGAGAAGCGAGGGACATCTCCTCCTCAGCTTCTCTCCGACTAGATTGCGCTGTGAGAGGGCAATGGAGACGAGCTTACGACAGGAAGGAAACATGGAAATATCCATCCTCGCTAATGACAGAGATGCAATCATCAGTAAAGAAGGGAGATTAGTCCCGTAAGTCATTTTCCTCCAGAAATTACATGCTTCTAGAATTCCTGCGCCTGATAATAGCCCCGCTGATTGCTTTATAGCTGGACACATTGATGATCTTATCACATATGTTGTGATCCAGGGTCCAAGCCTCATGTATAAACAGTTTTATTAATAATTCTTCCTTCGTCTTGAGTTTACCATGTCGTTTACTTACTTGGTTATGTTGGACTGAAGGAACTCGCCCTTGCCTGGAGGTTAATGTAGTTTAGAGTTCAGTAATGCTTTTGAAACAGAGGGTGACACAGTGAGCTGAGAGCTACAGGACCGGAGGACCTTGGCTTGGCCCCACATTTGCAGTCCCATAGAGCCCCAGCAGGGTCTGTCTGTCTGTCTGCGTGTCTGCAGCACATTGGTCATGCCTCCAGACCACCTGCCAGCACACAGACTGGCTGCTGACGGATCCTCAGAGACACGCTCAAACAGGCCAGCAGCCACAGGCACTGGCTGAGGCTTGAAAGGGATGTCCTGCGTAGCACGGGGGTAAAGTCAACCCCTGCTCTCTGCTCACATTTGGTCAAAAAGTGAGTGCTGAATATTTCGCTCATGATGTATGAGAATTAGCATTCTAATTCAACACAAATGTTTGTTTGCTTTATGTCTCTGGGTCATAAAACATCCGTATGTGCTGGGCTGTGTGTGTTGTTTATGGTGTGAATATGAATTGTGTGTTATGAATTCCTGTGGAGTTTTCTGTGAATTAAGCAGACACATTCAGAGTTATTTTTCCTGTGTGATATAAAGCTCTTATGGGATGTCAATATGTGTGAATGTACACTCTGTACACTTTACCTTAGACTAATCTGAGCTGATAGAGGAGTATTAGGTAATGCAGTCTGTGTTTAATTACTACTCAGCACCATCAGCCCATGAAGGTCAGACAGGTCAGAAGTTTGCTAATGTTTCTTTGTCCCCAAAAACTGTCAAAACAAAATCAAACTTGCATTTTGAGAGAGAAAAACATCTACATTTACATGTGATGGAACAACAACCCAAATATCAGTGGAGGCCACCACATGAGTGCTGGCAAGGCTGGGAAGCACAACACTTAAATAAAATGACAGATTTGTCAGTGGGGGAGGGCGTTTGACTTTATTATGTGTATATATGTTGCTCTTCCACCAGCTTTATTTCCTGATTATAGTCCCGAGCATTTTTAAAAGAGACCCTGGGAAGAAAGGAAAGTTATGATGATGCCATCTGTGGTGTCGTGCAATAAACTGCTGTGAGATAATCCCGGGATAAAACACAAAAATCATACCTGATACACGACTTCGCCCTGCTGCCGCTGTCTCAAGGCCGCAGCGTGACAACTGATTTTTTTTTTTTTCTAGATTGATTTTAGGGATGTGCAGCAAACCAAAGCCTTGTTTTTTGTGAGGAGGTCCTTCTGGCTGGACGGTAGAGCGCACAGCAAATTGGACAAGACCCTGAGACAGAATTAAGGAAATACAAATGATTTCCTAAAACACCAGTGAGTGCTGGGTGTTTTGCCAGTGAAGCCAGCCTGGAACAGCGCATCACAAAAAGACCGCTGCAGACATCATCACTCTCAACCAGTGCCAGGAAGGTTGTTTGAGAAATGAGGATCATTGAGGACTCTGAAAAACAATTATGAGGCAGGCTTTGTGCACAGTATTTATGGAAGTGGCGATAAAACACCATTACTGTCATAATAATGATTTACACATTAGGCTTCCTCCAAATATTCGGCCTGTAATTTGTATTTGGTATAAACAATGTGTAATATTAACTTCATGAGCATTTTAAACAACAGTGTAAAAAGTGCAGATAGCACATAAAATAAATGCAGCTCAGAAAAATGTGAAAAAAAGATCAGAACCTTGCAGTGATACATTATTGTGCTGTAATATTAACTCTTAACCCACACTTTAAACCTTTTTCATCACAATCTGTTACTCTTAACAACACATTTTAAAAACAAATGTTACAACAAATGTACAAGGTAGGCATAAAAGCACGATGGAGACTTAAAAACACACAGCATATAGTATTTACTACCACAGACTCAAAAATACAAAATAAATCTACAATATGTCACAGCAATGAACAACATGATGTGAAACTGTTAAATAAATGACAAAAATAAAAAATGAATATGCTAAATCTATCTATCTTATCTTAAAACAGGCTCACTTAACTTTTGCCTAATGATTTTCATTTTAAAAGCATTTCGAGTGAAAGAAGCCAAACACGAGGACCTGACAGCCACATTCACTCAGCACGAGCAGTAAGCGTGAATAAAAAAGCCTCGGAGCTGCTTAAAAATGTCTCCAGTTATTCACTTCAAGTGAGTCTGTTGATTTCACTTTCTTCATCATTTCTGAGGTGCAAAAGATTCAGAGCTCTGCGTAATCATAGAGGATGAAAACCAAAAGTTGTACCATAATGACTCTTGAGCCTGTAATTGTAGAAGAGCGCTGATTGAGTTTCATGACCTCGGTGCTGCTGAAAATCCATTGAACCCTGCTGCGTAGTCTCAAACCAACAGGACAATCAATGAGAGAGTCTTTTGTCTGACAGAGGTAATGTGAATATTGATGTAAGAAAGCTCACTGCCTCATGAAAGATAAAATGTGTTTGGTTAACTACAGGTTTGATATTCCAGTCAGAATTACATCCTAAACATGACAATGTTTACAGTAACCAGAAGAATACTTAATATTGTAATATTGCCACACTATTTTCTGGAGTGTAATTAAAACAGGTCCAGTCACATATCTGATGAGCTTCATTAATCTGCTTGATTGGTTTTACAGGCGAATGTGAGCGTATTGTAATTATACTGCAAAGGCATTACTTTACCTGGCTTCAGGGTGCACTGCTGAATATGATAACTAAACTTTTAAAAGCACTCAACTTTTCATTTGATCTTAAAATATGTTTGTGCCTCTAGTTTGGTTGTACTTCTGTTTAAGCATTTATTTAACCTTACAAATAATTCTTATTATTATAGTATTACAGCTACATAATGATCATGACTAAGTAGCTTCAGTTTTTATCATTTCATCATTCCACATTAGCAGAGACAAAAATGATTGTTACAAAAAGCAGCAAAAAAAAGAACCAATCTGACGTGTTACTATGGACAATATGTCTATAGAAATATAATAATATAAATAAGTCATATTAAAAAAGCTTGGCTCAAATATGCATCATCAGATGGGAAGCTTTAGCTTCTCCGCAGAAAATAGTTTGAATGATTTACTGAAAACAGAAGACGGAGCTCAGCTGACATGCAGGAGATCATTTCAGCACCGTGGAGAAAAGTCGAGAGCAACTGGAGCAACGATAAAGCTCATCTGGGAAAGGATGAGCAAAGAGGGGCTGTGGTTTCCTTTACAGTCTCGGGGCCGACCCTACGAGGACGAACGCCGTGTGGCTGCAGCACAGAGGATGAGTTGTTGTAGCCGAGTTTTTCAAGACGCCCTCCGGATGGGAAGATGGCACAGTGTGAATACTAAAGCTCGAACATGGATCCCCATGGAGATGACGGATCAGACTTGACAGATCTGGTAGACGGCAGACCTGCTGGATCAGGTTTCAGTGGCGGTATGGGCTTTGTGCGATATTAACCCCCATTTCGCTTTTCACACTTCTCTGTGAGCCTCTGGTATCTCTGAATTCATAAGAACATTTATCAGCAGAGAATCTTTCTTCAGCCATCTCCCCCTGATAACTTAGTATTCATGGTTTCATGCCACCCTGCATAAAGTTACATTTACTGAACTGTGTATTGTGATATGAGAATAGATATGCCTTAATTTGCATATTCATCACTTCAAATAAACACCAAGGCCACATACTCACACAACTCCAGGGCTTAGGAGAATATTTACGTTAAAGTATGAAATGGAGGTCCCTGCTGGATAAAAAGTAGTGTTTTTGTAAATTCTTTGTGAGCGTACCTCATGGTCTTCTATATATAAATTGCTAATAAAGGTTATTGTTTAGATTGAAAAGTATCTTGATGGTTGTGTGCAGGAATCTGTGTGTGTCTTGTCTCAGAGTCAGACTTCTTCATGCTGATGATAACAGCTGTGTGGAGGAAGGAAACTGTTTAGATTAAAAAATAAATCAAGTCCCTGGTCAAAAAGACGCTTTTGTTCTCTGAAGGTTCAGTTTCACGTCAACACAGCAAGACTGTGGTCGTCAGACTGCAGACTATTCTCTCTCTCTCATTTTCTTTTACTTTTCTTCTAATTCTAATAAGTGCCTCTCAAGTGGCTGCAACTGGTGGATTTTCCTGGTATAGACGTGCCAAGAGATACTTGTCATTAAGACTACTGAACTCAGTTCTTTATAGCCTTTCTTCTGGAGGTCGGTCAGTCTGCAAGAGCGAAACATTGTATTCTCCTGTGGATTTTTAGGATAGATGCACATTAAAGTGTAAAAGATCCATCAATACATCCATTATCTGAACCGTTTTTCCTCTGAGGGTCACTGCAGGGCTGGAGCAGATCCCAGCAGGCTTAGGGGAAAGGCCATGGACAATTCACCAGTGAATTACAGAGGTAGATGTAAAACCTTTACATTAGCATCTCACATATATGTGGTTCACTGAATAGATATTGTTTTAAATTCTTAATAACATCAATCCTTACCTGTGAAACTGATGTGATTTAATTTTCTGAATAAAGCAGCCTAACACAACAGTGGTTGTGTGTAACTGACGAATCAAGAGTCAGGTTTCTAAAGATCTGATGTAAAAAAGAAAAAATAACAAGAATAGGTCTAGTCAGACTAACATTAACAGCCCCTGGGTAATTGGATACTACAAACAACCAATCAGAAAACTCAGCATTTCCAGCCTTTTGTAAAATTCTGTTTTTAGTTAGAGAGGATGTGATGATAAGTGGTACTCTGATAATGTAAGGCTATGATTCCTCACATGGCTGTCTGCACGGATTACTGCAGCTCTGTCTCCTACAAATTACATTTATATGCATTTATTCTTCATTAGCGATTTCTGTTCAAGGGCAGCGTTGAGAGCCAAGTGAGGTTCAGTGAAATTAAAAAAGGCTGGTGGATGAGCATGTAAGTTCACCCTCAACACTGGCAGCCTGGCCTCTTTTCCCACGTCAATTTAACAATCAGTGTTGGGAGTTTTAAGGGTTTAATTAAACAAATTACTAAAAAAAAAACATGTTTTCTCACTTACTCCTAGAGCTATTGAGCCATGTAAATAGCTTTTGTTTAATGGGTCTCAGTTTTGTGATATCCTTCATTCTCATTCAAACAGAGAAGCTCTGAAAGAATTATTTTCAAGAAAAAATATTGGAAACTAATGATTATTTTCTGTGTGCATTAATCTGATGAATATTATTATTGTCGTGTTATTATTTGTCATTTGACCTATTAAGTGTCCAAAGTGGCATCTTCAGATTTTTTAATGTTTTGGCCAGCTAACAGTTAAAACCCGATATTCAGTGTACGATCCAGCAGATCAACAGTAAATCAGCTGGAGCCGGTGAATTTGTGGCTTCGAACAAAATCCGTGTTGATTTAATTTTTTGTCACTTAACTAATCAGTTAATGTCCGCGGTCCCTCTCAGACAAACTGTATCACTGCTTTCTGTTAGAGAGGTGGCTTTTAAACATCAGGTCTGTGGTGCATAACTCGACTGTAAAAACAACTTAACTAAGACTTCACTGATTTCCTGTTAATATCTAATAATGCCTAATAAGGACAAGGGCCACTGGAGAACAGCGGAGGGTTTTAAAAATATTGATATTAAGGAAGGAGAAAGTTCCCAGCAGACACACAAGCTGTGTCAGTGAGTGAGTTGATTTAAAAACTTGCTTTGCAGGTGAATGACTGTTTATCTCTGTGGTTTAATTAATGACCACGGGGGGAGATCGCCCGCTTGGTAATTCTCACATCAGTGTCATCATTTATTACAGACAACATACATTAGGATTGCGCTGTCTGTTTCATTGCTTACGGTCCAACAGTATAGTTAAAAAGAACTTTCGGGAGCGTTTCATATTAGATCTCGTGTGTATTGAGGATAAAAGCAAGCAAGTAAAAAGCAAGAACTACACTCAGACAGTCAAGAAATCTAAATAAAAAAGAAAAATGAAGAAATCTCAATCCAGAATGTAATGTACTTACACACACAGAGTGCTGAGTCCAAAGTAGAAGAAGCAGCACATACACAGTAAGTATTGTTTGCTGTCAAAATGGTAAAGTAGAAAAGTAAAAACTGTGTTATGGTACAAAAAAACAACAGTAAGTGGGAGCATAAAGAAAAAAGTTTCTGGAATAAATGTTTTACAGATAATATAACAAGGGAATTGTTAGCACTGTGTCAAATTCAACAGTTCTTGAAAGGGATGTGGAAAGAAAACGTACTTATGTGCGGTTTTCTTTGTCATCCATCATAGCAGCATTTCTTGATATTAACATTGTAAGAAGTTGAATGTTTAGAGAGAGTGACAGTCCGACAGTTGTTGTAGTTTTCTTGGACCAACCTCAGATTGCCATTTTTTTCAAACATGAGAACAAAATGTAAAATTGGCAGCACATAGTGCGAGATTACTCGGATCAACAAGAGTGTACGTCTGGATTTGGTCACAGATGTTGTCAAGTTAGAGACACATCCATCACACCAGAGAATCTTCACTCTTTATCTCCACACCATCGAGACTGTGGAGGGTGGAGATGCATTGCATTGATTCAGGATTGTCTGAAAATCGTTCAGTGTTTCTGTGGAGAGGAAGGGAAATGAACTCCCCCTTTTCAGACAGGAGACGGTGCGAGTTGACACACATGCAGTGGAACTCTTTGCCAATTGTCTGCATTGCTTCAACTCTGTGCTCTGGGCAGCAAAAGAGGAAGCTCAGCTTTACCTCAAAAGTAAGTCTTTGCTTTGATGTGAAGGGTTTTATTATCACAAAATACTGAGGAAATGTGAAATGAATGCAGTGGGACATATTAGGGTGATTTTTTTAAAGCCAGTTATGGTTTCTGGGGGGACAGAAGAGGTGGTGCAGCGAGATGAAAGCAGATAGCTTCAGATACACAGACGAGTATAAAATGAAAAAAGAAAACTCCTAAAGCAGCATAATAAATCACAGGAATATATGGTGCAAAAAGTTCCTGAGGTTCTGCTCCTCTTGTCAGGAGGCAGGAGAAGCGTGTGTTTCCTTTGCTGTTTCGCTTCTTTTCAAGTTTGACAGTTATCATGGAAAAGGTGTCACCACATTTTCACATCAGAAAATGTCAGCTTGCTTGTAACATCATTGCTACACGATTCATACGAGATTAACAAAGGATGAATAAGCTTTTTAGGCTCTAGTGTTTAAGATTTTTAGTTTGAGATTTCTGCACTGTTTTGAGTGAAAATGGAAAAATAATAACTAGACCTCACATCAAGTGTATTTGACACACTTAGTTCTTTTCCTTTAGTAAAAGTAACACCATTATGTAAAAATGCTTTCAACACATTCAAAATCCAATAGAAATCTTAGCATTATATGTACTTAAAGTGCTGAAACTAAAGGTACTTATTATCCAGAATGGCCCATTTCCAAATCATATATATTACTGGATTCTGATTATTACAGTGTTCATCACTTTAATGTTGCAGCTGGGAAAAGTTGAACTCTATATGCTGCTGGGTAGCGTAATCCATTAAATACATTACAATGTCTTCGCTGATTACATTTTGAATGAAGAATCTGATTCACCAAAGCTGCCAAATACATGTTAGTTCAGTAAAAGTCTAAAATTTTCCTCCAGAGTAGTCATTTTACATAAAATAAAATGGAAATACTCAAGTAAAGGTCCTTAGTTACACCCCACAACTGATATTGAGTTGTCTCCTCTCAAAGATGCTGAGCCTTTCTTAGTGCTATTCTGTTAAAAAGGCTGCTCTTTCCCATCCGTACATCCAGTCATATTCAAATGTCAGTCAGCTTTAATGAAGATCCAGGATGTTTACCATGAATATACTTCATCGTATCACTGACCTCCAGCTCGCAGCGATGACTCACGACATGACTGACGCATGAAGTCATGGTTCTGCACATCTCAGACTGCCCAGCATGAAACCAGACCAAATCATCCTTTTTAAATCCTCTGGTATGTTCACCAGAGACTGATTGTGACACAATATCCCATAAAGCTCTGTGCTGGAAACATCAATGTCTTTACAGTGGACAGAAATGTAATCTTATTAACAGTGCAGTAATGAGGAGGTAACAGCAGCATTAGAAAGATCAAAGTGGCAGATTTACCTTTCAAAAGCTATCATCATTTTTAAAACAACAGAAGTACACAGAAGTTTAAAAAATGTTTTTTACCACATCTTTGCAAGCACCATCATGATTTTCTCGGGTGTGGCCAGCTGGATGATTAATGGTATCTCTGTGGGCTGTTTGAACCTTTTTGAAGAGGATTTAGAAATGTACTCACTACAAACTCACAGCACAATAAAATATGTCAGCAAAGGTGAAAGAAGTATGCAGATCTTTTTCCTCGGGAGTTAAGTAGCAATCGTATAGAAATACTAATAAGTGTTGAAGTCTGGAAGTCAAAATAACAGCATGAAAATGTACTGCAGTACCAAAACTAAAGGTATTAAGCACATGTTAACATATATCATATTATTATGTTTATGATTTATAATTATTGATGTATTGATGTGTTTGCCACTTAAGTCTTGCAGCTGCAATGATACATTTGTGAATTTCTTCCTGAGGGTGAAGTCTGGGCTAATCTATAATATTTCAAGATAATATATTTGTGGATTGTATTTTGAATTATTATTCTGAATATGCAAAGCAAATATAAAATGTAGAGAGGTAAGAAGTACAATATTTGCCTCTGAAATGTAGTGGAGCAGAAGTATAAAGTTCAAAATTCCAATCCAATCCCAAATGGTGGAACAAACTACCGAGCTGTGCGTTCTGCTGAGTCCCTTTCTACTTTTAAGAGACAACTGAAGACTCAGTTGTTCAGAGAACACCTTGGCACTGAATCTGACCTTTCTCCTCTTTGTCCTTAGGGGCAGAATAAGTCAGCTGATCCAAGACCCAGCACTTTTGATTATAAATTGATTATTTAGCACTGACATAGTTGTGTCATATTGTATGTTGAATGGTATTGTTCGTAGTGACGCTGAGATTGTTTAATCTCCGATGCTCAGGTTGTCACTTGCGATTAGTTGGTTTCATTATATCAAGAAAATAGAGCACTTCTTCAGCCACTAGATGGTAACACCTTTGACCAATCACACTTTAAGCACTTTTTGCGCTTACAAAGGGTTTTTCCTTACATCTGAATTCTTGCTTGTGTTGTATGTCACTTTCCACCTCTGCCTATCAGTTGAGGGTCATGTGAAACACACTGTGATAAAGGGGCAGTATTGTTACCATATTGAAAGGCAGCCACTTGGCCGTAGCATCAAACTAAAAATAGTTGTATAGTTTCCTCTGGTCCAGCTGAACACCAGCTACTCTTGGTTTTAACATACAGATCTTATCTGTACAAGCTTATACAGTCGATTTCTCACAATTTGACTCTTTCTGTTTTTTGATAAGGCAGTAACTACCAAAGCCTCTTGCACACTGATCCAACATGCTTCAGAGACCTGCTGTGCATAGTTACAGTTGCTAAGTTATAATTTAATAACTGTCGCCTCTCCATAATATTCAAGCGTAGTAATAAGTGGGTTAGAGTACAGTGTGTAAATATGCCACCTCTGTTGGAAGTACAGATCTTTGTGGTGGGAAATAGCGTACCAGAGAGCTTTGTATTTAGTCGCTAGAACAACGCTGAGCACGTGAACGAGCCACAGAGAAATGTTTGATGCAGCAGGAGCGGTTTGAGACATTTTACGTACTTCTTGATCCTTTTGCGTTTTTTTTGGCTCTGAGCGTCTCGGTAACTGACAGGACTTGAAGCCGCTGCGGTTGTCAGTGAAGCGGAAAAACACAAACACGTTACAGCCGCTCTCCCGAACCCGCGGGGGTTCAGATCTTCACACTCTAAAGATAGATTTCGGGTGAAGTGCTCAAATCAGGGTTTGCAAAAAGTTCATGAAATTATGAAGTAGGCTGACGATCCGGTCATTAAGCTTAAGATTCTATTTTCTATAATTTGATGTGAAATGTTGCCGCTCTGTAAAACCGCATCATTATTATGCTTCATATCCTCACAGATTTTGTCAAATAACCTCGTGAGTACTCCCATCAAAATCCACTTTAAGCCACTAGACGCTCTGCTTGGTAACTGGCACCACTGTAGACTGAAAAATGAATAAAGCACTTCCACTCACATTACATTTACATTAAAGGTATTTAGCTCTTGCTCTTATCCAAAGCAAATTATGATGAGGGCAGCAGTAAAATGAGCTTAGGCTCGGGCTGACGGTGCCCCGATAATAGATCTGAGCAAACACCTCCTGTAATGTGAGAGCGCTTCTCTGCCAGAAAAGTTCTACAGAGAAAAAGGAAAAAAAGAAAATTAGAGGAGCTAGATAGCGAGGAAGATCAGATTTAGACAGGAGCATATTTGCGGGAGGATATGGCTGAAAGGGGTGTGATACAAGTGGGAGCAGGGGACGTGAGGTATTTCTTGAGGAGATGAGTTTTACGTCTACAAGGGAAAGCAGTGGTTGTGCTGCACTGAGATGGAGTCGGGAAGACGGGGTGGAGTGAGGACCTGACTTTTAATACCGCAAAGTAGACTCAAACATGGGCGAAAAGTGGTGGAGCGTTGATTTGATTTTTATTTGTGCCGCAGAGTGGGTGAAGTAAGATACCACCCCTGAATGACACTGAGCAAAAGTTTTGTATCTTTTACAACTTTTTTCTGACAGCATGGAGGCGGAGTCCCTCACCCAGGTTCATGCCGCCCTCTCAGAATAAAGGGAGGTGTCATTTTTTGTTGCAGTGCTGTCTTGCCGCGCTCTCTGCTTCAGCAGCAAACAGGTCAGCAATGCAAATTCGACAGTGGGTTCGATCTTTCGAGGAGGAGTGCACCACTGCTGTATAAAATCATTGTATTTTTAATGGAACAACAATACGGACCTCCATGGTAATGGAGGACCCGGACTAGAATGTTGACAGTAATGACCCATGTGTAGTGATTAATTTGGGGGAAGAAAGCAAACCTTTAAGGGTTAACTGCAGGGGCGTCACGCAGGCACAGATTCTGAGCCATTTGTTTCATTGTCAGAAAGGAAAGTCGACACTGAAAAATGGACGGAGAATACAAGCTGTAATTGAAGTGCTGGAACAATTGTTCCCATGTTTTAATGGGCCATTTTCAACATGAACAAATATCCAATGTCAAGTTGTTAGTCGGGTGCGGGCGGATAAGACTGTAACTGATTGTTTTCGTTGTCAAATAATTTGATTTTTATCGTTGGCTGGTTGGTCAGTTCACCACTGTGGACCAGACTTAAATGTCTCAACACCTTTTGGATGGATTGTATCAGAATTTGGCCAGAGGAGGGATCCTGATGACTTTTCCTCCAGTGCTGCCATGAGGTTTACATTTGTGGATCCGAGCAAAATGTCAGGTTTGTGCACCATGAAATTTCTGTCAGTGTGGCTTACAATAACTTTTCACTATTATAAACATGTTTTTCTATTTCAATTTGTTGTGTGAGACCAAACAACTGCAAAAACTTAAATCATCAGCCTTAACTTGCTGCAGATGTTAGCGTGCTAATATGAAAAATTAGTGCGGTTTTCACTGACCGTTTTGTTCGACTAAAAGATCAAACTTCAAAGGTATTCACTGTAAAATGAAATAACAGTGAATACCTGCAGCAAATCCTCAAAGGCTTAACCAACACAACTTTTCAGTAAACTTACAAAATTTAGACTGTAAAAAATAAAAATGAGAATAATATGTGCAGTAAATTGTGATTTTCTGCTACACTAATCAATGAACAAAATAGCTGCTAGTTAACGTTCTATCATCTCACAAGTAAAGTAAGGGTTTGTTTGCAAGGATTACTTGGTCATACGAAATAATCTGCCATCCAACCCAGTCCCCTTGAGGCATTGAATTTTAATTTTAATTCTGATTACTCACAGTCTTCTCAGATGAGAAGCTGACTTTGATGTCCATCTTGAAATTGAAGGCGAACATTATACAAGATGCTGCTCAGGTAGTCTGAAATGCTGTATTGATATTTGGATCAATTGCCTCCCAGCAAAACCTCACAGTAGAAATGCTGCACGTGTTCAGCCTTGTCCTGCTGCCTGTTAACAACAATGAATAATGAATTTGTGTGTGTACGTGTGTCAGTACGTACAATATGTATAATCATTATGTACATAATATTCATATAATTGCCAGCTGTATACTCTAATTGTAGGAACTCCTCCAGGTTCAGGGTGCTGTTGAGTAGAAAACCAGCTCTTCTCCTTTTGAATCTGATTGTGTTGTCAGTAGATCATGAAAAAGCACTGAGAGGACCTGAATGACTGTCAGCACACTAACAGGCCATGACCACAGAGAGAGTCCTGTCATTAGTGTCCCAGTCACATCCACAGTTCATGGCTCATCTGATGTGTGTCGCTGTATCCTCGATGATTCCCATCTGCACCGAACACTGTGTATGTTCTTTGGCAGCAGGTTCTGTGATGACGCTTTTACGCAAGAAGGATGTCAGCTGCGCTATTCGGTCCCCACATAACAACACAGCGTGATGATTTCAACCTCATTCATAGTGGAACAGCGGGTGTCCTGGACTCATGTAAAGCTCAGCACATTTAAGTGATTTCTGAGAATCCTCCACATCTGGTTGTGACATCTCCATACAAATGTGAGCGTGTAAACAGAGGAGCACATTCGTTGCTTCTGTGGAGTCTTTGAACTGCTTCGAGATACCATTAAAATTCTTCAGATACTAATCAGCAGTGCTGCGCAGATTAATTCATTTTCCAAATTATTTCTCTCCAAGCTTTAACTCTCATACAGTTCTTTTCAAACTCAGAAATTCATATCCTTTTTGATGTATTAATGCCATTTAAAATAATGACTGACTGAAATGTTAATGGCTCATATGGGCAATTTAGGGCTCTTAAAGAATACAGGAAAGCATGAAAATAAGAATATAAATCATGTGAGTTTACATAAACAACATAACTAACTATGTCAAAGCTTGATTACATATTAATTACAAATGTATGGAAAAGGCTAATTATGTAATTAATTAAGTCAGTAATGAAAAAGAGAAACTCAATAGGTTTCTTTGTTCTTTGCTGTGAGCAGTGTCTACACCGACCTAGGCGTTCTGAGAACAAAACATTGAACAAAAGAAGATGAAAACATGGCTTTGCGTGTCTTTGCATGTCAACATATTTCATTTTGATATTCCTTTCAGTCTTTATGAGGGAATCTGTTATCTGAGCCCCATCACCGTTTGCTGCACAGAGGCAGCACAGTTGTGTTAGTTTGCAGGGATGCCCGCATGGAGGTCTTGAGCCTCCCAGAGGTCTTCATTATGTAAGGAGTTAGTGCCACCGGCTCTCAGCCATCAAGGAGTCGGGCTTCTCCTCGTGGCCACGGGGACATTAACGTTTTCCACCATGGTGCCCCCCTCATCACAGTCAAGGGTACAGTAGACTGCAGAGGTGATAAAGGGCCTCTGCTTGTTGGATGAAACGTGCCTAAAGCAGCCTGGAAATGATGCCATCACGGCCCCTCTGCACTGACTGTGTGAAGACCCTTCAGCTGTTTAATGACTTGAGTAATTGAGTCTGTTTGTAAGTCTGATGTCAGTGTCAGAGAAGAGATACATGCGCTAAAAAAACACAGGGAAAAGAGAATAAATAAAAAGAAAAAACTCAAATCCAGACTTCATGCATTATTCCAGTTCTCCACAGACGGCTTAATTTCAAGCACACACATCAGGTGCACGTATGTCACAGCATCACCTGTGCAGCCTTTGGTAAAACTGTGCTTTTATAAGTGTTTTCAATATTGTGAGGTCACAACTAAATGTCGCTGGTCTATTACTGCAGAGAGGAATGACTTTATCTCTTCTCTTCTCTTTGTATTTGTCACGTTGATAACCAGGTGTGGCAGTGTGGCGGCAGTGTTGAGGTCCTGCCTTGTGCTCGCATCGCACACATAGAGCGTGCTCATAAGCCCTATACCGAGGATCTCACGTCTCACGTGCGGCGAAACGCCCTCAGAGCTGCAGAAGTCTGGATGGATGAGTTTAAAAGTCATGTCTACATGGCCTGGAACATTCCCATGGAGGTGAGTGATGTTTTTTTCTATTCATCACACAATACAGGCGACATTCACAGTAGAAAGGCACCAATACTTTAGTTTTTCAGTACTGAAAAACATGTAACTGTGTTTGTGTTTATTATAAACAAATAAATCAAAACAAAATAAAACAAAAAATAAATTAAATTGTCAATATTAAGGTATCATGGTACCTTAACGGCATTGTTGCCATTTTACAGCATGAAATGAAAGTCTGTTTAGATTAGATTAGATTAGATTAGATTAGATTAGATTAGATTCAACTTTATTGTCATTACACATGTATAAACAGAGTAACGAAATGCAGTTT
>JBAJHX010000001.1:25392564-25431203 GCA_037176925.1 Amniataba percoides
TAGCGGATCTGTGCTTGCAAACTGTGCTTTAACAGAAGAAGCACCACCTCAGAAAATACCCCATGACAGCGGGTGAATTGGATTTACTGCACGCTTTTATTTGGGCTCAGAAGACCGCACATTGTTGTCTGCTATGCTGTCAGCGCAGCTATAATTATAAGTGTTGTTCATCTTTCAGCCAAATCTGTATAAAATCCCAAATGTGCTTCATATTAGATGCTTGTTATAGGAAGTGCGTTATGCCCTTGCCCATGTATGTCTCCTCTGGGCTGCCGCTACAGGTGTGTCTTCACTTGCTTTTTCAGCTTTAATGGGTGCAACGTGTGAAAAGCTTTTATATGCATGAACTCACACTGAACTTAAAGTGGTTATTTTTGTTAACTTTGTATAATTTAGTAAGGAGGATGGGGACAAATCAGGGAGGCTGGAGGATATCACGTCCCTGAAATGTGGCATCAATTATTGACAGAGTTTTGATTGCACATGTGTGAAGTGTCAAGCTCAAACAGGAATAGAGTGCCTTGATGCAGCCATAGCAACTATTAGATTGCTATGGAGAGACGGGAGGCTTCGCTTCTTTTTCATCTTAATTCAGATGTTGCGCCATTCTGCACAAAACCTGGCTGACTGGAGGTCTTCTGAAATCTCTACCCAGTCACATCTGCAAAACTGCCTCACCTCCTGCTGTAAAGACCTCTAATTATCCACAAAGAAGTGGCTTTGATAAGTCATGAATTGTCAAAGAAATGAAATATGTATTTGCATGTAAAGATTAGTCATATGTTGGCAGGTACCGAACCTTCTGATTAGGAAACAAGCAAACACATGTTGAGTGGGCGGGACTGTATGGTTTGTTTTGCTTGTGTGTTTTCTGGGCATGTGTGGGTGATGCCTTTTTATTTTTCTGTAACAAATACCCATTGTTCTGTGTGTACCGTAGTAAATTTAATGTAAACCCTAACAAACCAGAGCATCCTGGATCATATAACAGCCTTCCCACAGGCTTTAGCCTGGCATATACATTCATTAGGCAGCTCCTGGAGGCAGCACCAACACTTTATATAGAAAATTTGGCTGAGTAAAACGCAGAGCAGCTCCTCGCATCAGTTTATGTTCCAGATTTACAGGAATTCTGGGTTTTACTTTTGCCTCGTTTCAGGCCTCCACCTACATCCTAAATTTGTTTGCCGATTCAATCAGGTCTGATGTTGTGCTAACAGGCTGCCTTTTCCTCTAATGTGAGAAACAGTCGTCCAAATTGGAGCTCTATAGGCAGGTTTAAGAATAGAGATGTCATCTCTCCATGAAATAGCCACACCTCTGGATTGACATACAGCTGTACAGGTAGTTTTAGCACAGAAGACTGGTGAAACCTCTTTGTAGGCGAGTATAATGTTGCTGTGGAGTCTGAGAATTAGCTATGGGCCATGACTGGAGGATTTTTTGTGCTAATATTGCTTTACATTTTAGAAAACTGGAATACTTAACAGTAAGCCCAATTTAACTATTAGAAGTTCCCCTTTACAGTGTGCTCATGAATGTACAAACGACAATCGCTGCATTACACTGATACAGAAGAAAATGTATTTTGTTCTCTTGTACCTTTATTTCTAAGAGCTGCCATTTTCTGAAGCAAGTTTCTTACCTGAAAGTTAAAAGCAAATATTTTACATCAACAACATCTCCGAATGGGACTTAAACAAGACAAAACAGCATTTTATCTTGTTTTTTCTGCACCTTGGCAGTCTGAGGCGTTCACCTGCAGCACACAGTGCCAAGATTTGACCAGCCTTGTGAAACACGTTTTCAAATCAATAATCCTTTCATTCACTAGCACTGAAGTTTTTATTCCCCAGTCGAAATGACATACCTACTGAACTTGAAGGTTCATTGCAGACCTTGCGAACAGTGGCTTAAAAGAAGAACGTCCACCTTGCCAGCTTTCAACCACAATTTCTGGCCTTCCTCAGTAGATGGAGTCTTATCAGTTGTCATGGAGATGATTAAGATGACATCACATCATATGATATAATAATCTTTTCAATTCTGCACTTCATAAATCAGCCAAGAGCTGGTGCACCCAGAGTGGAGATTCAATAAACAATACAACCTAAAAGCTGGCTTTATATAATATCTGATACCATTTAGTTTAAAAATGCCTTGATTGCCCCATTCACTGCTTTTATAGTCTGGCTTCTCACGCTGCTACATAGTGGTCCATAAATGCCCACTTCCAGCAGTTATTACCAATCTGTTATCTATAAAAAAGAAAATGTCTCTTGGACCTCACAAATACAGAAGAATAATTTAGTTGACAGTCTGTACAAGCTGTCCAATCCTCAGGTCTTTTCCTCCCACACCCCCCTGCATGTCTGATAGTCCTGGAAAGAGCTCTCTCCTCACAGCTCTCTCACTCTGTATTGACAGTTTAAGGCCTCCTCTTCGGTCACTTGCCCCCGGTCAGCTGTGACGCTGTAATGAGAAAATCCTGCCTCATTTCACCAGGACATGCTGGGATATGTTGAGCTGATGTGCTTTCTCTGTGGCAACATCTGTCAAATGTTGGATCTTACTTTTGTTTGCTGTGTCCATCATGTCTTTGTTTCAGCGTCTCCTCTGCCTGAAAAACCAGATTTTTTTGTCAGTGTTGTTTTTGTGTCCTCCTCTTTTGATTCTTTTCATCCGGAGCGTTCTCTCCAAATCTTGGCCTTGCTGGGGAGAAAGCTAATGACTACACTGGCAATTGCATTGTTGTTTTTGCCTTGAAACCACGTTGATGCTTTCTGGTGGGCCCAGTGAGGAAGGTAGTGTGAATCAGCCAAAATGCCCAGAGCTCAGGGCGCTTCAAAAGCTCACATCCGCATCCATTCACAGCAGTGTGGGTTTAAAGGAGGCAAGTTATATTGTGCGCACAAATTGTTCTTCTGGAGCCCAGCACAATTTTAACCAGCCTGCTTTTATCTTTTCAGGGAGGATCCATTCAGAACAGGAAATCAAAGAGATGCCTAGAGCTCGTAGCGAGCAGTGACAATGAGTTCGGCTACCAACTGGCTCTGCAGAAATGCACTGGACAGAAATGGTTCATCACAAACGTGCTGTTTAGCAGCTCCCTATGATCAGCTGCTGAAAGGAACGCTGCGATGAATAGTCCTCCGGACTGGATGGAGCTGTTTCTTTTGTGTATGCAGGTGTGTGTGTGTGTGTGTGTGTGTGTGTGAAAGTGTGTGTGCGTGAAAGGATAAGAGGCAGGAGTCTGACAGGAGAGTGGCGCACGTTTGAACACGATCATTTTGAGCACCACGATGTCCTCGGATGAGCAGACGACATCACATCTTAAATGTTAAACATTTTATTTTGCCTACAGGATCAGCCACAGTTGGCAAATATTTTGCAGATTTGACAAGGTAGTATATTTAGTATATTTTGTGGTAAATACAGTACAGTCAGATTTCCGTTGACTTAAAAGATGTGATGGGTCCAATATGTTTTTGTACTGTTGATAACTGCTACTATGTAGCAAGCTTTCTGAACCTGTCCTGCTGTAATTATTTTATTTTAGTGTCTCAGGTTTGTAGGTTTATTCTGCGGTTCAGCTGTACAGTGGTGGGAAAATGTTGGAATAAATCTAAAAAATGATTATTTTGTAAGTGTTAATATTTTGACTATTTGTAATATGTAACAGTAAAATAACTAATGTAAACTACTAGTGCAAGTGCCTTTTTCTTTGGTTGTTAAAGGCACAATCCACGATTCAAATCTTTTCAAAAGGGTTGCGCTGTCATTGAAATTAAAAGAACTGCAATCTGCTGTCAATCCCAAATTGATTTTGTATTTCTGATGTGTTACAGGGGCCTTGAGAGTTCAGTGGACTGCAACTAAAGAAAACTTACAAAGTCAAATCATAAGCAAATGTAGAAAACCTCCAATTAGACAACACAAATGCAGCATAATCCGCTGCAACATAACTAAATACAGAAATGCTGCAAAAGTGGCACTGAACTCTCAGAGCCACCACAGATGTGGCCTTTAAAAAGGACCTTTCACTGAACAATACAGACTTGCACGCATGCAGCATTTAGAAAATACAGAGTCACCGTGGTGGTGTCGTCAGTTTGTAATGACAAATGCAGGGGCAGACGGCAAGAAAAAAAGGGCTGCTTTCTGCTCCGACTGCTGTGTGCACCTGGGGAGGAGACGTGTGGCACAGCCTGTTTTCAACATGCCAGTCCTCATTACCATCCACATTCAAGCAGAGCTCGGCAAACCATGGCATTAAATATACATGGAAACCCACTTTCATCAAAAGGACCTCCCTCACTAACACGTCTTAATATATGCAATAAGAGCTCCTCTGCATGCTCAAACTTTGGAATGAAAGAAATTCAACTAAACAGTATTCCTGTGCACATTACACTCACCCTCTTGTAGTTGACCTCTCGCCCTGATTGCCCGCTGGTGCACTTTCCAAATATTACTGAAAATGACTGCAGATATGAAGAGAGGGAATCTGTGTATGTATCATACATTTATTTATCACCCTTGTTGATTTAGCGTCATCTTATGTCATGGCACAACTTCAAAAAGTGGGTTGGCACAAAAGACACAGCAGAGACTTCAATTCCTTGTAAATGTGGAGTAAAAGATACATCCTGCCGTGTCCCTTAGTGATGGAGCTGTCTCTGTCTGAGCATGAGTCACATCACAGAAAAGTGCTGGCCTGATTTTGATGAAGCCGCGTTGATAATATGTCTGTCTTCCCTTTGAGATCCAGCATTTGCAAAATTACAGTCATTTGCCTTGCTATGGGAATTAAATGTCGATTTTTAAAAAGTACATCGCCTGCTTTTCTGGAGCAACTGTCGTGAAAATTACAGTTATATCAGCAATTTGTCACAGGAGACTGTTTTTTTATGGAGAGTGTTTCTTTCTCCAGAAATATGATTATTTAATTTTCCTTGTGTATAAACGTAATGTGTGACTACATAGACCAAAAGGGCAGTATGTATTATTTATAAGGAAAAAATTTTACTCCTGTATTCCCAACAGTTTTGTGGTAGTCCTTGTTGAATTGTTGTACTTGTATTTGCTTTGCTACACAAGGTGCGGTGAGCTTCATATCTACCATACAGACATATGAGAGTGGCACATTTCCTCTCATCTAACTCTTGACATAAAAGTAAATGCATATATTTCCCAAAACTATTCCTTAAAATAAAATCTGTCATCCCCCACACTCTCTTTTTCTCCCTCTCTCTCTCGCTGTATTCCTCTGTCTCTCTACCTCAATAATTCATCTTTTTTTGCCTCTTGTGGAGAACGCTCTGAGAGGCAACCCATCATGTCTTGTCATTATTTTCTGCCCCCAACACAGAGACATAAAACATTGAGGAATATATTCCTGGCAGAACTCGTGGTGTGATCAGGGGAATCAGCTGAGTTTTGAATACCATATGGCAAAAGGAAGCAGCTTGTCAGAAGTGAGAATATCTGAACTCCCCCCAGGATCCAGAGAGGCGGGTTCCTCTGTTCTCTCTCCTGCAGGTGAGCCACAGGTATCTGAGGGGGAGCTGTCGGTACAGCGGGGCGTGTGGGACAACGCACACACAGGAACAGAGAGCGTGAATAGTCCAAGCAGCTACTTCTCACTTGAAAACAAACATAAAGCCTGCCAAAGACGAAATGACTCTTCGCTTCCACGTCTACAGTGAGCCAACAGTGTTCAGAGGGATGTTTAAGCAGAAAAAAAAAAGATTTGCCAGAACAATGCATGTGGGTGTGAAATTTGTGTTTCACCACGCAGCCAAAATGCTTCACATGTGGATAAATGTCACTGTTAATTGTTTTCTGTGAGAGTGGATCTGAGTTGTAACTGCGTTGCCATGGCTACAAGTCCTAAACTGCATATTCTCAGATATCCCCCAGGCGCGAGACCATAGGTGAGCATATTAACTAAAAAGACCTGACAGGATGTAATTGCCCGCAGATGCAGATGTAACTTTAATCTTTGCCCTTTTTATGTTGCGCCTGAGTGCTTCGACCTATGCAAATGAAGCACCTGACAAATCTGTTTGTTTTTGGCCATATCTGTCTGCGCTATTCATGAAGTGAAAGAGCATAATGGTGAATAAGAGCATAGCATAGCATTGGCATAGCAGAAAATGAAGTTCTCCTTGTGGGGAGAAATGATGTTGAGATTTTAAGTCAAAAAGAAGCGGCTGAAAGTGAGATGCAAATCATCTCTAACCAGCCAAGCAGACCTGGTTCAGTACAGATTTTAAACAGGTTAGTGGTTTTGAAAATACAGTGTAACAAACACACAATGCTAAAGAAAATCATCTATCAAAATAAAATGATATGGCATTAGATACTTCCAGATGCAATCACTGAATTATAACTGCACTACTCGTCCATTTATTTAATTTATATTTAAAAAATTAAAAACAGTTGACTGTGAAGATGTTTTTGTAACTACAGACTACAGCTCTAATCATGCAATTTTATTCTTTGTACATGGAGTCCTCTTAAAGTTGCTTAATTAGTCATTAAAGTGAACGATAAATACATAAGTTACTAATTTAACTTTAAAGCTGCACCATTTTGGGGGCAGAACAAGCTGTAAACACAATGTTGACATATTCACTCTATGAAGATGATTGTGGAAATTATTACAGAATAACATTAGTGTCACCAGACAAATATAAACATTTCCTTTGTTTCCTGCTCTGTTTTGATCTCCACCGACTCCTAAGAGAAATATCTGGCTGATGTCTTTTTCCCAGTTTAATAGTTTAGGTCATTAAGAGTCACTTTGCTTTCAGCTGTCAAAACAATGAGCAATGAGAAATATTTCCTGTTTCTCAGTAGAGATTTTAAAAAGCTATAAGGCTCATTGCCTGAACAGCTGGGATCTTACTTTACTTGTATTTCTATTGTTGTACTCAATAAATGTTAACAAGTGAGAGGATGTAAGTATTGTGACATTTCATCCATTACAGTTTAACCAGCTTCTGGCAGTGATGGATGAGGTCCAATGAGGGAGCCTATAAATCAGATTAAACTGTGAAAATGGGTATTGACTGTATTATCTGCAGTCTATTTGCTTTTAGCTTTGACTAACTTCTTACAGAATCTGTCTGCCTCTGAGGAAAGTCTTTGTGAGTATTGTTTGTCTTTTGAAGCGCAGGCATCAGCTGCCACTGAATCCATTACTGATCATTATCTTGATTTACTTCGTTTAAGTAAAAGCTGAGTCAAACCTGCTGAATGCATTATCCTGAATGAAAACCCCTGCTGCCACATTAATGTATAATTGTTGCTAAATTCAGCCACCTGAACCTCATAATGTACTTAATTATAATGAGTCCCACAGTTTTGGTTATTTTACAGGAGGGATTTCTGTATCTCTGTCTTTGTGTTTATTCTTCTCACTGATTCAGAGCTGGGCGGGGCTCTGATGGGAAAAAATTCATGTACAGTAGTTGTGTGCCCCCATTTGAATCAAAACTTGATGACAGTTGCTTTCTTATCTTGAGACTCTGTCAGTCAAAACTGATCTCACCACACCCACACAGCCCTGCCGAGGCAGATAAGATAAGTAGAAAATATTTCAGATTTAAAATAAGTTTTCAGGGGTGTTTAAAGGAGAAGTTCAACATTTTGAAGAAATACACTTGATCTTTTTTCTGGTCAAGAGTTCATCATACTGCTGTCATGTGTGTACGGTAAATATAAAGATATACAACAAGCAGTCGGTTAGTTCAGCTGAGCATAAAGACTGAAATCAGACTTTATTGTGTCATCTTATAGTTTATTGAGTCTGCTGTTGCAATTAAATAGTTAAACTCTATCAATCTATCTGTCACACACTGACCACATCTGATCAATAACAATCAATAAAACTGCTGACAAATGAGGGTTTTTTTGCAAGTGAAATAAGAGCAAAGCCAGGAAATCTATTCTATAGATAGAAGTGATGGAAACAGTTTGCCTCAGTGAAAGGCCAGATCATCAAGTCACACAGGGACAACAGGAGTCTGAGACAGAATGGGTTAATCAAAATTTAATCACACCTCAAAGGGTGATTCAGTCTGTGCTTGTCACACAGCACATTAATCCAGAGCAGACACGCATTTATGGTTTATTTTGCTGCAACGACAAATATTATGCCTTCTGAATGCACAATATTTGTCGTTGACAATACACACCCCTGACACTGACGACCTGAGAAATTTCAGACAGCCACTTTCATCTAAATAAGAAGAAAAGGGCGAAGTCCATGAACTCGCATCCTAGACACTCTCCAACAATGTCTAATCACTACAATCTGGATTTAGACTCTGCCCCTCAGCTCCCGCAGCACTGTTGAGAAAGACATCTTGTGAGCATTGAAGCAAAACTCTATTTCTATTCTTGTCCTCCTGAGAACAGAGCTGCATTTGATACAAGAGCCTCCCGAACAAACGAACTGATCATGAAGGCTTCCACAGCTGAAGATTATTCTGGTTCTGTTCTCCTGCCGGATTCAGATCCCCCGAAAATATTTCTGTTTGTCTAAGTAAACACAGAGAGCTCCACGCAGCATATGTATTAAAGATTTGAGGCTTAATGCAGATTACATAGTTTCTGTGACATAAATCTTTTGGATTGACATGAATCCTAAAGATATTTGCACCTATCGTCTCTTTCAAGCGTGCGCTTGAATCTGACTCCTGAATGCAGATAAGACTGAGGACACGACTGCTTTTCTGCACCTGTCTCACACAATCTGTCAATCAATCCGTCCGCCTGCCTGTTCGCGCTGTGTGTGTCACTGTCAGTGGTGGAAAACTACTGAAGAAATTTAAAGGTATCTGATTATCTACCGGTACATTTTACACTTCTTTACACTTCTACTTCAACATTATAAGCATATAAAAATAATCATGATTCTTTAAAGTTAGTTTAACTAAACATTCAATACTGTTCAAAGTATCAGTTTTGTTTTGTTTTGTTTTTTAAATATCCAGCAGTCCAAATTCAAAAATGAGATGACAGGAGAAAATAGCATTAAAAAATGCTGTTTGTTTATGTTTGTTTAGGAGAACTTTTTCTTCTTTCCAACACCATTAATCATCTCACGGCCTCTAGATTTATCCTGTGGTCCTTTGGATGAGGGCCAAACCAAAGGACCATGCTACATTACCTAACTGTATATAATGAAGCTAAACCAACTACAGGAGTAAAATGCTGCTCACACATTGTTACAGGGACAATCTCACAGTGTAATAGATGATAATACATCAGTATATCCAGTCTTTAATCTATATTATCTGGTTCTAGATTCACAAATATGGGAATCTGCTGATCAGGTTTCAGTCTGGTGGCCAGACAAAACTGGCAGGTTGAAGATCAAACATGAGGCTCTGTGAAGGTGTGCTATGCATTTTTCACTATTTCATGACATTCTATAAACCAAAGAAATAACCAATGAATCCAAAAAGCACATTATGGTGAGTTGTGGCCCTATAGTTCCACTTCCTGTGTATAATTTGATACACAAGTGTTGAACACGTTGATATGATTGATGATTGATGATGTTTTGTAGGAAAAAAAGGAATAATTAAAACAATAATGTTCCACATATTAAGATAAGGGAGCAATAGTGCATTTGATGTGAAACCTTAGCTTAATTAAAGTGGAAGAAACCCTTCATTTCTTTTATTTGAATCCTTTTTTAAATTATTTCCATGTTATCGTGTGCTTGATATACGAAGCTCCTAACAAATGTGCTGACCTAGATGCAAAAATGAATAATTCCTCTGCAAACGGCATCTGTCACACAGATGGAGAGTCATGATCTCATGGTGTGTGCTGTAGAAGGAGCGAGGCTCATTTCTATGGCCACCTGGATCTGAACTTATCAAGGGTACACACAACACAATAAGCTATAATCCTCAGCATATACTGCAGGAGAAAATCCATCAATAGCTTATTTCTGAATGTCCTTACAGAACTCAATTAGATGAGCCTCAGAAACAGATTGCTTGCCATATTGAAAGTCAGAAATGGGCTCTCTGTCTTACAATTTAGTGATATATACTTTTTGAACCTCCTCTCAATCCACTCTCCGATGTAATCACACAACAGAAACCCCTGACCAGTTGTCTATGCGATATGCAGACTTAATCAGTTTTCTATTTCACAAATTCGCTGTCAAAACAGAGGTTACATTTGTTTTGCGAGATGGAAAAAGAGAATGGAGTTACACTGGAATTATAGTCTCACCATAAAGACGACATATTTTTGGGAAGTGGTGTGCTCCATACACAGTGACTCTTTACAGCAGACACTACAGCAGGGAAATGCCTCTTTCACCTTTAGGGAGCTATCTCTTTACTGTCTTGAGGAGAGTTAGATGAGAGCACTGTTACCACGTTCACTTTGTACATTAATTATGACGCATAAATCAGCAGCCAGTTAGCTTAGCCTGGCATAAATGCTGGAAATGCTGAAACAACTAGCCTGCTTTCATCCCAAGGTTACAAAACCTGCCTTAAAGCACGTCTAAAGATCACTTCCTTACACATGATGTCTAATATGTCTAAACTTTACAAATACTAAAGTATAAAAACAAGACTTTGCTGTTTTACGATGGGCTACGCGCCAGACTTTTTCTTTGCTGGGACCAGAAACTTCCCGGTCACCTGGCAACTGTTACACTAGCCCGAATGCTAAGCTACACGCTGGCTGTAGCATATCGATTTTCTCATCTAGCTCTTGGCAGGACAGCAAATAGGAGCACATTTTCCCAAAATATCACGCTATCCTGAAACAATGTTGTGTTTACTTGGCCACAGCTTTACTTGGGAATCAGCCAGCAGCTACTTTGTGAACATCAGCGTTTCCAGAGGAGTTAACGGGAGACCTGAAGATGACGGCTGACGAGTCTTGGTCAATGACCGCAACATATGACGGCCCATTAGCTTAACTCTGTGGAGGTGAGAGTATGACAGGGTTCCTCTGAAGAGACGGAGGTCAGGTGAGATCGCTCAGCGTTTCCCTGCAGCTGAGCTAAGGTTTGTGCTAATTGGACAGTGAATGGAGACATGTCAGCAACAGATTCGTCAGCACGTCTCTGTGATGACGCCGGGTTCAGGCAGAGATCAGCTTGTGTCGACAGGTTAGATCAGATGTCACTAAAAGCTCTGTGTGAGGCAAACTTTCATTTTTCTGTGTGAATCATTTTTTGTTGTGTTTTTCACTCCCTTTCAACTTTGGTCCCACTGCATTAGTTTCACCACTGCAGGTTATTGTTCCACATTTCATGATTAAAAGATACTTAAATTACTTAATTGTGGTTTTAGTAAATATTTTTATGTGCCGTTACCCCTTTCTGTTTCATAATCACTGCCCTGTGTGTTCATTTCTCTCCTGAAGTTGCTGATCCACCACTAAAATGTGCCTTTGAGCTCTCCTTCATTCACAGAGGATGGTTCCGGGCGCTAATTGTGTAATTAACTGCTGCTTTCGTGAAGCAGACACTACATAATCACTAACAGCAGCCAAAGATGGAAGCGGAGGCTTTTGTGTATCTAAATTCGGCCTTTAAATCTTCATTTTTGTTGACCACAGTGCCAATTAATTGTGTTTTTAGATCCCTTTTCATCTCTGGATACCATTTGAGTATAAGTACAAATAAGTACATGAATACATACGAGGTTACATGACATAGGACTAAGTGGTCAAATACAACATTTCTGCATGTTGTTTTAAAATTGGCTTTGCTGTTTTTGTGGGATCTTAACAAAGTCACAAAATACTGCCATCAAAGTATCGCAGGGCATCAAAAGCAAACATACTGAATGTATTTATTGCCTCCTCATTTTGTTAATTAAAAAGAAATGGCTTAGTAACCAGTATTAATGTAAAATGAATAATGTAGGAAACAGAATATAATTATAATACAGAACACAGAGATTAGATTTTCAAAATACCAGATGCAAAAGCGAGGGGTGTGCGCTGATTGATCATTACCCAGAAAGCAGATCTGGACACTTTGGATGACTCTCTGGCCTCATTTATAAACAGGGCCAGAGAATCATCTGGGGGATCCCAAAACAGCAACAGCAAAGCAGAGGGCAGTCCGTTAACAATCGCTTCTTTAATATGCTTCTCACTATGCCATCCTCAATCAAAACAAATGACCTGAGCGGCGTGAGACACAAGGGGGAGCAACTCTGATCTTGTTTTCCTGAAAGAAGAGATGTGACAGATTTTCAGATGTTGAAACTGTTTGAAATGTTAATGAACCAAGTAAGGAAAAAAAACACGAGAGGAACAAACACCCGGGAGCATATGCACAGAGTGGTACAGGTACACACACACACACAAAAACAAAGACTGTGCTCACAGGTACAGTATTTGCCACATGATGGATGGTCAATATTGTGTCCGGCGCTGTGAGACTGCAGGAATGGCTCCAGAGAGCAGGGCTGTGCTTCAGCTTTTTAACAATGAGCTCTGCAGCTGAGCCACACTTTCTGACTCAGAGGTACGGGTTGATCATTTTGGCACAGTTAAAGGGGTCGCCCAGGGTCACGAACAAGGACAAGAGGAATTGTGTGATTGGTAGTCATGACGCGTGGCAGTTTCGTAACTCAAGCAGCATGCACCTTGGTACCAGGCCTTGGTTTTGAAGAAAGTGCTAAACCACAAATCAAAGCCCTTGATTTAGTGACCGATCCTCGTTACGACCATCACCTACACAGGCTCCTGGAATGAGATGCCTCTGAAAGAGAGCTGGTCATCCTCTGAGTGACAGAATGAGGAATTTGCAATTTCAGGGGACCTTGGCATCCAGCCACAGCTCCTCAATGCTCAGATAAGCCTGCTGAGGTGGTTTGAGCTTCAAGTAAGGACACCCCTGGTGGAAGGAAACAAAGACAAAGGCAGATTCCTCCACATCTTTGCGCGGGGATTATACCTGCCGGTTCTCCTCACTCCACTCTAGCCCTGACCTGCATAAATGGCTAGAAAACAGACAGGCATATATTGTCAGTCGCCTCTATATGGCATTTTTTCAAGGTCAGTCCAACAATATTCAGCAGTACTGATTCTCCACAGCTGAGGCTGCACCAAGTCAGAAAATGACCTTTGATTTGAGCTGATTTTAAATTTGATTGTTGCTTATTTGTTCATGAATATTTAATGCTGTACAACAATACTTTGGTATCGTTCTCCGGATGTACAGCAATCACAGACCAAACATGCTGGTTGTTGATTGTTAACTTTGCATTCATAGCATGCAACGTGTGGGCCAAGTGTAATAGCCATGTATACATGCATATTTAACAAACATCAACACGATGACCTGCTCCATTTCCAGTAGTGCAGTACTGCCCAGGGCATCACTGAGTGCTACAAGGCAATTAAGTCCTGTGCTACGTTTGTCTATCATCCATCACAAACGCCTCCCAACAACCTCTCTGCAGTACAAAAATGTGTCACGTCCTTCTCTGTTAAGAAGAAATGTTGCCTCTGCATAATCCCAGCAGCAATGACTCCCTCAGAACATATCTGAAGAAATGAATTAGTGTATTATAAATGTAATTTATTATTGTTATCTTATCTTATTATTCTGTGATACCCCGCGTTGGTGGTGAGAGTGAGTTTTGGAAATTCAAAAGGCAGATTTAGGTGCAGGAACGTGAATACATTTGAATGTAATAACTGAAATAATGATATGTGAAGTGTTGTGAGCTTCTTGACTTCGGATATAACTGAAATATAATCATGTTTGGCACTTATTAAACACGGCTTCAGGTAGCAGGTCACTGATATGATGCAGTGTGCCTCATCGGTTAAAGACTGCAAACTGTTGCAGCTTTATGTCATCAATGGGCTGATTGGAAATGGTCTCCACTGAGACAGAAGCTACACAGAGAGACAAAGATGAATTTTACCTTTCAGCATGGAGTCACTTAGTGTCAAGAGAGAGCAGAAGTGAGATGGATGAGCATAACACATAATATGAGCATCTCATCCAAGACGAACCAGAAAGACGTTGCTCATCACTTTGCTAAAACTGTGTTGCACTAACATGCTATAATAAAATGGTAACATGCTTACTCAAGGGCAAATGAAAGTGAGGACTACCAAATCAATGAGGTATGCACTCTTTTCCTCACCACTGTGGAGTTTTCTTTTGGTGAGAGATGAGATCAACTCATTTTTCCACTTTCTTCCTGCAGTGCCATGCAGATAAACATCTGTTTTTGACAGTTATATTGGATTCTTAATTCAAACTGGAGAGGGCCATTAGAGGTTTAATGGCGCACAACAGACTTAGGGAGTCTGGTGAGCTCCTAATCGAAGGAGGCTGATACAGTCACAACAGTGAAATGAGTGGGAGGTGCTGAACCGGTTTCAGATTAGGCCACAGCTTCTGACCTCCTGTGTGAACTCCACACAGATCGCACATTTGGTCAGTGGGGGAGTGGAGCACATTTCTCCGAATACCAAGCTGGCCTGTCAGTTATGTTGCAAGATTGTTTACACACTACCACTACAGGAGTCTGAAGCCTGGAGCTCATCTGAGCTATAAATCTCTGCTGAAGAACAAAACAGTGTTTACGTTGGTTTGTTCAGTGTATGTCAGTGCTTCTAGGTAAATGGTAAACATTTTATAGGTTCCTTTGTTATGCATTTGCTACAATGTTGAATACATTTATGGTGTTTGTCTTATGAATATGTTTTGGCATCTTCCTCTCACTGAATATTCAGAGGTAAATTGTGCGAGTAATTAGGATTTCTTGTGGGACAGGATGGAGTAAACATGGAGCCCAACTAAAAGGTTATGGAGAGGTAAGCAATTAGTACAAGCTTAATTACTCTGATCACACTGCGTTTCTGATATTGAATTATTCACATTTCAAAGACACCTTTCATCTGGAAAAAAAAAAAAATATATTTATATATATATAAAACTGGGAAGGAGCAAGAAATTGTTGAACTTTAAATCTGCAACCTGTCTGTTACTCAGTTAAGAGATATTATGAAAAACTTTCAACCAGCCAGGCACTTTTTTTTCTGTGTGGTTACGTATAATATTGTGTCTAGAATTAAAATGTGAAAATAACTGTCCTACCCAACATCTCAGTGGCTGGCCTTGAAATTTCTAAAGACATTTCTAAGGAGAGCTGCCTGGTGAAATGGGGCTACAATGTCAGCATGTGCACACAATGATCGAACATCAAAGATTTCAGGGTGATTCTTGTACACTGAAATAGAAAAAAAAACATTTAGAAAACCATGCAGATAGCAAATGTCACTCAGTCATCTGCTTGTCAGACTTACTGTCTAACTGTCATTAGCAACATTTCCAAGGCCTGGAAGCTTCTTGTTGGGAAGCACTAGTTTTGTTTTGAAAGCACATCACAACAAGAGGAGAAAGTCACTGAGCAGTGTTAAGAGGAAATAAAGCTAAGGGGAGTGTCAGCATCATGTCTTACAGTTATGTTTAGTAAAACAAATAAAGTAGACATCTATTCACACAGTTGTTCACCGAGAGAGGTGTGTGTCTCGTCCAACTGTGGCACACTTTGCGACACACTTGCAACAAAATGTTTTTGCACTAGTGTGTGAGTTTCATTAGTTTCACTGTGCTGTAAAAAAAAAGGGTTTGATTAGCCATGAGCCAAAACATCCCTGAAGTTTTACCCCCCACCTCCTGATGAACAAGCTTCAGCACAACAGGGGAAGGCAGGTTTAGTGTGATATGATATTTTTGATATCACAGAGAGCAAGATTTTCCTAAGAGATGCACTTGCACACTTGCACTTGAGATGCACGCTGCAGCATGATTTGTCACCTCTATCTCAGCAATCCTTTCATCCTACAGTTTATTGTACTATTTAAAAACAAGCCAGACGTGAGATGAAGCTGCGTGTGAGAGTAGGTGATTCATGTGGGGTGCTGAATAAATATAACAAAATATAATGAATTTATCTACTGTATTATCCAACGCAAATGTCTTTATCCTGTCTTTGGTACTTCGCTCCAAACCTGTCAATCTAAGACACCACACATATATAATATATAGTTTCATTTCAGTAAGGTCAGATGGTTTACTAAAACAATTGTAGTTTTCAGTGAAGTCCAACAGGAGTAAAATTGCATTTGTTGGGGACCATTTTCTGCCACATATTTTATGTGCTGGTGAGTATTTACAGCAGAGGGACAGAGTGTGTGGGAGGACTCAAAATAAACTACAAAACTCATGTTCATAGTAATGAAAGAACATGGGGAACTCGGGGTGTTTTCAAAAGTTTTTTTTTAAATGATGGAGTTTTGATAGGGTGAAGATCAGGCTTCGAATCCTCAGACCACAACACTTGTTAATAGGATCGGTTCACGGTTGATGCTGAAGAGAAATAAGATGAAGTTAAATGTTCAGGTGAAATTAATAAATGAAGTACATTTTGTTTCAATGGGCTTTTGAGTTTCAGTGTGGTGGCAAAGCCAGAGGCGCTTTTTTGTCCATTTCTCTTTCTAAACAGCAGCATGATGGTCCATTAGGCCCACAGAGTTCTGGTTATGGCACTTGAATATTTTAGAAATGTATGGAGTGCCACAGGCAATGGTCTGTACTGATCACAAAAGCATGAAACATTTAGTTTCCATGGCTCTGGATTTGCTGGTGCATTCTTTAATGTTGTGAAAAAAGACTTTCTTCTGACTGTTTTCTTCCATCTGACCCACCCTCTCCCTCTTTTTCACAGCAGAAGTATTTGGTAAAATAAAAAACAAAAAGAAATAAAAATAGAAATACAGACAGCAGTCTTTCTCTTTCCTCCTGCCGCAGTGCGTGGATGTCTGCAGGCGTAGTACATTCACACAATCAGACCACAAGTGGTATGACAAGTCAGTGCCATACCACACCAACAGCATAACACAGTGCCTGGGAACAACTTCACATCCTGTCAAGAAGTGTGTTGTTCTAACTGAACTCAGAAGGATGAGTAAGGCAGAGTCTGGAGCGTTTACTTGATAGCTATTGGAAGTGACACGAAACTTTGCCCCAACAATAGCGTCACTGTGAAGCCAACGCTCCATAATGGCACTGATCTAAAGGAGGCTGTATGCTGTGTGACACCTCGGGAGCCTCCTCCTTCAGAGATTAATTTGTGACTTCACACGACATGTTTGTCATGTTTGTTTTATGAGCAGCTCCTAGTTTATTTCTTAATGAAAAGGATCTTTTCAATTGCTAATTTCTTCACAGTTATACTGATTAAATAAACCAATATTTAACAGCTTGAGATCATCTTAATGAGTGAGAAATAAGTTTAGTATGTGTTATTAACAATATATTTTTGCTATATATTGTTGTTTAGTTATCCAGGTGTAGAACATTCTCACTGCAGTGCTGAACCAAATGCTCTCTTGTTTGTAACATGAATTTGAATGAAAACAATTTCCATGCATCTACAAAATTGACTGCTGAAACTGCTTTTCAGTCAACAATTTGATTTATTGATAATCTATGGAACAGGTTCAATTAGATCAGATGAACTTGATTTAAAGATTCTTATTTATCCAGTTTATTTTTATCATTCATCCATTCATCAATCCATTTTCTTCCGCTTATCCCATGCTGAGTTGTGGACTATATGGAATACAATTTAAAATTTCAGTCCAGTCGGTTGTTTGATGAAAACAAGTAATATTTGTCTCTTTATAGTAACAAGATGTTGGAATATGAGACAGTGAAAAGCAGATGATGTAAGCTGAAGTTAAGTATAGAGCATGTTTTCTTTTACAGTCACAGTGTAGTTTTCTTTCATTTTACTCTCTTTTGCATTGATTTTGTTTTGCTCTGAAATGCAGTTTTTGGAGATGATCACTGTTATGCTGTGTCTAGAATTGCTGAGATTACAGTAAAAGCTGTTTTTTTCAGAACTGCAATAGCTGACACAGTTCTGGATCATCATAAATCAAAACAGCTTTTTCAAAAAATAAACTCTAGATTCACAAGTCTCACTCATTATTCATGTCTTAGTATTGAATGTGGACTAATGTTGACTCCACACATAACAGTGACATAATTAAGTTTCAACCTCTTCACATAATATTGAATGAGAATGTGAAGGCCCCCTGATCTTCTGAGACTGGAGTTGTGGAATTGATTGCCACAGTCTCCTTGAACCTTTAATATTGATTATTGCCTATGTGCCGACCTGACAAGCTTGGCCTTGATCATGCATTTAGTGATGACAGAAAACCATTTGATATAAAGCTGGAGGGTGTTTATCCTGCGTGTTGTACACATCGTGTGTTGACGCAGACTGAGAGGCTTTTTCTACTCGTGGGGGTGCACTGCTCTGCAGTGATTCCCACCATGGGGTATTTACCTCATATTTCTGTGTCAGGGGAAACATGAAAAGCTCAACTAAGAAACTACGAAAAACATATATAAATTTATACACACATTTGCATTAAAGAGAAAAACAAACTTCCAAATATGATCACAAATTGGAGTGATGCTCATCTTTACTATATATACAATGACCAAGCTACAACCTAAGTTTACTGCTGTGGAGGGGTTGAGCAGTAAAAACGTATTTTAGCCACCAAAAAAGCCCCATATAATGAAATATGCATCCATTTAAATGTGTGCTATATTACGGATATTTTTGCCCCTTTACTGTGCCATCATTTTCCCTTTCTTTGGTATTACTACCTCTCAAACACAGAACGTCCATATTCCCATGCACAAGCCTGTTCAGTTTCCACCTGCAGCTTGGTTCAAAAACAGTTGGTTATCCTCTTGACTCCACCGTGAACAGCCTTTCATCACTGCTGTAATAATAATACGTCTTTATTTTCTTGGATGTGTTGTCTCTTCCATACAGCACTGACCCGAATGACGGGTCTGTGACGTATTACAGTGTGCGGCATGCATAGGAGTACAGAACACGTTTGACCTCATCCACAGCAGTACATAGCTTAGCTATTATACTCCGGCAGGCTCTCCAAACTGGGAGCATGCCGACCCCAATCTACTGTACATAAGACATTCACTATAGATAAGTACCTCATACAACGCCACTTCAAAAAATCTGAAAAACACCTCTAACACCACACAGTAAAAAGCAGAACTGTTATTGAACTGAACTGTGAAATTCTTCACTTAAAGTTACATATATCATATATGGCAGTTCAATAGTTGGCTAAATATAACAGTTGAAATTGTTAAGTAAAAAATTGGATGGAATAGTTGTATTGGATTGTTTTGGAAGTAAAGGAAGAGTTGTAACTAGCTAACAAATGGATAAACAGTTGAAATTGTCAAAAAATAAATCATTAGTTAATAGTTGAATAAAACTATGGATAAATAAATTGATAAATAAACAGCTGAAAAACATTGCTTGAAGTTATGACTAAATTACTGACTTGACAGTCAAAATTATAGCATGAAAAAATATCAAAACAACAGCCTCTTTCATATAATCAGGAGACTAAATAACACCCAGTTTATAAGGCTATTGGGAGCATGTTGGATGGTGTCAGTGAAGAAGCACTTCAGCTCATCTGTGGGGGCTGAGCAGACAATACTACTCCTGCAGTATATTTCTAACTGTAGCAACTGTAAACAGAAAGTACATTAGATTCCCTGCTGTGTTGACTGGATGGGCTGTGTAGATACAGTAAGAGGCTGCGTATACATTTCAAGGATGCCCACAATGACTTTGATGTGTGCTGACAGACTGAAACTGCAGACAAGACTTCAGTGCCTCCCAGAGCAGACTTGAGCACCGGGACAGACAGATAGTTAAAGAGACGGGCAGACGGCAGCTCGGCTCAGCTCTCCCCGTGCCGAGCAGACGGTCTCGGGCCTGGTCACATTACCTCAGCCTGAATGGAGTTTGTCTCCCAGCTGCTCAACTGAGTCCTCACCCTGTCACTCCACTCTGCTGGGATCTATTCCTGTCTGAGTCTATGCAGGGAGACATCTGTCAACATGTGTAACGCACTCCAGGAACAAAACTAAAGCCGGTACCAAGTGGGAGTTAGCTATCAGTGCCAATACATCTCAACCTGCACAGGGAAACACAGTGGGTGATGGGAAGAAAGGGAGAGAGGCATTAAAGATAAAGAAACATTGAACTGTCAGATATTTCCTCTGATAATGTAGTCATTCTTTGGAGCTAATTCCAAAGGGGGAAAAAAGTTTGACTGCAATAATTCCCATAATCCTAATCTCAATGAAAATCCTTTGAGATATTTAATAAATGACATGATTATATATGTTTAAGGTTCTTAGAGGATTAGCTACAACTACAGATTAACCTAAATACATCATACATATGAAGCAAAACAGCTACTGTACAATTTCTATAATTTTCCAAAAGAGGTCTGAGAGGGAAACGGTGTGAAACGTAGCATAAATCCAGGGCTACTTCCACACTGCCATAAACCAGCATCAGCAATATTGATGACTCCAATGTGCTCTGGATGGATAATGAATATTTAGCAATTTGGCAAAAAGACCTTTCGACAGAGGGGAGTAAATGAGTGAGTGAGTGATGGTCTGACCCTTTCAACGAAATCTCAGCACTTTAAAAAGAAAAAGAAAGAAAGAAAAACAAACTTCTGACTGGTTCTGAGTACATGAGTGAATGCTGAGTCACTCGTGCAGCCTGCGACTGCAAGCCAGAAGAAACGCCAATGCATCTAATCAATATTTTTATGATTAAAGCAGCTGTCAGTCCACCAGTGAAGCACACTCACCTGTTGTGCACTGCACCTTTTGAGATGTATTGGTGAGGGGATTAACTTAATATTGTGCACATTTTCAGTATCAAGCTGTTTGCTGTCACTGTTTTAAAAACAGAAACACTCTCTGCTTTTCGACAAAGAGCTGCAGAGAGGAAGGTTGAGCAGAAATACGAATGCCAAGAGTACATAAGCTTCTCCATGTTCTTCATATTTACTCATTAGTGGGTGCCTGACTGATGACTCCCCTCAGGGTAACATAGTAAATGAAAAAGTAAAACCCTCCAAGCCCTTTTATTCATGTATTCATTTATTCATTTATTTGGTAGGGTCAAGCATGAGGATTTAAGGATGTAAATGAGAGGTGGCACTGCTCTGAGACAGTTTTCTCCTTTTTTTCTTTTCTACCAACAGCTTGTAGAAGTCTATGAGGGCTACATATGACCTTAGTGTATGACAGCCTTTGATATGGTAAAATGAATTCATTTATATTACTATTTCATGCCCTGAATAAATGACATATTATTTCCTGAACTATTATCAGCTCTCTATGGAATCCAGCATGCTCCTTTATAAATTAAATAAGAAGAAAAAAATCCATTTCTGACATCCAGTGTGCTGGGAAAAAAAAGACACGACATGAGAAAGCTATCATCTATCATTGAGTGCAATTATGAAATCTATCACAAAGCAGGATATAAAAACCACCCGACCAGTGGCAGCATTGTTGAACTTTGAGTTGTGAAAAGTGCTGAAAAACCACATAATGTGGTGGATATTTTGTGCATTTAATAACTTCTTTACATGCTGCAATAAATCCTCCAGCTCTAAAACAGCTTCACAAAGACTTGGGGGCTGCCTCGTCCTGCATAATTACTTGTAACCACAAGTGATTAGCCACATTAAATTTGCTATTAAGTCATAGCATAAAAACATACTGTATATTTTAAGACTCTTAATTGTAGATGTCCATTTCTATCATGCCTTTGTTACTGTTTTGAACCCTCAGATGAAAGCAGCAATAAGCTCTCATTGAAAAGCTAATAAACCTCTACTGGCTGTCTTTTGTTCTGACTCAGACTGGAGCGTCGGGCTTCAGCTGCCACTGAGTGATTTTGATAAATGGCTTTATTACTTGTTTGGGTGTTGAGGGAAGATGTTTTTGTGCTGTCCAGTGCTGTCCAGTCCTTTGTCCTTACAGAACGACGCAAGCAGACTTCACCCAAGGCAGACAGTACATTACACTGACTGGTTTCAAACTGGAGAGGAAGCACCTCCTCTATTTTTCTAGGCCCAAGGAAACTGTCTTTCCCACAATGATGCCTCCAGGCTTTTTACAGCGCATTGTCACCTGGATTAGTTGGCAATGCTATTTTGGGAATGAGCTCTTGGCCACCTTCTAGGTGCAGGATGGGGCTTGATGGGTAAGGACAGTGTCCCACGCAGGGCTGCAGGCAGGGCGCACATGACAGCCGGCGTCCATCCTGCTCAGTATGACCTGGATTCTCGAGACGTCTGACTCTGCACACAAAACCTTCCTGTACTGTGGAAGATGCTGTCCATTTCCTCCCATCTCCAGTTTGAGTCTGGCCACAAACCTTTGTTGTTGTTCCTCATTTCTTCCAGTCCCATTTTCTGTCTTTACTGTATGTTGCGTACTTAACTGGCCCAAATAAACAAGCAAAAGAAGTTTACCCATGTCCACTAGAACAACAGTTTTCTGATCTGGTCCCTGTTTCGGCAGGAAAACGCTGTCATCATCAATCACTGCTGAAAACTAAATCTGTGACCGTGAGGCAGCTGGTTAGCTTTAGGAACAAATGACTCTGGTTAGTTCAGGGAAACATCATGATTTGGTTTCAAATGGCCACTTTGTTACAGTCAGGGGATCTTTGTTGTCATGGTTACAAATATAATCTCATGGTTAGAGAAGGATTTTAAAGTCAGCGTGACCACAGCCAGTGGAAAACAATCTGCTCCCCCTGTGGACTTTCTTCAACATCGTTACATGGCTGTCATTGTATTTAGCATGGTAAGGGTTGGGGTTAAGGCTTTGTCTTCGTATTGTAAACAGGTCGTTTTGGTGCACTTTCTGAGGCGACTGCTAATGTCCTTCCTCTTGGGGGGAGAGTCTCTGCATGCTAGTTAATAAAGGAAAACATGTCCCCCAAAAAACACTTGAACAAGACAACACATTTACAGCCGGTGTGTGGCTGCGGCTAAATGCTAATGTCACTATGCTAAAATGCATGCAATCATTTGTAAAGCTAAGTTATTACAGTTCATCCCAAGGGAACCATGAAAATCTGCACAAATGTCATGGCATATTGTACTTGAAACAAAAAATGTCAACTTCTTAGCAGCACCAGAAAAAAAGACAGAAGGTATCAATATCAGCGAGGATCATCCTCTAAAGACCTTTAACATCTGTACCAAATTTCATGTCAATCCATCCAACAGTTGTGGAGACATTGAGATAGCAAATTAAAAATATATGTATATCATATATATATATTTAATATATCATCACTTACAGGTGTTGAATTTTTTTAAATATAAATAGAGAAAAAGAAAAATATAATTAAACTATGCACAATATACGCCTAGATCTGGACCACTGATAACAGTTTTCCTGCTGCTGTGACTCAAAGGATTGGATGTTCGGTATGCGGTCTCTTTTGTGGTTCACTTTTGGCTTATTACAGAGAAAACACTTTAACTTCTCCTCAGGGAGCGCTCTCTCCTCCAACAAATCTCATGCTAATACCATCAGCCCTCAGGTAGAGCCGGGCCAGAGTGTAAGCATAGCTGGAATCAGACACAGGGCTCGTCACTGATGACTCAGAGTCTCAGACGGTCCCTCAAGCCCAGCACAATTTGGTGCACAGGATAGCCACCATTGCTCTACCTCAGCATATTTATGCACCGTGTGCTCAGAATATTAAACACACAATCACCTCAGGCAAATTTGGGAGTCCTGTATGTTAATTTTCAGTGATATCTTAGGCCACACACCCTCTCTGCCATGAATGACCCACTCCATCAGCCCTAAATAAGAGCCAATTAGATGCCAAGCATGGAAACCCTCATGTAATAAATGAAAAGTATGTCCCAGATAAACCTGCGTGATGAGAACAGAAGAAACAATTCAGCCAAGCTATGGTCATTCTTAATGTGATTCATGCTCCGTATGCTGAGGGTTCAGTCAATTAAATTTGCATTCCTAAGAGGATTTTTTTTCCTTGCTGTCCCAATTCCTTAATGGATAATTTCTAAACTTGTTGACCCATTCACCGCTGTAAGTATAGAGCTCTAATAATCCCAAAGTGTTTGCATTATCCCGGAATGTGCTTGCACTGTTATGCTCACATACGGCAGGGAAATGAATAAATCTACAGCTAAAAGCAGCTGGGATTTTTTCATATATGTAAGATGAGGAGAGTGTCTGTTTGCATGTGCGTGTGCTTTTCTTGTGTGTCTCTGTCAGTTTCACAGCATTAAAGGCCCTGAGGCAATGAAACAAAACTAAGCTGGTCCAGAAAATGAAATCCATTATTGCTGGCCTGAACTAAACTCGATGGCCACATTTGAGCCTCTTATGCATGCTTATAATTTCACATTTGAAATGCATTGCATAAATGTATAATTTGGCACTTGCCATATAGATACAAAAATTGCCATATAAATGTTAGCTACAGCATGAATACATCACTTTGAATTTGAATGAAAGAAATACTTTATTTCTCCATTTACAAGAAAACCACTGTACATAGGACTTAAATAAAAGAAAGATTTTTTTGTTTACATTTAACATTTCAAATACATTAGACCATTATGTATATCACATGTCAATATACCATCACTACCAACACAAAGGTACTAAAAATATGACACTACACTATAAGCTGTTCAGTCGTGCTATTTTGCTGTTTGAAACTTGCTGGTGTTTGGTGGAAAAATAACAGACATTACACTCACCTCCTTCTTTTTCACACCAGCCTGATCATTGTCAAATAAAAGTCTTTATCTTGTGTGCAAAATCAGAAATCAGTGCAATGACCACAGTTATGTCTCCTACTTGACCAATAGAAAATGTCACAGAAAGCTCAGGAGCACCATCTAGTGGTTTCACTGTTTATTAAGCATTCAAAACATTGAAATCTACTGTATTATGCACTTTTTTGTGAGACCAACTTTAATTAACTTTAATAAGTTACACAATAGATTTAATAAGGCTCTCATAAAGGTTTCTATTCTTCGGTTATGGATATAATTAAATTCCTAATTTACTTCTTGTAATTATATTTGAGTTCTCAGTAACAGATTGTCTCATTCAGAGCCATGTGACTTACATGTTGCATTGATTTGTGTGGGTAATTTATCAGCTTTCACTGAACAATTCACAAGCCCGGGGGTGAAAAATATTATTGGATTCATGGATGTTTAAAAACTGCTTAGTTTCACTTTTCCTTTGTTTCACAGAAGTTTAAGGGTGGATTTTCATACCTCCCTACGAGCAATGTCACTGTTAGTTATCATCCCCCCTATTTAACATGTTTGGCACAGTGAGGGAGGCTCTACAGAGGAATTTATTGGTATTTGGCTCTGTTCATTGAATCCTCTCTTTGTGTAAAGTGTTCAGTCCCTGCTGTCGGAAAGCCTTCCCACAGCAGAACAAGCTCCTACCAAAACACTTGGAGGTAAAGATGGTGCAAGATGGATGCTCTGTCTTATCCCCATTTGACAGAGTCCTTTGTCTCATAGCTTAGGGAGTTCATTTTCATTTCTTTTCAGCCTTTTGCCTTTTTGGAAACTCCAGATTTATCCTCGTGCTTTTTCTCCCAAAGGCTTATTACAAAGGCCACAGTTTTATCACTCGGTGAAGTTACTGTTGTCCTTCTGGCAATAAACACAGTCGTTTTGTATTTGCGTCATTGCTTTCCTTCGGTCTTGGTCTCCTCACTGATCAACATGCTTTATGGAGCTCCCCTAACTAATTCTGGGTTTTTCCATAATTTATTACTTCCTAATTATGCAGCCCATAGTCGGCCTTTAAAGAATAAATGCCCTTTTAACTTAAATAATTATAGTATGTCTCTCAGCAGATGAATGATTTCTCACACTTCCCCACTCTGAAATCAGTTGAGTGGACTTCATGGCAGAGTTTGAGCTTTAATGACACAATGGGGGCATTTCACTTTTATTCATATGCAGTCAAATAAAAGAACAATGCTCATTCAAATTAGAAGGATGTTTTATTTGAGGGGATTTGCATGCACATCCAATCACTCTGAGGCGTCACTGCAGTGGAAGTGACAAGTTACTTATTTTTATTTTAATATTTTTCTATTGATTTGTTAGAATACAATGCATAATAAATTACAATCCAATACAATAGAATACAATCAATAATAAATTGTTATGACATTCAAAGTTGCATTAACTGAAGTGAGATTGAAAGATAATCCTTGATTTTAAAAACAGCAGCTGACTGCTAGCGGAGCTAGCCTTTGCTGGCTTTATTGGCACACTGGGCTTAATTAAACTGGAGTGGAGTGTTTACTGTCAGACAACTGGCTTCATTTTGCTTTTGATTAATGATTGATGCCCCTCAGGAGTGAATCGGCAAACGAGTGCAGCACAGAAAAAGGGTCTAACACTCCCTCGACTGACAGGGGACGTGGTGAAATAAACATGCTGGAACAAACATTTTTGAAAAGGGTGGTATTCATTATATCAGTGTGTGTCAATAAGAATACCCACAAGGACTCACCTTTTCAACTCAGTGATTACATGATGTGTGTATGAGTGAACATGACACTCTTACAGTGTTATTGCCTGGTTCTTCATGTCTTCAGTCTCCACTCTACATGCGTAATGTTCATCAGACCACAAGCTGAACTTCACTGTGGATTTGTGCATAAAAATAAAAAAGAAGGTTTCTAAAAACGAGCAGAGTGGTCACAACATTGGTTTCATATTATATAAATACATTGGAAAGAGAAGAGAAATTGTTGCTATACATTAGTAACAAAATCATTTCAAGGAACATTGACATTGACATTTCTTCTGGCAGTAAAGATTAATACCATGCCAAAGTCTGTTAAATAAAAGGTAACAGCCAGCAGTTAGTTAGTTTAGCTGTGCACAGAGCCCAGAAAAAGCCAGCCTGGGTATGCTACAAGGACAAAATCCACCCACCAACACCTCTAAAGCTCAACAATAATGAGTATTTAAAAATAAGGGGAAAACATGATTGAAAACATAATGAAAAATGATTTTGTTTGGGAGCAGTAAGTTATTGGAGTTTGCGCTGGTTGCTTGGTAACTGGTCCCATCCAAGAAATAGTCCTGCCCATAGTTCCCTTTACAACAGCTTAAGCTTATTGTGTTTTTTGCACCTTTTTTCTAGTCTCAACTTTTCACTAGTTTTTGATTTCTTACTGTGAAATACTGGTTAATTTTACAAGCCAATATCCAATCAATCAAATAAAGGCATATGCAGCCTAAGACAAGACAAGTTCATACAAATAAGATGAGTATTATTCACATTGAGCATTTCACAGTCCAGTTTGAATAAAACACATGGATATCTCACCCCCAAACGCAATGTCAATGCAAAGGCCTCATGACGCCCTGACTCTACAGGTTTAACCACATAACAACACGTCAGTGGAAATGCACCGGCTGAACTTGTTATCTTTAATTATGTAGATTTCATATTGCCTTTGTACCACTGTTACTGACAGGCACGGTTAATGTTCTGCAGTTCTGGAAGAAAACTTTGATAAACTCTTTTAATATCAGTGCCTTATCTGGATTATGCTCATCATCATCACTGCTTATCTTGCACGATGGGCGGCACAGTGAAACCTGAGCCACAAAGAGGCGTTACCACTGTGGTCTTGCCCGGTAGTCATTTACTGGAAAATGGAGGAAGTGACTCATCCTGCAAAGTCGGTGTGAACAATAACATGGGTGCTGTATTCTCAATAATACACACATTCCAGAGAACTTCTTACCAAATCACTCTGTCTCCTCCGCTGTAAAACATGAGCTTGATAAAAACAAAATGAGTTTACTAGATAAAGTGAAGACTGCATCAGATTAAGATCCTAACAGAGAGTCTGAAAAGTCTCTAAAAACTGCTCAGACAGACGGGGAAATAGGCTGACATTTTGTCATAATGGCAGTGCTACAGGAAAGGTCAGGTGATCACTATAAACATTAGAATTCATCCTCTGGAGTCCATGAATATCCACTGCAAATTTTATGGAAATTTTGCCATTACTTTTTGAAAGGTCAGGTAGTCGCCAAAATAATTAGGACTCCTCTGGGGACCATTAATCTGTGACAACTCCATGCAAATGTGGCCAGTGCTTGCTGAGATATCCTAAACTTTGCATCAAACAAGAGGGACAACTGTGGAGTCAGCCTGTAAGTCCACGCGGTTAAACTCAGTAAGTATAAGTGACTCAATCATGTTCGTGTGTCACATCGTAAACGCTTTGGGCATCAGGGTGGCAGACTGCAGCTGTTTCTCGACTGGGAGCTTTGAGTCCATGTCAACAGCCATCGATCCTCCTCACGCGGCACCTTTGAGTAAAACCATTAAATCCCCACTGGCTCCTGAGTCGATACCCTAAAGCTAACCCTGTGCTGGACATCTCTGTAGAGGACGCCAAGAAAATTGAGTCTCCCTCAGAGAATCAATACAGTTTCAGTGGTGAGTTTACTATCCAGTCAGTCTTGTTCACCTGTGATGGAGGTCTGAGGTCTCTTTCCTATGGAAGAGAGTTTCTACCAAAAAACACTGATGAAATGTTTCAGACAAGAAAAATAAAATCCTCATGGTAAATAAAATGACGATCATCATGGGACTCAGTGAATAATTTTCACTTAAAATCATGAGGTTCTCATGAGGTGAAAAGTCTCAATTGTGGAGGGAAAGTCAAAATTATGAAGAACAAGTCAAATTTGAGAGATAGTTAGAAGTTATAACAAATACTATACATTTTTTTTCATAATAATCACTGTCTTGTTCATTTTTATTACAATTTTGAACAATGAATACTTGTCACATTATACCAGTCATATTTAAGTCATATTTATGAGATATGAAGTCAGTGTTATGAGTCCCACAATTTCTATTTATTAATTCATCAGTTCCATTTACGATCATGACTAATTAAGACACAGTGAGCCATTGCCATCTCATAATGCTGACTTACTGTATTAAGCCAAAATGTTGATCTCATATTTAACTTTAAACAAATCTGTTTTTAACATGAGCGTCCATTGCGTGCTTTACACCCAAATGTCAGGATGAATAAACTCACAGATTGATGTCAGTCAGTGATCCTCCATCCATGTATAACCCTCCTTCTTATCGTAAATAATTGGCTGTATCAACCCTCTGGGCAGGAAATCACACGACTCCTCCATGATTGTGAAACGAGTGGCTTTTTATTTTTCAGTGCGTGACGTTGGCAGGGCGTGATGATGACGTTGAAGACGGCCTCGCATTCAAAAAGCGGCTTCCGCATGACGTCGTGACCAGTCAGCGTTTCTTTCTTCGTCGAAGCCGGTGACTAGCAGCCGCCGCCGCCGCTGTTTTTTTAAACGAAATAAAAAAACCTTCGAGGTTTTGACGCGACATTTTTGAGTCCTCCTTTTTCTACTCTTGTCCTTATTTTTTTATCTCCTCGTCGCCAAGACAACAAGAACACTGACGTTCCTTTTGTAACGGTGAGATTCGACGGCTAACCTTAGCTCAAGCTAGCGGTCCGCGAAGAAATGTTGATCCATTTTTATACGAAGCTGTGGGCTGCTAATGTTGATTTTTAACTAGATGGAAGTGTATTCAAATGTTGAGCGGGGCTGGGTTATGTGTCCAGGGGTGGAAAAAATACACTGGGCTGACGTCCAAGAGTTGTTTACCGCTTGTTAGCTTGTTAGCTTACCGGCGGCCTGCTGAACAAGATGTCGACATCCGGTGCCTGAACAAAGACCTTAAAAAATAAGCTGATGAGGCTCTCCTTTTACCCGAATTTCAGTTCAGTTTATATCTGAATCCACACACAGTTAGATGGATTGAATCGAATAATCGAGAAAAATCGATGGACAAAGGGACTGCGAAACCTTTTTTTTGTAAATCTGAGCTTTGTTTAATTCGACGATCTGAAAAGGAATCCTGTAATATTGACCACACAGAGGAGTGCTTTGACCATTTATTTAGATTATATTTTCCCATGGATGGATCGGATTTAAAATGTCGCAGCTGTTGGAAAATCCAACAACGCACATGTAATCCAGGTTTTGTGTCGACATCGGCTTTGGGTTGTTTCCTGGAGAGCTGCCCTCCGTAATTTAGGTTAGGTTAGATAAGGTGAGGGTGGATAAGACTAGATTATAATGGGGAGTCCCAGATGTCTGCTTGAGTTAGGGTGAGAGGTAATTGGACAAACAAAGAGACATCGGTATGCTAGGCTAGCTCTGACCCCATTTCACTTGACACGTGTAGGCGCTCATGTGCTCGACAATTTGACCGGATTTCTCTAAAAACATGTTAATAATGATCAAACCGATGGTGTCAGTGACATTGATCCCTTGATGGTAATCTTCCTATTGAGTTTGTGATGTATATTTGTTTGCATTTTACAGCCACATTTACTGCAGTCAAGCCAGGCTCCACTTAAAAAAAACACTAGCCTCCGTGTTGTTTAGCGGCGCATGCATTAAAGCTTTCAGAAGGCTTTAATTTTGAAACCCAGCAGACTAAGATGATACTTTCCGGTTGACACCCTGAGGTGGTCTGCTATCAATCTGAAGAGAAGTCGTTCTGTTTCTACAGGAAGTTTCCTTTTTATTAGGCAAAACGTAGAGGCAAAACGTTATTTTGAAATCCGTTCCTACACTCTCCTGCCCTAATGCCCAGTGTATACAGGTGTGTTGGGGCTTGTTTGACACGTTTTTCAGTGGAGGCCTGCTTGGCTGCTAACAGCATTAACTGTCACCTGACTTGTGTGTCTTTCTCTTCCTGCAGGTCGCTCTTTTCAGCCCCTTTCCCTGAACTTTATTCTTTTCAGATATACTTTGTCAAGCCGCCAAAGTGGAGAGTGTCGTTGCACCAGGGGGTCCTTCTCGTTTCAGGTATTAAATCGCGTCAACCTAAGTCTGTTCATACTGGAAACCATCTCACATAATAGCTTACGTAAAGGCTTAGCCCCTTTCTTAGTGTTAAGTTAAAACCTTTTTTTTCTTTTTCTTTTTGTATCACAGTGTAGGGGGAGGAGGTGGGGGTGCACCTCAGCACTATCCCAAGACTGTCGGCAACAGGTGATTTTTCCCGCAAATTTCCTCTTATATGGAATACATTGGCACTGATCATTTACTACATGTTAAACCGATAAACCACTGGGATTAAGTTGTTTTCTCAAATATTATAAATATGTATATTTATGTTCAATCTCTGGAAAAGAGAGAGAGAGAGAGAGATATTTATTTTAGCCTCTAAATATACTGATATATGGCAACAGCTCGATAGAATGGTGGTTTCCTGTTTTTCTCATTTGGAAAATTATCGTTCTTCTGCTTTTACTCTGAAATTTTACAGCCGTCTATCACTTCAGCAGCGTTTCAGGCTTGTTCGGTGCTGCCATTGTGAATATTATGATACAGAGTGTGATAAGGCATGTCATGAAGTGTGTTTTTGTTTTTTAATTAAAAGGTAGGGAAAAATTATTTAAAATTTTACTGAAACAAACTGAAAGCCCATAATATCAGTGTGTTGCATTTTATGGAAACTTACTGGTTAAAAAAACCCAGAGTTTCCAATGAGATATTTCTACATATTATGTGAGATATGAAACAGTAGAGCAGGTAAAATTGGCAAGGTGACTACACCTTCTTTTGTTCACTTCTTCATAGCAAATCAACTTAGTTATCGAAGCCTTTTAGATTTTAGTGCATTAGTGTGTAACTGGGCCTCTGTAACTCAGCCAGCAGGGATCAGGGTTATATGACTGAGTAGTGGTTGTATTTCCCTGAAATGTGTTTTGTAACATTGGCTGTGTTTTGTGTCAATTGCAGCGAGTTCCTGGGGAAAACCCCAGGTTCTGGCGTTGAGAGATGGGTACCTTCTCGAAGCACTAGACGAGATGCCAACTCCTCCAACGAGAAAGGGCAACAAGATGCAATCTTCAGGAAAGTGAGAGGGTGAGTTTCCATTTAATTTCATATTTACTTCAGTTGCACACATCATAAATTCAATTAATTGTGAGCCACAAACTAAAAATGCCATCAGAGATAATTTGAAGTAATAATGCCAGTTAATTTGTTGTGTTTTTAATCTGTTTTCCTTCCTCTTCATTAGCATACTTAATAAGCTGACTCCTGAGAAGTTTGACAAACTATGCCTGGAGCTCCTCAACGTGGGTGTGGATTCAAAACTGATCTTAAAAGGAACCATCTTGTTGGTAAGTGTTATTGTTAATCATACATGTGCATTGTTGTTCCTGTAACATTTAGAAATCGGCACTTAATCTGTCATTCTGTTTCTCTTTTAGATTGTTGACAAGGCCCTCGAAGAGCCCAAGTATAGCCAGTTATACGCTCAACTATGTCTACGCTTGGCAGAGGATGCACCAAACTTTGAACCCCCGACAACAGATAATCAAGCAACACAGAAGCAGAATAGTGTAAGGTTTTAGACAAGAATGGGATGTAATTTTACTACTTTCTGCCTGCATTTTAATTAAATCTTGATGTATCCTGTGTTGTAGACCTTCAGAAGGCTTCTGATTTCCAAGCTACAAGATGAGTTTGAGAATCGCGCCAAAAATGTTGAAAGTAAGTGAATTACCCTGATGCGTAAGGTCAGTTACAAAACACATCTGGTATTGCTTCATTTGTTGCTTACTTTCAACCTTTTCCTCTATTTCTCTCTGTAGTCTACGAAAAACAGGACACCCCTCTCACCTCTGAGGAGGAGGAGCAGCGTGCTATTGCAAAGCTCAAGATGCTGGGCAACATCAAATTCATTGGGGAACTTGGCAAACTCAACCTTATCCACGAATCTATCCTTCATAAGTGCATCAAAACAGTAAGTCCTGTCAAATAACATGTACTGACAATTAAATACACTAAGACACCTTAACTGCTCTGAAAGATGTATTTTTTTAAATTAAATCTTATTTCTTTTGAAGCTTTTGGAGAAGAAGAAGAGAGTCCAACTTAAGGATATGGGTGAAGACTTGGAATGCCTCTGTCAGATAATGAAAACGGTGGGACCTAAACTTGATCATGCAAAGGCCAAGGTGAGTGTGTGAGAAGATGACCAGGAAAAGTTGCTTTTATCCCCCTTTTTGTTTTTTTTCTTTAAATGACAAATGGATTCTCCTTCCAGTCTTTGATGGATCAGTACTTTAGTCGCATGCGATCCTTGACGGTCAACGAAGAACTGCCGGCCAGGATTCGTTTTCTGCTGCAGAATACAGTGGAGCTGCGAGAAAACAACTGGGCACCTCGCAAAGCATATGTTGACAATGGCCCGAAGACGATCAATCAAGTTCGTCAGGATGCAGTGAAGGTTAGTCTGTCTGGTCCACTTTGGGGTGAACTGTCCATTCATCGTGACTGTAGAAGTAAAGCAAACGTGTATTGAACCCTTCAACAGTCGTCTAGCTGGTTTACCTGTATCCTTAGATTCTGACTTTGCTTTGCAGGATTTGGGTGTTTTTATTCCACCTCCAACCGATGGAATGAGAAATGACTTCTTCATGGAGCACTCCGCCTTCCTGCCGAGGATCAGGTTTGACAGGGAAACCGTTGGCGGGCTGGCTGATATGTTTGGACAAATGCCTGGTACGTCGCAACAAACCCAAGCGATAGTTATACCGTTAGTGCATTTATGACAGTTTTTTTTCTTTCTAGCGGTGTTTTTAATGTTTGTCTTCTTTTCGGTAGGAATTGGCATCGGTACAGGTCCAGGAGTCATTCAGGACCACTATTCTCCAACCATGGGACGTCATCGCACAAACCCGATGTACAATGGCCACATTGGAAACGGCAATGGTTCACATCAGCCTCAGTTTGATGCAGGAAGCAAACCATTCATAAAACCAAACCAGGTTTGTATACAGCAATTCTACAGTGCACTCATTTATTGCTTTTGTAGTGATGAATTTCATCAGCCACAATTACTGACTGTAAATCTGTGAAATGTATTTTTAAAGGGGCAGCATTCACCAGTTTTCAGCCATAAGCAGAATCACTCAGTGCAGATGCAGTCTAAGGACATGGCTTCGCGATTCAGCAAGAAAGGGAAGCTCAATGCTGAGGAGGTATGTACGCTCACATCGACAAAACCAAGATCACATCTGATCATCCTGGCTTCTTGAGTTTTGTACTTTGGAAGTACTCTGAGCTTTTGTTATATTGAACACCTAAGGTTAGGAAGCATTTTTATAAACTCGTCTTCACCCATCTAGATCAGCCTGAGGCCCGCACAGTCCTTTATCCTGAATAAAAAACAAGTGCCGAAGCTGCAGCCTCAAATGACCATGATTCCTCCAAGCGCCCAAGGTCCTGCGCTAGGACAGGTAATATTTTAAAGCAAATGTTGAATTGATGTGGTGTTTGCAGATTTAGGGGAATGTGTATTCATGTGGCTTCCTTTTGTTCAGTCGCCACAGCTCGGCCTGAAAACCAATCCACCACCAATTCAAGAAAAACCTGCAAAATCTACTAAGAAAGCTCCTCCCACAAAGGAAGAGTTACGCAAAATGACAGTAAGTTTCACTCTGTGTGCTATTCATGCACAACTGTGTGTGTGTACGTGTACGTGTGTGTGTATGTGTACAACCACTAACCCGCCCCTGTCTGTTTTTAGGAGACATTGGTGACAGATTACCTGAACAGCAAGAACATCGATGAGGCAGTGAATGCTGTGAAGGAGATGAAGGCTCCCAAACACTTTTTGTCTGAGATGCTGAACATGATCGTGGTCCAGTCCCTCGACCGTTCAGATGAGGACAAAGAACAAGCCAGCTCTCTGATCCACACACTCTGCACCGAGGGCCTCGCCACAGGGGAAAACCTGTTGCAGGTCAGTGTCAGGCCCTTTTAACAGAAAATATAATTCATAAAATGTCTCTTTACAATTTGAATATGTAGCTTTTGTTTAGCAGTAAAAGTTGTGGGTCGTCCCCCCTCGATAGGCCTTTTTGGGTGTTCTGGACCAGTGTCCCAAGATCGAGGAAGAAATCCCACTGGTGAAGTCCTACCTGGCACAGTTTGCAGCACGTGCGATCATTGCAGACCTGGTCAGCGTGGCGGATTTGGCCCATCAGCTGGAGAATGGTGCACACTTCCCACTGTTCTTGCTCTGCCTGCAGCAGATGGTCAAACTGAAGGACCGCGATTGGCTGGCTGACCTCTTCCAGCAGAGCAAGGTCAACATGCAGAAGATGCTACCAGGTATGTCCACCTGACCACGTCTGTCACTGATGTCATCACTTTGGCTCTTGACTTCATTTTGGATCTAGAAGCAGGTTTACTTTGTCACTCTTTTAAGACATTTTTTCCCTCTTCCTGTAGAAATAGACCAGAACAAGGACAGGATGTTGGAGATCCTGGAGGGCAAAGGCCTCAGCTTTTTGTTCCCTCTGATGAAGCTGGAGAAGGAGCTGCTGAAGCAAATCAAAGTGGATCCCTCTCCACAGTCCATCTACAAGTGGATCAAAGACAACATCTCTCCTAAACTCCACACTGACAAAGGCTTTGTCAACATCCTCATGACTAGGTACATTATTTAATCTAACCACAAACAATGTCAGGTGCTCTTTGTGTATTTTTACCAATGCTGATTTTGAGTCTTCCTGCCTGCCAGCTTCTTGCAGTACATTGCCTATGAGATCAACCCTGACGATGATGAAGAGCAGCTCGCGGCTCCCAGTAAGGAGCAGCTGGACGAGGAGAAGCAGCTGCTGCTCTCCTTCAAGCCAGTGATGCAGAAGTTCCTCCACGATCACATCGACCTGCAAGTGGGTGCTCTGTATGCCCTACAGGTCCACTGCAACGCCAAGGGCTTCCCCAAAGGTGTGTGTTCGCATATTGTTGGAGTGTAGCGGCCAATCTGGTGTTATATTAAAGAACATAACTAAACTGGCACCGAAGATAAATGATTACTCTCCTCCTCCAGGCATGTTACTGCGCTACTTTGTGAACTTTTACGACATGGAAATCATTGAAGAAGAAGCCTTCCTTTCATGGAAAGAAGATGTCACCCAGGAGTATCCAGGGAAGGGGAAAGCATTATTTCAGGTAAAGATTTGTTTGTTTTATTTTTGTTTTATGTATCTGTCTCTGATCATTCTGTTGGTACAGACATTAGTGGCTGAGGTGTTGACACAAGATGAATAAAATACACTCATGTATAAAGGGATGTGACTAACCAGGTGTCTTGTTCCATGTAAAAGTCCAGCATTAGACTCAAATGTACGTTTCCTAAAGCTGCATCCAAATCAGGAGCTCATTTTTGTGTTGTACTCAATAATTTTTATCCATAATGCCTTTCTCTGCCTAATGAAGCTGTTGTGTTTATGGTGCAGGTGAACCAGTGGCTGACCTGGCTGGAGACTGCAGAGGAGGAGGAGTCTGATGGTGAAGATTACTGAGGAACAGGCCAAAGCCATGTGTTATCAGGATGCAATGAATGAATTTTTTTTTCTTTTTCTTTTTTAACTTGGTCATTTTATTTTATATCCCTATGCCCCTCCCTGTCCCCACCCAGCCCCCCTCTCCTTGTTTATAAGTCTATTCCAACCACTGTTACACTTCATTCCACTATGAAATGTTTTACAAGACTAAGCCAGCCTCACCACCATCTTATTGTATTTATGCTTTTTTTTTTTTTCTTTGTCTCTGATTCTAATGTTCTTTGGTGTATAGCAGCAGATGTTTTAGACATTTCAATCATCTTGGGTTATGTTAACTGTAGGCAGTGAACTGTACCAGCACCAACACCTGACCCTTTGTATCACCTTTTACATCTGGTAGGAGTCACCAAGTGCTGCCCTGACGATTTACTTAAAAACTGTTTACAAATGAGAAACGGCTCTGATGTACTGCAAAGAGACTTTTCTCATCGTTTTATCAGCATTTGTTAATCAGTTTTTAGACGCACTTTGCTCAATATCATGAGTCGTTGCAATAGTAAGATACACTTTCCTTGATTTGTTGAAACAATCCTAAGTTGCGGTTTTCTCGTGCTTAAAAGCAGATCATTCGTCTGGAAATTCATAACCATCTGCATTTGACGACGTCTGACAATAATGGCCTGTTTTTATTTGCACAGTGTGATTTCAGTTACCCACATTTTAGTTTAATGAATCAAGAGCTTTTTTTTCTTTATGTACAAAACTTTTGTGCTGTTAAGGATGAATCTGTGTGGCCTTTTTTTAATTTATCAGTTCATATGGATATACCTCTAATGTATCTCGGACTATACTTGAATGTCTCGGTTTTAACATTGAGACAGCCAAAGCTTAGTTTCCTGTGCTACAGTTGTTCACCACCATGTGTGGAAATTTTACGTCTGTTTGCCATATTTGTCAAGTTTTTAAATGGTCTTTTTATCTTCATGAAATTATAAAAAAAATCACTGTATGTGTACACTTAACCCTTCTTTTGAGTGTCACTGTAATGTTTGGGTGCAAGAAGTTGTTGAGTGTACAACTACAGAGCAACCTTGAATAAAGTTTAACAGTTCATTTTGTTGTCTTTTTCATTTGTTTCACACAACCAGACATGGAGGTTTCTTTTTAATCATTTACATATCATTACGTCCAAGGTTGTTGGCAGATCACCTGCCATTTGTAAAGACTTCCTAGAAGATCAGACATTTAACATGCATGTAGCAAGAGAGCAAGAAACGGAACACATTGTAAAATGTATGGTGTTCTTAATTTATAGTTTTGTCTTAATTTGGAACCAGACCTCAGAAAAACTGTCTGGTTCCAGCCAAAGATCCGTCACAAGATGGAGAATATGCAGGGACCCTCCTGTGTGTGTCCCTCTATCGCTGCAGTTGTGTGAAGAAACAATACGAGTCATTTTAAAGTAAAACGCATGAAACTGGTGACACACAATTAAATCAAAGATTCAAATACTTATTCATTAGAGCTGAATGTTAAACTATATTAGACTGTCACTTAAAGTCCTAACTTTTCAGATGAGAGTAAAGTTTTCTTTGAGCTTTCCATCGCCAAACTTCCCATTTCATTTATTCTATTTTTGAACAGAAATACAAGTTGCTGTTAATGCAGAGGGAAGCAAAAATTGTTTAAGATTTCCTGATCTGTTGCAAGTTAAGTTCTTTTATATTGGGTCAGTGTTAGCAGGATACAGTATCTGAGAACTTACACAATTCTTTGTTTTCCTCTTTTATTTGACATTTTGTTGAAGCATCTTCCCATTTTTGGGTCAGTGACAGTCTGAGATAGAAAATAGATGTTTACACCTTTTAGTTCATTTCAAACCGTTTCATCTGTTTTTTAACAAAACATTGTCTGTGAAAAGACTTCTGCAGTAAGATGTGAGGAATACACCATTTTAACGCTGTGCCAAAAACAAACTACACGGTTCTAGGCTCTAATTCCAAGATACCATACGGACAGAAATCCCTGCTTTAATGGAAAATAAAAACACAGAAGTGGAGAGTTTTCTCAACATTACAGGGGACGAGTCTATGAGGAAGATTCAAAGATTTAATCGCTGTCGTCGTCCTCGTTGTTGGAGCCTTCAGGTTCTGAGCCGTTGTCCGAGCGCCGCGGGGAGCCCTTGTTGCCTGACCCCGCCTCAGATCCTCGGTCTGATCCTCGGTC
>JBAJHX010000001.1:25431303-25443150 GCA_037176925.1 Amniataba percoides
TCTGAGCCGTTGTCCGAGCGCCGCGGGGAGCCCTTGTTGCCTGACCCCGCCTCAGATCCTCGGTCTGATCCTCGGTCGGACGCCGCAACAGGCGACGCCGGCCGAGACTCGTCGTCTGATCCCGACCGGCTCCTCTTGCTCTCATTGTCCGACTGCTCAGAGTCGGACTGCCGCTGCACCCTCCTCTTCTTCACTGGACGGTCGCTGCCCGAGTCGTCGTCTTCGGAGCCCGCGGAGCGCCGAGGGCTGCCCGCCTCGCTGCCAGAGCGGTTCCTGCCTCCATCTGACTCGCTGTCAGACGCGATGCGCTTCCTGTGGCCGCCTTCGTCATCAGATCCTGAACCGCTGTCTCTCTGGTGTCTGTGTGTTAGAAAGTAAACTTGTTTACTTACTGAGCCCTCAGCACTCATTTCAGTGTAAATTCTCACTTTAAAGTTCACACTTTTACCTGTCCTCCGCTATTTTCAGCCCATCCTCATCTGAAGAAGACTCAGACGAGGAGATGATGGCCTTTGACTTGATCTTTCCTTTGAGAGACGGCGGCAGACGCTCAGGCTGGGGCTAAAATAAGACGGATACTTTTATAGAAATCAGGCCTAAAAAAGATTTCAAGTGGACTTCAGGAAGATTTAATAAAAAAATAAGAACCTTTTCAATCTTTTTGCGTTCTTTGGGTTTACGCTGCTTCTTGGGTCGTGATGTTCCTTCCTCATCATCGCTGTCGTCGTCGCCTCCTTTAGCAGGTCTGAAATGCAGGACAGCCTTTGATCTCAGCATCTTACGCTCCGTGTTCAGCAGACAAAATGAAGCACAGGTCAGCAGACTCACCTCTTCCTCTTCTTTCGCGGCTTCTTCTCTCCATCCTCGCCCTCCTCCTGCTCGCTGCCGCTGCCGCCCTTTCTCTTCTTCTTCTTCTTCACTGGCAGGTCCTCGTCAGAGTCGTCGTTGACAAATTCATCCATGTCGCCTCCTTTCTTGCGCTTTGAGGAAAAGAAGAAAAAGAAGTTTGTCGTTCCGTGGCACACAGTGAACTCTAGAGTCTGCTAATGACTTTATCAGTGCTCAACACTCACACGTCCTCCTCCACCGCCGCCTCCCTTCTTCTTTTCCTTGGCCATTTCCTTCGCTCCCTCTGCGAAGGTGAGCAGGTTCTTGGTCTTCTCCACATACAGCACTCTCTGCTCCAGCAGCTTCTTCTGTTCTTCCACCTCTCTGGTCCGCTTTTCCTCCTGACAAGTTTTGAGGGCGACAAGCCAACAATTTAATAAGAAGCAGCTAAACAGAGCTAAAAAAATAAACTTAGTTGTGGTGAGTTTCTACCAAAAAGATTTTTGATGGTGGCACCATACATACCTGTTCTTTCAACATCTGCTGACGCAGCATGTCCCTCTCCTGTTCCTGTTTGGCCCGAAGCTCCTTCTCCTCCTCATCCTGCTTTCTGGCCCTCGCCACATGATACTGAGCCTGACTCAGCAGGTCAGAGCACTGCCTGCAAACCAACAACATGGCCGAGCCCCAGTGTTACACCCTGCACACGAGCTCCATTTAAAACATGGTCTTTACATGTAGAAAGAGACTAAAACACTGGTGAACTCTCACTACCTGCTGTGAGCTTTAAAAACCCAAATATTTTTGGTAAAAGATTCTCAAAAAATGTTTATTGTTCAATGTAAAGCTTAAAAGTAATTAATATAATGTAAGGATATATTTATAGTTTTCATAAGTGACTGTGATAGGTCCTTAAAAATAAAGCAAGGCGTGTTAAACGGTGAGGAGAATAAATTCAGACTGACCTGGCTTCAGAAGCGGCAAGAGCGAGGTCAAACCTCATCTTGTCTCCGGCCTTGCTGAGGTAGCTGAAGTACCTGTGTGAGGAGGAGGAGGAGGAGGAGGTGATGAAGGAGATGAAATTGCAGGATTAGACACGGGTCAGCCATCAGAGCAGCAGGCTGGGAAGCATAAATCAAGTCTAATACCTGTGAGCCAGTTCGAGCTCTTTGACAGCGCTCAGCACAGCCTTCAGGTTGCTCTTCTCGTCTTTCAGCACCAGAGTGGCCAGTCTCTGGAGCACCAGGGCCACGTTGAACATGAGCACCGTGTCACTCGGCGCCACGTGACGGGCCTCCATGGAAAAACACCAGAAGGACAGTTACCCACCGCTCATATTGTAGCATGAAATAAAAGCTTTTCATTCCTGCTTCATGTCACCTTCAGCAGCATCTGCTTGCACTCTTGGAGTTTCCCACACTTGAAGAGCGCCCTCGCAAGGTACAGCAGCACCTCAGTGTTCTGATATTTGTAAAATTTCTTCAGGCAGTTCTCATACTGTGGAGCACAATCGAATATTCAACTGCACAGAAGGGAAAAAAAATAACATAAAAACTTCTACAGGTAATGTGGGATCCCCTCACCATCTGCACGGCACTGATGTACTGTTTCTGCTCCACGTAGATGTGAGCCAGGTTCAGCCAGACGTCACTGATGTCTGCTGTGGCCTCCCTCACCTGCGCAAACACGTCACGAGCCTCTCTGAAGTAGCCCTTGTGGGCCAGGACGGCACCTGGACGCAAGACATTTCTCTTTAGTACTTTATGCAAATACAGTGGGAGGAATAAAAAAGGAGAGAGAGAAACAGAGTAAAGCCTGACGGACCGATGCCATTGGCAGCATAGAGGTTCTTGGAGTCATTTCGCAGGACTTGTTTGTATATCGCCAGGGCTCGATCCTGGTGTCTCTTTTCCTGTCAACACAAGACACTTTTACTCCATTTGGGGATCTTTTCTTGTCCAGCACACACACAAACACACTGTTTAATCATGAATCCGCCTCACCAGAAACTAAAAATGATCACCTTGTCTGAAACATAGGCTTACATTGTGAATTTCATAAATGAGTGACTGTTTAAAATGTCATTCAGTAACTGCATTGATAACAAGGTGAGAGGGATCAGATTCATCAACTGCATCGTATTTCTAGAGGCAAACATCTTCTGCTGTAATGAACAGAGCTGAGTAGTTTGATGCATTTGCTGGGCAAGTTGTGGCATTTTTTATTAAAAAAATGTCTTAATTTACTCAGTATAGAAAACCAGAGGATCTGAGATTAATTTAATGTTTGTACCACATTTGCTAACCAGCTGGGAGGGGGGGGGTCCCTAACATTTTTTAGCAACAGTGTTTAGTGTTTGGTGTCACTTCTGTCAGTTTGTCTGTATCAAAAACATCAGTCTGCACCTTTTCGCGGTCTCTGGTGGGCTGGTGCAGAGTCTGCAGCCACACATTACCCAGAGCCAGCATGGAGTAGGTGTCGTTCTGTGTGGACGGCTGCTTCAGGATACGCTCAAACTTCTTTTGACCCGGACCCCATTCCTGTTTGGCCAAGTGAAGGTTTCCTATGAGGGACCAGGCATCTGGATGATCCTGCAAACACAAGATAAAAGGATCACACAACGTCATAGAGTTTGGCAATAGATTTGACTGAATTGATTAAAGGTTAAAACAATCTCACTACAGGAGGCGAAAAAGCACCTGATTAATCTGAAGGGCCTCTTTGAACCAGTCAGAAGCTTCGTAGAAGTTTCCTTTGTCACGAGCCATCGCTCCGAGACGCAAATAACCTGCAGGCCAGGAAAAAAAACAACAAAAAAATAAATACATTTCTCACAGATCACAAATGTTTTTCTTCTCATTCTCACGTCTTCATTGTAGAAATGCTTACAGTCCACATAGTTAGGATGCTCCCTCAAGATGTTTTTGTAGAGTTTCTCAGCTTCGTGGAATTCACACATTGCCTCATACAGACGGGCCAGATTGTAGGAGGTGGTGACAGAGATGGCGTTGTAGTAATGCTCGTCATGCTCTCCTTCAGCTTTGGCCCGGTCCAGAGATGCGAGGAAGTATTTCTGTAGGAGAGAAGACGTGACACATGCTTGAAATAACGCTGTTGTTTATGCTAAATATACAGAGCTCTTTACTGATGACGGATAGATAATAATGGCTTTCAATAAGCTGAACCGCATATTGATCGCTACCTTGGCCTCTCCGAGGTTGCCCAGTCTGAAGTGAAGAGCCCCCAGGTTGTTGAGGATCTCAGGGGGAACGTCGGCCTGCACCTTCTCCTGCAGGATGCGGGTGGCCGTGCCGTACGCAGACAGCGCACCCTGAATGTCGGTCTGCTCCAGGATCTGAGCCAGCTCGATCCACGCCTCCACATCATCTGGGTACTGCTCTGTGACCTTCTTCAAGTGACCCTGCACAGCAAAGACAGTAACAGAGTAGAGACAGATCAGCAAACACACTAATAAGCCAAATGATCACAGCTGTGGTTTTATCATGAGTATATATACTCACTTTGGCAATGTCTCTCTTTTCCTGGTCGTCAGATGTGGCGTAGAGGGACCCCAGAATTTTCATGGTTTCGTAGTTGTTGGGGTAGGCCTTTAAAACTTTCTCGAAGCACTGTGCTGCGTTCTCCTTATCTCTTCGATACACATACATCTGTCCAAGGCCAAAAAAGGGCAACACAAAAGTAGACGAGGCAAACTGGGTGGCCTGGTAGTAATACTGAAAAGCCTGGTCGTAGTCCTCCTGAAGAGAAAAGGAGAATCAGATATCAGAGGCATAACATGAGCACAGTGGGCTTCCTTGGGATCTGCTGGGATCTTACCTGTACGTGAAATGAGCGAGCAAGCTGGTAGCAGCTCTCCGCCTGCATGGCCTCGACCTCGGTGTTATGGAAAGCGTGGAGGGCCAGATGCTGCACTTTACTGTAATCCTGAGAAACAGAAAGCACACAGAGGTGAATGACAGCTAAACGACTCTGGTTTGGAGGTGCAAGTATTTCAGTGACAACAACCAGACTACCTTTTTAAAGAAGAAGTGGTTGGCGAGGTGGTTGAGCACCATGGGGTTGCTGGGGTCGATGGTGTAGGCTCGCGACAGGAGCTGCACTCCGTTCTTGATGGAGTCGGCCTCCTTGTTGTTGAGCTCCAACACTGCCAAGCCGACGAGAGCGCCCACGCACTTCGAGTTGAGCTCCAGGGCTCGGCCGAAAGCCAAGCGAGCCTTCTCCAGTTTGTTCAGCTTGACAAAACAGTGGCCCATCCCCAGCCTTACCTCAGCTGGACGGAGAACAAAACAAGAAGAGAGATGAGGAGACATCTGTAACACTTTGTATGAGAACAGCCATAATTACCGCTATTACTTATCAGATATCGGAGTGTCAGCATCAGTGCTGGCGGATATGAAAAAAGGAACTACAGCTGCTAAATATTTTCTGTATATTGGCAGATAGTGGAGACGATTTATCAATCGACAAAAAATAAATCAGCAGTTTTCATACTGTTATTTATGTCACTTATCAAGTTAAAACGAAAGAAATGATCTGGGCATAGCCTCACAAAAGAAAGGATTTGCTGATTTTCCTTTTCATTACATTGTAAAATTGATGCCTTTAGTTACCTGAAGTAGTGAGCTTGTGCTCTGGAAGAACGTGCAGAGCACCTGTTTTTTCAAAACTTTATAGATTTACTTACTTTATTTGGAAAAAATAACTCGCTAGATCAATCAGTAATGTCAGTAATTGTTGGTTCTGATCATGTTTTCCTTTTATATGCCTCATTCAAGTTGAGTTGTTGTGTTTTTAGATATTCATAATATTTTACAGCAAAGATTAGAGTTAAAAATTAACTGTTAATTTTCATTCATCACTGTGTAATGTAAAACATCTTGCCTCGGTACAGACTGACATTTTTGTCTCTTTACCAGATTTATGGGATCTTTGTCGAAGAGGTTTATATTAAAACAATAATTGGCAGATATATTAACTGATATTTTTACACTGAAGTATTGCTGTGTGTGCACCAGACTGCAGTAGTAAACAACAGTAATGTTCCATTTTTAGGATGTTTACCTGGGCAGCCGGGGTTCGTACGCAGAGCCTTTTTGTAATATGCCAGCGCTCCTCGATAATCCTTTTTATTGAAGGAGATGCAGGCCTTACCTGTGGAACAACAACCGTGTTATTACTTCAGTGAATCAATCACAGTGGTCAAAGTTAAAATGTTATTATATATTCATCTTGCCTAGCAGAGCAGGGATGTTGTTGGTGGACTGATTGAGGACAAAGTGGAACTGAGCGTCGGCCTGGTCCATTTTGTCTCCTTCCAGCAGGCAGAAACAGGCTCTCCCCAACAAATGGTTCTGAGTGAGACATGAGAAGAATCAGAGGAGTTTCCTCTCATCGTCACCCTGACTGACTGACAGACGTTTTTCTTACCTGATCATACATGATGATCTTGTCTGCCATGGTATAGAGCAGCGTGGCCTGCGTGATGAGCTCTTTCTTGGCATCTTTGTTTTTCTCTTTACGCGCTTGCTGGACATAGTACGCTGCCAGTGTGTCCAGACAGGTCATCTGGTCCTTCTCGTGGTCTCTGTAGTCAAGGTTTCCATCAATGCGGGCTGCCTCTAAAAGCTTGACGAAGTCCTCTGTTTTGCCCTGCTTGTAGTACTCCAACTGAGAAAGACAAAGAATCCAAATCACTCAAACAGCCCTTACATGAATCCAGTTTGATATCTGGATTGTGTTTAATTTATCCATCAAGCTAATATTCAACATTGTGATGACGTAACGTCTGTCTGTGATAGATCCACAGACTCACCGCCAAAGCGATCCAAATGTGCAGCTGTGTGTGTTCCTGCTTCAGGATACTGATGACCTCGTCTCCTTCTGGCAGCTGGTCAAAGTCGAGCTCGATAACCTGCAATTTATCAAAGTCATGAAGCATGAACATGTCTCATTCAAAGATGCTATGAACTGAGTTAGTCGATATGTAGCAACTCAAACTGTGAAACAATATCAACTTTTTTAATGTGCCAGTCTTTACAACACGATTTCTACTGTGATAGTTATCCCTGTGCATAGTTATAGATATAGTCCCACGATAGTTATCCCCTCTGCGTGCTGCATTTTCAGGGTTTTTACACATTTTCCAAAGTCACATTTAAGAACTTTGAGCTTTTCCAGCATCTTACCAGGCTGGTAATTTATACTCACAAATTATTATAAAATCATACAACCAATAATAATAAACTATTTTAAACTGTTCTTAATCATTCTGAGGTCTGCAGTATTGTTTAAACAAAACAAACACTGTGAAGGAGCCAAAACATTTAAACCACATTTACACTCTAATATGATCCAAACAGCTGCACCTTGAAGTCGAGTTCATAACGATTTAGTTTTTACTGTCAGAATAGTAATAAAGCTACTTTGTGTCTATTATCAAGATTGTACTGGGAGCTGTTGTCAGTGTTTTATATATATGATCAAAACAGTAAAGCCACATTTCAGTATAAATTTGAATCACACAAACAAAAACACCACCACCTCCGTCTACAACCTCAATAATTAACACAAAGCACATTTATCTCCACTGCTGACAGCGTCAACAAAGACGGACTAAATATGAGCTAATTATTTAGAATAAAAGTAGACTAGGTGGTTTTAATGTTGTAGCTGTTGTGATATTTTTCAATCTTTTACTTTTATTATTTTAAGTCCTGATTATGCTCACATACTTTTACTTTAGTATCAGTATCCATGTAGGACTTTTACTTATAACAGAGTATTTTTACAGTGTTTGCTGCAGTAAAAAGTACTTCACCACTGTGAGCTCCTGCAGACAGTCATCATGTTTGCCAACCTAGCTGGAGATCAGATATATCTGTCTATTATAACATTAATTACATTTAAAACATCAATAACACGTAAAATATTGACGTGAATTCCCACGTTGGCTGTTTTGAATGTTAGCCGACGTTAGCCACAGTTAGCACACAGAGCTAACAGCACAGCGAGGTTTCACCTGATCAAACTTCAACAATAAACCACGTTTAGCTTCGTTTTTGCGGTCGTGTTACCTCGTCTGTGTCCCGCAGGGGGATCTCAATAGAGCCCCGAGACATCTCGGCGGAGGAAGAAAAACACACGAGTACAATTTGTAGAAAATGTAAAAATCTCTAAGCCGTTGTCTGTTTGTAGCTACTTCATGCTTCCGATAAGAAACAAACAAGCGGACGGTGCAGAGCAAACTGTGTCCGGTCAGATTCATAAAGCTCCTGCAATGGTTCCGGCTCGGAGGTAAAACACGGCAGTGCACTTTGTTTTCCTGTTATTGGTAAAAACTGGGAAGAGAGAAGTACTCAGATATTGTACCTGAGAGAGAGGGCAGCAATAATGTAAAAATATTCTGTTGTTAGTAAAACTTCACCAAAAGGGTTAGAGAAGTGGCTGTGCAATGAGGTCTATTTCATACCAATGTGTTTTATATTATCGGATGATTGTCACTGATTCAGTAACGTGTTCATCACATAAAGGCTGCAGCTGGTAAAGATGGAGCTCATTTTTCATTACTGCTGTGTAGTCCCTGATCCCCCAGGGATCAATGAAGTGCCCTCTTAATCTATAATAATACACCATTATTTATTTGTTGAGCATGTTTTGCATTATTATGAATACCCGATATAAATTAGAGAGAGTGACAGTTTTCAAATAGATGAAAAAAAGTAGTATAGTAGAATATGGAAATATTCAAGCCCAAATACTTAAAAATTGTACTTGAGTAAACGTACTGGGTTAAACAGTGTATTTGCATACAAACACATATTTAGCATTTCATTGTATACTTGTATACATGTTTTTCTGCCTAATGAGCTTCAGTATAACTCATCACTTTCCTTTCAAAGGATTGAGAATACTTTCCTTTGCCACGCGTTGGCTCCACTCGTTACATCAGCTGAAGTTGAAATTGTGCAGCAAATGCTTGGCAGACTGCATTTGATATGTTAAACTGGTGAATTTTAAACGAAATCCATTAACTGCATCATCATCAGACCTCTGCAGCCGTGGGATGATGTGGGGGAGGAGGTGGTGTGAGGGGGGGCGCTGGGGTTGGGGTGGGGGGTGTCAGCTGGTTTTGATGTGAAGCAGTGAAAACAAGCACAAGAGCATCTTGAAGATTTCTTGTGCTAACATCACAGTGAATCACTGGACGGCTGGATAAATATTGGTGGCAGTGAAAAGCTCCTAATTTAACGTTTGAATGTCTTGTTTTTCTTTTCAGAGGAGCTGGCCCGGGCTGAGAAGTAAGAAATTATTTTTACGACTTGTTTATCCTTCTGAAATGATATCTGATGGTTTTGTAACTATGAGACAAACAAAACAATTGTCTTTTAATTCCATTGTGCACAGTATTTAATGGATCATTGTCACTTAGTTTAGTTGTGTTGTAAGCATGTTATCCTTTTAACATGACCATGGCCATGACTGTGGGAGCCAAGAAACGTCACATTTTCTAGCTGATTACAAATGACAGTAAGAAAATATATAACATGGCATGTAGCCCTCTGATTACATCCCACTACATCTGTATGTAAACATCAGAAGAAGTGTGATCTGTAGAGGAGTTCAAATCATTTCACTGCAATTTTCGTTGCTTTTAATGTGTGGTTATTTTTTTCTTGTATTTCTGCCACATGTTTTGGCCTCTGTATATAAGAAATGTATTTAAGGATTTATTGTTTATTAAAGCATCAGGTCATGTGGGAATGTGACAGTCAGCTGGTTTCAGAAGGAACAAGCGCAATGTCTGACAGCAATGATGGTAAGTGTTGCAGGTACTTTGCTCTTTCATTTAAGTGCAAATATGCTTAACATGTATGCTTCCTGTGCATGAATGTACACTCACTTTTGTCCACCTCTATGTGTTCAGTGTGGGAGTCAGCCGGCTGTGAGACGAGGGACATGGTCGAGGACAATAAAGACACAAGTGGATTCTCTGAACATGAACTCCTTGACATCATGTATAATGCATGTAACACCTCCAGCACAGGTCATTGTTAATTCCATGTTAATTTCAACAGAACTGATTAAAACAATCACACAAACCACATAAATCACTGTTCGTACTTCTCTCTCATCCACAGGAGAGGTGTTGGCCTCCACTATTGTGCAGTACCTGCAAACCATGACGGCTCAGAGCTCCGAGCAGGACAGACTGGCTGCCCTGCAGCAGCTGCTTGACCCCGACTGTCAGGACCCCCATGTGAGCAGAGAGACTTTCCACTCCACCATAAGGGAGTGGATCGCACAATGCAGCGAGGACAGGTGAGACTAAACTGAGAGATATCATTTAACATCATTCTGGATGTCATCATTTTGAGGACTTTTAAACTTGACTTAAACACCTTTACATTAAGTAATTATCTTTACATTGCTTACAGGTGGCCTTCCAAAAGCCCACTGCTGTGGTCAAATATCTGCAAATCCAGAAGCATCTGCATAGTTACATTTTCCTAACACCCGTTAGATTATCATTGGTGGATTATTAGTTTACTCCATTATTGATCATTTTACTAAGATTTAATAGCATGTCTGTGATCTTGTGAATGATCACAATCATGACTTAAACTGCCTTAAACCATTGTATTTTATGTTGATTTACATTTTACAAACATAGTGGTGTGTGTCTAGTTTAAATACTTTGTTTCCAACTAACATATTCTTGGTGAAATCTTTTATTAATCATTATTTTCCATGACCTTTGGGAGCTGATGAGTCTTCCTGTGTTTCAGCACTGATGTGGATGGCAGTCATGTATCTTGGCCAGACTCTTCTAAAGTGCTCGTAAACGGTAGGCTGTCGCTGTTTTACTCAGACTTATGAGAAGTGTTATTAAATCACATCAGACAGCAATTCACTGAACCTGATTTCCTTCCAGGGCTGGATTTCTCATCTTCTCAAAGCAAAGCCGCCTCCTCAGAAAGCCACCAGTGTCCCTGGTCAGTTATTTCTTTCCTTTATTCACAGCACACATTCACCTCCTCTAATCAGCATGTTGTCTTACTCCACCACTAACACGCTTGTTTGGCTTCAGTGATGGAAAAGACTTGTTGGGGACAGTGGCTGAACTGAAACACGCTCACCGCAAGCTGAGTGAACAGAACAGCAGTCTGTTGAGGACGGTGGCTCAGTGTGAGGACATTAACCTGCAGCTCACTCTGGAGATCACCGAGCTGCGAGCCAAACTGGCCAGGTGAAGGACCAACTACTCTCATTTACCCAGTCACAGTTGGCTAAGTGGGATTACACTGTCATTCACATAAGGGCTCACAGGTGCATTATCTCATTTAAATGAATTATTTATGGAAAATGTAACTGTATGAACTGTATGAAATATAACTTGTGATTTGTAATAATGTAAATCTAATTATGGAAAAGAAGCAGGGAGAGCAAAAATGAACGGATTTCATCTCTGAATGCATGTACTCGATAAGCATTTTAACTCAGACTTGAAGCTAAATTTAAAGCAGTCTGACTCAGAACACTTTTCTTTTCACAGATTTTAGCTGCTAGTAGCCAACAAGAATATTATCAGAGTTGAGACTTGAAGTTAAAAAAAAAAGTACAAGGCAGAAATAAAAAAGATACAAATTAAAACTGACTAGACAGGAGTAGACTAAGAAATATAATTTATTTTTACCTAACCTAATCCTCAGTCAAACATGCCATTATTACATCATTATAGAGTGAAGGAACTGTACGGTGAATTTGGTTTGGAGGAGTGAGTGTATGGAGAACAGGCAGAGTCTGGGAGCAGGCAGAAGTAGGCAGAGAGAAGGCAGGATTGAATTGATGCAACAGTAGCTTTATTTTCCTTTAAGTGTTCTTTAAAGTTTTCAGTTCTTTATTGCCACAGTTCAGTTGCATCTGGTCTTTGCATTTCTTTAGGAAGCTGTGTGCTGCGTCATAGAACATAAACAGAGGAGAATACAATTAAGCTACTAT
>JBAJHX010000001.1:25448721-25471228 GCA_037176925.1 Amniataba percoides
TCCTAAACATGTCACATCTTTGTGCAGTCTGTACAAAAACATAAAAAAACAAAAGAACAAAAAAACAAACAAAAAAACAAACAAAAAAAAACGTAATCATAATAATAATAAGCTAATAATTTTGTGTTTTTCCTCCTGTTTTCATTATTTATGCTAATCTATGCTAACTAGCTGCTAGACAGACAGAGTGTGGTAGTCTTCTCATTTGTCATAACAAAAGCGGTGAGAGAGGTGTATTTCTGAAAAGGCCTAATGAAGTGTTACTTTAATTTAAAGGACCATTTTGCCACATATTTTCATATACTAATTGGTCAAAATGTGTTATGAAACACATTTTTTGACCAAAGGAGGAGTCACTTTTCTTCCAGCCCTCCAGGAAAGGTCATTGTAAATATTTCCAAGTTCTCTCTCCCCAAGAAAGAGTCCCCTGGTGGCTGGGAGGGCCAAGTCTTATATTTAGTTTATTTGTGATGTAGAGGAGGGCATGTGGAGGTTTCTGAGAAGCAGTGGGTGGCCTCGGAGGGGTAAATTGTGTTTGAAGTGAATAGACAGACAGTAGTCGTCTCCACGTCCACTAGTTTGTTTATTATACAGCCTTCTGTCTAAAGTTTACATTGTGCAGTGCCGCGCTAACGTGTGCTTGCTTTTGATTACCAAATGAATCTGCATCCACGCCGGAGACGAGGCTGCAGCAGGATTGACAATAAACATTTGTGGTTGGACACTGCTGTCATAAAAGTTGATATGAGTCCTGCCAGATTGATGTCACTGTAGCTCATTATGTGTATGATGAATAATACAATCCAGTCATTGTCACGTCGCCTTATTAAGACCTACCACCTCACCACGAGCTGCAGATGTTAGAGTCGCTTCAAGAGTATTCAGTATTGCTTTGTAATTATCAGGGACAGCACATTAATTTGCCCGATTTAAGGAAAAGGCTCCATCTGCAATCCCCGGACAATGTTAATCAGTAAAAGAATGAGCAAGACAAGCAGCAGACAAAGCAACAACTTACAGCTTGTCATCTTGTAGACATATCAGATAAAGGATGAATTCAGATGAAATACAAGTCAGCATGATGCTGCTGTTTGCCATCCGTCTGCGGCAGTTAAGTCACTTATTTTGAGATTAAAGCACATGAATTTAGCCCACATGTGACTTGCTACACACAGTGAATAGTTACTGATTTGACACACCAGTTATGAAACCACTCTCCACAGACAGATGGAGGGACAACAAATTACAACAAGCTCAAATGATCTCACGTCCAAACTATTAGACAAAATTAGAATTAGACAAGAAGTGTCTTTTATCATAATTACAGGCGACACCTTTAATAAAAAGAAGCCTAATAAAATTAGATAGTTATAAAGTTATAGCAGACATTTAATATACAATAATCACTTTATAACAACAGACAAGACAAAACATTACAAAGGAAAAAAATATCGGATGTACATCACACACACACACACACACACACACAGAGTCATAAACAACAATGAGAGTGTAGCTGGTGCTTTGATAACATGCTCACAATGATGATGATGATGCTGGTATGATTTACCATCTTAGTTTAGATGTTGATATGCTAACATTTTTAAGTAATCAATCTCTTGATAAAAACCACAAATGTGAACCTCACAGTGGCACAAGAGGAAGAGTCAGGGGGTCAGCATGCATCCCATCTCTATAAATCTTTGTCCATCCAATAGATGCTGTTATAATTCAGCCTGAACTAAAGTGATGACTGACCAACATTCTCAGAGTTCAGAAAATATAACTAATTTTACTAAGATAACAGGTAAAACATATTAAGTGTTGAGCTTTTAAATGTCTGTCAGTGCTGCAGTGCCCGTGCTGGTGTTTTTGTATTTTCAGTGCCACAGACTACAGTTGAGTACTTTGCCTCCATTAAAGCTTTTATCCTTTATCTACCGGGCACTAATAAAACATTGAGAGATATTAAGTCAACTTTAGGCAGATCACCCTAACATTACAAAGGAATAAAATTCCGTTTTTAGGTTTTATGTTGCCATTTGAAACAAAACACAGTCAGGTTGTGAGATAAACAAAGATCCATTGGAGACTGAATGTAAATAATTTAGAAAAGCAGTGGGTCTCTAATGCCCTGTGTGTGTGTGTGGCAGCTGTAAACAGAGTGTTCTTTGATGGGGAATCTATAAATGAGAGAAAGGTGGAGATAACAAAATCCCTCTAGCAGGAATGTGAATTAATTTGTGAGGTCAGGTTCCAGGAATAAAACAAATTGTAGAGAGAAAAACAAAAGTATCTGAGAGCGTCTGAAGTGAAAAGGAGATTAAATTTGGACAAACGTGTGGAAGTCAACACGGCTGCCAACACACTCCGAGCATCTACTGTACACGTTCATCATCCACATCTGCTTTTCAGTCACAAAGTCAAAATCATTGGGCATGGCAACATAAAAGCAGTTAAGTGTTGTTTTTTAGCAGTATCCTCTCATGTTGAACAATACTGGTGCCGTCTTTCTGTTCAGCTCAAACTGTGCTCCACATAAACGTCTGTGAGGTGCTGACGTTCAGCCATTTGCTTGGTGTCACAATATTACCAACCTTTTCCTGAGAGCGCCTAAAGCAGAGGACACAATAGCCTTTACTTGGGCCAAGAGCTTTCAACCAGCGGATCAAGCACCTCGTGTACTCGAAACGGTTGCCAGGTTATTGTTGCCCCTAGTTATAGAGGGGGAGAGGTGGAGGGGAGGGGAGGGGGGGTGGTGAGATACTTCCTGAAACAAGAGTTACAGTAGTTCTGCCAATCAGATGGATATCACGCTGCCAGCATCAGCCTCAGAGGACAGAAAACTCAATTTATTTCTTCCCCATTTGTTTTCTCATTCTGTCTTCACACACACACACACACACACACACACACACACACACACACACACACACACACCCACACACTGACTTTCTTTTTTTAACCATCTCATGACATTTGCATCGCACATGCTTTCCTGTTAAATGCAAATCAACTGTTTTCACTGTCTTGTCTGTCTGTGCTCTGGCTCCAACAAACAGGTGGCACCGGACGAGGCAGCTGCAGCGAGGTAAGACTCTATCGCAGTGAAATACAATATTATTTATGTATGTGGGTTATATATGTGTATGTGTTTTTAAATTGGTTTACTGGAAGTGTTAAGAGGATACTAGACTAGACTTTCAAGCTTTCCAATGTAAGGATAAAGTGGCAATTTATGTAATGGTACAGTAACTGCTGTATTACGCTTTGAGTGTCTCCATTTTATGCTACTTCACTTTCCACTCCGCTCAAATCATCTTATTTAGATATATAAGTTGAATTAATGGTTTATAACACACTATAATGTAGTTGTAAACATAGTTTATTAATGTCTAGTATTTATTAACATTCATAACCTTTCCTACTTCATAGAGTATAGTGTGTCATAAACCAGTGTTTTTTTTGTGATTTGATATTAATCACACATTAATGATACAGTCAACACAAAATGTAACCAGCGCTTTCAAACCCTTTTGTCTTTTCCTGCACAAAAATGAAATATTTAAAGATATTTTGATTTTAACACTTCACTCTTACGTATTTTAAATGCATTACACTTTACACACAATCTGAATATTTCCTCCACCACTGGCTGTGAGTAAAACAGCATATTCTCAAAGCCTAAATCAGTCAAAAGAAGACCTTCACTCGAGTTGAATTAATTAAGAGCATCTGACTTTTTTTTGCACAGATTGCCCCTTTGATAAACAACTTCTTCTGCACTGTAACACTTAAGATGATCAGCTCACGTTAATTCAGACTGTGATGCTGTAATTCACCGTGAACGTCAGCTGTGTTCCTCCAAACAAAGTGTCTGCTGTGCTCTCTCTTCCCTGTACAAAATTCAGGATGATCGCAGCACTTAAAGACCAAATCTCACCCCATTAAAGAGCAGCACAAACGGTGCAAGGTTTGACAGTGCAGTTTACCAAACACTGATTGACTTCAAGAGCTTGGAAGTGGCTACGTGAATTCCTCTCAGGCTGCAGGGTAAACACAGATCGGACGGACACAATCCATCTATCCATCAAACTCTCACAGATATGCCCCAACCCCCCTTCACATCCAACAACACACACAATGTTCTTCTGCTGCTCCCACACTATGATTAGAGAAACCAAACAAACCCCGCAGGAAAAATAACATACTTTCCTAACTTTCCTCAGGTTTTTAAGTTGAGGGATGATCAGTGGAGGAGCAGCACACACACACACACACGCACACACTCTACAGCACAGCAGTCCAAAGAGGCATACAGAGCCCTTCTCCTTAAATGGTCAAAGCTCCCAGGAGTGAAAGAGAGGCTGCTGCTGAAAAAAGACAGGGAACAGAGGGGACGGGAGAAGGAAGGAGAAGCCCCGAGGATAGGGGAGTTTTCCGAGGGAAAGGCTGAGGAGGGACGCTCCGGCTGTGGGAAGCCGGTCTGAGTCGCACAGATCAGCTGGAGCGTGTGTGTTTCTCTGCAGCACTAGTGGTGGACTCAGGTAACGTGCGTGCTCTCTGCGGACAGGTTGAGATGATCGGCTTCGTGGAGCTGTGGGGTCTTAGCGGGTGATGGTTTTAGGTGGACGCATGCAGCTTCAGGAGATGCAGGTCTGGCTCTGTCCGCCTGCGTCCCTGCACCTGTGTCTAACTTGTGCAAGAAGGTGTGTCTCTGGACTTTCATTTTTGTTGACAGTGGTCTGCCTGAGCTGTGACTGCAGGGGTGAGTTTGCACAGTGAAGTGTTTTGTCTGGGGGTGAAACTCTGTGTCAGTCTTTCCTGCTTCTCGCTGTGGCATCGCTGCATTTTTCAAAGTCAGTGGGTTTATCTGCTCTCTCACCAGGCTGTACCTCTCTCCGTCCGGCCATCTCTTTTTTTTGGTCTTTCTTCCTCTGCCCTGTTATCTCACACCGTGGCTCTGTAGCAACCACTTCCTCTGCTGGCCCTGTACTCTGCGCTTCACACAACCAAATTTTAAACAAATCTGGCACGGGGGAGCGGGCTTATGTAACAGAAGAGGAGGAGGAGGAGGAGGAGGTAGGAGGGGGGGGTCCGGTCCCCTGATCTTCCTCTGAGGAAAGAGACAGTCAGGCCTGGCTCTGTAGCTAATTCTCAGTCTGACGGCTCTGATGGACAAATACGGTTTCTTTTAGAAGTTGAGTGTGTACTGTAAGAGCCTTCCCTGGAGGAGTTGTGGTGCTGCGTCTGTCTGTGAATGTTCTGTCCCCCTCCCCCCCGCACAGGAAATAATCTGAGTGATTCAATTACTCTGCAATATTTATCTCAGTCTCATGGTCTGCACCGTCGAGTCTCCTGCAGGGCAAGCAGGGACCTTTGTTTGGGCTGAGTAATTTTCAAGAGGCAATGGTTTCCTCCGCATCTGTGTGATTATTAATTATTCTGTCCTCAGCAGACATTTACACTTGTTGAGCTGCATTTGTTTGGTTGCTTGGTAAGATGATTTTTTCTCACACATTGACTAAAACAGGCATGTTACTGTTTGAATTATGACTGATTTCTTTGTTCTTCTTTCTTGTTTGTCTTGCTGGGAAAAGAATGTTGCAGCTGTGGATAAAAAGTTGAATATTCATGAAAGAAAAAAATCGAAAGAAATTAAGTTTCATGCATGTAGACAGTCACGAAAAAAGGCAGGTGGTTGTTACCAAAGCCAGCCTGACGTCCCAGAGCAAGTAGATATTCACGTTAGAGGTATTTGATGACTCACTCTCATATTTATATGTGCAGTAGAACCTCAAAATTGATCTGTGCTCCGTCTCGATTTATAACAGAAGAACGGAGAATGAGGTCAAATGAAATGAGTAACAATTGAGGGAGTCAGCAGAAGGTGCGTGTTCGTAATGTCCTCACCATCAGCAGTGGTGTAGTAAAACAGCTTTTCAAAGTATTAAAACTGCTGCGCTGAATGCTACCGCAGGCCGAGGAGGAGTAGGGAATTTAATCCTGTGTGACAGTATGCTTGTAGTCAGGAAACGTCCTCACAGCTCGCTGGGAGTCAGTTAAACAACCCATTTCCTCTCCAGTGACTCACAGCCTTTCCGTCCCTATACATTCCCAAGAACTTGTCATGTTTGTGATGACACTGAGCAGCACACGCCATATTCTGGCCCAGAATTTGCAGAGGATTTGTCCTGCAGAGAGCGCATGCCATGCCTCTGAAATAACCAATAATTCATCACACCCTTCACTCGCCTACGTGCCATATTCATCAGCACTGGGAGTAAAGACACAGCAGTCACACCTGTGCTGGTCATGCATATGGAAATGTCTATTTTTGGCGAGACCAAAAGAACGAGGGGGGGGGGCTACATTAGCATCCAGTGCGCAAGTACGGGTGAGCTGTGCTCCTTCAGAGGGTTAAATTCACTCTGCATTTATATTTGCATGAATTTGTTACCAAAAAGGGAAGAGCTGCGAGTTCAAACAATGGTTCAAACAACTCGCACACACATAATGTTTAACTGCTTTCGGTCAGTGCTTCTCTTTAGTTCAGTGACTGAGGTGACTGCTGCAACATTGATGGCAAACATCAGCTGGAACAATTCAAATTCATCTGCAAAATCACTTATGATGTGAGTTTTTTTAAAGTAATGAACAAAAACTCTCTGTCTCCAGCTTCTCAAACAGTCCAAAAAACTGTTGGTCAGACAAAATAAAGGCATTTGAAGATGTCTCTCTCAGCTTTGGGAAATAGACCATAATGGATTTTTTAAAAAGAAAACAATCAGTAGATGAACAGATACTGAAGATACTCGTTAGTATACTTTGCAGAAGACAGGCATCATTTTTGGTTTGGGAAAGATTTAAACACAAGCAACATATCATTTGCATGGAGTGTATCATGAGTTCATTGGATTGCACAGATGTTTACAGTGCAGTAACGTTGATCATTAATGCCAAGTATGTACGCAGTGTCTACTATCCTGACTCGCATTAGCAGTCTTGATCTTCGGAACAAGATACTGAATATTTTACTGTAATCTCCTCAGTCTCAGTGCTTGATCAGTTGCATCTTGGATGATACGACTGTTGATTTTCTTCTCTCAGTTGTCTCCTTCTGCTTCCACAGAGCACAAACTCATATTTGTGTTCCCTCCGCAATTTATCCACAAGCCCCTCTCTGTTTGTTTTACACTGTCCCTCAGGAGCTCATTGGCTCAGTCAGCCTGTGAGAGCGACTTACACTGAATGTTTTATAGCAACCCAGCTCTTCCCAGCCAGCGTGTTGCAGGTCAGAGTGGTAATTGTCTGATGAAAGTTACCATGCGAAAGAAGAAAAACACATTTAACTCTGCAGGCTCAATGAGGGCCATTTGCTTCTATTGTTTGTATCACTCACTAATAAGTATCTTGTTCTTCTCGAGTGTTTGTGTATCACTTCTCAGAGCACCATTCAGGCAGAAATGATAAATTAGTGTTTTGCTGTCTTTCAAAGTCAAAACAGCAGGATCTCAGCTTTAAGATACATCTTTTTCTCTTTCTTTCAGCAAAAGAAAGTTCATGTTCAACTTAATGGAGTCCTGTGGTGTTTTATAAGCAAATAAAAGTTAACATTAAACTGTTGGTTATAGTGTTTCCAACCAAAACACACTGTGCTCATCCTGAGGTCTAACAAATGCATTGAATGAATTTTCTTCCATATAAGACTTTTGTAAAGCTGCTTGTGCACATCCATCAATACTATACAAACAAAATGACGACCCACTCGTACAAATCTTGCTCTACAGTGCTCCTGGTGGTCAAACACCTCACATGATACCTTTAAGGTTGATTATTTAGATTTTTCATTGTGTAAATGAGACCATAAATGAGGAGATTTAACTTTAAAGCAAAGCGTCACTCATTATACTTTATTACATTACTCCACCTTATAATTTAATGTTTACTTTACATTGTTACTGGAAGTGATTGTGCTATTATGAAAGTTCAGAAGCCATACAGCTGAGTCATAGGAAAATTCAGAAAACTCTTTCAAAGCAAAGAGTTTTTGTTTCCGAGCCGGTTGGGAATATTTGCTAATACTGCTGCTCCAAGGCAACGGAGAATGAAGTTATTCTGGGATTTGTTTATGGTGTGAAGGTTTTGTTAGTTCTACTGTATCTTTTTTTAGCTGTGGTTATCCAGAAAAGAAAAAACTTTTTTCGGAACATTTCCAGTGATGTGTGATTCAAAAAGGTCAGCAGCTAATCTTCAGTAACTACCTAGAAAAAAAGTTTTCCCTCAACTTTGCTCATATAATCCACTTGAGTGTGCTCACGGTTGTTAACATGGACGTATTTGTGTCTTTATGTGTGCGTGCTCTTGCAGCTCCAGGAGGACGAGAAACCCTCGCTGCAGGTTTCTCCTCTCGAACGAAGTGAGCAAAGCTCGGAGGAGCCCTCTGACGTCTCCCGTGCTGCAGAGAGACCTTTTGTTTTCCCGCACACCCGCTCACGGCCCTCTCTGCCCCCCGCCATGCCCACACTGCCCGAAGAGGAGGAGGACTCCCCCGAGGAGCTGGACAGTTCCTCCAGTTCTCCCAGCACAGTGAGTCCCAAAAAGCATGTGAGACCATGAAAACTCAAACCACATAATCAATTTAGACCCAGTGAGGAAATTTTATGACGTTGTTACTTAAGTCTCTCATCTTCTTTGCTCTCAAAATGATGCTTTTGTTTTATCAGTAGAAGCATTTAATTAATCCTTCATAAATGAGATGGTGAGAGAAACGCTGCCTGCATTTATCAAACTGAGGCCGTGCTCTGTACAGCAAATTCAGACACAATATTTGTTTTTGTCTTGGTGCATATTGAACTTTTTTGGCTCTGTGCTTATTTTTTGTGGTTTCCTGAGTAATGTTTACAAATGATCCCATAATTCCACTAATCCCTGGATGTTTTATGCATCTCTGAGGCAACTCTGCCTCTCTCTTACATTAATCATCCAGACTAGAGCCACTGCTGACTTTTCCGTCAAGCTCGCTCTGATCAGTCCAGGGTATATTCTCTTCGTGTTTTTAATGGAGACCTCCTCTGTTGTCTGGCGGATTCTGTATCCATTTCGTGTCTGCTTTCAATCTGTGGCACAATTGTAAATTCTGCTTTTGGGATATATGAATAAAACTTGTCTTCAAGATAAAAAAAAAGTTTCAAAAAATGTTGCTCTTTGAGCTCTCTTAGCTCATTAAACCAATACAACCCCAGTGTTAGCAACATCCCTGTTAGCCACGTTTAAAGGGTCATTTCACATCTAATTACATTTCATTATTATCATTATATAATTTCTCTCAAATGTTCTGATTTACTCTGAGTCCTGCATTCTGAATGCAATTTAGTTTGTTTTGTTTGTGGTCCTTGGACCTTTGAAAGATTCGATTTGATAAACCAACTTGTCTTTTTGTAAGAGAAAAAAAAAAACCCTCATAATTCACAAAGCTGACGGTGAACTCTTTTGTTTTAGACATTATTTTCTCTTATGAAAACCTTTGAAGAACCAACTATTCTTCAATATGATAAATAAATGCTTTGAGCACCACAAATTTAATTCACTCCCATCAGACTGGGTAGCAGCAGAAATTTCAGAGATGTATATCATGAAATCTCAGCAGATAAAAACAATCTGCATGGCCCGATACCAGTTGAAGTAAAAGGAAATTATCCAGCATCACAAATCTGAATTTTGCCCACGTCATCCTCTCCTTCTTCATCCAGAAAGTCTTTTTTGTTAAGAGCAACTTGAAGGGGTCAGAGTCAGAGTTTGATCCACCAAACATCCCACAGAGCACCACGTGTTCAAGCGAGTCCTCTGCTGCAGTCGCTCATTAACACACAGGCTGGATAAGTCTCTGCAGAATGTAAGGAAGCTGTGTAATCTCATCTGCAGCGTGTATGCCAGCACTATAAAAGTATCCACCTTTATTACAGCACAGCCGTGGCCTTTCTGCAGCCTTACCATCAGAGGGAATCCTTTTATTGGGACTGGTGCAAAGATAAGCTCTGAGAGCAGCTCTTAGGGAATTAGTGTTGATCTCAGTCTGTGTTTATTTGCATACTTTTCCTTGATGGCTGGGCAAGGATCTTAGATTTTATGAAACAGGAATCTGCGAAATACATGAAGTTCAGTTTCCTTGTCACAGGAAGAACAATTTAGCCTGCAGAAATAGTTGTATAATGGATTCTGTGGCTCCGGGCAGCCTGCGTTACAAACTGGAGGTGTGGGGTTTTAAAGAAGAAGCCAAAACAATACTGAGCTACTACTTTTTTTTTAGCTTGTCCCATACAAGACACTGAAAACCAGGATGTGTCAGTCTCTGTCAGCTTCAATCTTGACAAATCACTTTTTAAATCTGTCTCCTGTGAGTCCTTAAACGTTATGGAAGCAAATAGAAATGGATATGTTCTCCTATAAAAAGTTTTATAACAACATTCACCATCCAACATGAGTGTGGATTTGTTCTTGTTCAGCGTCTCCTGAGGCTATTCATAGTCAAATTGAGTCATTTTAATTGACATAGCCCAATAAAACACATCATAATTTTGCCTCAAGCGGTTTTACAATAGTGCAGCCTCTATTCTTCCTCAGATATGGAAATATTCCCTCAAAAACCCTTCAACAGAGACAACATAACTCAGGATGCATTCAGGAGGACACTGTGCAACTTTAGGTGTGGCCCAACAGAAAATACCTCCCTTTTGAGGCTCTGGGCAGAATATAACGAACCTGCCACGCTTGATCTGAGCCTGATGATAATTAAACCTGTTTGCCTCTTGGGGGCAGCGGGATGTTGTGTATATTAACATGCTGTCACTTTTCAAGTTTGTATTGTGAGCTATTTGCACATCCAGCAGTTACTGAGCAACGTTCAATCATTTGTTTGGAATCATCTTTCTGGCCACCTGGCCATTGTAAATCCAATATACACTCTAAACAAAGAGCTGAAACTCGGAGAGCTGCAAACGAATACACAGGTGATATATATACCAAGCTGCTTTAAAGGTAACACAGCATATATTTGGACTGTGAGTCAGATGAAGCCAGAGGTCCAAGGTAGCCCGCTCCACAGTTTTACCCTGAGGCCTTGTATTGCATCAGGACGGCCCTGCTTACAGAATTAATCCTTTGTACAGTTTGAATCCTACACTCTGTCCACATAGTTAGAAAAGAAAATAATGTGCATTACACACTTTGTTCCCTTATGTATTTTTTGCTCAGTCTACACCAGGTGAAAGCAGAGCTGTCGTCATGACTGCCCCCACTATCGTCTACCCGCAGCAGGCCACCATTGTCCAGCAAGATGGACGTCCCCTGGAACAGACCAGGTAATCGTCCACCATCTTAAACGCTGAAAATATTTCCTTTTCTTTTTCGGGCCATAAATGGGGACAATGTGTATGAATCATAACTGTTTCCTCTCTCAGGCCGCACAGTCCCAGAGCTCGCTTGGCCAGAAACTCATCAGGAGGACCCATCACGACAGTCGGTGGGTAAACTGCACACACAAGGACACACACACACACACACACACAGGGCTGCTGTAATTATCTAAAGATAACCACAACTCGATGAGAACTATTTTGATGGTATCATTAACAGCATTTACTTTAGTCCAGCCACAAATTGAAGTCACTTTAGTGTTTTTCCATAAGTGAACTGTGTTACTGATTTAAGTGGACATTTGCAACACTGTATTATACTACTATATTATACAACAATTAAATCTTACTAAGGATGAATAAAATCTAAAAAGTTGCCCTCTTGCTGTGCCGTTACACAAAAAGCTTCACAACATTTCGACTAAGTTTGGTCATCGGTGTCCTGGGAGATGAATTTGTCGGTGTCTCCTCCCGCATGCCTGAAATGCCTCTTCTGCTTTGATCACTTTTGTTTAGCTTGTTTCTCTTTTCTGTGGAGAGAAAGACATATAAACGTCTTGGCCAGCCCTCATCACCTGATTTATTGGCTGACATCCACCACTGAATTATTCTTTGGCGTGAGACTTTATGTCGAGGAATCCCACTCAGTCCTTCAAAGGACTCCAGAGCAGAGGACTCTGTTAACTTCATGTGCTTAAAATGTAAACCTAAAGATGTACTGAAATGCATATTTCTAAAGCTTTATTACCTGATGTTTTTGGTGAGCAAACATCTGGATTAACACTGCGTATAATCAGTGCGTGTTGCGTTTCTCAGACAGCACAGGCAACGTGATCGACCTGGTGAAAGATCAGCTGCCGGAGCTGCAGCTCTCTGAGGAGGATCGGCAGAAGAACCTGGAGCTGCTCGAACAGGCCAAGAAGGTCAGCGACCGCTTCCTGACGCGCCGCGGTCGCCGCTCCACCGGCAGCCTCACCGACTCACCCACAGGTAGTGACTCCGCTCACACACACACACACACACACACACACACTCATACACACACAGAAACACTGAACACAGCAGATCATTTTATTAAGTATGAGTTGATTGGTCAGAAGTTCTGTTCACTTGTCTTGGTTTCTGAGCATGACTTGATAAACTCATAAACCTTTAATTGGATTTAGTTTGTTACTTTAAAAAGGCCCCACTGAACTCGATTAGGCACGAATTCAATGAGGTTTAATTCACAAATATTTCTTTTCGCAGGTCTTTCTCCAGCTCCAACCCCATCCTCCTCTCCTTGTTCATCCAGAAGCAGCTCGCTCACTGTGGCTCCTCAAGCTGGTAATGTGCTTTCATCCTTTGCCTGGGTTCAATATTGACATAAAAAAACATTAATGTATTATTTATTTAGAACTTTTGTTTTTACCCCTGTTTTCCCTGTTTCCTTTTTTATGTTTTGGCTGTTGTTCTTTTCGGCAGCAGGACCCTCAGAGGTAAGCTACGTCACCTCACAGTCAGTTGGGCAGGTAAAGAAATAGTTATTATTTTTAATAGTAGTAGTATCATTGGTCCAGATATATGAACATGCCCCCCGATAAAACCTCCAATGTCACATTTTTTTAAATGTTTCCCTAGTTTGTTTGTGAAGTACTGTAGCATTGTCTTTACAGATTGTAATCAGCTCCATCTGGCCATGCAGCTGAAGTCATATTTATTAACGTTGTCCTCACTTGTAGCTTCTAGAGGTTCCTTCGGGACGAGAAAAGCATGAGCTGACGACCCAGGATCAGGAGGTCAGCTTACTGATGGACTCACAACATTTCTTTTTTATAAAGCCAATCTTAATATTGTCTCATACACACTGATACAAAGGTCTGTGGAGGACCTGCATAGTGTCAGTACTACATTTGCTGAGGAAGAAACATTTCACTCATAGACAGGCTGGAAACTCAGAATGAGAAAACATCTCAATACTTGAGCAAACATTTTAACAGACTCCTTCCTGACGTTGTACAGACCTTCAAGGATGAATCCTTCTGATTTAGTTAATCTCTTGACCTTTGCTGTGGCACCTACCTGAGGTGGACACTTGTGGGTGTTAGTTAAATGTCTCAGCAGCTATTGGATTGATTTTCCACTAAATTTGGCATTCACAGTTCCCTCAAGATGAATTAAATGACTTGGTAGGCAGCTTGCTATCCTTTTATCATCAGGTCAAAATGTTTAGTTCTTGTTTAACACTTGCCAAACTCCTGACATTCTCATCAGCCTCAGCTATACATTGTGTTTCCTGTTGGTGGTGAACATTACCTGACAGACATATTTGCATTATTACTGGGACTTTACTGTGAGCATAATTAATAAAGTATAGCTTTATGTTTTGTTTTGTTTTTTTAACCTTCCAGTAATAGCTGTTATCTGCTCACCTCAGGGTAACAGACTGTTGGTGGACTGGAAGCCCTCTGAGAAGAGGAAAGTGTCCTCTGGGACTCTAACGCCCCGTTTCGCTGTTCAGAAGGAGAACTGTGATCCTGCTCTACCTAAGAGTCCTCCAGCAGTCAGTAAAGGGGATGATGGAGCAGGCCGAAACTCCAACCAGGCCCCAGCCACAGGGGTGGCCAAGCCCGTCCCCCGACCCCCTACTCAGCAGGCCCCCTGCACAGCAGAGATCAAGACGATTGGGGCCTTCCCTCCTCTAATGAGGGCTGTTTCCTGGGATGCTGTCGGCGGTCTTAACTCTAGAAATGGAGCCCCGAGTTTCCCTCCTTCAGCTGAGGATACCTTCTCAGACAAGCCCAGGGATGCTGTTTTCAAGTCCTCAGGGTACAAGGACCTTCCCACCCAGCCAGGGGGTGTACATAAACTGTCTAAACTCAAAGAGGTAACATTTGTTGAACAGATTATATGCTATTGTTGTTACCGCCAACGTTTGTAGTCAAATGTCCCTTCTGTGAAATGTTGATGTAAGACAGACACTGCTTTATGCGTGTGTGTGTGTGTTTACAGGAGCACAAGCTGATGCGTAACCAAAGCATAGTGGGATCCAAGTTACCGGACTTGAGTGAAGCTGCTGAACAGGAAAAAGGTGACGGCCCTTGCTTGCCCTCTTGTCTGTTAAGACAGAAAGTACTCTCAGCAGGACAGTCAGAAACATCGCCAAGGGTGTGCACTTCCTGAATCTCAGGGAAAATCTGTTCCAGTCAGAAAATGATGATGATCTCTTTTTGTGTTTTTTCCTCTGTGCCACCCATTTACTGGCAACCTCATCCTGGAGAAATAAATGCTCTTTTCACTTTCCATCAGCAGATGGCATGATTGTTAAAAAATGTGAGCCAAAGAGCACCTGTGGAGGATGAAAAGAGGAAATAATTTTATGTATTGTGTGTGTTTTGGAAAGATACTGAGCTGGAGCGTTGGACTTGATTCAGATGTAAATCATAAAAGTTCTCTAAAGGAAACGAGTGTTTCATTTTGTTTTAAAGGTCAGCATTTAGAGAAATTAAAGTGAGATTGTCACTTTTGAAAGAAAATATAAGACCTTACACTCAGGGCTTTTGATGCTACAGCCAAACTCAGTCTGGTATGACCAGCAGCTTATTATGGCTGATGTTTGCAAACTAAATGCAATAACTTAAATGACTAAATCGGTGACTTTGTGACTTTTCTTCTCTTGTGCAACTATCACACTATATTTCAGTATTTATCACGATCCTGTTTTTTTTTTTTTTTTGTTTGTTTTTTTACTAAAAACTTGTCTTGAGCCTCAGATTAAAACTCCCTTGGAAAAAGACCAGGTATTGTTCTTTAGATCTGATTTATGCGACCATGTGTCTCCAGGTTCTCCATCTTCTCCAAACTCAGCCAGCAGTGAGGAGGCGAGGGAAAAGTCTGACGCCATGCCGAACATTTCAGACGTGATGCTGCGAAAACTTACACTTCACAGAGGTCGACCAGGCTGGTGTGTAATAAATCAAGTCCAATTTTTCATTTTCCTTATTTTTCTAGCCTGTTTGTTCAGAAATGACTCTCCTTACATCTGAATTTCACTGTGTACAAATTGTGCAACATTGATCTTACTAACAGTTCTTTGATTTAATTCCAGTGCACCACCACTCACTGAAAAAGAAGTTGAGGTTGGTATCTGATCTAATTTTCACACGTTGTTTCAACTCAAAGTAAATATACAAACTCACAAAAGGTATTCCTATTCTTTGTGGATGCAGCAGTTGAAGTTGTTTTCCTGCTGTCAGCTAAGCAGAGCGTAAAGAACGAAAACAGGTGGAAGCAGTTAGCCTGACTGTCTCCAAAAACAATAAACCTGCCTACCTGCACCTTCAAGGCTCACTAATGAACATGTTACATCTTTGTTTAATGCAAAAACCAAAAGATGACAGTTTGCCGTTTTATGATTGTGTGTGCCAGACTATTTCTCACACTGGAAGCTTCCTGGAGGCTTCTTTTTGCAGGGCAACAGGTTTTTGTACAGATTAAACAAACAAGATATGGCACATTAGTTTGTGAGCTTCAGAGGTGCTGATAGGTGGATTTGTTTTACTTTTGGACAGAGCAGAGCTTGCTGCTTTCTGCTGTTTCCAGGCTTTGTGCTAAGCTAAGCTGACCAACTGTAGTTTCATACTGACTGCCCAGATACAAGAGTGATATCAATCTTCCCAGCCATGCCTCGACAAGAAATTAAAAAAAAAATCTGAAAATGCCAAACTATTCCTTTAATAAATTAACTTTTTAAAAGTCACTTTGGCGGTACATCAAAGCCAGAATTGTAGGAAGATACTCAACTTATTTATACTGCTTATTCAAAACTGAAACACAAATTAAACTGTTAACTATTAAATGTTCAGTAAAGTGATGTGTGTGTGTGTGTGTGTGTGTGTGTGTGTGTGTGTGTGTGTGTGTGTATGCGTGTATGTGTGTGTGTGTGTGTGTGTGTGTGTGTATGCGTATGTGTGTGTGTGTGTGTGTATGTGCATGCTTAGCTTCATGCCATGTCCTGCTCCTCAAACAAAATGCATTTATTTTAATATTCTCATTTCAGACGTGAAAACGCTCTGCAGTAATTAACATACGTGTACATGAGTCATCCTGCAGTAGGTGATAACACTGGCCACCAACAGTAATCTGATTACTTTGAGCAGTAAATTGTGCTCAAACAGTGCAGCCAGATGTGTTGCTCCACTCACTGCTGAACACTTGCCATGTGCAGCCCCGTGTTTATAACAACCTTTTTTGTTTCCAAAGTAGTTAATTACACGTCGTAAAAATTGGCTGCCTGGATTTGGCGATGCTCAGTCAACAGGAAAGTGTTTTTCTGTTCCTGATCAGGCCGAAGAGACTCAGAGTGACTTCCTGTGGAGAAAATGCAAACATTAGTGACGCCGTCAGGCTCGGTCTGCTCCCCCGGGGATGCGCCTGTATGAGGACGGTCAGAGGTCATATATTTCCTCTCAGCCGTGGCCCATGTATGTTGGAAAACTGCGTAGAGCGCCTTTGATCAACTCAGTGAAAAAACATCAAGAGGTTAAATGTCAGAATCGCAGCCTGTTCCCCACGCTGCTGCTTGATTCGCCCGCACACGTTAACCAATAGAAATCACACATTACACAAACAACTACACTACCTCTCTTTCAGCCTGTGTATGTGTCCAAAGAGTTGGCGTGTCTGCGTCCTCAGCAGCTCATCTGTATTTAATGCACTGTTTTATGTGCCATTCGAAGTGTTATATCACAGCTACTTTCTCCCCACAGAATGCATTTGTGCAGCTGTCACTGGCTTTTCACAATGACAACTACACTCTTGAGATGCGGCTCAAACAGGCCGAGAGAGAGAGGAACCTGACCGAGGAAGACACAGAGAAAGAACTAGAAGAATTCAAAGGCGCACTGAAGGTCAGTCCTCGAAAACAGCAGCTGATATTAGATTAACTCGATAGAAAAGAAGAACTCCCTCTGGCTCTTTAGTGCTTGTTCATCTGCTTAATGTTTCCTGGAACTCTCCCACAGTAAATATTTATCTTGCCCATGTCCAAACCCAGGTACAAAAGGGACATTGATGTACACTTTAATATCCTGAGAGAGTTGTAACAAGATGTTGTTGTGTTTCCCACAGATGACTTCGCCGCAGTGGCAGAACCTGGAGCAGCGTGAGGCCTACCAGCGCCTCATAGAGACGGTGGCGGTGCTGCACCGACTGGCCACGCGGCTCTCCAGCAGGGCGGAGATAGTTGGAGCAGTTCGACAGGTGCAGTAATGCAAATGTGTGCAGTGCAAGCCGGGACACTTAGCGAGTGATAAAGATAAAGATGCTGCACTGTGTCATAAATTATTGTTTAAAATGTAATGTCTGTTATTTTCAAAAATCATGGTGAAGATTTTCATGACTGACCCACCAGCCAAAGCACACATTGTTTAAAGAGCTGATTTACTGCTTTAGCTATTTATAATCCCAAACCCATGTTCGGATGAATTATTGTCTTTTCTTTGTACGACTGCCAATCTCTTAATGACAGTATAATTATAAAGCTCTATCAGTTGCCCAGAGATTGAGGCTCCTATAATGTAGAATTTTAGATCAAATTCAGATTTCTCTTGAGTGGTTTCTGGTTGTTTTCTTGGCAGCCATGTTTAATGTGTTGTAATTTGTGTAAATTTACAACAAATAAATCTTAGGGGTGAGATGTTAAATGTTGTATAAAGGAAAAGGTAAATATATAAAGGAGGTTTTATTGTTCTTATAATGCTTTTTAGGTTTTTCTCTCCTTAAGTTGTGTGCATGTATACCTTTTTAATGTCACACCAGAATGTCTCAAACAAGAATCAAATAGCTGCTTGTAACATGACAGCGCTTTAACCACAGAGAATCACAACCAAACATGGCAGCTGGATGGAGATTTTTGATTGGCTTTGGTTTTATAACACATTTCTTTGTGGCTCAGGACAAACCTCTGATAAAGCTGCTGTATGCTCCCTGTTCAGCACCAAAGAGCAAACAGAGAGATTTAATTACCAGCAAGTGAAGAGAGTTGTACATAAGCTAAAGAGACAGATACTGTCTCAGGAGTTGGGTGACCAAACCTTGACAAAAAAATATTGGGCTTCAGGTGGCCAAAAACATTATTGCTCTGTATCTGCTGGATGTGTTCGTAAGTAAATTGATGAATTTGTCACAAGTGGCCAAAAAACAATTAATTCAGCTTAAAACCCCTTTTTTTCACTTTTAGATCAGTGACTTTATAAGCTAAGTCAAATGTATGTTGGATAGATATGAGTTTGTTGTGTAAAAATAGTGTAGTGTAATAGTTAGGTATATTTATTTTGTTATTTGATGTACTATTTTTCACAGTTCCTACTTCAAAGAAGCATTTGTTCAAACTCTCCCTGCTCCCTGCAGAACTTATCCATATACTGCAATGCAGATTTACATTGACCAATTCCTCACTGTGTGATAGGAGAAACGTATGAGCAAAGCCACTGAAGTCATGATGCAGTATGTGGAAAATCTGAAGAGGACGTATGAGAAGGACCACGCAGAGCTGATGGAGTTTAAAAAGCTGGCCAACCAGAACTCAAATCGCTGTTACGGAGGGTCTGTAGACACTGGAGGTAAAACTGCACTTTACCTGTACCATGTACCTATTTGAGCATCAATGTTGCTTTGCTCTTTAAGAATAGCTTTTCCAGGGAACTTTCCACTGTAACTGGATGCAACTTTGGGAACATGAAATGAATGTGCTTATGTAATTCTGTGTTTCTTTGTCTTCATAAAGACGATGGCGTTCCACGGCCGTCAAGATCAATGTCACTCACCCTTGGAAAGGTAGGCAACTTTCTGAGTGATGTTTTTAGTGCTGAAATAAGTAGGAAATTAATCAGTTAATGGAGCACTAGAAAATTACAAGATCTCTTGCTCGTAAGTAAAAATGTAAAATTTTCCATCTTACCAAATGCGAGAATATGCTTACAACTAAATGCTGTAAACATGTCAGCATACTAACATGCTCATGATGAAAATGTTAATACACTCACAAGCTAATTAAATTACCTAACATTTGATTTACAATAAAGACAAAGTGCAGTTGAGGCTGAAAGAAATTCTTTTATTCATCCATTGAAATAACTGAACCTGGTGATGGCACAGGATGCAAACAAAGTCATTAGGAATCATTCTGAAGAGAGCATGAATGTCTTTACCAGATTTTACAGGAATCATTCCACAGTTGTTGATATATTTTGCTCAAAACCTCAAATGCCAACTTCATCATGGCACTGGAGGAAAAGTCAGTGGATATTTAGGATTTGGATCTGACCCAGTCTGGATCACAGTGGTGGGCTGACTGACGGACAGACCGACACTGTCCACATGCAGCACTATGTTTGATGTTCTTTAGTTTTTCTCTCTTTGAGGAACATCATCGGGCCATTGTAGCTGTGTAGTGTCACATTTACCATCCCTGATATCAGTTCACCCTCTGACCACTGACACTAACTCGTGTCCTCTGTAGGCTCTGCCCAGGCGGAGGGTGAGCGTAGCCGTGGTGCCTAAGTTTAATCTCCTGAACATCCCGGGTCAGACTCCAGCCACAGCCGGCCCGGGTCCCTCCACAGGCCCCACCGCTGGAGCTCTTCCTGTCCTGGTAGGTCTTCCTGTCCTGTCGGGAAATGATGTATCAAGCATTCAGTAGTGCTGAGTGTGAGATATTAGCAATGGGTTAGAAACGGATTTCATCTTAGGACACAATGGGGTTTTGTTTTTTGTTTTTTAGGACATCACTATTGTTTTTCACATTTTACCAGATGAGTTTCAGGTGTTTTTGTTCAAAATGCATATATAGTCTCATTTTACTGTAATTTATTGGTTAGTAAGTAATCTATTTATATCTGGATCAGGTTTCAGTGGTGGCAAGTAACAAAGTATAAAATATTTATTGAAGTACTGTGCTTAAATATAAATGTGAGGTATAAATTTGAGGTGATAGGATTCAATCTATTTCCAGATTATGCTACTTATCCAATGAATCCAGAGCAAAATATTGTACTTTTTAATCCACTACATTCATCTGCCAGTTAATGTTACATTTACTTTGGATGTAAAAATCCTACGATAAGTTTATAAAATACAGTACACAAAAAACAGTGTCTAGTTGGGGCCTCTTGTCACAAATGAGGTGTTTTACTGTTGAACTTCTCACATGGTTTCATTTAAATAACTGTCAGGCTAAAGCAAAAATCTGAGAAAAGTTTGTTTATTCTTCTTTTTTCTCACATCAATCCCTCCAAACGTAACACTCACAGGGGTCATTATGCGTCCGCAGTACTTTTACTTTACTTACTTACTTTAACTTTTGATGCTTAAATGCATTTTTCTCATAGTACATAATGTCACTACTGTAAATGCTGCACTTCAACTTAAGTTTATTTAAGCATTTCTACATTGTTTACTTCTATTTTTATTCAGGCTATGACTGACCTCCATCATGCTTGCTAATTGTGCATTACTGTTTGAAGGCAACAACGTTCTTTCACAGTATTCAACACTTGTGTTTAGTGTGAAGCAAATGATGTGAAGAGCAACACTCCAACTGAGGCGGCACAACCAGCAGCAGAATGGTATGTTTTGTGTTTTTGTCACACACACACGACTGCATGTACAGCATGTACACATACCATTGCTTGATTCCCAAGGTCGCTGTGCAGTCCTTAGAACAATGGGCCAAGACAAACCCAAACTTGTAATCATTCTTATCAAAAGCATTTTGTGCTGCAGTGGGACCTTTGTCTTGTTTGTGTGACCAGGATGTATTTTATGGCACAGAGAAAGCCCCAGCAACGTGAAAATAACCCTGACAGCACAAAAAATAATCAAACCCTGCTGCAGCTGATGGATGTGCTACCCTGGTTCATAATCTAAACATTTGTGCGAGAGTTTGACAAAGTCCAGGCACAAGGCTCCAATCATATCCTGGTTATAAAGTGAGCCAGAGTGGAGCTCTCAAGTGTCTGAGCTGGATGTTCTGTGATGAGACGAGAATAGCAATAACAAATGTGCGAAGTGCCAGCTCCATTTCTTTTTCCCTGTTTGCGCCGTGCCTGTGATGGTGTCTGTAATGCACACGGCCAGTCGGCCAGCGCTGCATTTCGTCCATTATGAGGTCTCGTGTTGTGGTGGAACTTAAGCGTGCACTCTCTCGGTTTTATAACGTCTGCTGTGATGCCCAAGGCTGATTGTTCTTTCCCATCTGAAACAATGCAGTGGAAAGAGTGTGTCGGAGCAGGAAAGCGAGCCAGCCAAGCCTCCAGTCAACTTAGAGGAGATCAGAGCCGAGATCAGAGCCGAGCTCAAGGCAAAGATAGAGGAGGAGGCGTATAACAAAGGGTGAGGCCTCCCCTCCTCCACACAAACACACAACACACTGTATCGTGACATTGTTGTTGCTCCTTGTCATAAATCACAAGTCTTATGGGACCCATCAGGTCTGTTGTTGTTGCACAGGTGAATTTTCTCTCGTGTGCACTGTTGACATCGAGACATTTACAGCGATCATGATAATTCTACAGCAGTTGTTAAAGCCTGATAACAGGACATCAATATTTCAGGCATTTTGCGAACTGTACATCCTTATGCCTTGCTGGTAAATATGTTCATTGCAAATACAGTTACCAAGAAGGCCTGAAGCAAAGTAAAGTGATCCAGGAGGAGAAGAAGGAAGAGGAAAACGCTGCAGAGAAACTGCTTGAAACAAAAAATAAGGATGAAGAAAGTGGAAAGAAGATACGGACGAGCAGGTAAACTGAAGGTGTCACTTAAAAAAATGCAGCTCCTTTTGTGTGTTGCTATTTGACAGCATTGACATTTGTAGAACAAATGACTCCATTTAAAATACGCAACATTAGAGTTCACGTTAGTAAGCCCCGACCTCATCTCAAACTTCACATTTTCAGCATTGAATTAGTTTAAATACATCAAGAGCTTCTTCTAACAATCACAACAGTCATAGAGATTTAAACTCCAATTTCTAAATTACAGACCTGATCAAAATCTTAAGACCAGTTGAAAAATAGCTAGAATTTACCTTTTGCACATTTGGATCTTAATGA
>JBAJHX010000001.1:25471328-25506435 GCA_037176925.1 Amniataba percoides
CATTAAGATCCAAATGTGCAAAATGCAAATTCTGGCAATTTTTCAACTGGTCTTAAGATTTTGATCAGGTCTGTATATTTAGCCATTCTGCACACCTATTAGACCTATTACACTAGTATTACACTGGATGCATCATGTTGATGATCTGCCTTTACTAAATTTAAAAATTTGTTATGTAAGATCTTATGTTAGTAACAACAGAGAAAAACAACCACATGTTGCCAGGTACTGGCATCAAAATCCCATTTATAAATTATAGGCAGACACATCATTATCTATAAATGGTAAAAAATAGAGCAAGAAGGAAATAGATGGTTGAAATCAAAGTAATGTGAGTAAGACTCAAACCAACTGTCATGCATATAATTGCAACAAATCCATAATCAGTTTTGCTCATCTTTAAATGTGCAAATGATTTATCTGTTTAAGTGGGAAAATCCGTCTTTAATATCAATGTGCCATTGCTTTAGATACACCTCTGTCATCTAAGGAAATCATTTTATTTGAATATGCATATGAAAGTGTTGACAGCGATGGAGATGGCGATTCTCTTCACAGGAGGATGGAGGAGGTCCTGGTTCTTCTCGGCCGGTATTGTCCAAAGGTTTCCTTGAATCGGCGACTGCTCTGGATTTCCCTGACGCTGTTTGTGGCCATGTGTTTGGTTATCAGTATTTTTACATTCTTCAGTGACTACTACAACAGACGTGAGGACACATAAACGGTGACGAACGTCATGCGAGGAGAGGTGAAGATTTTTGGACTGACGCGTTGCAGCACAACCAAAGAACAGAATAAGAGGGACAGCAGCCGTCCTCTGTCTCTGTCACTTTACCATATCACCACACTCGGACTCACTTGAATCCATGACCCAGACTCTCAGGGTCCAAAGATGTTTTTGGGAGGTTTTATGGATACTGTTGCCTTTGTCATGGGTAAAAGCATTAAGTTATAATTTTGTTTGGTTTGAAAAATTGACTGTTTTTTTTTCTGTGGTGAGAAAAAAGATCATTTCTGTTTAGGGACCAATTAGATAGTGTGATTAAATATATACATATATTTAAATTACCAGTAGATTCATATGTTCTGGTTTGGGTACTTAATTTTATGAATATGGCACTTTCCATTAAATGCCACGATAGAAAAAGTGTATATTTATCTACACTCTAATGATGAAGTATAATCTCTCAGGTCTAATAGATAATAATGCCTCTGAGAGATTGTGAAGTCATATTTAAAGATATAGGAAATAAAGGATATTTTTGGTTTAGTTTCTATAATGTGTATTTAAGGACTTTAAAGCATAAGCACATTCCAAAGTAGTTCCTTAAGTGCAATATTTTGCAGCTGATGGTTCTCCTCTGTGCCATTTTGGATTGTGTCTTCAGAGCACTGAGAGATTTTTCTTCTTGTATAAGAGCACTGTTTAGATGGCATGAAGCTTATTTGTATCTTCTTTGCACATGTGTGCCTACCTGTGCTGTTTGTTCTCTGTGGATTTTATGCTCTGCCACTTCACCTTTAAATAAAGGTGCCTAAAAACAGACTGTGGTCATTTCCATAGAAAAACACAAGGTGCTACCAAAGCAGACTCACTCATTTTAGCTGCACTGTTAGTATGTTCTGCATAAGTTGTTTTTTATGCCTTACTTTGGTCCAATATGATTGAGAAAATGTTTTATATTATATTATTATATTTCACATGCACAGTTTCAACACTTTGCAAAACACATTTATTAACTTTCTTTATTTGAGTTGTGTGTGTTTTTTCTGAGAGGAATTAATTATGGCAGGGAAGCGCCATAGCATTATGTATTCACTAGTATATTTACTATATGTCCACTGCAATATAGCCAATTAGTTTAGCTTAGCACAAACACTGGAAACAGATGGAAACAGCTAGTCTGGTTCTGCTCAGAGGTAACAAAATGCTCTAAAGTTTCCTCATTAATATGTTACATCTCATTTGTTAATCAGAAGCAAAACTGCAGCACTCCGTTAGCTAGAAAAAACATTCAGATCTGTCCTTGATATGAGGATGCAACAGTGGAATCAATAAAGTCACAGCCCAGCCACGGAAAAAGCCAATGACAGTCATGTTTGATTGCTCACCAGCATGCCTGTTCTCACATCAAGTATCTCAGTGAATTCAAGAAAACATGTAATGTTAGGTGAATGTACTCAAACTTACTCTAGAAGGTCTTAATACGGCCCCATGGACCCACAGACCCGATCCTTAGGAAACAAATAACCGTCCCTTTCCGCTGCTCCGGATTGTCACTTATTATGCTCACACACCTCATTGACACCTCACATCTGACAAAAACACTGCTGCGTGTTCTTTACGTCATTTGCTGCCGTCAGGGCTTGCACAGAGATGTTTTTGTGGAAGTAGGATGTGGTCGTGTGCCAGCGGCTCATCAGAGGATTGCAGAGATCATAAGCATGCTCATGACTGAGCAAGGCCCCATGGGAGGAAATCATCTGGACAGAGTGGCCGATGTCAGGAGTCAGTAACAGTGCAAATCGCTCTCAGAAGGCAAGTTTTAATCACATGTATAAAGTCATTATTTATTTTTATGTGCTCTGGTATTACAAGCAGCCCTTTCACTGAAATATAACTGCTTAACTGTAAAAGCAAATAAATTTCTGTTTAAATCATCATTTCTTTTTTACTGGAACACAAATTCCTCTGACTTTGCTTTCAACAGAATTTCTGCGTCAAGTTGACACATTAGTTTTATCATTGTGTCTCCTGGGACCTGCCCCGAGAAGATATGATGTGCTCTCCCTCTGACCTATGAGCAGTACTTCCCTCTTCCCTTTCCTTCATTAGCTGGCAGTGACAGAATCCACACACACACTGGCCAACAGAATCACCTCTATTTAACCCCGTCATTTGGCTCATAGACATATAAACCCCGCAGCACTTATCGTCCGCAGCGTTTACCCGTGCTCCCTCTGACCAGTCGTGAATATGATCTGGCTCTGCATCACAGCCGTGTTGTTCATCACTCCACTCGTCTGTGGTCTAAATATTGACATAAGCCACATCAAAGGTAAGTAACTCCAGCTATTTTTGATACTTATTCACGCATCTGTCATCTCTCTGCAGACAATCTCCTGCTCCTAATAGCTGACTGATTTTGAGGGTTTCATCATATTTACTGTCTGAGCAAACACAGATGACTTAAATCTGAAAATGTTCATTTCCGTGCTGTTTGCAGTTTTCCCAGCGATGAACCAAAGCATTGCAGGAGTATTCCATGTGAGCCATGTAAACTTCAACCAGCCCCAGTATGCCTTCAATGCCTCTGATGCTCGGAAGGTCTGCGTGGCCCTCGGTGTGAGCATGGCCTCAAAAGCACAAGTGCAGGCAGCCCTCACCAGAGGCTTAGAGACCTGCAGGTAAGCCCAGAGGGACAAAATGCAAGATCACTTCAGTCGTGGTGTGGAGTCTGATGTAAAGTAACTCTGTTTTTGTTTGTTTGTTTTGTTCAGGTTTGGATGGATTGATGAACATTTAGCAGTCATTCCCCGCATAAATGCCGTTTCTAATTGTGGCCGAAACCAGAAGGGGTTGGTGGTATGGCGAGCCTCTGTTACACAAAAGTTTGATGTGTTTTGCTTTAATCAATCAGGTATGACGTTTTTTTATGTGCCTCTTTGTCTCATGCTTCACACTACACATTAATCATATGTGTTTTATTCAACACACACATTTTTTTGTTGAGCTGATCAGAACGGCTGATGAGATGAAGACTGTGCTCACAATTTCAGTTGCACTTTTAGTATATTCTTACTCAGGCAAGTTTTTTTTTGGAAAACTACTTTTCTCCAATACTTGAGAAAATATTTTAGACTGAAATTGTGGAGAACAACTCAGCAATGTTCATGTTTATTTTACAGGATTTTTGAATTGAGACTTAAAATATGTACCACTTCTGCCAGAGACCATTCACAATCTTTCTTCTACACAGCCACTATCAGTGCATGGTTGAAAATAGCATTACAAGGACAAACATATATTTATGAGCTGTCAAGATTAAATAGCACTTATCTAATCTGTCGTGGCCTTTGTGTACTTTCGCAGATGCGGCGACGCAGCTGGAGGATACAACACCCGAAACCCCCGTGACCAGCAGTCACTTGACGCAAACTCAGTCGACTTCTGACTCCACCAAAACTTTGCACTCTTCCTCTTCCCCTCCTACTTCCTCCTCCTCAGTTCCTGAAACTGCAGACGACGAGGCAGAGCCGGCCCGGTTTGTCGGCAGTGCAGGTGGCTCTGCTAGAGGTACGACAGCCTCTGTTCACAGCAGAGATAATGCTCGATTCATACTGCGCAGCACACACAGAACAAGCAAAAACTAGCCAAGACTGAAAGATTTTTTATTATCAGTGTTTAGATGAGATTTGTTTTGTAAGCTTTCCCCATTTGTCTCATTGCTCTAGTAAAAGCCATAGTCATCGCCTCAACTTGTGTCCTTCTCCTTGTGGCAGTGATCATCCTTGCATACATAAAAATGTGAGTAGTTCTCCACTTTTACGAAAACATTTGATATAATACCGCGTTTAAAAACGTCCAGGCACAGCATATTAATTCATCCCTCTCCTTTGTTCTTGCTCTGTTATTGTTGTTTCTGTGTTTGAAAAGGAGAGGGAGTTGCTCTGACAAGAAGCAGCAGCAGCAAGAGTACATCCAGACGGAGGAGTGGACGTGTGTGACGACTGTAAAAGAAACCAAGAAAGCTGCACAGGAGGACGAGGGGATAGAAGTGGGTGATGAAGCAAGTTAAACTTTTTTCTGATGCGTTACTTAAAGGATCACTCCACAGACAACTACTGAGTAGTATTCTTTCCAGGGACAAAGACTGTGTCTTTGTGTTGTGTTAAAGTAATGTGACAGTGCATTTATTTTTGTATGGATTTTTTTGTATTTTCTATGTTATAATGTATATGTTTGTATGTGTTTCACGTTATCTGACATTATTAAATGGTGCAGGCTAGCCACTAGATGGCATTGTTTGAAACACAATCACTGTGACCACTCCAGACTTTTTATTCTTCTAACATAGTGCATCCTGCCTCAGATAGTGCACTTACATATAAGTGCAACATTTCTACAATTTCAAGCACTTTAAAAAAAACTGTCATTATGAACTTATCATTATATCACCAAAACTCTCTGAAACTTTTTTAAAACAAGCCGTTTAGGGGAGACGCAGAGGAAAAGTCCCCGACATTATTCATCTCTTATCACAGTTGTCTGAACTAACTTTGAGTAAAGCTTTCTTAACCATTAGTGCTCTTATATCTGATGTACAGTGTATACAGAACTGAAAAACTTCAAGTTTATGATGTACCCCATCACAAAATGGAGTGTAAGGTAAAAGTGTTTATACATAGTGGGTCTGTGTAATAACAGTTGTGTGAGTCTACCTCACACATCTGGCCATCCAAAGAGCCATCAGTCATCCAGGGCATGCATCTTCACTGTGTTCAACTCCTTTGTTATCAACTTGTGACCTGTTAAGCATTGCTGTTGTATTTTTCATTTAACCATAACTGTCGCTCCATGGCACTTTTCAAAATAAAGGTAAATGGTGATTACTCAGAGCTCAGCATGCTTGGATTCTGTTTGGTCCGTTTTATTCATTCACAGCCTCAGACTTCACTGCGTCGACTATGAAGCTCAGTTCATTGCACAGTGTCTCGTGTCTGTAGGCCATGCGGATCTGGGCGACGTTGGTCCGCCGGATATCATTTCCTTCAGGTCCATCTTTCAGATAGTTCACTCCTAAGAAGTGCTTCTTATCCTGCAAACAAACAGTTGTTCATTAAATGAGAATGGAGTGTTGGCCACGATTGGTATGATATGAGTGTTACTGTACCTGGTGAGACAGTCCACTTTGCTGCACGCTGTTTCTGGCTATTTCACACACATCGCAGGTGCTGAGCTTCCACAGCTGAGCTGCTATAGCATACTCTTCCATCAGTGGCTCCTAAAATCAGGACACACAAACAGTGGATAAAAACGATTTACACAGCAGAACAAATCCATCTTGCGGCACGCTGAAGTAGCATGTAAAGTACAAATGTATAGAGATTCAGACATGCAGTATTGCAGCCTGGAAACACTGTACGTCCTGTATTCACCTTGGTGTAGTGGAACTGCATGGGGTCGTCTGTGGACAGGGACACACACAGGCCTTTGTGCAGGAACTCCCGAAGAGGATTTTTGGAGTATTCCAGGAACAGGCTGTTGTTGCTGAGTGGAGACATAGCAATTGGTACCTGGGCCAGGTAGTACAGGTACTGCAGCACGGGGCTCTGAGGGGACATGAAGTTAACATGCATTAACAATGCTCAGGCAGCCAGATAAAGACATACAACACACAGAGCTATGAAAGAAGCTTTTGATGCACATGTTACAAGCTTGTATCGTTCATTGTTGTAATGGTGAGCTATGTTTTGCTGCACAATGACTAACAAGTACTGAATGAAAATAATCTAAAACTGTACATTTTCTTCCAGGTTCCCCAGAAAACACAACCTGATCTTATATTGTAATTTGAAGGTCATTCTCCAGGCAAAGACACAGTTGGATTATTTGAATAGTCATGAATGAAGTCACATGTGCCACCTCATTGAACTGAATGACTAAACTATGACAATGACAGAGGAAAAGTCCCAGACAGGAGTCTGGAGGAGTTGTCGAAACAATTATTCTGCTGTGTTTTCACATTGTGGTCGCTATTTCAGGGAAATATTAATCTTTGCACATGGCAGCAGCCTCATGTCATGCCCTCCTTCTTTGGGAAGGGCTGCTCTTTGAGCCTTCTAAATTCTGCAGACAGCATCTGGTTTCTTTTACTACAAATAAAAACAAATGGTGAAAAAATATGTAGTACCTTCTTCAAGTTGAGTCCATGTGAGATGTTGTCAGCTGTGAGAAAGGCAGAGACCAAATGAGTGATTGATCCAGCTTCTCCGCAATGTGGACGGAACTGGAAGGTGCTCAGTCCACGCTCTCTGTAGAGGACACAAAAGGACGACAAACCAGTCAGTCAATATAAGAGTAAATCATCCCAGTGTCTAACTGTTCTTTGTATTCATCACACTGAGAGTATTTATAGATATCAGCTGTACTGCAGATCCACTTACTCTAAAAAGCTATGAATAACCTGTAGTTCAGTACTTTTAAGGTTCTTATTTTCCTATGATTAATTAATCACCTCTCCCCTGAGAGCTGTACAAAGTAAGCTGCCCGCTGAGTGCTGAACACGAAGCACCAGGTCACATCCTAGATTGTTAAAATCAAACATCCTCCATCAGTCTCACAGCAAAATGCTCCTTTACTGAGGAGTTGTGTGTTCTGGAGAAGGAAGAAAGTGCTGGCTCTTACTTTCTGAGGTTGTTCAGGACCATGATGTTTGCATACATGTGGAAGATGTAGTAGCTGTAGGGGGGGTTGGCGTCTGCAGTCCACTGCTCTGGCTTTGGGCTCCTGAAGGAGAACATGTGGTTGCTGTGTTTGGACTCATCGTCCACACTGTCAAAGCCAGACACCTGCACGCACAAGAAAGAAAAGCACTCACTGACGACTAGGATGGTTTCATAAAGCCCTGCAGGAAGGTAAATTCTTTTGTATTCTGCTCACAAATATTAGTTGTTTTTTTTTTTACATCAAACGATTCAATCATTCAGCCCTTGAATAAATTAATCTTATTGTCAAATTACTAAATTAGCCTTACCTCAACTTGTAGTTTATTACTTTATTTTTGCATTTTATTTATAATCCCAATGTAAATGTGATCATAGGTTTATAACATACAATAACGTAGTTATGAGCAGATAACAGCATATAAATGCTAAATAAAGTAGCAAAGTAGTAAAATAAAATTTGTGGTAGTATTTGTTTGCCATAGACACAAAGGAAATTTCTGAAAGGCAAATAAGAAAGACTCATGAACTGACCTCCTAAAAATGAAAGAATGAAAGTCAGTGCATAGTTCACACGAGTGTATAAATTAGAAACTTCAAAGATATCATCACTATTTTTGTGAAATAAAGTTCTATAGGTTCTGTCTTTTCTGTAGGTTTTGGCATGATGAAATGCATCTCTTACATATTTAAGGAAAACATGAAGTTCTTTGTGCTTCTGCGGGTTAACAGTGGCCTCAAACAGAGGAAGGAATATGTTCTCCAGCATCTTGGCAAAATTAGGGACCAGCTTCTTCAACTTGAAAATGTCACTGAAATACATAAAAATATTGTCTTATATTTTTAGGGAATTTCACATTTAAAGTTTGTTTTCCATAATTCTGTTGCACTTACTATATTCTGGGCACTTGAATGATCCACCTCAAGTTTGGAGAGTTTACTTTGTGGTGGATAAACCACTTGGACAGACTGTCCCACTCCTCTGGAGAGCGTCCGTAGATGGAGAGACGTGGCTCTGCATGCTGGTACTTGCTCTCCTCCAGGTCATGGGCCACCTCCTATTACAGGTGAGAAGCAGAGTGTGCTAAACTGTCTCTGCATGTGTTCTAACCTAAAGTGTATGATTACATGACACGGTACCTTTATGATGCGAGCAAAATAGTCTCCGTCGATCAGGTTGTCCGTTTTCAGGAAGATTTCTCTAAGTTCACTCGCTCCCACTGGGTTATACTTTGAATTGAACTTATCAAACCGGTGGAAGGTGTGTCTCCCCTGTAAAGTTCATAAATGACAAAGTATAATTGTAAACCAAGAATCAACAGTCACGAAAAGGTGCTAATAAATACCTGTATTTACTTTGAATAGCAGAAAGAAATTTGTGTTTGATATTACTTTGCTAAACCTTAATGTGAAAACTTGATCTACTTTTCTTACAGCGTGCACATCCAGAGAGTCCACAGTGAGGTCATAGGGGTCCTTATTGAGGTTGTGGAAAACCTGCTGGAGGGTCATCTTTTGTCCAGACTTTTCTAAAACCACGCGATCTGCATCAGTCTTATAGGTTTTCTGGATGAAGGTGAGCAGGTGTTTCTGCGACATGCATGCAGCTGCATGAATGTGTGTGTCCACCTGAGAGGAAGAAGCCATGTTTACGCTCAGTCTTCTGGAAAAACTGAGTGCTTAAAAATGCACACATGGATCTTCTTATCTTAGTTTTTTGTTGTTTGTTTTGTTTTCTCTTTTCTCTCACAAATAGTTAAACTTAAAGACGTGACAACATGAACTGAAATGTTTCATCAGAGGCAATCTATGTGATGCAATATTACATTACATTATCAAATTACATTAAATTACAGCCTTTATGGGACCAGTAGAGTGAAATCTAACCTTCCTAACATTGTAGAAATCTCTGTGAGGCACACTCTTCAGTTCTTTCAGCTCAGCCATCTCATTGAGCATCTCGTGGAGGTAGAACTTCGAACTCAGGAAATTTAGTCGTCTGTGGCAGTAGGTCTTCCTGAAAGTGAGTGTGAGTTTAGTGAGTGTATCTAAGTTTTGTTGTTTATTTGACCAGCATAGCATAGTGTAGTGTCGTTTGTTTTGGAAACTTACGTGGGTCCATCTGCAATCATTGCCAGCACATGACTGAGGTCGATAGCAAAGGTCTCTAGGTCTGGGTAAGGAAGGTCATGGGGCCTGTTTTCTCTCAGATCCTCGGCACTGTCGTACACATTCACTATCCCGTCCTTCATCTTCAGTTCATAGTTCAGATTCTCGGGGATGTTCTCCATGCTGTAGGGATCCTCCCCTTCTGATGGGTACGGGCACATGTCTGTAGGGCCACAACAGCCTTCTGTTACTGTCATTTAAACCAGCGTGAAAGTGAAAGTAGCATTTCAAAAGCCATAAACAAACCTGGTAGAACCTCATCTTCTTCACTCCATCTCATGTTCTCAGCACTGCGGAGGAACTGTGCTGTGGTTCTGCAGAATCGATGGTAGGCCAGCTTCGAGTATTTCTCACGAATAAGCAGAGCCTTAAACAGACTTTTGGCTGCCTGCTCATAGTCCTCCACTGTGATCTGAATGGAGAATGGACATGACACATAAATTAAGTCGTCTTATCTCAGCTATAATAACTGTAATTACACCATGCCGTGTTTTCTCACACTCTGTGCACAAGACAGTAATTAGATGGGAACAGTTAGTAAATATACAATATGCAAAGCTGTAAAAGCATTCATTTCTCTAACTGAGCACTTACTCCAGCACAGTAATCTCCACTAATAGTGACTCTCTGGTAATCAGGGCAGCTCTCCGGCACTGATGAGCAGGTGGAGCTGGGAGACAGGAACGGCGTAACAGCCACTGAGCGCGTCCAGTCTGAATTCACTGGGATCTGCAGGGACATTGACTGGGAACGAATCATCTTCAGGCTTTTCTTTCTGCAAAATCAGCATGACACATGAACAATTGTTTACTGACTTTTCAAAGATTTGTCTCAGGATAATTTGTGACACTGATTTGGCACCTGACCAGAAGCAGGCCCTACCTCTTGGCACTCTCCTCTGACTGTTGCTCTGCCAGCTCCTTGAGCAGTTCATGGTCCTTGGCTTGCTGGAGGCCGATGGGACAGTCCTCAGGCACGGTGAACATTGATAAGGCATCCTTGTGATCTTCTTCCTTCAGCGCTGATGCATATGCTTTCTCTGCAAGCAGTTGTGTCTCCTCCTCTGCCTCACTAAGCGTTACCTTCGGGAATTGACGAGGCATGTCTGCAGGAAGGCAGAGGCTGTATAAGAATGACAGCAGATCGTAGGATACAAAGTGGACATTCCCTTTGTGGACTGGTCCAACCAGTTTGTGCTGTTTTGTAAACACACAATCTACCTGTGTAAGGGTTTGGGTGCAGGACAAGAGCCACTTGTAGCACCATGGCGCCACCTGGACATCTCTGCGAGTATGCTCATGTTGGCTCAGTTGACATTAAATTGCAGCAGCTGTTCAAGTGACCTGCAGTCACTTCACCTTCTATCAGTTAAAACTCCAAACTAACTTCATAAGCAAAAACACCCCCTGTGGTGCCACAAATAAGCACACAACATTTACACGCTGCCATTGTATTCATATAATTTACATCCACTTCCTGTCCATGTCATTGGTACTGTTAACATTCATTATTATTATTAAATTACCTCACTGTTGTGTATAATTAGTAATCTATCATCCTGCTTTTCTGTTTTCTTTGTTAATTTGTTTGACTTTTTATTATCTGTTATATTTTTCTTTTTAAGAAGAGTTGTCTTTGCAAAGCATGAAATCACTTCTATTTTGAAAGGTGCTATAACAATAAAGTTCATTATTATTAGAAAATGACTGTGATGGGATGCTGTCATGGAATCGCTGGCTAACCTTGTGGAATATTCATTGGATTATCATCATACTTAGGTGGAATGTATTTTGAATTGAATTGAAAATAACCTGTCAGATGGTTTTGTTCTCCAGATTCATGACGCCTTTGTAGGAATGCAAGTCATCCTGGGTTATTCTTGATTAGTTAGTTTATAGTATGTAATCCTGGATACACTTCATCTATTTACAGTCATTCACAGACACATACAGTACAGGAGCTGTCTCAAACTGTCTATTTCTGCAACGAGATAACCTGGGTGAACCGGCAGCGTCTTGCTGGTATCTTTAGTTATGCAGGTCTGGTTATTGGAGTGCTTAAGCGACAACAGAGAAAGGCCATGTTGCACGGCTTCATCTTGGCCAATTTTCCGCTCTGCGAGGGTGCTTCCAGGAAGCTTATCATGCCGGACACACAACACTGTCCTGACAACAGCTGTGTGCATCACCGCCGCTGTGGGCCTTTATGGCACCACATGCACACTGTGCAAAGGGATCGGCTCATAAAGTTGTATTGATCTGGAGATGATGGCTCTATGAATTATTAACTGTCCTCTGGTGCAATATTTTGTGCGAAACAAGGAGTTTGATTTGTGTTTCCTCACTTTTCCACACACTGAGCTGCACAGACATGTAACAAGAGCTGATACAGGTATATTTAACAGCAGAAACCAGTGACATAAAATTACAAAAATTACACATGATAAGATAAAATGGAGTAAAGATTCTTCTTTCTAAAGTATATAAAGTAACTGAAGTTAGTTTACCAGTTTAAACAGCATTAAAGTGATGTGCATGTTGGCACAAAAGTAATCAGTACTGTAATATTTATTTTTCTGGAATGATACACTCTAAATGATGAGAACACACTCAAAAGTTCAAAACTTCGTAGGTTTATAAGATGTAAATATGACAGGCTGAACGCATTCCGTACTGTACAGGAGACACGTCACAGAGGAGACTGATTGACAATGATCTACCGTCCCTTAGCCAATCAAGAAGCAGAACACAATGCACATTCATACGCTGTAAAAAAAAAAAAAAAAAATTGCACAGAAATGCACTAAAAAAAAATCCGCGAAACAGCAAGGCCGCGAAAGGTGAACACTGTATACAGGAAAAAGCCTTCATATAATTTGTATAGTTTAAATATTTTTAGATAAATTCTTTATAGGATCTGTGGTCAAGAACAGAAGAAATGAAGGACGATTGTACTGAAAAAACGTTCCCACAACAAAAATGATGGAACCTTGACAAGTATATAGATCTCACACCCAACAACAACAAAAGAAGAATATGTACAGTTATCTACATTTTATGTGGCTCTTGTATTCATTGTAGATGTGCATTGATGCAGAGAATGACCAGTACTTTAACTTCATTGCCATTTTACCTGTTATCTTGCATTGCCATCATATGCCTCTCATCAGCAGTGTGCTTACCTTCGGAGCCGCTTATAGCCATATCTGTGGATGTTGTCATCTCAAGGTGGATGCAGATTGTGTTCAGATTGTTGTCTGCATCTATCTGGGTCACACTCAGTCAATCCATGAGACTACGGGGGCAAACAACTACAGTTCTGTCGTCCTGACTGACCATCTCTCTCTCTCTCTATTTTAAGGAGCCAGAGGCATCATGTTGACAGAGCTACTAATCCCGAGAATATGTCAAAACTGGCTGTCAACAAAGAGAGGGCCTCACTCAGAGCTGCTCTATTTATCTCCCCCTCTCTCTGTCTCTCTCTCTCTCAGGCAAACAAGAGCTCTGTCGCTTGCCCTTGCACTTACATCCATACAGTGTGCACACACTGGACACATGGAGAGAGTGTGAGGAAGAGAGAGTCATGGCTACTTCTGTGGCATAGAGGCATCAGAAACAAGGTAGTCCTCACAGTTGCTGCTCTGATTGTTGTCTCAAGTACCCTAAGCCAGACAGGCACTAGTCAATTTATTACTATTCTCTAGTTTATTACTATTTTTATCTGTGTTCTGACCTTTGTTTAGCCTAAAATACATAATCCTGCTGCAACATCTCTGCAAGAGTCACTTGAAAAACAAATGACTGCCTTACACTCTCAGATTACTCAGATTTGTGTGGCAGCAGAAACGACTGACCCCATCTTCCATTTGTCGTCTGTATATGACCCAGAGCTGTTTAATGCATTTTATTTATATATCTAAACTTGCACTGCTATTTATAACCAAGTGACCAGGCTGATTCTTAATGTCAGTGGTGAAAACATTCCTCTAGTGGTTGGCAAGGTAACATAATCTTCATAATGCTTCTGGTGTTGTTTTAACAGTATAATAAATAACAACCTTGCTCAGCCTGCCCTCATCAGAGCCTGGATCCATGGACAAATTCATGATCTGTAACTGTTTTTAACTGCAGCATTTCTCCTGAACCAACCTAGAATTGATGTATTCATGGCTGATTGCATAAAGATGTATTTTTATCATCAAATCTAGAATATTTGTTAGGGCTTCAGTAATTCCACTTAACAGTACAGTTATCTCCTTGTGATGTACAGGTAACCATGTTTCTTGGAGTATAACAGTACAAGAGAGTTAACAGATATTGCACAAACGGCATGCTTCAAATCCTCAGAGAGGCACAATTCATTGTTAAATCTTTTGCAATATGTGGCTACAAACCAGAGACACATATCAATGTGTCTATCAGTTCTTTTAGACCATTTCACATCCAGGGAAAGAATCCTTGGAAAAATCATGATACTGACTGATTGATTGGTAGTATGATGATATTTTAGGGGAAAAAAACAACCATTGCAGGGTGATCTGTCAGTATTACAGTAAATATTAATAATAATACTTTAATGTCTGTATTGGACTCCCCAGCTCAGCACCCAAATTACATGGGAGATAAAATATTTTATTCATCATCACATGAGCCTTTCTGGTATTGATCAAAGTGTCTGGTTTTGGAAACATCAGATCAGATGGCTGAGAAAAAGCACTGTGGCCTAGCTCGGCAGAAAGCATTACCAGACACTAATGTGGGGAGTATCTTAATGGTGCTCACTCACTGTGCTAATGTGGGTGTGTGTGCCTCTGTATTTGTGAGTGTGCTTAAATGCACTGGAAATGTGGAAATGTAGAGATGACCATGTATTATCTCCACAGTTACTTTAGAGAATAAGGACCATCATTCATTATTTCCCATTCACTGTGTAAATCCCATAGGGGGCTTTCTAGAGGCCATTACTCAACCACTCGTAGCCTTATCTCAGACCCAGCTTGCTATATTATGCTGTCTTTATCTGGTCTATTTTGTTGCTTTTGTCAGACACGTCACTGCCATTATTGGTTGAGTCTCTGAGTTAAAGTCATATCTGAGACAGAGGTCAGCAACACAAGAGAAAGACAATTTACATTACAGATAGATAGTGATGAGAGATGCAAACTAAAGGAGCTCACTCTTTCCCAAGCAAGGACTTGACTGCTGCTTCAGAAGAGGCGTGTCTCCTCTTCTCATCTTTCACAGTGGCCAGGGCCTGGAGAGGGGAAAAGATAAATGAGAAGGAAGTGCACTCACCCATGAATACAAAGCAGTCTCCCTCACAGCTATTCTCTAATACTTGTCAGATACATTTTCAGTAAGTCTAGAGTGTAGTTCATCAGTTTTTCTTGCTGATATATTTGTTTGAGTATGGACCTGTTATAAACCAGTTATCAGTGGCCGCCCCGCATTCAGTACAATAAAACAGTACAGTATGTAAGTAATCTCTATTAAAAACAAGATTTTTAATCAACATTTCAAGACATAGAAAGACATTCAGAGTGAAAACTGCAAATACTTATAAAGTAAGTCCACTCACCTCTTCAGCCTCTGCTGTCTCTGAAATGTGCGCAAGATGCCTCAGAGAAACATCGAAGTCATGCTGTGCTCTTGTTTTGAGTATAAGATATCTCATCCACCACCCTGCAGTGCACATCCTTCCATCCTTAACTCTTTCATTCCCACTCTTCAGTACAAGGACATCACCTCAACAATGCTGAAGCCAGCCACCATGGTCACTTGAACGTATAGAATGGGAATAATGCTCAAAATGTGTCAGTATTTGAAATATCAGTCGTATTTCTGAGAGACTAATCTTATCCTCTTGTGGATGGTTTGGTCATTTGGGGGACATTTTGCTGAGACATAACATGAGCAGTCTAACAAGAAACAACTGCAATAAAGGGCATCTGTTTGATTAGATAAACAAGAAATGCACAAATGACACAAACAGTTTCTGCTCACTTTGGTTTAAACCTTACATAGTTCCCCTACTGTCTCTTTAACTGCAGTTTCTCAGCTTAGATTAAGAAAGTCACAACACATTAATCTAGGTTTACATCATCAGTGTAGGCCATAGTTAGGTTTACTTTTACAACATGTATTATGTGTATGTTGCTAAAACTAAAACTCCAACCTGTCTGTACCACTGGTAATACCAGTCTTTCTCAGCCACATTAAAGCATTTTTGCAAATTTGCAGAGCAGAATAAGCAGTCTTGCAGAGCAGCACAAGTGAACTCCTAACACAGCAATAGAAAAGCACCCAGATTTACTGCTGTGGCCATAAGCAGCAGGGGGCCCACTGTCCCTGATTTAGCCTAACAGTGTTTGAGATTATGAGGCTAATCCTCTCAGCTCAGGTTATCATGGTACTTTTAGAGTTGGCATTAGAGGATCTAACTTTTAGCTCCAGGCCTGTATCGTTTTGATTGATGCCAGTATTGTCAGACTGATAATTCAACTGCCTTCTCCTTTCCCTTTTACTCTCCTCTCTTCAGTAGAGACACAAACAGTGTAAATAGGTGGTGATTATTACCCGTGTGCCTGATGGTAAATTTCCAACAGCTCCAGACAGTCCTGATATAAATAAGGTTATAATGGTAGGGGCTGACATCAAGTGCTGAAATAAAACTTTTGATAACTGTCAGATTAAAGCAGTGGAAAAAATACAGGCCTCAAAGCTTAGCATACAGTGAGTCCTGGAAAGTGGGTATTATTTTTTCCAAGTTGACCTACACTGATCGGTTTGTTGATGCCATCATCACGTCACTGCCGTCAGCAGCTGATTGGCTTACTGAAGGAGTGACACCCTTACGTAGAGAGTACACTGAGTCAGCCAAATCTAGATCCATTCAGCCTATTCTTAGACTGCTTTTACGCTGGTGAGAAACTGTTATTAGGTTTTTGTGTGGAAACAAATTCCCATTCAACATGTGGGAATATATATAATTTAATCTGCCACTAGATGGCGCATTCACTTTATTTTAGTTTCTTTACAATATTCGTTCATGGTCTTCTGCCATTCAGTCATGAGGAGCAGGTTTTGTGTTATTGACATGTAGCAGTCTATGTGCATTATAGAGATGTTATTTAGCCATATGTTATACTTAAAGAGTGGAATGAAATACAATTGAAGAAAGACTGAAGCCCAGAATATGCACATCTTCTACTGAACTAATATTGTGAGTATAATTTGCATCCATGCTCAACAGATTCTAAGTTAGCAAAACCTGTCAGTGCCCTTGATTCTATTATAAATTAACTTAATTTGCATCCAGCTGTCTGATCTAAATGAAGAAATGATACCAAGAACAGCAAAAAATAAATCTTTGCAGTTATACCCTTCTAATATCACTAGGTGGCAATAGAGAACATGCAAATAAAGGTTTCACTATCACTCTCTGTATAACCTGTTCAACAATCACACTACAACATTTTGAAAAACTGTGCCCTCTCTGGTGAATTGAAACAAAAGCAGAAACCTTCTCCAGCCAGTATTTCTGATTTCACTTGATCACACTTCTTTCATTTCTTCTAATTTTTCCACTAAGAGTTTATAAAAAGCAGGAGGAACAAAAACTGATGTCCAAAGTTGCTATTAATGAGAACAGGGGGGATCAGATAAGTGGCATTAAATATCTTGGTTTAAAGATCCAGTTAGTGTATAGTGTAAGTGTACAAATCCAGTTTATATCATTTAGTGAATTCCTGACTTGATCTATTGTTACGAGGCTGCATATGTGATGAAGTGGATCTTGCATTGTAAATTTCTGCTGTGAACTGAACAAGCAAGGGTACAGATACCATGTTCTCAATCAGTCTTCATTGTTCATTCCACTGTGTAGTGTTCACCCCACAGTTTCCGTACCACTACACTGCAAGTGCAAATGTTAATGGTTATTATCTTCAAATCGTGGGACTAGGGTGAATAAAAAGAGAGAGAAAAGGAATAACGGCCAAAAGATAAATCCATATTATATATTGTGTGTCTTAGGTGGTATAATCTGAACTCTCCAGAAATGTGTAGGAAGGGGTGATAATGTGTGAGGTAAAGAGGTCTGCACAGCCTTTCAGCACTGCTCAGTCTGAGAGGGGCAGAGGGGGACTGCTTGATGTGAAGGTCATGATCAGTGCTTTGTTGGAGCACTTTTTGTGATGCTCTCACAGGAATGTGAGACCGGAACCCCCCGTCCTGGCCTTCTCGTGTCCCAGCCATCTACCATTGAATGCAGATGGAGCTAAAGCCTCAGCCTCCTCTGAGCTGAACCAAGCAGGAATTTGCCTGGCACCCTGTCTGCCCTTTTTTTTTTAGGGGAAGGGGTTGGGGGGGGGCGTCATAACTAGGGGAATGTAGTGAGAGGAGGGAAGGCTCTAATGAGACCCTGTAATCACTTAACAGAGACCAGGTGCTCTGTGTCTTGCTGTAGCATTTCACTCCAGACAATAGTCTGCCACTTTCAATTTACAAGAGTTAAGAGCAAAGTAGGTCTGGACAAGGTCTAGATTTTGTATGCAAAATGTTTATTGAAGAACAATGTTATTGCTTTGACACAAATAAAATAGAACACATTTACAAATATATAATATACCTATAAAACAGATATCCTATTACCACAGTTTGCAAAAGAATAATGACAAATAGCTACAATGCCCATATATATTTCTTCCTGTACAAAAATAGTTCTATTTGCATAAGTACTTTAATGCAACTTCTATATCATATTTAAATAAAGGAATTCATATATACATATACCTGTAATAAAAACAAATATAGATTGCACATGTTTTTTTTTTTTACAAACAATAACAATTTCAAGTATATTTCAATCCATTGTGGACTGGCACATATCTCACAGAATCTAAGGCATTTTCCCTTATACAGTGTCCAAAACTTGATATAAACTGAGAGCTTCAGAGCTCTGTAGCCTATCTTCCTGTTTGGCATTGTGATGAAGATGTCTTTTCCTGATGATTCATTTGACTTTAAGTCCAAATGGAAAAGTGCAGACAAGTACTGACAGTTTGGAACATGGTGGTGTAATCCTTAGAGGATAGCACTTATCAAAGTCCTGGCCTTGAGGAAGAAATGTGTAAAGTCCCAGAATGTTCCCTCTTTAAGGATGTGCCCACTATGCCAAGTATTAGCACTCTTCCTTTCCCTCTGCCTAGCAGAGAGCAGCACCTGTAGTTTGCTCCACGCTGTGCCATCCAGTGTCTGTAAGCCAGCTGCAGTTGTTTGCATGCTCTACATCGCTGAGCTGCAAGGCTCAGCCTTTTCAGAAACTCAGTGCAGCCAGTTTTGCTCTGACTCAGTCCTCATGCCTGGAAAAATGTGCTGGAGAATACTTGGCAGAAGTCTGAGGCATTTTGAGAATTTCAGAACAGAGCAGAGAGGACACTAATTCTGAGCTACTCCCTCGCTTTTGTTCCCAACTTCTCTTGCAAGTCCTGCTCATGTCCGTCTGAGGAGAGCCTCAAGCTTGTGAACTTGTGAGTCTGTTATGCTCCACACGGGCCTCAGCCTGCCCTGCTCTAGTTTCAGTGTGACTCTTTGTGATGGAAGAGATCGACGCCTCCGGCCGTATCCCTGCGGGCTGATCTTGTCAACAGGGGCAGTCCCGGTCCTCATCCTGTAACCGAGCTGGCTCAGACGGTGTGCCAGGTCGTGCACTGTGCAGGTGCCCAGCGAGCAGCCGGGTTTTTTGGACCTCTTGGTTCGGACTTTGATGTCAGTGCTGTAGGACAAAGAGAGAAAATTAGGACTTGATGGCAGAGTATTCCACTAGTATTCTAGTATTCTTCTTACATTTTGTATTTTTTTCTATGACAAGCGAAATACATTTAAATGACAGTTTGTATATTTTTTTGGATTGCATGTTTAATGTCTTACCTGGAATGTGGCAGCAAAGTATCCCTGATGTCCTCTGGTCTGACAAAGTGCTCTGACTCTTGTGTCTTCTCTACTGATATGCTGTCAAGATCCCGTCTCAGTCTGCTCTCCAGCCATATGCTTAGTCTGTGAAAAGAGAAAAAAAGTCCATCAGTCTTCAGTAGATAACTCAGTAGACATAGCTGCTATCACATCTTACATCAGATGAAAACATTTTTAACATTAATGAATAACTCCTAAGTTAACTCACCTTTTTTTCAACTCTGGGTTCACTTCAACTTCCATGCAGTGTCCTACTGTTGCTAGCAGACAGCAGTAGAGGAAGGACTGGAAGATCAATTTCATTTTGACTCCTGTGGACAGTAGAGAAAACATTTGTCAGTTACATATTTATGCTATAAAATAAAATAATGTGTAACATTATGAATGTCCTACTGTTCCTCTATGCATGTAAAACTCCCTCATAAAGTATTCCTACAAGTGCCACACTGGTGCTTGCTTACACAAGAGTCCGAAAGCCAAGTTATTTGCACTTAATCATTCATTTATTTAAAATGTTAAGCTAAGGTCAGATTTTGCTCGGTTAAGTAAACCTGCAACCATGCTTTGGGCCCCTGGCCAATAATGCGAAGGACAGTCTACCAGTGAGGGGTCCAAAATAGGCTCAGCTCAAAAGACAAACAAAAGTCAAAATGCTTTTCAACCCAGTGACAGATTAAATAAAACAAAGCTAAATTGCTTGCAGCTTGTAAACAATACATGATTCACTGCCTCTGTCGGATGCTTTACACCTTGAGGGCAATTCCTTCACAGACGCACATATTAAGAGCTGAACTGCTTATATAACCAGACAGATAACCTGTCCTTGCTTCTACACTTGTGCCCTGACCTCAAAAAGGCAAGGATAAAGCCATCAGCTGGGAGCAGAACAAACCACAGCATTATCTGCTTTAAAAGAAAGTGCACGTACCTGTAGTCAATTCAGTTGGGTGAGAAAGTTCTTCTTGAAACTTCGAAAGAGTACTCCACAGGTTTCTTGAAATTGCCACTGGCTCTGTAAGGCAGCTGTGTCACTCTGCTAATAGCTCCTACACACCAGACGGGGAGGCTTTATACATGTGGTGGGAGGGGCTCATTGACTGACACACACAGTCTCTCATCCTTTTCCCCCACCCCACCGAGTACATTACTGCTGCTCATGTAGTACAACGCAGCACGGTGAAAAGATCAAAAGTGAATATCTAAAATTAAAACAATACAGAAAATACTTTAAAAGTCCACAGATAAAGTACAGTGCAGCACTTTGTTGTATCTTGTTTTCACTGTTCTAAACCTTCAGTTTTTTTCACAGGATAAGTGGATGCATCAACAAAGTTTTGAAATTCTCTTAAAATGTATTTGTTTCATTTGAGTATGTATAATGAAAACAAACCAGTAATCATCAGTTACGTAATACTACAGTCACTGTCCTAGTAAGAGTACAGTATGTTCATCTCAGCTGACTGCTTTCTATTGGAGGGGTTATAGAAATCTCAATAATCACAAAAGAACAGGTTTGAACATTGATCTTGTTATATGTTAACCTTAAGGTCACTTAGCTATAGTTCCTATTAATGTTTCTTTCATGAACTGGCAAATTGTATATAAAGAAATTTAAGGAATGTTTCCACAGTCTCCTTTCAGGGCACTCCCCGACACAGTGAAGTTCCATGTTGGCTTGAAGTACACGGGGTGATGAATTTGAGATGTAGAAAGAGACAAGCATTGAGTAACTGATTAAATATAGTAAGTATGCCCAACTGTAAACACAATATACTCAATGTGTTTGTTTGTACAAGACAAATATTTGACTCCAGACTGACCATGTAATTTATTTGGATATTTGGATAAATATGAAATGGAATTTTACAATTATCTAAAATTACATTTAGAGACAAAAAAATGAACTTGAACAACAATCTATGACGGTGATGAAAAATATTGTCCTAGACATTTTTTAAAATCCTTCTTCTGACTTGTTGCTGTTATAGATTATTAGTAATATGACTTGACTTTTCTCCTTAGGAATGCATACACAGGAATCTATTCCTGTGTACACACACACACTCATTATTGACTTGTATTCAGCACAGTGATTCACTCTAAACGCAGCACATTTTACATGGCCACATTATGTAAGTGTGTGTTCATATTAAAGTTAAATAAATCAAAGCAGCACAGAGGGAAAGATGAGGCAGATGTGGATGATGAGCCCCTAAAGAGAAACATACATAAATTCCTTAAGAAATAAGACGTGCACAACCGCCTTTCTGGCCCATAGCTCCTATAGATCTATCTGAGATGAGCCTAAGATTAGCACAGTGTTAGGAAGCAGTGATATGCATCTCAAAAACATGATGTTATACCAAAAATATGGAAATTTATGGTGAAAGCATGAATTGTAGTAAATGCCGGAGACCATTTGGTTTTATCAGTGTAGAAATTCCAGTGTGGAAATTTCCGATATTTGCTGTAAATTAGTTGGTGGAGTAAGTTAGAGTAATGCTTTCAGTTTTGATCTTTGTTTCAGTTTCAATGACAGGGAAGAAAAGCAGTGCCTTGGGTCCTTTCAACATAGTTTTAGGCATACTTAACACTTGACATTCCCCACCAGTTTACCAACATCCTATAATTCATATCTTATTGTTTTTAGTTCCAGACACAGACCCTTCCTGAGTTTATTTATATCTCATGCAACCTCATTCCACACATGGTGTCATATTTTAAAATAAAAAATGCATAAATGTCAAACACATGTGCTGTAAACCAGCAAACATTTTGTCAGCACTTTGTAATGATAATTGCCTCCGGCAGAGAAGTAATCCCCTTACCAGAGTTTAAAACAGGAGATTGTGCAATCATGACAACAGGATTCTGCTGTTGGTTTTTGGCTCCTTATATAGCAATCGTTTGCCTGGTCTGCATGTAGTTACTGTCATAGGGTGAATGACATATTTTGTCCTTTGTGCTCTATGCGTGAGCAGGTACGTGTCAGTAAAACTGAGCAATTAATGTCACAAGTGCCAGGAAGAAGAAAGGTACCAACCCAACGGCACAAATTTGAAAGATGATTCATAATTAGTATAATGATGTGTTGAACCTAGAAATGTTTGTCACCTGGAAGTGTGTGTTGTTTGAGGGCCCATGACTTTCCCATTATTCTTGTGTAATCACAAACACTACAAGCAAACGCCCGGTCTGCATTTCTTCATGGTTTGGCTCAGGTTCAACTATTTGAATACCTCTGTCTTCACCTTCCTTTTACTAGCAAACAAAACTATGAGCAGAATAGGAAGAGAGAGAGAAAAAACCCAGCAAATTAGAGAGACATTGAAAACAGAAATGAAAAGGGAGAGAAAATACCGTGGAAATCGCTTGCTGTGTTCCCACTATTGTTGACAGCGATGGTGGTTTTGTCTGTTCCCTTCAGGCACATTAGCCTTGGTACTGATTTCCATGTGACAGCTTTTCCTGTCTTCATAAATATTCTTAATTCTGCTCTAACTACATGAGCTTGTCCTGTCCCTGAGACTGTGTGACAAATCACAACCACGTTCGGCTTAATAAAGCAACTCTAAAACCTAAATATTTTTTTCTTTTACAGCACTTACCACGAAATTGAAGCATGGAGTAAATTTGGGAGTGCAGGGAGTAACCGCGAATCATTTTAATGTTGCAACTGAAGCAGATTTGTCATATTAAAGGGATTGTAGAGTTTTTATGTTTTTAATATAATTAATATTCTTTTGTACTGGTGGTCGAGAAGCTGAGGGTATTGCATGAGGGAACAAATATTTGCCTCACCAAAATCCCCGGCACTATGAAAAACATTATCATTGCATTATTATCCTGACGGGAACGCCATCTACTGAACATAACACTGAGGCAGATATACCACATATTTAATTCTTTATATTCACATCTCTGTGGGTGCTTGCTGGTCATCCTACACAATCCTTTGGGAGCCTCTTGAGTCTCCTGCAGATCCTCATATGTTGGAACTCTTCTGCTGCATGAAGCTGTGTGTGTTTACAGGTCTCCCACTGTGCTTACCACCATGTTTTCCTGTAGGTAAAGTCAAATATAGTCGTATTCCGGCCTGGCTTCCGTGCTCCATGTAAAACACGGTGGGGACCCCGGTTCAGAGGCAGTGAGGAGCCGTGTTGGGGGACACACAGCCGTATTTGTAAACTCGCAGGGCCCACGCCCATGGATGTCTCCCGCTCTCCGCACGCAAGCGCAGTGGCACTCCTTCTGTCAAACATGGCTGTGCTTTGGAAGAAGGAAAAATGCTGAATTGTGTTGGTAAATCTCGGGAAAAGCAGCAGACATGGCTAGATTGGCTGACTATTTCATTGTCGTGGGATACGATCAGGAGAAAGCCGGTAAGTGAGGTCGGCGGGGCGGCTCGCAGGAGCGGACGGACGGCGAGGCTGCGGGTCGAGTCCAGGCCGTCAACAGTGTGTGTGATGATGTTGATGCTAGATTAGCTCTGCGTTAGCCACACGGCTACCAGGCGAGACGAGGAGGGGGAAAATCCCTCTTTCTTTCTTCTCCCATTAACGTGCCGGATATAGTGAATACGATGCGGCTGACACGTGTGTACAGACGAAGAACACGCCCGTGGTAAAGTCACCAGGGAGGGTTTTGGCACAGGACGCGTGTGATATTTGACTTGGATCAATCGAAACTTTTTTCACGGATTCAAAATCTGTCACATCCTGTCCCTGTTGATCGCGCTCCTGTCAGGACCGGGGGTGAATACTGCTCTCTAAAGATCACCCACACCACCAAACCTCGCTCCTCCTTGATAATGCCGTTTTTTGCAGACACCAGAGGGGTCATGATCGGTGTTATAGCCCATGTTTGCATCCAGATTTGGTGTTTTTGTTGCGTAATGTAGGTTAGAGGTGGTCTTGTTGCTCGCCTTGCCCCCTCCTCCCACACACACTCTGATTTGGGGTCTATTTTTACCCTCCGCGGACGCACTTGTCTGTGATTTGTTGTCTTATATTTGTTTTCGCCGGAAGAGCGTCTCAAACTTTTTCGTGATGGGCGTTACACAGCTGGGGGAAAAAGGCAGTCCTTGGGACCAGCCAGATCCTCTTCCCATCACCTCCCTCTTCCCTCCTCGTTTGAGGTCTTCATGCCTCCACATTCATGTTTATGCCTTCAGGTCCAGCTTCACATTCCTCTCATCCAAGACAAGGAAACAGCTTTGCACACATTTCTGAGAATCAATAGACAAACAGATGGATAAACTAAAACCTCTTTGGCACGGTACAGATGTTGAGCCCTCGCATTTCTAATTTTTTCATGTTTCCAGATGGAGCTTTGTACAGTAAATAGGCCTAGCTCAATCCTGTCCCATTCATTGCCGCCTGTTCGCTTGCGAGCATCCAATCAGGAGTGTTGATCAGCAAGCAGCTTGGAGAAAGCAAAAATATTCAGCAAAACTGCCTCAAGGGAACAAATTCAAGTTCCGAGCCTCTTTCGGTGGCGTCCGTCCAGCACCATGTGTGTTAAAGAGGGGCCAGAGCAGCTGAATCCTCTTAGTCACCATAGCTTGCTATGCACAATAGGTAAACAGTGTCTTTCATCAGCTCTGTGAATCTCAGCGCCAACTGACAAATGAATTTTTTGTGCTCCAGGGACAAAATGTTCCTGGCATCACCAGAAGAGACTGAATGGATTCACATTCAGACAGTCTCACCACAAGAAAACGCAGGGACCGTGAGTTTGGCGGGGGGGGTTTTTTCCCCTCTGCTGGCCACTGACAGTGATGATGATGAAGCTGATCGTGGAGAGAGTGAGCAATAAAAGTCTGCCATCTCAGATTGTGGTTGATTAAGGCGCTGTGACAGGCTTATGTCTCATCCACATGTAAGCCTCTCCGGAGGACAAAAACAATTGCCCACTCCTTATTGAATTGTATTTGTCTGCTTTTGTTATGTTTTTCTCAGGGTAATGAACTGTATCAATTGCTGGTTTGGGTCAGCGCTCTGCAGAGATGCCCGTGTTTGTATGTGGGATTGATTTTCTCAGAAATGGAAAATGAAAATGACTTAGATTTGGAAAACAGATGAAAATAAAATGATGAATGTTTATTGCTCCAGCTACTCAGAACAACGCCTCTGCCCGGCGAAGTTGGCTTATAGGAGCCGGTCTGGTCCCAGTAAACATGCAGCAGGTCGTCTAGACAACAGATTTTTCCCGTCCACCTTGCTTGTTAATTTAAACCAGGGATCCCTGCGTGGGTCATCACCAAGCCTCTCCTGCGCTGTGCTGGCTTTTGCTCCACTGGCCTGACCCAATTCTCATTGTTAGATTACTATGCATGGATCAGTTGGAAATAACGCTAAGCATGCAATCTGTTGAGGAATGGGCTCGCCTCCAGCATGTAGCGAGTCTGAATTGCACTGTAAAATCTAAATCTGTCCCTGGGAATTCTGAATCTGTAACCACCTTTTTAATGATTAACTCCTATTTTAATGAACACAGGAAGTGATGTATTGTTAATGTAAATTAGTAACCACTGCATATCATATAAGTAGAGTACACGCAGATGGTTGATGGTGGTGATGAAGCCTCTTTCGAGAGGCATATACAGTGCAGTTAACTTCAAGTTGCTGTACTGTACAGTGAGGATCCTCACTAAACCGAGCACTCAGCAAAAGGACGACCCACTTTCTTTGACTTGCTTATGTTGCTCTGTATTTAAGACTTCTGCCACTTGAGAATGGATATAAATCCTGTGTGTGTGTGTGTCCAGCAACAACACTCATGATACTTTCATAGTGAGGCAGGTGACCTATTTAGAAAAATTTATTGAAAAGCACATAACCAGTGGTCAAATTCAGTGTGCATGGTGCCGCAGACTAAAGTGATTTACAGCATATGGAAAAAAAAATCAAAGTAGGGCAGCTTCTAATTATATAGTTTAGTGTTGACCTTAAAATCTATCACAGCTACACTGTTTGTCATGTAGGTTTCTCATATATGTGAAAACGAATATGTAGCAGCGAGAATGATAAAAGGGAACCTGACTGGAGAGCTGGATTCCTCCATTAGAAACTGGACCAGAATCCGCTTCCCTGGGGACCAATGTCATGAGCCACAAACCTTGGAATTATTTTCATGAATAATGTTGGAATGTGAAGATGCCAGTTTCGCAGGCTGCGGCCTGCGTTGAACCTGCCTGATATTCTGCATTTTCCTTTAGCAGTAGGACACTGTTCCTCTTTATTGGCAGAGGTTTATATACGGTCTGGCGTGCTGTTTGCCATAAATTGTAATTTGCCAAGTGAGGAAAAGGAATTTGCCCAGCTGCTTTTCTCAAACAGTTTATTGGATGGATATCATCACTCTTTATTGAATTAAACTGCTTTTGGAATGAGTTTCACAGACACGGTACCCAATTTATACTCTGTGTGACTCTATGGTTTGGATTTTCTGGTCTGGACTCAGGGAAAAGCGTATGTAACGCAGTATAATCCTGCAAAATAACAGAAAGGAATAGTTCCAAATGTGCAGGAGCAAAATACTTCCATCTGCAGATATCTTGTGACTGTGTGATACTGTATATTGCATATATCGATATTGCATATATTGTATCTGCAGAGATGCAAGAAGTGCAGTATTTTCTTAATCTGCCTGCACTGTAATGTTGCATGACTCAAAATCATGAATGCCTTTTAAGCAAGAATGACCCATAGTTTGGTTTTATCCTCTGAAACTTTGATGAATCGACTTTCTGTTACAACTACTCAAAGAGTGTTTGTTTTTGTGCTGGCTCTCTTGGCACACCCACAGGGAAAGTGCTTTGGCAATAAAACACCCGTTTCTTAAACAACAAAACCAGCATTTGAACCTCTGAGAGATTCATGTTTTTGCTATTTTTGCTTACATTTTTTTTCATCCTGTCAAATATTCTATGGAAATAGGGCGTGTGGGTGTTTCTGTGGTTTGTCTGCCTGGTTGTCTCCCTACATTTGGATGCTTTAATCTGTTAGTAGACCATTGCCAGCCTTTCATGCTGGGCTATAAAGTGCTTTTCTAGCTTGTGTCGGTCTGCACCAGTTGAGCTTCATAGTGTTATTTAGCGGATCCTTTTGATTAGCTTCAAGTACTGTTTGACTAACAGTCTCACATATGTCGGCTCTGGGCTGCCTCCAGTCTCCTCACTTCAGGGAATGTCTGCACAGTTTAGCTGAATGTTATCGGCTGCATGAAATGTCGTGCTTTTTCTTGCAGCATCTTGTGATTGCAAGATGACGTGAAATCTGGGGCTCTGAACTGTCTTACCAGAAATTCCACAGTATAACAAATGAATGCTTTTTAAAATTGCTCAGTTTGAAAACAATGACACATTCAGCAAAACTGAAAGTCGATTTATAAACCAGAAAGATCAGGAAGTCACCTGGAACCTGTATAAAGTGGCAGCACTTTAAAATTTATAAACTCTCTGAGCCTTTGTGTAAAAATATGTCACATATACAAGGTTTACCAAAGCATTAATGCCTGATAGTCAGTCCAAGATTATGTTTGACAGCTGTTTGTTTATGCTCAGGTGATGGCTAAAAGCCATGTGTTAACTTTCTAAGTACTACATTTGGCCACATAATGCAATAAAGTAAATATTATTTGGATAGACACAGCTGGAGATGTTGATTTCATGTAGATGCCAGATCTTGAAGTGCTGCCATGTGCTGTGGTTGGTTATCTAAATCATTAGTTGTTCAAGTCCAGTTGTATTGTGTTGCCTGTTTTGTTTTATCAGCAGTAACATAAACACACTTTGAAATGGTCATTTGCTCATTGCTTAATGAATAAGATTATTAAGTGCACTGAAAACCCATAATTCACAGAGAAACGTATGTGCTTTTAACATCCCGTCTCTATGTAGTTTTGCATTTATTTCTTAGGCATGTGTAACAAGTTTTAGTTTTCAGTGCTGCCATCTTTAGTATGAATTCTGAAAGTACAGTAGAAGAAAATCTCTCTCTTTTATGAATAAAAGGTGACTGTGGTGAGGTGGTAGCTTCTGGTAAGATTATTCTAGCAGTGGGTAACTGATTGTCTCGACTTTACTTGAATGAGTGTTTTCAAGTGCATAATATGTAACTGTTGCCATACTGAAGTAGGCATAGATTGTCACATAATATCAACCTTTGTGTGACCACTAAGTGATTTATATTATCCAGAGGTTTTCCGCTGAAATAGTTTGACTTCCGCTGACGGTAAAGGTCAGTTATTGTGTTATTTCAGCACCAACAGGCTGCCTGCGGTTAACAAAGGTTTAACATTAGTGCTGCCACTGAGAGTCAAATGTGGGATTGTTTTGCCTTGATTTTTACATCTTGGATTTTCTGCCTCCATTGATTGTTTTCTTTTCAGCTCCACATTTGGCAGCTTCTCGTTTGGATTCAAACTTTGTGGTGAGAGGCATCCTGACCACAATGGAGGAGTTCCTTCCTCTCTCTTGTAGAGTTTAAAAGTGATTTGTAGGGAAACTCCACTGGCTACTGTTACACTACACTCTGCTTGTGGATGAGGTGTTATACAATCAGGGCTTTGTGATTTCTGTGGTCATGCAAATAATGCTGAAGTTCACATCAGGAAACATTTTAGTCATCATATTGTAGGAGTCAGTACAAAATGACAGGTGGTATAGAAGGAAATACTGTATAACATTAGCTCTTCTTAATCTGATGAGACTGTGTGCCTGTGTCACTGCAATATCTGGATCTCTAAAACTAACAAATGTTGAACTGAAATGAACTTGAGACGCAGACATTGTTTAATATAAAGAGATGTCACCAGGGACTGTAAAATGAAGTTATGACTGAAGGTCATAAAAAGACGGCAGAAATGTTCAATCTGCTGACTGTCTGAGTGACGACTATGGCACTGACCAGTGAGGAGCACTGCTTTCATTGTTCTAACTGAGGGAAAGAGCAAGTGATGAAAAGATGACTGATTTGTTTATTTAAAGATGTTAGAGCTGATCACTGTGGCTTAAGCTTTGGATCCTGATAGAGACACACTTGAGGACTACAAGTCTGCGGAATGTCAAAATGAGTCCAATTTATTGTTCTCTCTGGAAAACACTTGTTTGCAATGGAGAAACTGTGTATGCTGTATTTAGATTTTTTAAGGCCTCCTCTGGCTGATATGATTTTCTTTCCTCCCAACATTTTGACCTGGGCATGACCTTAAGGCAGTTTCTATCTTTTTACATATTTTTCCTTCCCTGCAGCTGTCGTTGGCATCCAGACAGCTTCCTGAATTTGATGGTTATGACATCATCAGTTTGCTAATCTCAAATACCCTTTTACCATGCAAACTACACCCCAGTCTGTTCCTTTGCATATGTTCTGCACGGAACAGATGAGTTTCCTGATTATGGTCACCCTTGAGATCAGTGGGTTTTCCAATGCTTCAACAATGATCGTAAATGCTTTGATATATGATTTACATATGGATGTTCTGCTGAAGAGTGACAGGAAAGGTGGCAGGAATTGAACCCGAGGTAGCCTCATACATGGGCACGTGCACTCTATGGACTGAGCCACCTGCGCACCCCTGTATAGCTCATTTTTGCTTCGTAAATGTGAAACAGACCAGAACTAAGGAAACATGACGGCGTCTGGGATGCAGTCACATTTCGTGATACATAGCTAAAAGCTCTACATTCAATCCCAAACTTTTTCGAATGTAATATATGTATATATGATATACAATGCAAAGTGTGTCTAAAAAAACTAGCCTGTTACTAATGCAGTGTATGTAGAGACATCCTTGATCTCTTAGACACTAAAATAGCAGAATATAAATTCTGTTGTTGGATGGATTAACCTCAGGTCTTGATATTGGAGTGGAAGAAAAGCAATAAGTGTGCTTATGATCTTGTCCCAGTTCAGACATGCAGCAGTCCACCTGTGTGCATGACAGGGCCAAAATCAGGTTTTAGGCTGACGTGAATGTTACGTAAACTGGCTCCTGAGTCTGCTGGTGGCCTGTCCATACATGGTAAAATAAGCATTTGGCTGATTTAATCAACAGTATCAGCAGTAAGATAAATCAGGAAGATGAATGGAGCTTTTTTTTTCCAAGAGGAGAAACATCTGCTCTAATCAAGAAAGACTAACAACTTTTCCTCTGTGGTTTTTCACTTGTTGTTCAGACTATGCTAAATCACGCAACTCAGTCATAAATTATTAGGAATATTCAATCTTTCTAAATGCCAAATTCATATTTGTGTGTGTGTGTCTATGTGTGTGTGAGCGCCTGCTGTCTCGCAGTTATGGCTCAACTCCCCAATTGGGCGTCTGAGAGAAGAGTTGTTGAAGTTGGAATGTGTCTGCAAAATGTTAAAAAAAAAAAAAACAACTGTTAATTGAAAAAATCAAACCTTTTATCATGTCATTATATTATGGCTTCTGTGGCTATGGTCAACAGTGTGCTAATACCAGTTGGTCTCTGTTTAAAACATTAAATCAATAATGTCACTGCAGTATTATTTTTACTGTCAATATTTAGCCAAATGTTGAGTGGGTAGTTTTTGCCTTCACTAAAATTTCAGCCTTGAGGTGACAGGTGATAGGAGTAGGGAAGTCCTCACTCTTATCAGGCCTATGTTTGCAGAGCATTACCATACCACCACTCAGCTCACTGTGTACAATATGTACTTTGTTCAAATGCATGCAAATGGGCAAATAGACAGTGATGGCAATGCAGAAAGAAGGTCACAGCCCGGTTTCAACTGGACTAAATTGATGAAGACTCCAATTTAAAAAATCTAAATGAACCTACAGCATGAGAAACAGGAGGTATTACTAACGTATGGCAGTCTTAAAGAGGCCTGGTTTGATGCCCATTTTGAATTTTATTTTTGTTTTAAATTTAAAATGACGATTTATGCCATAAATCATCATCTAATATCAAACAAACTTTTTTAATGCTAGAACAAATCGCTTGGAAACTTGATAAGAAGTGTTAAAAGCTACTAATGCAGCTGGAATATTTTAGATCTGGCTGATATTTCCCAATGGTTGTGTTTTATAAGCTGTTTCATGGCCTAGAACTTGCCACAAACCTCAGTAAGAATTTGTGGGTTTCATGGTATCACTTTACGAGTTGGTCTAGATATTTTAATAGACATTTTGTTTTCTTATTTGGTAACAAGAAAACACTCATGAATCCCACAACAGCTCACAATAATTTAATGCTTACAAACATTAAGATAAAGTCCATGCATGCAAACATTTAATAAAAGAGGCCCAAAGTTTGCACTGGATTGTGCAAATCTCTAACGGTACTTATTAAAGGGCGCTTAGATATTGTTCCTAGTAAATACGTCCCTAAAGCCAGTCAGAAAAAACTTGTAGACATGGAGCTGCTGCATGGAGTTGGAAATGAGCCACGCTCTTAAACATGCACACGCGTGCCGAGAGCTCGGACAGGTCTTCTTCTTGTTGTTTAAACAGCTTCTGCCAAAAAAAAAAGTAAATAATTTGGACCTAACCCCCTCCTCCCCCCGTATTTTGCTAGCGGATGTTCAAATTAGCATGTTCCCTTTCAGGCCTGGGTTCTATTATCCTCGCCGATGGGGTTCTTTATAGTTGTCAGGGGGGTAGTATTTGAAAGCACGGCTTGTTTTAATACAAGAGTGCAGCCTCATGGAATGTGAGGAATTCTGTCATTTATTTTCATCCGTGGTTGAAAATTTGAACTTGGAGCACTCCAAGCATGTGATTTCAATTAGAGGCGCTGTAAAGACCTGAAGACACGTAACGGTCAGACAGACTGGTGCTCTACTGGATCTGCTCTCCACGCAGCGTCTGAGCACGCTCTGTTCGCCTCCACAGGTGAACAAAGCATCACCATCATCCAGCTCACGTCTCTTCAAACAAACATCTATGTGCTCCCCAACCAAGACCCATCAGCACGGCCTGAGAGTCTCGTCATGATTAATTGGGTCTAGGTTTTAAGGAGCTGTTGACAGCAGGTTGGAGGCGCTCTGTGCCGGAGGGCTACAGCCTGCCATGCAGGACCTCATGTCATTATGATGATGTGTAGCACTTCATTCTCCTGTTTGTTGAAGCAGTCTGCCTCCCTAGTGCATGGTATCTGACCTCTGGCCGAATTGTGACATAGGAGCTTCGGAAGAAGTCCGCTGAGTAATTTGCTGAGTCGTGACATTTGACTGCTAAAATGCACTGAATGGCAAAACGGATGGAATGGGTTTTCAGGGTAGCTATTCCTAAAATATTTATTTTTTACAAGTGGCCACATGTGACACAATGGTGAGATATGAAAGAAAGATTTATTCCTGTTCTGTCATGGTAAAATAATAGGCCTGCTAGTAACTGTGCCACATTCAGAGCTTCAGCAGATAATCAGAGTTGACCCACAGTCACAATGATTTAAGGATGATGAACAGCCAGGCTTCGATACTGCCTCCTCTCAAACACGCACACACCTGCATAGCTTCTCATACCGTAGGAGAGCCATTAAGCCAGCCGCATCAAGGTATCCATGCAGACACTCTCAAAGGGCCATTTGTTTCTGATTTGCTTCATCATTGCTATTCAGGCTACAACGTGCAGCTCCTTTAGTCCTCACACCCCCTCAGTACAGTTCAGCGATGTCCCGATGTGTTACTCACTAACGTTACAGTTTGACATGCACTTAGTGCTCACCAGTGCTTTACGTCAAAACTTGTCATTCTTGGTTTTCAATTTCTGAATGAGAAGAAATCCCAAAACCTGTTTAACTCTGTACTAAATGTTTTTATTTAATTATTTATTTTCCTGATCATTAATCCATGTTGATTCTATTTTTTAAGTTGCTGTTTAAAATGAACAGATTATAGAGAGTCTAAAAAGCAGACACCATCTGCAGTATATGTGATTCTTCAACAAAGAAAGTATGTAGCCAGAATGTGCTAAATTGGGAATTCAGGCTTTTATTGATTGCATAAACAAACCCCCATACATGTCCGTGTTAGTTAAATGAATTCCAAGAAAAGAGCCACATGTATTCAATTTCTGTCTCTAACTCTCTTGATAGGAGACCGTTTTCCCTTGGCTGATAAATAGAAAGTGTGTTCCTAACTGTCAAAGAGTTTAAAATAACGTTGAGATGAAGTCATAGGGTCAGACAACGCAGTGCATATTGTGAAATAGACCTTAAAATGCTGTTCTTGGCAGGTTAAATGAGGGAATTTTTTTCTTAAATTAGATAAAATTTCCATTTATTAGCTTTCCAGATTGCTAAATAAGAATGTTGCAGTCATATATCAGCTGCTAAATACATATTGTGTTGTGTTTGCACTCACTTTGACATGAATTATTAAGTCCAATTTAGGTTTCAGTTAGAGTTTTGCAAGACCAAGCCATATGGGGCCCTTCGGGAAAACAACGAGTTATTTCACTGGTAGAGCTTTCGATGGTCAAACCTCTCAAACCTGTACGACTTGGTGTAAAGTTCACCACACCTGCTGTAGATCAGGATCCAGCTGTCTCTCTCAGCAGTAACACACATACTATAAGTGCGGATGCATTTGAGTGGTGTCAAATGCAATAGTGTGCCTCGCAGATCAATTTAGGTGCACAGCAGTGAGCATTTCTTTCGTACATTTGAGTGGAAACAATGTCTACATATGGAAAAAATACAGATGTTTTTCATTTATGCATACTGTTACATAAAGTTTGCTATAAAAAAAAAGATAAATCCACACATTTGGGCTTTGCTTTCAGCCAGTGTGTAGAACACGAAAGTAAAAAAGGGTTTTGATGTGGTCTCAGCAAGGAGGATATACAGGAATTGCAGCAATCAGAGTCATACTAAGATCCAGTTCTTGTTCAGCATGGTGTCAGACCACAGCTGCCTTTTGAGAGTGAACTGTGAAAAACAACGACGTTGCCCCTCGTGTCTCTTGCCTGCCAGATCATTATCACTTGAAAAAATGACTGTCCTTGCTCCTTTGAGCTTCTTTGTGATATCGGTCTCGTATAAGGTCCATACCTAACATTTTGGACCAACTTGATTTAGTCCCATGAGACACTTACAGAGAGTTTTCTTTATTATTTTTGTGATTATTGTGGCCAGTCTTGCCTGAATGTGCTTGGACTTTGTCAAAATGCAGTAATGATTAAAAATGGAAACAGTGCACAAAAAGTTGTTTTAGGGCAGCTGGTGTTCATTAACTACAATTTGCCACAGAGCTGAAAACAAACCTAAATGATATTGTTTAATCTGACTGAACTCAATGTATACATACATGAACTAATGACAGAACATCCAATCCATCCATCTAAGGCATTTCAAATGAAGCTGGTTAGTTGAGGCTGATGCTTGAGGATTTTTCATGTGGGGTCTTACCAGTAGTATTGGTTAGATTTTAGGTATGCAGAAAACAACAGGGGGGGTGATTTTATCCAACCTGAGGGGTATTCCACCAACGTGGCTAAAGAAAGCCAGGCTGACTGGAGAAAGCCTCGCTTGAACTAGCTCCATCT